>JANUYF010000003.1:230088446-230690946 GCA_026167975.1 Phrynosoma blainvillii | reverse complement strand
TTATTTTGTGTAGAAATGAGTGCATATAGGTGAGGGTTAAGCATGGCTCCTTGTTGTGTTGAAAAGATCATGGTCTCATTTCAGACATTGAAAAGAATGGGTGGAGTGTAGGGGAAGAGTCCCATGCGGGGCAGGCAGCCCATATCACATAAATACATTTCTGTACAGTTTGAAAAAAGATATAACAACGGATAGGGATGGATGAGTTAATCAGTCTCTGGTCTGTATCAGTACCATAAATATTGAGTCATCAGTTCATTCTGTCCAGTTTCCACAGCATTCTGCAAATTTGGGGGGAAAATACAAGAAGATGTGACTACTTCCCCTAATATGTACATTTCTTCATTCAGTTTTTGAATTGAGAACTTCTTGCAAAATTTAGCAGTTGTGCAGTCTATAGACTAAGTGTGTTCCAATGCAGATATTAGCTTAAGAAGTGTATATTAAATGGAGTTGTTTGCACCAAATGAAATTCTGGCCTGTTCCTAGCCAAAGGCAAGAATGAATTCCATGTAGGCAATTATGAGGTATTGTGGAGATGCATATTTCCGCCCTTTCTTTGTTAACCCATTCCATAGAAGGATTTTTTCGACTGTTTAGTTAAGAGATGATTGACTTGTTTCTGTGCTGGGTTGAGGGCTTTCCTTCCTAAGCAACCTGTCTTGATTACTCTTGCTAACCTGTATCTTTATTAATGGTATCTGACTTGACAGCTTGTAAGATCACTTTGGGGCAAAACAGACTGCCCCGAAGGAGCGGCTTACCGCTGCCCCTTTAAGCCCCAGGTTGGGGCCGCTGCAACTGCATGCCATGCTCCCAACCCGGTATTTCCCTAGCACAAAAAGAAGCATCAGAAAGCCACTCCTTTTTGTGCTGAGAAAAAGGTGCCTATTCCAACACTTAGATCACAGCACCACACTTGCCTTAGGATCAACACAAGTCAGAAATGATTTGAAGGCACACAGAAGCAGCAAGAACCAAACATATTATTAGTTACTACAAATTCTCACCTCAATAGTTGATAAAATGTGTGTAACTGTCCTGTGTTGGATGCAATAAATAGAAGAATTATACAAAAGAGATGACAAAATGAAGGACACATGTAATGAAGAGCCATGTAAAAATGAACCCCAAATTAAAAAAAAAAAAACCAGGTGGAAACTGCAATAAGAGAAACAGCGGAAAATAAATCACCAGGAACAGGTGATATTCCAATTGAACTGCTGCAATCCACATTGACAGAGTCAGCTTTAGTGCTGACAACATATGTCAACAGATATGGAAAACAAAATGATGGCCAACAGATTGGACGTGGTCAGTATACATCCCCATCCACAAAAAGGGAGACACAAGAGACTGCAGCAACTATAGAATCATAGCACTGATTTCCCACAGAAGCAAAATTATGCTCAAAATTCTGCAACACAGACTCCAACCATACATGGAGAGAAAAATCCCAGAGATCCAAGTGGGAACAAGAAAGGAAGAGGCACTAATGGAGCTCACCAGGGAATTCCAAAAGAAAATCAGCATGTGCTTTATAGACTAAGCAAAGCCTTTGACTACATAGATCATGAAAAGCTATGGACATGGGAGTGTGAATACATCTGATAGTTCTGATGAGGAATCTGCACTCAAGACAAGAGACTACTGTCAGAACAACATGGAGAAACAGAATGGTTTTCAATTGGCAAAGGGGTCAGACAAGGCTGTATCCTTTCACCCTATCTGTTCAACATGTATGCAGAACATATTACAAGAAAAACAGGCTTGGACACAGAAGAAGGAGGAGTAAAAATAGGACAGGGGTAGGCAACCTTTCCCCTTTAAGGGCCGAGGGACTTCAGCTCCCAGAATCCCAGGAGCTATTGGCCAACATGGGACTATTGGCCAACATGGCTGAGCCTTCTGGGAGCTGAAGTCCCTCGGCCCTTAAAGGGGAAAGGTTGCCTACCCCTGAAACATATGCAGATGACACGATAGTACTAGCAGAAAACCTACAGACTTGCAATACCTACTAAGGAAGATGAAAGAAGAAAGTGCAAAGGCAGGCTTAATGTTGAACATAAAGAAAACAAAAATAATGACCACCGAGGAACTTCACAAGTTCAACCTAGACAATGAAGAAATAGAAATAGTAAAAGAATTCCCATATCTGGGATCAAACTGATAGAAATGGGGACTGCAGTCATGAAATCAAAAGAAGATTAAGAATGGGAAGGGTGGCTATGAAAGAACTAGAAAAGATTCTAAAATGCAGAGATATACAATTGAGCACAAAAGTTAGACTCATACAAGCCATCATATTCCCTGATACCATGTATGGATTTTGAGAGCTGGATAGTTAATAAAGATGATAGGTAGAAAATCAATTCATTTGAGATGTAGTGCTGGAGAAGAGTGTTGAGGATCCTGTGGATAGCCAAAAGGACAAAGAAATGGATCCTAGAACAGATCAAGCTGGAAACCTCCCTGGAAGCCAGGATGACCAAACTGAGCCTGTTGTACTTTGGACACATCATGAGAAGAGAAGACTCATTGGAAAAGACAATAATGCTGGGAAAGGTGGAGGAAAGTAGGAAGAGAGGAAGGCCACATGCCAGATGGATGGACTGTATTCAGGAGGTCATGGATAGTAAGGGGATGCAGGAATTAAGTAGAGTAGTGGAGGACAGAGGGTCTTGGAGATGTCTCATCCATAGGGTTGGCATGGGGCGAGATCGACTCGAGGGCAGTTAACAACAACAACAAAATTCTTTCTCTTACTCTCACAATATTTCAAGAGTTTCAATAACAGAAGAGTTTAAGAATTCATTTCCTTGTGAGAGTTAGCATTTTCAGTTGGGGCTATAATATTGAACATAAAATATTTATGGGAATGAAGGGAAGAATGTGTTAAAAGGAGCCCCTGACATCATGTGATTTTCTTGTACCCACCCCTTGATCCCTACTGTAAGCCACTGACAGCTAAGCCCAGATGTCTATACCTGTCTGGTTAGTATTGCCTGTGTTATCTGTGTGATGAAGGCAGCAGTATAGTCCCATTGGTCCTTTCAGCACCGGGGAGATTCTACATGGGTTGAGCTATGAGTTTGTACACTTGTGTTAAAAAATCTTGGGGTGTGTGTGTGTGTGTGTGTGTGTGTTTGGTGATGTGTGTTTTCTCCCAGCAAAATAGAGTGATCTCAATTTTTTTAGGATATGGAAGGCTATCATTGACAGCTTTAAGAAGATAGGCATGCTTAGGTCTTAGAATGGAAGGCAATATGGCAAAGGAAGCATAACATGAAAATAAACAAATGAGCATTTTTTCAGACAAATATGCCATTCTTTGTAGCATCCCCTGGAAAATAGGTAGATTCTTTTCAATTCAGCGTAGGTCTGGATGAGCTTGAAGATGTTCATGTAGCCATTTGTGTTTTCAGACTTGATTTTTCTTATCCTTAAATTTTCCTTAAAAGCATTAGATGTCTTCTCTTGATATGTAGTCTCTTCAGTGAATACACTGAATAAATATTGTTGCATCCTTTTAACTGTGTATTTCAACTGAGGGGCACTGAGTTTGAGTTTTAGATTTCATCTTTAATTTTGTAAACATTTGAATGCTTTTCCATTTATATCAAAAGGAATGTATAGTGTTTTTCTCCAGAGAAACCACATCAGTACTAAATAACAGGTCAAACATTTGAAATCTCCTTCTACTCAGTATAGTATGATGTATGCCAAAGTTGCTCTTGATTGTTATGGTTATGGTCATTATTTTGTTAGTTGGCCTCGGTGTATTTGTAAATGCAAAAGAGAATTAACCTGACTGCATTCATCTAAAGTTTGAGACATGACTTTTCATTTCTTGTCACTGTTTATGTTCTGTCTACTGGGTATAACTTGAAACGGGTACAATAGTGCTGTCAAATGTGCCTCAAACTCAGGCATATATTGACATTTGTAGGTTGTAAGATAAACAGGATCAGCGCATCACTACAGATTTTTATATGATTAACTTGTGAAGAAAATAAATATAGCTTTCACATTTACTTGGAAGTAAGCTATGTTGAATAAAGTGAGACTTGACTTGTTCTGAGTAAACACACACAGAATTGCAGCGTAAATTTGTGGTATCGCCTATAACTTTTCTCAAAATAGCAGCCTGAACCCATATCGTAAGTCACCAAACAATAGAGAACATTTATGACTGCAGTCTTGATGACAGGTTGTTTCTATCCCATTGGCTTTAGTCGATTTGAAACAGCTTAACTATTGTGTGCTGAACAGCAGCCTTCATCTTAAGAAAGAAAGATTCAATTGTCTTGCAAGGCATTCCTGTAAATAACAAGGAAATTAAAAACTGGCAGCTACAACCTTTTTAAATTAAGTAATCTTTCACATTGTAAACTGAGCAATTGTTTTTGTTTTGAACTAAAGGAAAACTTTGCATCTTCACAGCATAGTATGTGGCAAGAGAGCCTCTTTTTAAAAATCGTTTATTAGCATTCTGTATTTGAAATTGCAGCAGAAGGTGGAAGAAGAGAGTAAGTTGATACATCAGTTGAAAATGAATTCCTTTTGTTATTTGTCGAAGTGGACAGGTGTGTGTGAGAAAGACTGAGCGACTAGCTTAAGGTTTCTCAGCCAGAATATGGTCAGACCTTTAAAAAATTCTGGAGTATGCAAGTCTGTGTACACATGGGATTCCCACATTTTGGTTTGGGTTTGTGGTTCAGTTGTTGCTATTTTTTTCTTTTTCTTTTTTAAACTGCCTTAGGTTCTCTGACATATGCAGAGACCTCAAATAATAGCCTGTGTTTTGTTGCATTTTGCGACAGGCATTGGGGAAGGTCACCAGCAGCGAGAAACACCTGCTCACCCTCTCCTAAGCCTGATATGAAGTGAGAGAAGAATGTTGCTTCTTCTCTAATGAAGCTAAATCCTTTGGCATAGGGTAAGGTTTCACTTTTCACTGAATTCTTTTGAGAAGGCAGGAGCAAAAGCAGTTTGTCACAACACTTCCACCGTTCTAAATCTCAGTGGAAACTGAGGCAAGATTTTGCTGCAATGACTGAATTAGATGAATTGAACTGTTTTTAAATTGTGTTGAATTCTTCTGTGATGGTCATATGTTTCAACCTCTTATAAAGTCTAAAAGTAGCTTAAGGCCTCATTCCCACTTACATTTAAACCGGTTTGTGATTCGCCTTTGCTCCGTGTTGGTGAATTGATTTCAAAAGGTCTGTCGTTCCCACTATGAAAGTGGATCTTTTCATTATTTACTTGTAATTGCTTCTTTTTTTGGCACGATTGTCTTTCCCACTAGTTTGTGCTGCTTCAAAATGTATGTCAATCATCTACACGTCATCAGTGACGCAAGTGGCAACACGGTGAGGACGGGGCCAGAGTGGGGTGACTTTGTCTGCTCAAAAGTACACCATTTCCCTTTTGAGCAGCCCAGCTTTGGAACTATTTTTTTTAAAATTGATAGAAGACTCGATTCGTTGGTATTGCAACTACTTGTCTTGTTGAGCTACCATTGGCCCGATCACCTGGCATGCCACCAAGTTGCAAAAACAACAGATCATATATTTGGTAATTCAGTATATCACAGAGTAGTCTCTGACAATGCTGGCTTTTTGGCTTAGTAACGGAGATGAGCACTGCCTCCTATGGTCGGACATGACTTGACAACCTTGTCAATGGGGAATACCTTTACCATGTATAATACCATGGGTGCATTATATATAATGCACCCGTAGGCCACACAAGCGCAAAGACAGTGCTGGGGAAGGGGGGGGGGAATGATGGATCTCCCAAAAACTGAGGAGGGATGGTAAACACCCCTCTGCCATTAGTCCATCCCCTCCAGTATGATCCAATTCAGATCCGTCATTCCCACTTGTTGAACACACTTCAGAACGATTCTTTTCAAAATTACTGCCAAAGAAGTAGTGTCAGGAAACAGCGAGGTTTATTGCATTTGCCTCGCTTCATCATGATTGCAACCGCACTCAATAGGATTGGAACCAGTTTCAAATGGGAATGATGGTCATATGACTCAATCTGCAATTCGCTTTAAATCATAGTGGGGACAAGGCCTTAGTACTAATTGTAGTAGTACTGTTTAAAATAAATTAAAATTATTGAATGGGCAATATATGTTTGTTCTTCTATTTCCTTTTGGTTCTTTACTGTCTGCTATCCATGTTCACTTTTTGCTTCTATCTTCTTTGCTTGGTCTGACTTTCATGAAGCCATAAGCTGTTACTCTAATTTTCAGGTTAGTTGGATTTCTCTGTGATTGCACAGCTTTTTGTAGTATTATGCTACAGCAGTTATGATCTCTTTCCACCTGCCTTGACTGACAATTCTGGTATTATAAAGGCAGTATAAGAATTGAGTAAGGGAGTTGAGTAAACAGCGTTCTGTGCAATCATGCTGACCACATAATCACAGAGTAGTCTCTGACAATGCTGGCTGTTTGGCTTAGTAATGGAGATGAGCACCGCCACCTATGGTTGGACATGACTTGACAACCTTGTCAAGAGGGAATACCTTTACCTTTAAGGGGGCTGATTAGGTACTGTGCACATGTTTTGGATTGTATCTCCTTACAGTTTGTGGTCATTGGCCTTGTTGGCTGGATCTAGTGAAAACTGTAATAGAAAACCTTTGGAATATGCTTTATCTTTGTTGCTTTAAGACAAACCTTGATTCTCAGTTTCAGGTTTGTTGGCCTAAATGGCATTTGAGGTTACTTAAGACATGGACTTCAGAATAACACCTTAGAGGTCCTTGGGGTAAGCCCCTGCCTTTTGACAACTTGTTCTTTCTACACTTGCAAATTACAGACAAGTTTCATTAATTTCACTAGGGGTACACTCTTTTGTCAGTTCTTCTTGCCTATGAGCTTCTCTTGGGACTGCTCAGCTACACAGGCAGTCCCAAGGCTTGCCTATGGAAAGTGTGGACCCCCTCCTTCAATTAATGGAACTTGTGTAATTTGCAATTGTGGAAAGAGTAGGCTTGTGTCAGTTCTTCCTATGGAGGCTCACTTTGGACTGCTCACATACATGTGGTGCTTGTAAAGCAAGCTGAGAGGGGGAAAGGCAAGCAGCCCAAAGCCTCTCTATAGCAATCAAAAACAAGTGCTGCTTCACACCTTTTTGCTCTTCTCTCTGTCTTCAGTCTGGGCTGCTTCTGAGATTGTGGGCAGTGTGTTTCTTACAGTGCTACTTTACAGTATTTGTGTGCTTATAATACAGTTATACAGAGAGAGAGAGAGAGAGAGAGAGAGAATATACTGAGTGGAAGACAGTAAAGGTGTAGGAGCCAGCATGGTGTAGTGGTTTGAGCACTGGACCATGACTCTGGAGATCAGGGTTCAAATCCTGGCTTGGCCATTGGGTGACTTTGGACAAGTCACACTCTCTCAGCCTCAGATAATGGCAATGGCAAACCTGGTCTGAAGAAACTTGCAGACCCCCATGATAGTTTTGCCTTAGGGTTGCCATAAGTCAGAAACGACTTGAAGACACAAAACAACAGCAAGACATTAGATGTAAGCTTTTTTATTTTACTTTACTTATATATATAGTTTGTTGTTTAGCTCTTGCATACACTCAAAAGGGATAGTGTATTGTTTATGTTTTTGGCAACCAAAATACATTTGCATACTACCTCTCCCCCCCCCCCCCCCCGCCCAGATACCACTTTTCAACCAATTCTACTTTCTGATAGTGCTCTGGTCCCTAACCTGCCAGATAAGCAGGGGAGTTCTGTGTAATGTTATGGGTTTTTTCGTGGCATATCTTAAACTGACTTAACTTGCATTATTCGGGTTGCGTGGTTTAAATCCATTTGCAAGACCCATTTGGAGTACCCCATTGAATTACTGTCTTAACCCCACTATTGTAATAATGCTGCAGTGCCAATGAGACAGAATTTTCTCCCTTCATCAACGTGCAGCCCTTGATGCTACCTGAAATACAGCTCCAGAGGGAAAAACAAGTGTCTTCCTGAAGTCCTTCCACACTCCACTGCTTATTCTAATGAAAGCAGTTTCTATCAGGAAATGTTCCCCATTAACAGACGGATTTACATAAATACTGACTTACTATTAAGCAGTTGATTCCGTGAGTGTATTCTTGCTGGGAGTAGCACTTCTGGAGACATTTTAATGTGCTTTGAATGTCTGACCAGGAGACCAGGATTGTAATTCCCACTGAGTCATGGAAACCCATTGGGTGACTTTGGACAAGTCAAGAGGAAGACAATAGCAAACCGAAATCTTCTGAATAAATCTTGCCAAGAAAACCCCATGATGGAGTCACCATAAGTCAGAGTTGACTTAAAGGCATATAACACCAAAAATTTTGAAAATACTTTGAAGTTTAATTTTTGCAATCAGATTTAAACAAAAAAAGTTATTTAAAATAAAAATCAAGGGTGGGAAAGCATTTACCAACAATGCAGTTTTGATACCTGGAAAAACCTGGCTGTGTAGCATGTAGATAGGATAAAGATGTGAAAATCCTCAAATACTGTGGAGATAAATCTTCTTCAACAAAAAAGCTAATTTATTTATAACAGGGGTTGGCAACCTACGGCCCATGGGCCGGGTGCGGCCCACGGAGGCCTTGGGACCGGCTCATGGCCGGTCCCACCGCCTCCGCTGTGCGCGTGAGTGCGGGCACCATTTTGGCATCCAAAATGGCACCCATGCTTGTGCACGCATGCACGTGAGAGCGGGTGCCATTTTGGAAGGCCGCAGTATGTGTGCGCCGGGTGAATTCGCCCTGAGCAGGTGCGCTGTGGCCTTCCCTGGGCCCTGGGCCCTTCCAAAATGGTGCCCCCCATGCGCGCACGCATGCGTATGACAGTGGGTGTCGTGCACATGCGTGGGGGGAAGGCATGCACCCGCGTGCGCACCCACCAGGTCCCCGCGCCATTTCCCCCCTCCCCCGGCTCCCCAGCAACAAATGTTGCCGACCCCTGATTTATAACCTCATCCTGTGTTTTTGATAACTGAGACACAGAGTCACTTCCTCTTCTGGTTGCATTTTAGTCTTGCTATCTACCCTGTGATATAAAAAATCTGCAACCAGTTTTCTTTCTCTTGTTGTCATTGTCCATAGTTTTATGGATTTCAACTATCACTGCATCTTCAATGCTTACTTGGAAAATTCATATATTAAGAAAGAAGAATAGATATATGACAATTATGGGGATTTTCATGCATGGAGTAAATGTTCACTTAAAAATTCATTTCACTGTTTCAACAAACTCTACAATTCATGAGAAAAGAGACCCAAAATGCAACAGGAGTATCTTTTTACCTTCTTTCTTTCTTCAGTCTCAAGATCTTCTTTTGTCCCAAGATCTTGAAATGAGTGTGTTTACATGTGATACCAAGCCATGGTCAATGCTACAGGAAGTGCACTCATGAAGTAATTAGTAATTATCATACCAGATAGATGAGAAAAGGAAAGATTATTTTAAGAAACACACTTGTCACACTATATTGTTTATGTATCCTTTTACTAAGAGGAAGTTGTTCTTTTGTTTGTTTCATTTAAAGTGCTTATCATGTGATTCTACTATCAATTTCCTTGGACCTTATGGTATTTAGAAAATCGTATTCTGATGTCCTGTGGAAAGAATTTTAACTGCAGTTCTCTATGTATCTTCTCAGACGTGTGACCCATTGAATTCATTGAGATATATATATATTATATTTGTGTGTAAATGGAGCCATAGAGAAATAAGTATAGATACACTGAGTTTATTGTATAAAATTGCTTGTTGTGAAAGGAATATAGCTCTTTAGAATTCTGTTTTCCCATCATAACATTGTTTGATTTTCTTTTTCATTTTGAAATGCCACAGCAAACACCATATCTCAGTGAGGCAATGGTCAATTTAGGAAAATACTGAGCTGCCCTAGGGATAGTTGCCTCAGTCATTGTTGAACATGATGATACAGGATTGCAATCTTTTGGCTTTTCCTATCAGATTGTTAATCTGTTCAATTTTGTTCTCACTTTCTATTTTGTTTTATTGTTAACTGGCCTCGAGTTGATCTCGACCCATGGTGACCCTATGGGTGAGATATCTCCAAGACCCCCTGCCCTCCACTACTCTGCTTAAATCCTGCAACCCCATACCCATGACCTCCTTAATAGAGTCCATCCATCTAGCATATGGCCTTCCTCTCTTCCTAATTCTCTCTACCTTTCCCAGCATTATTGTCTCTTCGAATGAGTCTTCTCATGATGTGTCTGAAATACGACAGCCTCAGTTTGGTCATCTTGGCTTCCAGGCAGCTTTCTGGCTTGATCTGCCTTAGGACCGTTTGTTTGTCTTTTTGGCTATCCATGGGATGCTCAACACTCCTCTCCAGCACCACGTCTCAAAGGAGTTGATTTTCTTCCTATCATCTTAGCTGTCCAGCTCTCACATCCATACATGGTGATAGGGAATACATTGGCTTGTATGATTCTAACTTTTGTGCTCAGTTGTATATCTTTGCATTTTAGAATCTTTTCTATACCCAACCCTAAATACTCACTTTCTGTAGTCACTTTCTATACCCAACCCTAAATGGCTGAAGCTGTAGTAGAATGTCTTTTCTCCATATTAGGCTCATGTGAGTTTCACCACTGTCAGCAAAAAGTATATGTGCCTTTCTTCTTCAGCTCTGCTTAGGCATTTGATTTCTTTCTTTTTTAATTCTTGATTTCACTCCTCTTTCTCTTCTTCTTTCTCCTTCTCAACTCCCCCACCACACTGCTCCTGCTAAGCATCTTCTTCTCATTTCTCTTTTTCTTGTCATTTTTTAACCCTTCCCATTGCCATAACCTCTGCCTACCCTTTTGCCTCATTCCCTAGTCACTGTTTCTTTCATGCTCCTTTCTCTCTCTGTTCCAATCCTCCCCACAATGTTGATGACAACTTTAAGGATGAAGAAGTCTTCCATAACCTGACCATAATTAATAATTATCAAACAATGGGTATTGAAGGGCCTTGGTTAATGGGCACCACCCATTGAAAGCAAACTTTATTTTGCTTGAAAAAGTTCCTTTGGTTGGAAAGCAACTCTAGTATGTTAAAAATGTGTAAATTTGCAACAGTTTTTAAAAAGAGCTCAGAAAATGTGGGTGTTTCTCTTCAGAGTAGAGCCTGAAAAACTTTCTCTGGATGGACTACAGTCGCCATATGATGGTAAAAACAGTTATTTTGAAACAGAACTGGGGGAAAGTTCCTCTTTTTTGTTCTGTGGTCAATTTCAAAAATGTAATTTTCAATTGGAGAAGTATCTTCTCATTTGTTAAAGTGTATATTTGCTGTGCTCTGAACAGTTGTATTTAATGCTTAATAAATAATGTTTAGTAACAGCACCAGGACTCTCCCCAGTGAATCCAGTTTTGGTCCTGAAATCTCAGGGCCTGGAGTGCTTCTGCGTTGGCCCCATGATAGACTGTGGCTGAAATTCACAATTGCGATTATGACTGTGTAACATAGAGTTACACATTTGTAACCAATTCCTGTTCACAATGCCAACATAACTAATAGTGTAGGAAATACATAGGAATCATAAAAGTCTTCCAGTCCTGGCTTATTTGGCAGAAGTCTTTGTGAGCAATTGGCATCTGTTCTCCTGTTGATTTGGGATGCAGCAGATTGATGTTTCCACTCCTTCCTCTCAGGAGTCTTTGGTGTGAGGAGGAATTGTGACAGCTCTTGCTTTTGAATGTTGCACCAAAGATGACTGGTCATGGTGGAAACATCAGGGCAGGAGACACTGCTTAGTTAAGTATACTTCATGAAGTAGCTTAACTGAGGTCTCAAGCAGATGAGGCAAAAGGAGCATCCAGAGGCCACTCCCATCCTAATTGCTGCAGGATCGTGGCAGTTGCACGCACCCAGTCCTGATTTGGGCCACCCCAAAGGAGTGTTTTCCCTCCGCTCCTTTTTGGCCTGTCCCTATTGGGTTGGGGTGGGCTCAGTGTGGCTTCTGGCTGTGTTTGGGGCATGCGTCATGTAAATAGCACACACCCAGTGCAGCCCAATGGGCCTCAGTATATTTAAATAAGTAGCTGATCTACAAGGTGTCCAAAATTATCTTTACCATTTAAATTCTATATACAATTAAAATTATAAAGATAATTATCAGACACCATGTAGAATTAAAGATAGACAGCCTCTATCTTTAATTGGAGAATAGGCATTAATTTTATGTAATTATCACCAAATTTCTAGTGCCTATAGTTAATGTTTCATGCTTCTAGTATAAACTAGATATAACAACAAAGCTAACTAAAGGTGGGATCAAGTATTTTCACATGAGAGAAGTGCTTTCTCAAGCTCTCTCTGTTTGTGTGTATTAGCACAGTTGTGGTGAAATGGAAAATATATTCACAGTAGCTCCATGAAATACTTGGGGTTTTGCAGTCACTTTTAATGCAACTCAAAATCAAATATTCATGTACCCATTCTAGCAAATTATGAATAGTGTTTGTAACACTTCTTAAAGATGCCAAAAACTCTGTTCTTCTTTTCAATAGAAGAAATGAAAATGGAGGATATTTATATAACACAAAAGATGCAGATTTTGTTTATAAACTTTGAATGTATATGCTCAGCAATTTCAGAACTGGGGTTAAAGTTTGAGCATTAAGCCCAGTAATCTAAAAGCTGGAGATTTCCAACCTACAACAGACTGAGGTCTGCCCAGTTGCAGATTCTTTTTTCAGTAGTCAGCCAGACAAATGCCTCTCAGAAGCTTAGAAATAGGGCAGTGGTAGTCTGGCATTCAGAGAAAATTGGCTTTGAAACATGGAGTCTTCTGCACCAAATTCAAGGTGGTGGTTTTAACCTTCTAAAGCTGCAAACGAGATGGCATCAGGTTACTGAAAGAGCATCTTCTCTCATATGTATATACCTGTATCTTAAGATGTCTTCCAAGTGCAAACTAATGGAAGTGAAGTGGCTAGAAAGACATTTTGGTAGTACATTTTCTGTGAGCTGCTTGAGTCTCCATATCAAGAGAAAGGTGGGATATAAATATATAAAATCATCATCATCATCATCATCATCATCACGCAGAAGGAATTTTTTATTTTTACTACCAGTAATGGACTTTTGATCCCAGGTGAACATCATTTTATTCTCTTAAACCTTTTCATAATTTATACTGTCTTGGCCATATTGTGATAAGCTAAGATTGTCTGGATCCCAGGCTTACAAGTAATGAGTAGCATGTTGGTGCACTTTGCCCAATAGCTACCATTGGAAGTCTTGTTGTTGTTGTAGTTGTTGTATGCCTTCATGTTGTTTCTGACTTATGGAGACCTTAAGGCAAACCTGTTATGAGGTTTGCGTGGCAAGATTTGTTCAGAAAAGGTTTGAAATTGCCTTCCCCTAAGGCTGAGAACATGTCACTTGTCCAGGGTCACGAGTGGGCTTTGTAGCTGAGCCAGGATTCGAACCCAGCTCTAGATTTATAGTCCAATGCTCAAACCATGACACTACACTGGCTTTGGATGTTTCTTAGAAGTGGCTAATAAAACCACAGACATCCATAGTTTGCTTATCATGAATTCCAAACCTGGGAGTCTGGCTTCTCTCTCCAAACAAGCCAGATTTATTAGCTTGAGTTTGCTGTTGTTTATGGCTTAGCTTGAAAGATAAGATAAGAAAGATAAGGCAGAATCTTCAGTTTGGCATTCACGATAAGTGGACTATGGATGGAAGTCCTGTGCTTAACCACACCTACATTCAAGCTAAGCCAAGGCAGCTTATGCTACTAAGTCCAGATCTCAAAAACTCTGGCTTGTCGTATCATCCAAACACATCTACAGTGTGATTCTCTCTATTTACAATAGCTATACTATGCTTTATTTTCTATTCAGGTTTTTTGTTTTGTTTTATATTGTATCTGTTTTATGAGCCACTTGGGGACTTTGTGTTATGAGGTGACACCATAAATATAAGTATATAAATGAACTTAATGACTGTTTCTAATATTTGATTATGTATCCTGTGTGAGCTTGTCTTCTCAAAGACTTGGCTTTCTAGGGTAGTAATCATTACTGCCTTTTGTGCCATTGAATTTTGTAAACTGATTTCATCATATCTTCAAACTGTCTTGGAACAGAAATTGGAAGGAATTATCGATATTGTATGGGGATGGCAGATTCATTGTGTTTTAGGCTGATGTTACTGAATGAGTCCTGGTTTGACAATCCCACCCTTCTGTCATCTGTCAAAATTTGATAGGTCAAGGGTCAGGGAGCTTGCATACTGTCTGCCACCAGGAGCCCAGTGGCACAGTGGTTAAATGCCTGTACTGCAGCCACTCATTCACAAACCACAAGGTTGTGAGTTCAATACCAGCCAGGGGCTCAAGGTCGAGTCAGCCTTGCATCCTTCCAAGGTTGCTAAAATGAGTACCTAGTTTGTTGGGGGCAGTTAGCTTACACATTGTAAACCGCTTAGGGAGTGCTTAAGTGCGTTGATAAGTGGTATAGAAATGCAATTGGTATTGCAATTAGAAGGGAACAGGTGGGTAAAAAAACAAAAAACAGAGCACTGAAAGGAACGATGGAGCTTCTTCTACTTTTTCTTTCAAATGCCCATTAATAGTTTGACATCCCATATTACTATAAAAATTCTACAGGATCTCTTGGCACTTTTTGGCTGTTTCTTGATCTGCAATCTCTTTGTAGTGATCTCCTTCATCAGCTGTGAATTTACTAAGTTAAACTGTATGTTATGTTGGTAAAGAGCCATAGTGTTGAACTTCAAATTACATTTTTTAATTCATCTTTCTGTGGTAGTTTGTGGATCTATGCACTCAAATTCAATTAAAGCTTTGAACTCTATTGCTTACTGCTCAGATTCTTTTCCCCTGCCAACATGCTCCAAATGAGAACATGTTCAAAAAATAAGTTTGAAGGGCTTATTCATTTAACTGGTCTCTGTGATAATAGTCAATAGTTGCCCAGAATTAAACTGCAATCCAGACTGAAGTTATCTGTGTAAGTTCTATTAAAATTGGTAGGACTTGCATCTACATACTTCTTGCACAGGATTATGACTTTGAAGTATGTTTCATTTGCAAGAAACATGTCATTTTAATAACTGATGGACTTGAGTAGATCATTTACTGTGCAATACCATAAATTGTTGACATAAGCAAAGCTGTATATCTTTGACCTTCAACTGCAACATCGTCTGATTGAATTTGGCATTGTTTAGGCTATGATTTATACTATAAAAACTACTGTATATCAGATTTTTATCTACAAAGCTCTGTATTAAAAATCATCAGACATAAATAGCTTGGTATCTTGCTATCTGAATATGTATTATACTAAACGCTACCAAACCAGTTCAGCAGCATTCTGTAAATGGTTGTGTTCAGCAAGAAAATATTGTGGGTAGAATTGCATGGTGGTGATTTCAGTGACACCATTACAAAGTCTATCCAGTGTTTGCTGCTAAACATCCTACTTACAGTGCTTTTGTATAATTTTTAATAAATAAGTTAAACTACTTTTCATAATGGCTTCCAGTTAATTTGTACAATCGAAACTGCAAGTCATGTGCTTGTCTGGGGAAGGAAATACACAAGGCAAGCTTTCTGTATCAGTATTCAAATCGCTAGCTATACATTCATATCTACTATGCTAAGTCATTTGTTTGTACATGAGTAGCATTAAAGGATGAACAAATCCATTGTATCTTGTGGCAGTGCTTATTCCACATAGGTAAATATGCCAGTGGCTGAATACACATTTGATACAGGCCAAAATATAAATTAGAGGCCCAATATCTCAAAGATTAAAGCATTAAAGCCCCAATACTATGCTTTCAGGCATCTTCAACTAAAGTGTGGCTGCAAAGAACATGTGGATCTTCTGAAAAGTAATACAAGATTACTGCTGTTTTGAGTGCAGAAGTGGATGTGGATATATCATTGAATATTAAAGTTAGGATTGTCCATACCATTGTATTTCCAATTTCTGTGTATAGTTGTGAAAGCTGGACTGTGAAAAAACTGATAGGAAGAGAATTAACTTATTTGAAATGGCATTGAAGAAGAGTTCTGTGGGTGTCATGGACTCTTAAAAAGACCAATAAATGGGACCAAGAGCAAATCAAGCCTGAACTATCCCTAGATGGCTAGATAACTAAACTGAGACTATTGTAGTTGGAACATATCATGGCTCCCTAGAAAAGACAATACTGGTTGGTAAGGTAGAAGGTAGTAGGAAAAGAGGAAGACTGCATTACAGATAGACTCAATCAAGGAAACCACAGCCCAAAGTTTGCAAGACCTGAACAGGACAGTTGAGCACAGGGTGACTTTAAGGTGTCTCATTCATAGGAACACCATAAGTTGAAGTTGACCTGATGGTAGTTGACAAAACAACCATCTCTTCATGAGTTTGTTATTGCTAATAGTTTTTTTTTCTTTTGGCTTTGAAGAACACTCTTTAACCTAATTGAAATAATTAAATAAAAACTATATGGCAATACATTGTGCTGTGTGATTTTTGTGTACCACTCTTTCTAGAAAAGTGTGCTAGTGGGTTGCAGAAATATCCATGTTTGCATACTATGAGTAGATCCATTAAAAGAAATATGACTGACTTACTTGCTTCTTTGATTTAAATATTTCTACACTAAACATGACAAATTGTGGCTCTGTCAACATATTTTAACACAGGATTCTTGTTTTTTGACTGAGATGTAACTTGTGTTCCTGATTTTTCATTCTATGCACTTAAACATAATGTTTGCGCATTAAGTGAGCAAAATCCGAACCATTATTAGTTTTCACTTCTGTGTCTCATTCCCAAACCTCCAAGTCACCCCATCATTTAAGTTTGCAGTTTGAATTTTTGTATGTTAATCTAGCAACGATTAAACATTATGTTGTGAAGATTAAATATTACATTTACTTAGGGACTACAGAATTAACCATCTTGACTATATGTTAAATCTAATAGGTTATGTTTCTGCAACTTTAGAACCATGCAAAAACTCTAAGGCCTGAAACAGATGGGCCAAAAGGAACAGCTTCCAGCCACTTCAGGAGTGTAACTTTCATATGATGCATGGCCCTAGAATGGCTGGAAGCTGCTCTGAGGCCATCAGAGGCAGCCCAAAGCCACCAGAGAAAGGAGCGGAGAAAAACCACTTCTGCCAGCAGCTGGCTTTGGGAGTGCAGTGGTGGCCCATTTGCAGGCCTGCGGTCACAGCAGTCACTGGCCAGTCCTTCATGCCCATCTGCTTCACCCAAGTCTGCCTTCCTTATAGTTGAAAAAGTTTTGCAAAATTTAGCAAAAGGTTAATTTGTGAGCAGTTGTGAAGGTGTTTTATCTCAGCAAGGAAAGCATAGTTTCCTTCCATATTAGATAACTTGATATCATCACAACAGAAATAGTGAGTTTTAAACACTTGTAAACAGTTTTCTGACTTATCTGCTTCAAGGATTTTACCATGCCCTGAAAGAAATTCACTAAGGAAAAACTTTTCCACATGATTCTGCAAAGGGTGATGTAGCCATATCTTTTCATTTGTACTTTAAGAACTAGCAATATTCTCATTAGATCTAGACATGAAAGATATGGTATGTCTTGCTTCACAGAATATAGACTTAAATTAGAAGGACTGGTGGTGGTGAGAGATGTGCTTTGCAGTACTGAAGGAAGAAACAAGAATCTCTCTTTACTTCTACCCTCAGTAGAAGTAAGCCAAGCATTTTCACTTCTACCATCAAAACAGAATCAACACTGGGAAATGTGAATCCATTTTGATGCAAAGGGAATTGCAGAACTCAGTGGCTGCTGTGAAAAGTAGTTTCCAGTTTAAATGATAAAGTCAGTATGAAACTGAAGCTTTTGCATGAATGGTTAGCTAGTAAGAATGTATATTAGCCTTGCTGTTCTTCAGTTTAGCTTTTTTAAAAATAAAAGTCAAGATGAGTGTTATTCTAGAGATGAAGGAGAGCAGAGATCCTAAGCGTTACTACTTGCTACTTCACAAAATGATGTACACTTGTCCCTCTACATTTGCTGGGATTAGGGGCACAGGATCCCCATGAATGTGGAAAAACCACAAATAACAAAAACACTATTTTTTACCTGAGAGAATACTTGTCTAGGAATCTCTAGGTCAGGGGTAGGCAACCTTTCCCCTTTAAGGGCCGAGGGACTTCAGCTTCCAGAAGCCTCAGCCATGTTGGACAATAGTCCCATGTTGGACAATAGCTCCTGGGATTCTGGGAGCTGAAGTCCCTCGGCCTTTAAAGGGGAAAGGTTGCCTACCCCTGGACTATGGAATTGTGCTGGAGGAGTTACAAATGCCTAGTGAAGTGTTCTCTCTAGGAATCTCAAGGTCCTTCAGTATGAGGTTAAGGATGACCATATAGTTGCACTGGAGGACCTAGGTACTTAGAGAGAACATATTAATAAAATTTGTGAATAATCAAAGCCGCAAAAGTGAAAGCTGCAAATGTGAAGGGAAAAGTGTAGAAGTGAGGGGGAGGAGCTTATTGATGATGTATGATGGAAGCCTGGGCCATTAGACAAATATATTCTAATTTAGCACTTGTAAGTGTAGAACCGTGGCTGGTCCCGCCGCCACTGCCGCCCCGCGCATGAGTGCGGGCACCATTTTGGCTTCCAAAATGGTGCATTCATTCTTGCGTGCTGCACAGCCATCGTTGAGCCTTGGGAATGCCGCTCCGTGGCTGCACCGGGCGAATTCACCCGGCCTTTCCAAGGCCCAGGGAAGCCCCCCCCCCCCGCGGCTGCGCCGGGCGAATCCGCCCACCGCAGGCGCGGGGGGGGGGCTTCCAAAATGGTGCGTGCGTGCATGTGCATGACACTATTATTGTGCGCATGCAAGCGCACGCGCACTCCCGCCCCCGACCCATTTCCCCTCCCCTTCCTAGCCCCCCAGCAACAAATATTGCCGACCCCTGATGTAGAGGATTAACAAAAGAAAAGAATGTTATTTATCTAGTTTTAAAAAAAGGCTTACTCTTGTTTGAAAGATGGGGTATGTTGGTGTCCTCTTCCAACAAACCAGTAATATTAACACGTTATTTTTAAAATACTACTTTAGAAAGTCCTATATATTATTGCCTTGTCATTACATAGCAAATTATTGTTTTCTGATTCTTTTTAATGAAAATAGAGATACATAGGAATGATGGTGATGTGCAGACATTACAAGGTTGTTGTTGTGCCTTCAAGTCTTCTCCAACCTATGGTGACCTTAAGGCAAACCTATCATGGGGTTTTCTTGTGAAGTTTTATCTGATGAGGTTTGTCATTGCCATGCTCTGAGACTGAGAGAGTGTAACTTGTCCAAGGTCACCCAGTGGGTTTCCATGGATGAGGGGCATTTGAACCCAGGCCTACAGAGTCATAGTTCAGTGCTCAAAGTACTACATCATGCTGGCTCTCAAGGCACTTACTCATAAATGACACCATGAAGAGGAAAGCCAAATAAATGAAAAGAGAAAAAGGAAAGATAAAATACTGTACCATAAAACATGGTACTGTGTCATAAGCATGCATATCCATAATGGATGATGTAGGTAATTTCTGGTTTCTTTTAAGGTGCTAACATCTGTAGTGCAAATGGAATTTATCCCTAGGAATGTTCCAGTGTTAAGCAGATATATATAGTGTAGACTAAAGACAAATATTTGACTATTTCATCCTCACAAGTGAGGACAAATAATTTCTGTAGTTTTCTCCTTACTGCAGGAAATATTTTTCTGTGTAGTTCTCACTGGTATTTTCACATTCCAATGTGTCCCACAAAGTTTTCTACACAAAAATTGCGGGTTTTGTGCAAAATTTATAGTTACGAATAATTTATAGCTATAACTATACATTTTATAGGAAATGAGTTATTGACAGAACTTTCAAACATGACAGTTATAGGGGCATGAAAACTAGATGCCATGAGATACCTACCAGGCTGGGTAGGAAGATTTGGTTGCACAAAATTGTTAGGCAATCTACATTTACGGGTGTGTATCTCTCCATTTTTTTGGATGCTTGAGCAATTCATTTCCTTTCACTATGGTATCTTGGACTAACTGGATGATTTGAGTGTTGTGAGACTACCTTAAAGAGGTCCAGTGTATGGCTGTATGTGGTAGACAGGAAAATGCTTTGATCTGCTTTGGTCAGACCTCACCTGGAATACTGTGTTCAATTTTGGGCACCACTGTTCAGAAAGATTATCAACAAACTGGAACATATCAAGAGAAAGGAGACCAAAATAATCAAAGGTCTGGAAACTACAGTCGAACCTCCGTTTTTGCGTTCACAGACAGCAAACGGAGGGAGACAAAATGGGGGGGGGGGGGGCTGCCCACAGGCACGCACCGCCATTCAGGACAATGGAGGTTGAATATTGGTGATTTTCCATTTTCGGGGGGAGGACGGATTCCCCACGAAAATGGAGGGGCGACTGTAAGCCTTATGAAAAATGACTGAGGGAGCTAGATATGTATAGCTTGGATAAGTGAAGACTGATGATAACTGTCTTTGTATCTATGAAGTGACATCATTCTTTGGGTAAAGAGAGGATATCCTGAACCACAGAGCTACCTGTACCAGGTCATCAGGTGCCATAGGATTAAGTTCTTACAATTTGTACTCTAAGATTAAGGTTTATCTAAAAATACCAGGAACCTTTCCTACAATCAGGAAAGGACGTATATAAATGTTGCTTTATATACAGAGTAGGGAAAGGAATATAACCCCTAATGCCCTTAGACTTATCCAATCTCCTCAGTAATAGGGCGGGGTATTTACTGCTCAGAGGCCTTCTGAAGGCTTATTCACAGTCTTGGTGTCCTGTACCTGAAAGAGACTCCCAAGCAGGAAGAAAGAACAGGGTCACTTTGGGTTTCATTGGGGTCCAGAGAAGCCAGATCAGGCAGATAACCACTCAGTGTTCAACAGCTGTCCACCCTTGCACTAGAGGAAAGCAATTTGGACATGTACTCTGCCAGATTTACTGTTTATCCCACTCTGTGATATCAAGCACTGTAAGGGCTTTGCTGAATTGTATAGTTGTTGGTGCAATAAAGTTTTAATATACCTGCTCCAGAGAGGCTAAATAAATGTATCTGCTTGGAACCACTGCTAAGCCAGTGGATTATACAGAGTGGGAGAAGTGGGTGATGACTTGTTTTGACACAAAATACTGCTTGATACCTCTTTGAAAGAGGCACTTTATGCCTCTCCCTGTTACTGATGGCTTCTTTACAATGTTATTACTCCTTGTTGTATATGCTAGAGTTGGCTTAGAACTAATTTATGGATGTCACTAATGATCTGACAACTGTGTTTGTGGGTAAAACACATATTTCTCAGTAAATTTCAGGTGATTTGCTAACCAAAATCTTGCTTTCTCATTTGTTAGATGTTGAGCTGATAATGATTTTTCATTCCTGCTTTTTTTTTTTTTTTTTGGCTTGTTTAAGCCTTTTAGAGTTTAAAACAGCTACAGTATGGATTTAATATGTTTTGCTATGATCTAGGGCAGGGGTCCTCAAACTTTTTGAGCCGGGGCCCAGTTCACCGTCCCTCAGACCATTGGGGGGGGGGCAGAGTAAAAAACAACAAACAAAAACCCATGACCTTGAGCAAGTCACACCCTCTCAGCCTCAGAGGATAACCATGGCAACTCTCCTCTGAAGAAACTTGCCAAGAAAACCCCCATGATAGGGGTTGCCATAAGTTAGAAATGACTCCAAGGCACTGGATTACCCTGGGCAAGTCACACTCTCTCAGCCCCAGATGGTAATGGAAACCCTCCTCTGGAGAAACTTGCCAAGCAAACCCCCATGATAGGGGGGAGAGAAATGTAAAACACAGGGAGCAAGGGATCATGGGGGGGGGGGAAACAATGTAATAAAGGCCTCCCTCTTTGTCCCTCTCCCTGCCCAAAAGTGCACATACTTTTCTCAGAGGTGCAGCCATGCTCTTCAGCAACCTTCAGTTAATATCCAACAGCAAGGGAACCGAAAAAATGTGAGTCCGTCGCTCATATATGTCCCCCAGCATCTCACGGTCCATCACCAAAATGCTTCCCCCTTGCTACCTGCTTCATGTACAAAGAGTATTGCACCATTTTTCCATTCGCTCCAATAGCAGCTTTCCAATGGAACGGCTAAAGGCTGAGGAAAAAGAGCCGCCCGCCAATCAACAACGACCTCCTCCCAGAGGCTGCTCCAATTGGTTGAGACCTCGAGAAGGGGCATGGCTTCCTCGTAAGAGCGGCTCTTACGAGGAAGCCACGCCCCTTCTCAAGGTCTCAACCAATTGGAGCAGCCTCTGGGAGGAGTTTGTTGTTGATTGGCGGGCGGCTCTTTTTTCACTGACACTCGGCAAAAAAACACCCGGTGGGCCTCAGGCCGGATAAATAAACCTTCTTTTGTATGGCAATACCTATCTATAACATCAAGTTTATACTACAGCCTAGGCCAAAAAAAAAGCCTAATTTTGTTTGGTGTTGTGAGACATGTAATGACAATGTGGTCCATGAAATGAAGAACGGTTATATATTTTTTTCAGAAAAGAATCAAGTATAAGCAAAATGTGACCAAACCAATATGATGGTCATACTTGTTGCTTGAGAGTTCAGTTCTTATCCTGAGTTTAGAATATGAACATCCAAGTAAATGGAATATATGTAAATAATTAGTGAAGATAAAGTGTTCTAGAGAAGACGGGAGAGAAAATTTAGTAAGTCCGGAGCTGAGCACAGTGGTTTCTGTATGAGATGCTCAAATAAAAAAGTGATGACAAGCAGGAAATTTTATATTAATTAACATTGCATGGTTTCCTAGCTTGTTGGTCATCTAATTTGTTGACTCACCATAGTTGCTCTTGGTTTTCGAGAAGCAGTTCTAGTTTGCCTACCTGTGACTTTATCCTGTAGCCAGTGCCCTGCCGGTTTAGAGAAAAACAAATGGCTCTCTTGTTCCATTGTGTAAGGAGCTGACAAATTGGTGTTTTCAAGAAGTTTTGGATAGTATTGATCATGCTCTGATAATTACTGAGGCATTCTAGACTGGTGGGAGTTGGTCAACAATGTCCTTTGGCACTCTACATTAAGTCTCTGTGCCAAAGAAATAAATACTGTCCTGATATCTTATTCCCTTATATTTATTTATTTATTTATTTATGGGTTTGTGTTTTTTGTTTTTTTGTTTTTTGTTTTGGTTCCTTTATACCCTGTTACTAGAATTCCTTAAGATGCTGTTCTTCATTGTTACTCCAACTTTGTTCTACAGACACTAAAGCAACGATTCGGTTCTTATTACGATATTCTTATTATAAATATGGTCGTTCATTAGATTAGTTTTGGGAATAACTTCCCTCTTGATTATTTTTGTATTTCATTAATTGTTTTCTATGTTGTTCTCTAACAAACTATTTGAGAGACAAAGATATAGAAGAAGGGCTTAGCGATTGGACACCAATACTAACTTACCTTAACAAACAGTGGGGAAATTTAACCACAATTAGCTATCAGCAACACATACAGAGTAGCTATTTCTTAAGTGACTATGGACCTTTACAGACTGCCAGAAATAATACAGCTTGAGACCACTTTAACTGTCCTGGCTCAGTGCTAGGGAATCATGGGAATTGTATTTTTTTTCTGAGACATTTGAGCCTTCTCTGCCAGAGAACTCTGGTGCCACAATAAACTACAACTCCCATGATGCCCTAGCACTGAGCCAGGGCAGTTAAAGTGGTCTCAAGCTGCACTATTTCTGGCAGTCTGTAAAGGCCCTATGACTATTTTAAAATGGTTGTTTTTTCACATTAATTTCTGCCATAGTATGCTCACCGAAGGCTTTCATCAATTTAGCAAACATATTTGAAAAAAAGTAGGAAAGATAATGGTAATCTAATCTGGGGTGACAATTATGTTGTTAGACAGTCACACTTTTCAAAGTTATCTTAGGGGGGTTGCAGACTGCCAGAAATAGTGCAAATTGAGCCCACTTTTAGGGTTAGGGTTGGTGCTAGGGAATCATGGGAATTCTCTGTCAGAGAGCTCTGGTGCCACAATAAAATACAGTTCCCATGATTCCCTAACCCTAACCCTAACCCTAAAAGTGGACTCAATTTGCATTATTTCTGGCAGTCTGCAACCCCCCTATGTGTCTTTTTCAATACATAGAAATACAAATTAATCCATATTTTTCAAAGGCATGTTGAAAACCAAATCACCTTGATAGTTTTATATGAGGTAGCATTTCTATTATATCTGTGTCACAATAAAGTGATTCACAACACTCTTAGACTACTTATTTTCCTCTTTCTTGAACAATTAAACTAATTTTCAGTTAGTTTAACATGTCTATGATTAGTCCAATTTACCTTACCAAATGGTGAATCTTATCATTTTCAAAGCAAATGTTTGCTGATATGACTACAAGTTCTGGATATAAAGAATGAACACATTGGCCTAAATCCAGTTTTTACTACCAATTAGTGTTGATCCATTAAATCAATGGGAATGTGGGAAATTCCACTAAATGAGTAGATATAATCTAGCTAGTGTGAAAGGCTATTTTCTGAGCACTGTCATGGAAGGATGCTTGCTATTCATGTATCTAAAGCAGGGGTAGGCAATCTAAGGTCCGGGGGCCGGTCCTGCCGCCGCCGCCCCCTGCCACCGCTGCCACCCGCCATGATAATATTGATTATTGTTGTTATTACTTGTTCTTGGGGTTTTCTTGCCAAAATCTCCACAAGATTTTGCCATGGCTTTTCTGGGGCTGAGAGAGTGTGTATGCATATTTTTTAAATTTTAATTTAAAAAAAAAACATATTTATTTATTTATTTATTTATTTATGGTGCTTCCCCCCCCCCCCCCATTGTCTGAGGGACAGCAACCCGGCCCCCGGCTCAAAAAGGTTGCTTACCCCTGATCTAAAGTGTTTCAGCCATTGTAGGAGTAGTTTTAAAAAATACATAATTAAATGACAGCATTGTTAGATGTGAATAGCAGTATTTTAGGTCTGCCAACATCCAGCAGTTTGTGGTGGAACTTGAAATGCCAGTAGTTCCTTAGAGTCAAAAGTTTTTATTTATGCCAGTGCCTGTGCTTGTGCTTGATTAAAATGAAGATAAAAGTTGTGTAATGTTTTAAGCTTTTATGGAGATAAGCTCCAATGAAATACTGGAAAAGTAGGACTTCTTTTCTAATATAATTGCATTACTGGAGCAATTTTTTTAAAAAAATACTTTCCAAGACTTTTGTTTCCTTGTTTTTTTTTTTTTAAGGTCCAGTTAAAATTATATGGTCATGCTATTGTGTAAAAAGAGCTATTAAAAAGTAAGTGTTTGTCTTCTAATTCAATTAGTTTATTTCACTTCAAACTTGTGTGGACATTTTCAATTCTTAACATATTGTGGATAGGGATGCAGTGGCTCAAGTGGTTAAGATACTGACTCTGTTGATTGCAAGATTGGCAGATTGGCAGTTCAAGGCCTGGGTGCTGCATGATGGGATGAGCTCCTGTCACTAGTCTCATCAGCTTCTGCCAACCTAGCAGTTCGAAAGCATGCAAATAGGTACCATTTCGGTGGGAAGGTAAAAAGCGTTCTGTGCAATCATGCTGGCCACATAATCACAGAGTAGTCTCTGACAGCGCTGGCTCTTCAGCTTAGTAACGAAGATAAGCACCGCCCCCTATGGGTGGAGAAAGAGAAGGAAGCCAGGAGAGAGGATGAGGAGAATGGTGATAAGGGGAGAAGGAGAAAGAAGCCAGTTCTACAGTATGGATGCAGCTTGAATCTGCACTGCAGAAATAATGCAGTTTGACACCGCTTCTACTGCCATGGCTCCATCCTATGAACTCCTAGGATCTGCAGTTTGCTTTGTGGTACCAGAGCTCTCTGACAGAAAAGGCTAAAAATCTCACAAAACTGCAAATCCCAGAATTCCATAGCCTTGAGTCAGGGCAGTTAAAGCGGTGTCAAACTGCTTTAATAAATTTCTGCAATGCAGACGCAGCCAGAATTGATGTGTTGCTTGGGCATGGCTTCTTTAACAAATAATTTTGCACAATGAGAGAGAGAGTGTGTGTGTACCCTTGAAGATTTATCTAAAGAAAAACCAAGTTCCTTAACTTGGAGGTTATATGTGTATGTTGTGTGCCTTCAAATTGTTCCTGACTTATGGTGATCATGGGGTTTTCTTGGCAAGATTCGCTCAGCGGAGGTTTGCACTGTCTTCCCCTGAAGCTGAGAGTGTGGGTTTCATGGCAGAGTCAAACCCACGTCTCCAGAGTGGTAGTCCAACACTCAAACCAGTACATTATGCTGGCTCCTATTCCTATGTACTACCTATGAAAGAATGGCAGACTGTTCTTATGTGTCTTCAAGTCATTTCCGACTTATGGCAACCCTAAGGCAACCTTATCATGGGTTTTTCTTGGCATGTTTCTTCAAATGGGGGTTGCCATTACCATCTTCTGAGGCTGCGAGTGTGTGACATGCCCAGGGTCACTTACTTGGCCACAAATTGTACATACCCCAGAATTGCATCACCTAGTATATTGGCAGTCCTTCCCCCCAACACTTTCTGATTTCCCCCCAACCATCTCATAGCTGGGAGATGGAAATAATTTTTAAAGCAGCATTTAAATCTGGACTATTTTTAAAAAAGTAAGGTCCAGAACATACTGCAGAAATAATAAGGTCCAAAACACATTGCAGAAATAAATGCTAGGGAACATGGGAGCTGTAGTTTCTTATGTTTATAAGTGACAGTTTTCCTGCTAAGTACCTGCATGTCGTAAGCATTTGAATTAAAATTACCATATTGAAATCAAATCTGATTTTTTTTTACATTTTTATTTGGTGTGTGTTGGAAGAGAGGTAGTCTTATATGTCGAGTATATCCCAAACTCTATATTTTAACTGGAAAAATCTGGGAGTCTTCTTATATGCCCAGTCAACTTATACGCCGGAAAATGCAGTATAGGAACATGAAATATGAGAAGCATGCACCAGGGGAAGCTAGACATAGTAAAGTGGAACATAAAAGATTGCAATTCTTGGGGAGAGAGAGCTAAAGTGAACAGGAATGGGACATTTTGAGACAGAAAATTACACAGTGTTTCATTCACAAAATCAAAAACTAATAAGAAAAGAGGTGACATTAATAGGGAAGAGAGATGTAGCAAAAGCCATCAAAGAATATAATGCAAAGTCTAACTGAATGATATCAATAAACTTTGAGGGAAACCTATCAACATAACCATGATCCAACTACAGAGCAAAAGGAAAGTTTCTGCTCCAGCTATAGAAGCAAAAAAGGAAGAAATAGTAGGATTCTATGTTGGAGTCCAGGAGGAGTTTGATCACAGATCACAATAAGACTTCTTGTTAATCCTAGGCAATTATAATGCAAAAATAGGAAACAGGGCAGAATTAAAGACTGTAGGAAAAATTGAACCTAGGATCAAGAAATGAAGCAGGAGAGCAGGAGATTTAATTTTGCAAAGCCAAGAATTTGTTCATGACAAACACATTCTTCAGGAGGCAACTATGTGCATGAACTGTGTACAGGATATCCAATGTAAAAATGAAGTAGACTTAACTATTTGGAAGCAGAAGATGGAGAAGCTCCATTTGTTGTTAACTGCCCTTGAGTCGATCTCGACTTATGACAGCCCTATGGATGAGATATATCCAAGATCCTCTGTCCTCCACTGTTCTGCTTAATTCTTGTAACCTCATACCTGTGACCTCCTTAATAGGGTCCATCCATCTACCATGTGGCCTTTCTCTCTTCCAATTTCCTCCACCTTACACAGAATTATTTTTTTTCCAAACAATCCCCTCTTCTCATGATATGTCCAAAGTACGACAGTCTCAGTTTGGTCATCTTGGCTTCCAGGGAGGTTTCTGGTTTGATCTGCTCTAGAACCCACTTGTTTGTCCTTTTGGCTGTCCATGGGATCCTCAGCACTCTTCTCCAGCACCACATCTCTAAGGAATTGATTTTCTTCCTATCATCTTTCTTAACTGTCCAACTTTCTCATCTATACATGGTAATAGGGAATATGATGGCTTGTATGATTCTAACTTTTGTACTCAGTTGTATATCTTTGCATTTTAGAATCTTTTCTAATTCTGTCATAGTCACCCTCCCCATTCTTAGGACCTCTGCAGATTAGCAGCTCTGGGCTGCCCTGGGAAGTGGTGGATTGGGGCCGCAGCAACCCCATGCCGCGGCCCCAATCCTCCCTTTTGCTGCCCTGAAAAGAGTGGCAAAATGCCGCCCTAAGAGCCAGTACACGGCTCCTCCTTGCCCTTTTCGGTGCAGTGTGTCAGAACACTGCACTGGGAGGGCATCCTGATTCTGCCTGCCATGGGTAATGGTGTGGGGCATCAGGACAGCATCGGGGTGGGATTTGGGTGGGCGGTGTGTGGCTGCCTGGCCCCAACTCTACCCCCAGGCTGGCCCTTTGGGCGGGTTTGCTGAGGCCCACAGTCTTCTTCTGATTTCCTGACTGCAATCCCCATTTCTATCAATGTTTGATCCCAGGTATGGGCATTCTTTTACTATTTCTATTTCTTTATTGTCTAGGTTGAACTTGTGAAAGTCCTCAGTGGTCATTATTTTTATTTTCTTCATGTTCAACAGTAGACCTGCCTTTGCACTTTCTTCTTTAATCTTCCTTAGTAGGTGTTCCAGGTCTGTGAGGATTTCTGCTAGTACTATGGTGTCATCTGCATATTTTAGATTGTTGATACTCCTTCCTCCTATTTTCACTCTTCCTTCTTCTGTGTCCAAGCCTGCTTTTCTAATAATATGTTCTACATAC
Source organism: Phrynosoma blainvillii (assembly GCA_026167975.1). Classification (NCBI taxonomy): domain Eukaryota; kingdom Metazoa; phylum Chordata; class Lepidosauria; order Squamata; family Phrynosomatidae; genus Phrynosoma; species Phrynosoma blainvillii. The sequence continues at coordinate 230,662,054 of JANUYF010000003.1, read as the reverse complement.
AAGTTGAACAGAAAGGGTGAAAGGATGCAGCCTTGTCTGACTCCTTTGCCAATTGGGAACCATTCTGTTTCTCCATGTTCTGTTCTGACAGTAGCCTCTTGAGTACAGATTCCTCATCAGGACTGGCAGATGTGTTGGCACTCCCATGTCTTTAAAGGCATTCCATAGCCTTTCATGATCTAATCCAGGGGTAGGCAACCTTTCCCCTTTAAGGGCCGAGGGACTTCAGCTCCCAGAATCCCAGGAGCTATTGGCCAACATGGGACTATTGGCAAACATGGCTGAGGCTTCTGGGAGCTGAAGTCCCTCGGCCCTTAAAGGGGAAAGGTTGCCTACCCCTAATCTAATCAGTCAAAGGCTTTGCTATAGTTTATAAAGCACATGCTGATTTTCTTTTGGAATCCCTTGCTGTGCTCCATTAGCCATCATATGTTTGCAATATGGTCCCTCATTCCTCTTCCTTTCCTTAACCCTGCTTGGACCTCTGAGATTTCTCTCTCCATGTATGGTTGAAGTCTATGTCACAGAATTTTGAGCATGATTCTGCTTGCATGGGAGCTCAGTATTATGGTTCTATATTTGCTGCAGTCTCTTTCTCCCTTTTTGTGGATGGGGATATATATTTATCGCATCCCATCTGTTGGCCATTTTGTTTTCCATATTAGTTGACATATGTTGGTTAGCACTAGAGTTGACTTGGTCAATGTGGATTGCAACAGTTCAATTGGAATATAATTTGTTTTTTGCTATTTCTCTTATTGCAGTTTCCACCTCATTTTTTAGAATTTGGGGTTCATCTTCATTTGGCTTTTCATTCCATGTGTCCTTTGTTTTGTCATCTCTTATTGTATTATTCTTCTGTGTATTGTATCCAATGTCTTTTATTCTTTCCTGGTCTTGAATTACAGAAACTCCATCCCCTCTGCAAAAACAAGACCAGGAGCAGATTGTGGCACAGACTGTGAACTGCTAATATCAAGAATTAGAGTAAAGCTAAAGAACACTAAACCAAACATCATGCCAAAATGAGATCTGAAGAACATCCCTGTAGAATGTATCAATAATTAGATTTGCATTATTAAGCCTATTTGACCAAGAGCCAGAAGGACTCTGGACTGAAGCTAGGGACATTGTCAGGGTGGTAGTGGGGAGACATAATTTGCAGCCAACAAGAAATATAAGCCTCAATGGATGACAGATGAAACTCTTCAAGCAGTTAAGGAAAGATGAGAAGCAAAAGGAAGGTGTCAGAAATAGAGTCAGGACCCTGAATGCAACTGTTCAATGACTTGGGTGCCAGGATGACAAGAACTACTGTAACAATCAATGGATAGAAATAGTAGTGAACGACAAAAAGGAAGAAAAGAGACTGTTTCCACAAGATCCAAGAAATCAAATCAGTTAATAAGAACCCATACTTTTCTTTAACAGGGACATTTGATTATTGTAATATTGTGGGTGGGACAGAAACATTTGGCATATGTGTTGCAGTACTAGACAAGAAAAAAGTACAATTTAGAGAAAAAAATCTTTCAGCAATAAGGCAGTCATAAGCATAATGCTCTTGTCAATTAGAAATGAATGCTTTAATAAGCAGGTTATTTTACAAACAGGAAACCTTTCAAAGCAGGCTCTTCCAAAATGAGGTGTTGGAATCTTTGGTATGGACAGCTGTTGAAGTAGTTCAGGAGGTGAATAGATTGTTTGTTTAGTTTCATGTCATTTCTATGGTACCCTCTAGCATAAAGTTGTTTGGGTAGCTTGCAAGTCATAACTTTTATGTAGGACTAGCTGCATAAGCATAGTGCTGAGTTCTGCAAATATCCTGAAGGCTAGAATTTGAGGCTCTGGAAAAGAAAAGGGTGGTGAAGAATAGGTACCCAAAATGCTTACTAAGTTACTGTCTTCTATTTTCTGATGAGTACCAACGCTGTCTGCTTACCTTAAGTTGTGGTATGTTTTAATCATGTTCAGTGCAGCATCTTCTGCAAACACAAAAATGTAATTAATGCTTTTGATGCATTTACAACCATATAATTAAAACCTGAAGTTATGAAAGGTGTCTGAGTGACTATTGTCTGCTTGTTTATTATTACAATGGCAACTTTGCTGTTGGCAGATTTAATAACTTCTTTGATGCATTTTCCTCAGAGGAAGATAAGAGCGTGTAATTGACTGAATTTCTCAAGAGAAAACTGAGTTCTCTACAAAATAATTTGTTTATTACATGCTTTTTCTATGTTAATATGGGCTCAGACACAGGAATGTTTCTATAGCTGGTATAACAATAATTACAGTCGCCCCTCCGTTTATACAGGGAATCCATTCTAGACCACCACCACCCCATGAAGATGGAAAACTGCAAATATTCAAGTTCCATTTTGTCCCCCTCCATTTGCCACCTGCAAATGGTCAAGGGACGTGGACTTCAAGTCCATGAAAATGGAGGCGCAAATGTAGTTGATTTTCAAGACTATGGTCTTGTTTAGTGTTTCTTGTTGGGCAAAAAGCTGCTTGGAACAGTGATGCATTCTTGTTTGCTTACAGGCTTCTCCATTTTTCCCTAGAGCACAGAACGTATCAAATGTAGCCACATCTGTGTAATAACCTTTCAAATTGTTTCTAGAGATACATAAATAACAAATCACTTTTATTTAAGAGAAAAGTATTAGAGCCTTGCTTGGGGGCAAATCTATCAGTATCCATCATTTGGGGGGAAAAGTGGCATTGGGAGAAGTAATATAAATAAGTAGCACACACAAAAGAAATTTCTAAAAATATTTATTTATTTATTTAAATCAATGACTTGGGACTTGCCGCAAACAGTGTAGCCTGTTCTGGAACCTCATAAAGTCTGGAAGTACTGGGTTCCTAGGAAAGAAACAAAGCAGGCTGCTCTTCTCAGTTTGCTTTCAGTACGGTACTAGCAAAGTCTATATTTGATATGAGAGAATTCTTTATTTGGGCATGCTGCCTTTTTCAAGATAAAAAGAGCTGCTGTCCTGTTCATGAATTATGATGATGTAAGTCTGGTTCATGCCACTGCAATTCACTTCTAGGCTTGCAGAGTAATTTGGAATTCTGTTTCACACACACACACACACACACACACACACACATCTACCTTTTAAGAGGGGCACCCCCTCCCCGAACACAGCCATTTTGATGTTTTGAGAGAGCAAGGAGAAGAGCAGAGAGGTGTCCAGGTCTTTTCCTGCAGTTGGATGTCCCATTCATTCTCCCCGTTGTCCAAAATTATAGGTGTAACCATGATTTGGGGGCATTTTTGGCTTAAGGTTTGGAGGGTAGCATTCAGAGATATCTCACCTTGAATCACATCTTGGGAGAAAGGTCGGATATTAATTCCACAAACAAATAAGCAAGCAACCCATCTTGGGAGAAAAGCAGGATACAAAATAAGTAAGTAAGTAAGTAAGTAAATTATCCACAGCCATATATGCTGATTAAGGATCTCTGCCCATGTCTCTTGCCTGAAGGCTTCTCAAGACCTAAACACTTTGTATTTGTCAAAACACCTGTATTAGTGCCCTTTTATTTTTGCAAATAAGAGTAGGAAATACAGTGCAACGAACTGTGGACTTCCATTCATATCTCCATTAAATCATATCATCCAATTTGGTCAGAGACTTTGTTCTCTTAAAAGCTTGTGTTTTAACACTTGCCAGAAGAACTGCATTATTAAATGTTGAACTACAGTGAAGACAGTGTGACTCAGAGTTGCTGTTTTGACAAAATTAATTCTCTGTTGCAAGCCCACCATAAAAACATAGTTGTTTACTGGCCTGTTCATGCAACATTACAACAGTGGTAAGGGATTTCATCACATGTTACGTTTCCCAGGGTGGTTAGATAACATAGTTGAAACTCAAATGATAAGCAGTTGCCATTAAATCAGTTTGCATTTAGAAGGCTTTTGATCATTTTATGACTTTGGCTGTGTTTTGATTCTGTTTGCTTTTCGATAAGTGAGTTAAATACTCATTTAAGAAGCCCTTCATAGAGGGATACACGGTGTAATAGACTAAACTACAGACTCTGAACAATTGATTGTTTTCATCAAATTCAGTAGTTTGCTTTAATGTCTGGACAACTGTTTTATTGATGTGCATTTTATATTATTGACAACATATTTTAAAGTGTAGCTGTGAAATGAGGCAAAGATTTTATTGCTTCATTTAAATGCAATACATCTAGTGTGATGTGTGGGGTGGCTGGGCGGGAGCAATCTTAGTTGATCAATGGTCTATAGAACTTTAGCTTAATTGTTAAATGGAATAGTTTTAATCAGTTTTTGATTCAAATTTATAACTTGGAGCTTTCTGCTAAGTGCTGAAAAAGCCTTGATTGTTCACTCTGTATCAGTGTTGTTTGTGCACTATTACATACACATGTCTATTTTTGTACTCAGAGCAAAGCTATGCTTAAGTAATTATTCTGTATTCCTAAGAATAAATGTTTGGGTGGAGTGAATGAGTGTGTGTTTTTAACTTTGACAGATTTGCCCTAGGGAAGCTTCTGCCCTCAGCTGCTATTTTTATTAATTTGAGCTACCTGTTTTTAGCAAATGTGATTTTAATGTGCTCAAAATAATAATAATAATAATAATAATAATAATAATAATAATAATAATAATAATTATTTATATCACCCTTTGGGGACTCAATCAGGGCAGCTTACAACAGTAAAACCATACAATATATCCCAAAACACAATCCTTCCCCCCCTTAAAACAGTATTAAATCAAATGAAGATTAAAACTTCAAATTCAGACAATTAAAAAAAAATTAACACTTTACAAAGCACAAGATTGGCCCAAGGCAATATTCTTCATCCATCAGTAGATGGGGCCACACGAAGATCATTGGGGGTGGGAGTACCCGAGGCCGGGATAATTAATCCAGAAAGGCTTGCCGGAAGAGATCCGTCTTGACAGCCTTTTTAAAGCTGTCTAATGATGTTAACTGACAGATCTCATCTGGCAGGCCGTTCCAGAGTTTGGGGCGACAACTGAAAAAGCCCTCTGGGAAGTAGCCGCAAGCCTCGATTTCTGAGGCTGCAGCAGATTCCTCCCAGAGGAGCGGAGAGCGTGGGGAGGATTGTATGGAAGGAGGCGGTCCCTGAGACAGCTTGGACCCAAGCCATTTAGGGCTTTAAAGGTGATAACCAACACCTTGTACTGGGCCCGGAAGCTGATAGGCAGCCAGTGGAGGGACCTCAAAACTGGAGTAATGTGGTCCCTCCTAGATGTTCCCGAGACAAGCCTGGCTGCCATATTTTGTACCAGCTGTAATTTCTGAACCAAGCACAAGGGTATCCCCATGTAGAGAAATCAAGGCGTGAGGTTACCAGCACGTGCACAACAGTCTCGAGATCCCATACTTCCAGAAAAGGGCGCAGCTGGCGTGTCAGCCGAAGCTGATAACAGGCACTCCTGACCGTCGCATTTACCTGATTTGTCATCAGGAATGACGAGTCAAGGAGCACCCCCAAGCTGCGAACACAGTCACTGGAGGAGAGTGTGGCCCCATCCAGGACTGGAGGTTGCAACCCGATTCTTGGTTTCAGGGCCGCTACCATGAGCACCTTCGTCTTGTCCGGATTCAGTTTCAATCAGTTTTTCCTCATCCACCCCATTACCGCCCGAAGACATTTATTGAGAGAGGAGATGCCATTAGAATTCGAGGCCGACGAACGAGACACGGAGAAATAGATTTGGTTGTCATCATCGTACTGATAACACCCAGCACCATAACTCCGTATAATCTCACCCAGCGGTTAAACAACATCGGGGACAAGATAGCCCCCTGAGGAACCCCACAAGTGAGCTCCCTCTTGCTAGAGCTACTGTCCCTGAGCAGCACCCTCTGGGACCTACCCGAGAGGAAGGACCGGAACCACTGCAATGCAGTGCCCCCGATACCTAAATATAAATGATTATATTCACTAGCTTAAATCTTGTTTTTGCTGCTACACTTTTGAACAGTGACAGTAAAGGTCTTAACAATATGTATGTATTAAGAAAATCAGGTAACAGTTTGAATAGGGGAAGGCATAATGCCATCAAACTTCTTAATAGTGTAAACCAGTGTTTCCCAAACTTTGGTCCTCTAAATGTTTTGGACTTCAGCTCCCAGAATTCCTGGCTGCTGGTCAAGCTTGCTGGGGCTTCTGGGAGTTGAAGTCCAAAACCATTGGGAGACCAAAGTTTTGGAATTGCTGATGTAAACTGTGATATGGTAATTTGCAGCTGTGCTTCAGCTCTCAAAATAAAAAATGCAGGATTGGCATCAGAGAGTGTGTGTGTGTGTGTGGTGTGTTTTCAAGTCACCTGTCAGCTTACGGTGAACCCATTAATTTTATAAAGTTTTCTTTGGCAAGGAATATTCAGAGATGTTTTTACCAGTTCCTTACAGTACAATGTATAAAAGGTGTTAGCACAGGGGTAGGCAACCTAAGGCCGGAGGCCGGATGCAGCCCCCTGAGGCCTTTGGACTGGCCCCAGTCCGGTCCTGCTGCCACCACCACCCCCGCCATCATGATATTGATTATTGTTGTTATTACTTTTTCTTGGGGTTTTCTTGGCAAGATCTCCATAGGGGTTTTGCCATGGCTTTTCTGGGGCTGAGAGAGTGTGCATGCATATTTTTTAATTTAAAAAAATATTTTTATTTATTTATTTATTTATTTATTTATTTATTTTTGGTGCTTCGGTCCCCCCAATTGTCTGAGGGACAGCAACCTGGCCCCCGGCTCAAAAAGGTTGCCTACCCCGTGTTAGCATATATATATATGCAATATGTATTATATATGCATTGGTGGTTGAATATGTATTATACTTTTAAAAATATATTTATTGATATGTATTGTTTGTTGTTGTTGTTAACTGTTCTCAAGTCAGTCTTGACTCATGGCAACCCTGTCCAAGAGCCCCTGTCCTCTACAGCTCTGCTTAGTTCCCGAAAACTCATACTGGTGACCTCCCTAATAGAGGCCATCCATCTAGCATGTGTCCTTCCTCTCTTTCTACTTCCCTCCACCTTTCCCAGCATTATTGTCATTTCCAAAGAGTCCTCCCTTCTCATGATGTGTCCAAAGTACAGCAGCCTCAGTTTTGTCATCTTGGCTTTCAGGGAGATTTCTGGCTTGATCCTAGGACCCATTTGTTTGTCTATTTGACCATTCATGGGATCCCCAGCATCACATCTTGAATGCATTGATTTTCTTCCTATCTTCTTTCTTAACTGTCCAGCTCTTACATCCATACATGGGAAAAGGGAATACGATGGCTTGTATGATTCTGACTTTTGTGTTTAGTTGTATATCTTTGCATTTTAGAATATTTCCTAGTTATTTCATAACCACTCTACCCATTCTTAATTTCCTGACTGCAGTCCCCATCATTCTATCAATGTTTGCTCTCAAGTATGATAACTCTTTACTACTTCTATTTCTTCAGTGTCTAGGCTGAATTTGTCTAGATGCTCCATTGACATTATTTTTGTTTTCTTTATGTTCAACAGCAAGCCTGCCTTTGCACTTTCTTCCTTGTTCTTTCTTAGTAGTTGTTCTAGGTCTGTGAGGTTTTGTGCTATTATTGTGGTGTCATCTGTGTATCTTAGATTGTTCATATTCCTTCCTCCTGTTTTCACTCCTCCTTCTTCTATGTCCAAGCCTGCTTTCCTTACAATATGTTCTGCATATATGTTGAACAAGTAGGGTGCTAAAATGCAGCCTTGTCAGACCCCTTTGCCACTCGAGAACCATTCTGTTTCTGCGTGTTTTGTTCTGACAGTAGCCTCTTGTCCTGAATACAGATTCCTCATCAGAATTATCAGATGTGTTGTCACTCCCATGTCTTTATGGGTGTTCCATAGCCTTTCGTGATCTATGCAATCAAAGACTTTGCTGTAGTCTATAAAGCACATACTGATTTTCTTTTTGAATTCCCTGGTGAATTCTGTTAACCCTCGTATGTTTGCAATGTGGTCCCTAGTGCGTCTTCCTTTCCTGAACCCTGCTTGGACCTCTGGGATTTCTCTCTCCATGTATGGTTGAAGTCTTTGTTGCAGAATTTTGAGCATAATTTTGCTTGTGTGGGAGATTAGTGCTATGGTCCTATAGTTGCTGCAGTTTTTTGTGGATGGGAATGTACAGTGGGCCCTCAGTATCCATGGGGGATCCATTCCAGATCCCCTGTGGATGCCAAAATCTGCAGATGCACAAGTCCCATTGACTTGGGGACAGTGGCACTTTGGAGGATCTGCCTCCTTCTCTCCCCCCACCCCCGCGACCTCTTCCTTCTCCCTTTTCCTCCTCTGCCCTCCCACCCAGTCCCATTGTCCTTAATGGCAGTGTGGCCTTGAAGCTGCACCTCCTTTAAAGGCAATGGGACAAAAGTACCTCACCCCCCTCTACCCTCCTCTCTCCCTCTTCCCTCATTCCACCATCCTACCTTCCTTCCTCCCCTGCTTCCTTCTTTCCTCTGCCCCAGCTTGGCTTTGGGGGCAAAGTCTGACTCCCAGTCAGCCAGGGCCTGGGTGGAGGCTTGAGTCCTGGAGTCCTGTCCTTAGGCCCTGCACCTGGGATGGAGGCTCTGAACCCCAATACCCAAGCCCCGGCCCTGACCCCAGCTCCTTGTGGCCAACAGGGCTCCAGGGGAGCCGGAGCCAGGGCTGGGGCTTGGGTCTCAGGGCCCAGAGCCTCCGTTCTGGGTGCTGGGCCTGGGGACAGGGTTCTGAGACTCAAGCCCAGGCCCAGGTCAGACTCCTCCTCCAAATCCAAGCCAGGCAGAGGAAAGAAGAAAGCAGGGAAGGAGTGGAGTGGAGTGGAGTGGAGTGGAGGGAGGATGGTGGAGGGAGGGAAGGGGGTGCATGGGACTTCTGTCCCCAATGGCAGCGCAGCTGTGTTCGTGCTGCTACTGGGGATAATACAGGCTTTCCATCCATGAATGGCAAGTCCGCTGATAAGGAGGGCCCACTGTATATTGATCGTTTCCGACATGTTGGCCATCATTTATGTATTATACTTTTATGTATATGTATTATACTTTTTAAATAAAAAAGTACTTTTTTATAAGAAGTATTATACACTTCCCCCCCCCCCCCCCATTTGTTTCTGTTTTTAAAATTGCTGTAAAAGTATTTCCTGACCAGCCCATGAAGTAATGAGACCACATACAAAAGCTTGGATTGAAACATATCAGAGTCCATCAAAACATTATGAGTGGTATGATAGAATCAATGAATCATAAAATTTGACAGCTGGAAAGGGGTGCAAGGGAAGCAGAGTTATTGTTCACAAGTCTCTTTTTGGCCAGTGCTTTGTGATCACTGCTTCTGAAGAACAGAGTTATTGACTTCCATGTGCAGAAGTCTCGTTTTGGTCAGTGCTTCATTCTCCCTATTTCTGGGGAGCTGAATTCAATCCACTCCAGTCTCAGAGTAGATTGAACAGCAATACACAGGCCCAGCCAGCCAGCCAGCCATTATTTGCCTTGGCTCCAATCAGATAGCTGCTCTGCTGTCGCTCAAGTACTCAGCTCACCTTCTCCCTGGAAGAAAGCAACTACATGACAGAAGCCAAGTCAAAGACTGGGTGGCTGGTTGGGCCTGTGTTGCCATTCAATCCACTTCAGCTGCAAACTGGCAGGAAGCAGAGAAAAGTCTTCTATACCCCTCTGGCGCCTCTGAGGGAAGGTTTAATAAAATGTGTAATTGTTAATGGTTCAGTCTTCTGGTGTTGTTGTTGTTGTTTTAAATATTGAGTTAACTCGGGGGGGGGGGGGGAGGAATCTGTGGCAACATTTAGGTCCCTGGTAAAGAAAAGGTTGAAAGCCACTGTCCTAGACCATCCTTCCAATACCTTCCACATACAAAAGTCTCTGGTAGTGACCACAGAACGCTTTAAACCAAAAGGCCAGTGCCAATAACTGGGTTCTGATAGATTAAAGGGCCAATCCTTTGTCTCTGAGAAACATACAAAATTGCAACAAGTGAGAGACCAGGACAGGCACTTCATTGCCTAAATGCTGTAATTCCCTAAATTCTGCAAACTCTTTGTCTGCCCTGATATAGCTTCTTCTTGAACTAGTTGGTAAGTTGGTAATGTCTGTAACTTCTTCACTCTTCTAAGCATCTACAGTTTGGCTGGCATCAGGTCTGGCATGGCAGCTACATTCAGCACCAGCTGTCTAAAGCACTCTATTTGCACATAGGAAAGAATGCTGGTTAATCTGTTGTCTATCCCCACTACATGGAGCACTGCAATAAGGATATTATGGCATAAACACTGTATGTGAATTCCCTAACTAGTCCCATAATCCTATCAGATTTAGATGTCAAAGAGTTAATCACCTGAACCATAGCCATATTGTCATACCAGAAATGAACTAAGGAGTTAGCCGACTTCATGACCCAAATCCTATCTGCAACCAAAAGTAGGAAAATTTCTTAAAAAGTCAAATCAACTGTCACCCCTATCGTTGGACACTTGTGGACACATCAAATAAAACACCAATACAGCATCATCAGAAGAAACCTGCAAGGCATCCCTAAGCTTCATCTCCTCTCTCCAAAACAAGATACCACTGATTTCAGCCAGAAAGTCTTGCTACATTTGGTACTGGCAAACTCCCTGAGTGATCATAACTATGTGATGGGGCTTGCTAATTCTACAAGTAGCATCACACACATGTGTAAGGAACACCCTGCTTGCTGCCACAATCCTACAGACAAAGTTTAATTGCCCAGTTAATTCCAGAAATTTCTTAAGTGTAGCTTTCCTAAATTTATGAAAGTCAGCCACTCTGGCTGTCATGTCCTGATCATTCTCTAAGGGTAATCTGCACAACTGGTTGATGATGTCGGTTTCAATTCTCAGAAAAAAATAATTGGTGGGAAGAGCCCTCTGTCTTCTCCGGATGTAAAGGTACACCTAATTCCTGCATCGGTAAGCCAAACCTATTGAGCACAAAGGAACAACAATCAGTACTAAACTCACCATTAAACAGGAAGTCAACCAAATAATGGACAACCCCCTGGTTTACATTTTAAACATGAGAGCCCATGCAAGGAACATACTAAGCTTTTCAAAGGCTGCACACAATAAGCACCCTATAGGAAGGGTCCGATCCAGGTAAAATCTGCCATCAAGAGAGAAGGGCACAGCTTAAAATCACCATGATGGACTGGCAACAGATGAAACATGATGCCACATTTCAATAGTTCTGCCCTAGGCCCAGATTTATGACTTCCCTAACCACTACTTCAAAGGAAGCATGCCAAACAGTACATTGTTCTGATTTTCCTCTTGGAATATGATAAGTGGTAAATAATGCTGTATTTACTCAGCATCTTTTTGGCCACCAAACCTAATGAGACACTGGGTCCCTTGCTGGGAGGAAGGCAAATTATAAACATATACATTGTTGCTGTGTATGTGTGTGTGTGTTTGTGTAGTTTAAACATGTAAACTAAGCTGTGCATGTAACTGAGTTGTATATAATTGAAATCCTCTAAATGTTTTCCTGGCCATGTATGTGGTGATGATGTAATATTTTGGACATCCTTTACAAATTATGTTGTCATTTGTATGTTTTGGTCCCTGCTCTTGTCATAGTTAGAAAAATTTTCAATTTGTGAGATGGACTCTCAAGTTCTTTCATTTGTTGTTTGTTGCTGTGTGCCTCCAAGTCATTTTTGCCTTATGATGACCCTATCATAGGGTTTTTGTGGCTAGTTTCTTCAGAGGGTATTTTTCATTGCTGTCCTCTGAGTTTAAGAGTGTGTGACTTGTCCAAGGTCACCCAGTGGATTTTTATGATCAAGCAGGGATTTGAACCGTGGTCTCCAGAGCCATTGTCCAACACTCAAACCATTACACCATGCTGGCTCTCTTAACAAATTATTTTGTGGTTCAAAATTAAGTAAACAAATCTGGATTGTACATTCTTAATATACATCATCACTCTTAATATTAGACACTCTGTAGACACCTTTTCTCTTTTTTCTCACCAAAAAACTTTCCCCCATTTTTTATTAAGACATGAGTACATAAAAATAAAGTACTTAAAGACATTTAGGGTTGCTAGACTGAAAACTGGAGACCGTGCCTGTGTAGAAGTGAGAATTTGAAATACAGTACATTGCTTGTCATGTAACCAGGATAACAAGCAACACTGCTGAAATTTCCCCTTCCACCCATCCGTTAAAGATACAGGCACTGTCTCCAGTTCTCACTCTGGCAATTCTAATGACATCATTAAATTAATGTTCAAAAGGGTGGATTTGAAGTACAAAATCAGTTGCTTTCTTCAGGATAACAATTATTAAAGAGCTGAAGAGGGAGAGGAGTGTTTAGACCTGAGTCGCCAAAAATGCTATAAAATCTGGATATTTGAAATGATCTTAAAGAATGTGAAACATTGAATTAATCAGACTGCTAAAGGTGCTTTTCACCACTGCAGTCAACAACAAAGGAGGGGGGGTGAGGTTGCATGAATGTGTGTATGTGTGTGCAGTCAAAGTCCCCCTTTGTATTAAGACAAGGTCTTTATTAAGGAAACTCAGGATCTGTGAGTACTCCTTGAAGTCTTTCTTCAGGTAAACAAAACAAAAAGGACACGAGAAGGGGGAAAAGTGACTGTGATTCAAGTTATGAGCCAATGTGGTGTAGTGATTTCATCATTGGGCTATGACTTTGGAGACCCGGTTCTGAATCCCTGCTGAGCCATGAAACCCATTGGGTAATCTTGGGCAAGTCACACTGTCTCATCCTCAGAGGAAGGCAAAGCCTCTCTGAACAAATCTTGCCAAAAACCCTTGGTAGGATCAGCTTAGGGTCCCCATCAGTCTGAAACTATTGAAGCAACATAACAACAACAGACTCAAGTCATAAAGTCTGCATCTAGTTGCAGTCTTGAGATGGAAAGTAGAGGGACTCCTCTATTATGTTTCTTTTTCTTTACTATCTTACCAGGCAAAATATTCTGAAGAACCTGGAAGCTTGAACAGTGTTTTCTGACATTTAAATTGGCTTAAAATTGCTGTTTGTCCTGCAATGGATTTTGACAATTTTCTTTTCTTTCTTTTTTCTTTTTCTTTTATTCTGAACAAAGAGATTGTAAAAGGCAATTGATTCTCTCAACTGTGTGAAATAAGAGTTTTAGCGCATAGATTATTATATACCTTATCTACACAAGTTTTCATTTGAACAACTAAATTCTAGGGAGTGTGAGTATCTGAAGCACCTAACAAGTGTGCTCTAACCTTTGTTTTCATTCACAGTGGAGCAACCTTTTCTCTTAGTTTACCATGCCTTGAAGAAATATTCACTGTCCTTCAGCTTTTTCTTATTTTGTCTAAACACTGTGAAAGTCCCAAGTATTTTTATTGTGGTTCAAAAATTTAGTAAACAAACAAACTGACATTTTTTGTGGGTTTTTCGGGCTGTGTGGCCATGTTCTAGAAGAGTTTCTTTCTGACGTTACTCTTCTAGAACATGGCCACACAGCCCGAAAAACCCACAAAAAACTATGGATGCCGGCCATGAAAGCCTACGACTTCACAAACTGACATTTGTTGTATCCTTAAGTATTCAAACCCCAGATCAATAGTGGAAAAATCTTTGGCAGCAGTTATGGCTGTGAAGGTTGTTGTTGTTTGTTTAAAAAAAAAAGTCAGCTAGCTTAGTGCCATGGTTTGAGCATTGAACTATGACTCAGGGTTCAAATTCCTGCTAGGCCATGAAAATCTTCTGGGTAATGGCAAGTCACACTCTTATCAGCCTCAGTGGAAGGCAAAGGTAACCCCCTCTGAACAAATCTGGTCAAGAAAATCCCATGATAGGTTCACTTTAGGGTTGCCATAACTAAGAAACAACTTGAAGAATCACAACAATAATTCTATTAGTTTTGCACATCTGGATCCAACTTCCAAGTCATTCCATAAACCCTCAGTTGGACTGTGGTCTTAGCCTGGATTGGGCCATTCTAAGACATTCAGGTTCTTGTTTTTAAATACTGCAGTGGGTTGCATCAGAGCATGTATAGAATTCACAGCAAAGATGGTGAATTCTTCCACAACCAACAAGTGCTATTTGATTTTGTTTATTTAACTTTTGTTTTAAAAATATTTTGCATCTTCCCAGTGTTGAGTATCTTGTATGCAAGAAATAGCAACAATGCTAATTAAATGTATTTCATTCCTAGAGTGTAATACAACAAAATTTGGAAAAGTAAAAAAATCTCAAATGCACATGGTTTTAAATAATTTAAAACTATTTTAACCATTTAATGCCTTTTAAACTTATTAAATTGTTGTTGTTTTTAGCCTCTTAAAATCATTTTTGTTGCCTATATTGTTTTAAATTAGTCAGGTTGTTTTTGTTGAATACTCTCCTGACATTTTTAGGTAGAACACATGATATAAATGCTTTAATAAGTACAAAATAAATAAATAAATAAATAAATCCTCTGGAAGTGAGGGAAACACTTAAGATCAGACAATGCAGACAAAATCATCAATAAGTAAAATCCATTGTGATGAACTTGTCCAGTTCAGCCATGAAAGATTACATCTTTAACAATCCCAAAACATTAGGATCCCACTTGTTGCAGTTAAAACCACTGCTTCCAGCCACACACATCTTGAATAATAAACATTCTAGACAAAGGATTCTCTGTCTAGGCCCTTCCCATACTCCACCTTCTAGGTGTTAACCTTATGTTAATTGGATAATGTCTGTATGATGTATGTTAACCCAGCCTCTTGCTGTCCATCATCCCCCACGTGACTATCTTTCCCAGCCTAACAATGTTTACCTTTTGATATCACTTGCTACCCATAACAAAGTCTGTGTCCATGAGTTGTATCTTTGGGAAAGTCCATGTTTATGTCTGTGTAACCACCTGGTGTTAGATTCACTTTGTTTTTCTAGATGTTGTTCTCATGAGGAAATTTCCACACACACATCTCTACATTTCACCTTTGACTGTATATCCCATCCATATTCTAACATGTATGTGTGAATATTTTTGCACAGTATTGTATATGCCAATGAGTAATGTTGCTAACTCTTCAGCTGTTAAAATTCAAAGACATAGCTATGTTAGTCTGAATCAGTATGCAAAAGGGTCTTATTAGCACCTTTGAGACTGAGGGCCTGTACAGACCGGCCACAAGGGCCGGTCTGGGGTTGGAGTTTGAGCGGGGCGACCACACACTGGCCGCCCCGACTCTGCCCCAACACCACCATCACACTGCATGCCCCACCACATGGTGCATGGCATCAGGGCACTCCCTTGGTGCAGTGTGTAGACACGCTGTGCCAAAAGGGCGCAGAAGAACCATGTTGGTAAGGGCAGCTTTTTGCCACTCCAAAAAGGAGCAGCATTTGCCAGCTCTTTTTGGAGTGGCAAAGAGCTGGATTGGGGCTGCAGCGTGTGGTTGCTATAGCCTGATCCGGCGCTCCCAGGGGTGGCACGAAGCTGCCCCTTAGGGGCCATCTGTACAGCCCCTGAGAGAAAGAAATTGGTAGCATAAGCTTTCATAGATGAAGTGTACTTCATTGGGTGTAAGCTGTTAAAGTTACTAGTAATGCTCTAATTATATAGTAATAATAACTGTCAGTATTTTTATGATGATTTGCTGCTTTTGTATATTACTTATACACCCTTACTACAATCTGTTCTTCCCAACTGACATATTTTGCTCTTTAATTTTCAGGGACAGGTACTTTTGGGCGGGTTCATCTGGTAAAAGAGAAATCAGCCAAAACCTACTTTGCATTGAAAGTAATGAGCATTCCAGATGTGATTCGACTAAAACAAGAACAGCATGTCCACAATGAAAAATCGGTCTTGAAAGAAGTGAATCATCCATTTCTGATCAGATTGTAAGCCTCCCCAATTTCAGTTTTCATATTGTAATGTTCAGTTCTAACATTCAATTTTGTGTCACTAAGGAGTTAGACAGACATCTTTGGGTGGCAAAAATTAAACTTACTTCCTCTTGCTTCTTTGAAATACTTTTGATACGTTTTTTAAAAGAACATAGAAGCATAGGACACTAATGTGCCATGTTAAAGAGAAAACATTTGCTGGAGAGCTAATCTTTGAAGTACACACAACATGATGCAGAAATAGTGTATCTATTTTTTGTTCACTCCAAAGTAAGTCTTTTGTACATGGAAGAATTACTTTATGGACCACAATTCCCAGCACCCAAGGCATCATAACTACTGCCCATGCTGGCTTGTAGAATTCTGAGAGCTGTAGTTCAAGAAGGCAACTATTCCAAGTTGCATCACAACTAACTTCTGCATCACAACTAACTTCTTTTTCTCAGCCAATAAACAGATGGGTTTACATTACAATTGTTTAGGATGTTGCAACTGGTATATTGATCGAAATTGACATCCTTAAAAAAGTTATTACTACAGTTAATTAATAGACTGTGTCTTGCAGTACAATGACTTAAGCATGTCTGTTAGAGCTTTAAAAACAATTAGTGTATTGGTACATAAATCTGGATCCCTTTCACTACATAACAATTACAGCAATATGATTCTACTTTAATTGCCATGGTCCTATCCCATGAAACACTGGGATTGGCAATTTAGGGAGGAGTATATAGAATTCTGGGCTATTCTGAGAGCTCGAATGTTTTATCCAACTACAAATTCCAGGATTCCATAGGATGGGACTATGGCAGTTCAAGTGGAATCATAGCACTATGGTTGTGCAGTGTGAAAGGGCCCCGGTCCCATTAAAAAAAAAAAAAAAGAGGAAGTAAGTTTAATTTTTGCCACCCAAAGAATTCCTCTTTCCCTAAGATTCATTTCTTCATTTTCTCAACTTATATGTTTATGTGCTCTCATGACATTCTGGATAGATCATGAGTCCACAAATGTAAAGACTTTTTTCATGTATAGAAGAGCTCCAACCAAGCAGTCTCTTGCTGACATAAGAGATTATACTGCATCTGAAAAATTGTGCATATATCTATAAAAGCTCATGTGAAAATAAAAACCAATTTAGTCTTTAAGGTGCTGTCATACTTCTTTTTTTGTTTTGTCCCCTCTCTCTTTCTTCCTCCTTTTTAAAGGGAAAGAAAGTGATAGTTGGTCTTCCTGTACTATATATTTGGTCTTCCTCTACTATCAACACTCATACTGTTCAAGAGGTCCCCCCCTTTTGGGGGGGAGGGGGAAGATTTGGTACTGGCACAAAAAATTCAGAGCAAATCTGCAAAAACTGTCTTTCTGTTCTCAGCATAACTCTCCAAGTGTGCTTTTTGGTGGAATTCTGATCAGGGATTTTGGGTTGCAAAGCATGGTAGCACAGTTGCCCTTTCATATCCATGCAAGTTCCATTCTGGACCCCCCTCCCCCCCCCCCCCACACACACCACGGATGACAAAAAAATGGAACCTCAAGTCCTGTGGTTTTAAATGGCAGCACATTGCATGTGTGGCCACATTTGTACGGCCGTGTGCACATGCTGCCATTGGGGAGGACGGGGTAGGGCTATCCTGGATGCTCCAGTCTGAGGATGGCAAGCCCACAGTTGGGGAGGACCAACAGTATTACAGTACTCTCCAACAGCCTTTTTTTAAAAAAAGAAAGAAAGAAAGAAAAGAATAACATTATAGTTCCTTTGCTCTATTTTTTTTAAAGTAGAAAATGGAAACACTAATGAACCTGTGTGTTTTTGATAAGTCTTTGAAAAATCATATTTTCATTTTGAGTTATGCCTGACTATGTTCTTCCAAGTGATATTTAGCAGTCTTGTGTAAGGGTTGGCAGTACTCTTTATTGGGAAGGAATTGATTTTTAATGTTTTTTCTCCAGGAAAACATGGTTATCAGTTCCCAAAGGGCTTTAATACTGGCTGTTATATTTTCTGGTGTGTACAGTGTGTTGAAAGGTTACACAGTCCTATTTCCACTGATTATAACAGCATAAAATCTGTTCCTATATATGCCTCAGTGCTTGTTTTGAATATATATCCTCGATGTTTGTTTGTGGTAATGGGTGGAGTAATATACACCACCGGAAATGTCAGAATTTCACAAGTTAAAGTAGACAAAAGCAGAGGGGTGTGGGTACATATTGCAAAATAAATTTCAACATACTATGTATGCTTGCACTCTGATAAGGTGAAAGGAAGAAAGAAAACAAAGACAGGCAAGTGCAGTCAAAAATAGCACTTTTTGTCCAGTAGCAAAGGCATCAGTAAATTAATAGTAGAACAAAATCCCAAAGAATGGGTGAATAAATGAGTTAATACATAACATAATACATATACACAATACATAACTGTTCCTAACAATTCTATGCACACACACACCATAATTACAAATAGAATGGTGGTGAAGAGGTACAGTTGCAACAGAGAAAGTAGAGCATCTGTACAATGTTATTTGAGTCATAGAGGTGTATCAACTGATGGCTTTGTGGTAATGCAGGGTTGAGTAGGCCTTTATATGTTGGACTCTAGATTACAATTCCTTAACCATTGGCACTGTTCTCTGGGGATGACAGCTTAGTCCACCAACATTTGGGGTTGGGGGTCATAGGTGGTCTACTCTGGGACTGATGGAAAGTTTAAACAAACAGATTTAAACAAAATTTTAATGAAACAGAACCTTAAGATAAGTACAGTTAATCTTAAAGAAACACTCTAGAGCAGGGGTAGGCAACCTTTTTGAGCCGGGGGCCAGGTTGCTGTCCCTCAGACAATGGGGGGGGGGGGGGGGCGAAGCACCAAAATAAATAAATAAGTAAATATATATATATATATATATATATATATATATATATATTAATTAAAAAATTTTAAAAATATGCATGCACACTCTCTCAGCCCCAGAAAAGCCATGGCAAAACCCCTGTGGAGATTTTGCTGAGAAAACCCCAAGAACAAGTAATAACAACAATAATCAATATCATCATGGCGGGCGGCGGTGGGGGCGGCAACGGCAGGACCGGCCTGGGGCCGGTCCAAAGGCCTCGGGGGACCCCCGGGCCTTAGGTTGCCTACCTCTGCTCTAGAGGCCACAAAAGGATCTCCTTCAACTAATACAGTAATATAGACATAAATAAATGTCTACTCCTACATGTTCCTCATAATAAACCAATGCAGTATAAAAAGATAAAACCAAATTATCTTGACAGTGACAGTGTAGGATTGATCCAGGATTTCTTTTTTTCATACACAAAGCATTGCTTGCTTCCTTGTAGTGTAATATGCAGAGTTTTGTCCATAAATAACACTTGAGCATGGTGTATTCTGCATAAGGCATTCTTACACTATTACCATATGGATCTGATGCATCTTGCATCGGTAAAAATGTTGGACTAGATAATTCCTAATCTTTTGTCAGATCTTGTATTTCCAGGATACTGTAATTGTATCATTGGTCCAATATTCTGCCCCTACTCAGTGCTTGAAGGGAATATTCTGGAAGTGTTTAACATTTGATTTAATATTCAGCAATGGAGGTTGTCATTGCTGATTGGAAAAGGACACTTCTGGGTCCTCAGATGAGTCATGTCACTCTGTTCTTCATATCAGGCTTCTTCTTTCTCTCTCTTCTGCCTGTTTTCTCTAGAAAAGGCCTCCAGGATTAACAGATTGTGCCTTGACACCCATCCTTGTCCAGGGTATACCAGATGTTTGAGAGAGCTACTTTGTGTGACTGTACAAAATTCAGTTGTTGTTTCAAGCGGTACATTTCTGTCAGATCTAACAGTTTCATACTGGGGTCTGTAGGCATGGACAAATAATTAGAAGGTTTCTGAACTCTTAGGAGTTTGAACATTAGACCATGCATATGGTGCAACTTGAAAGTATGCTTCCAATGCTATACATTCAGCATGACTACTGGAATACATGTTTATATTTCAGATTCTTAAAAAAAACACAATTGTTTATGTAGATGTAGCTTATTCTCTTAGCATGTTAATTTGTGTATCTCTTTCATTCCAGATTTTGGACTTATCATGATGAACGCTTTCTATATATGTTGATGGAATACGTACCTGGGGGTGAACTTTTTAGTTATCTGCGCAACATGGGACGCTTTAATAACAGCACTGGACTGTTTTATTCTGCAGAGATTATTTGTGCAATAGAATATCTCCATTCAAAAGAAATTGTTTACAGAGACTTAAAGCCAGAAAATATTTTATTGGACAAAGAGGGGCATATCAAACTTACAGACTTTGGATTTGCTAAAAAACTGGTTGATCGGTAAGCTCTTTTATCTTGGTTTTTCTGGTGCTGGTGGTGGAGGAGTGGATGGGAGGAGGCTAGAAGTCGAAATTTCTATTAGGTAGTACTATCAACAGTGAAGCAGAATAATGATGCTTAATTTTAATTTTAACTAAATGGTTAACTGGTATGTGCACTTATATGCGCATTATAAATCAGGGGTGTGCAGCACTGGTGAGAACAGGGTTGCCAGTTGAAGAAATTCCCTTCAGATACCAGATAGGAAGGAAAGATTTAAATACCACATCACTACTTGTGATCTTGGTGGTTGTCAAGCCCCTTTCAGTTGTTTTTATGATTTTCAAACCTTAGAGTTAAAGATGTGTAATGTGAATCACAATTTTGACTGTAATAAAACATCATTCAACCACAGCAGAGGAGACATACTGCCCCTTCTCATTTGCTTTCTAGAAGCATTCTATTTTTTTAATTATTTTTAGTTCTTTTCCAATTTATCATTTGGTGTGCGGTAATGGTGCCTTATATGTGCTTTACAATCTCCTCCAAAATGTAATTCTGAGCATGGACTTGGAAACTGAAGCTGCCCCACTCCAAAACAAGCACCTGGAAAAAAATAATGTAATTAAGGAACAACAATCACATAATATTTGTAAGAGGCAAAAAAATCAAGAGAATTGGCTCAGATAGCAAAGATACTCAGATAGCAAAGACAAAGGGATGTTTAATTGTGCTATTGCTTAGTTTGCCCTTCTATTGAGATTTGCATTGGAAATAAGGGATAAATATGAAATAACTATTGCAGTTGTCCACACAGAGTAACAGTGAGAAAATATGGGCCATAGGCTGCATGTGACCTCTCAAAGGCCATTATAGGTCCTCAGAGATACCACCACCACCTAAAGGAACAATCTTGGGGGACAGGGGAAGTCTGAAAGGTCACTGTGCCCCATAAGAGTAGTTTTTAAAGCCATTTTCTGCCAAACTGTAAGAATGTCAGAATAGAAGCCATGGCTTGGCCTTCATGAAAAGGAGATGCAGCCTCTCAGATCTTGACAGTTGCCTACCCTTGTTACAGAGTTTATGGCTTGAAGCAAGCTGATCTGCTGAGCACTAGTCATTCACAGAATGAATTTTGTTCTGGATTCTACACTGAAAAACTTGTGGAAGGAGTGATGATATTACTTACAAGACAAAATAAAGCATGAATTTAGTCAAGATTATTTTTTCTGTGTGCCACCTTGAGGCAACCATACTTCAGTGTTAAAGTAAAGATACTGCAGAGAGAGATCTCCAGATTTGTTCTAGAACACTCACTAGAAAACATATCTCAGGTGACAAACTTGAAAATGATTTCTTCCTGAAACATTGCAGTGCAGTTGCCAGTGAGGGTAAACATCAGGGACCGGCAACCTACGGCCCGGGGGCCAGTTAAGGCCCCGGGCCCCGGACATACCAGCCCAGGCCGAAGGTTGCCGCCGTCGCCGTTGGGGCACGTTCTCGGCCACGCTCGCTGCGATCGCCATTTTGGAAGTCAAAATGGCGGTCGCGACGCATTTGCGCATGCACAGTACTCTTGCGCATGCGGAAACGCGTTGCGGCCGTGATTCGAACTTCCAAAATGGCGGCCGTGACATGCGCCGTGGTGGCTGCGGCCATGCGCGCTACGGCAGTGGCCGCGTATGCGGGGGGTTGTTGTGCGCTGAGGAGGAGGGTGCGCGTGCGTGCATGAGCGCGCACGCCGCCATTCCCCCCCCCCTTCGGCCCAGCCGAGACCTGGGCTATGGGAGACCGGCCCAGGTCTAAAAAAGGTTGCCTGTCCCTGGTAAACATTATTGGCTTCAATAATGTATTAGGCTAATTCTGAATGAGACAGTTGCTTGTACCCTTTAAAAAGATACCGAAGATATATGATTATGAATGGTGAACTAGAAAAAGAGATATTAAATTCAGTATAGATAATCAGCTGCTGTACTCTTCAGGCACTTCATTTGCACTGGTATGAACTGATTCCATATACTAATCAAGAGTAAAAATAAATGTCTTGTTCCTGCATGCAGATTCAAAATACATATTTTCCTGCCTACAATTGCATAATATGTATACTGAACAAAATCATATTTTATTATAATTTGTGTGCAAATGTCATGTTGTTCTGAACACATAATGATAGAACATGAAGGAGACACAGTACTGTGTAATTTTAAAGCAAGGTAAGTACACACAAGATTTATTTTGACAGTGAACTTAATAGAAAGCTCTGTATTACATAATAGGGAAAATTGAACATATTGTATCTACAGTTTGTCCTGCCCATATTAACTGTACGGAAAATCTTTTCTGAGGGCTTTTCTGGTCTCCCACCCCACTAATATACTTAAGGGTCCACAAGCACATTGTTCAGCTTATACTAGTGACTGTGTGCAGCTTTTTTCAACATAGGGTTAGGAAAAACTCCACATCTTTCATTTGAGCCTCACCCTGATCTCCAGAGTTAATGTGAAAGACTCAGAAAACAGCAATATATTAATGTTTCCCAAGCCCTTTTAGGGCTCATTTATAATAATAATAATAATAATAATTTTTATTTAATACCCCGCCCCTCTGAACACAATCGGGGCGGCTTACATCATAAAATTTCAACAACAGTTAAGAGCAATTTTATCCCCCTCCCCCCTCTTTAAACAAAGATGGACCTTTTTACCTAGTTCAGAGCAAGAAGTGATGGTTGGCTTAACCCCATAGTTGGATTACATCCCAACAGTGCCTTGGTGAAAGCTATCCCATCTTCCACTCTGTTAGCCTGAAAGTACCAAGGGTCACCCCAACCATACCACAGTCCCTTATCTTGCTCCTGTGCAATGCCAGGTCGGTGAGGAACAAATCTCATATCATCTATGATTTGTTGGAAGAGGAGAATGCCAACCTGGCTTGTTTTACAGAAACCTGGCTGGGGAAAGATAGTAGTGTAACTTGGGTAAAGGCTCTCCCAGCCAGGTATACTGTTAAGGAGCAGGTTAGGGAAAGTGAGCAAGGGGGGGAGTGGCCTTGGTCCATAAAAATACTATCACATTGACCAGGAGACCTATCTGGAAAACAATTCACATTGAGTGCATTTACCTGACCTTGAAATCCAGGGACAGTCTGGGGATTCTGTTAGTTTACCGTCCACCCCATTGCCTAACAGACTCCCTGGCTGAGCTGACACAGCTGGTCTCGGAGCTGGTGTTGGAGTCCCCCAGGCTTCTTGTTCTGGCGGATCTCAACATCCCCTTCGAGTCCAACTCATTAGATCTAAAAGGTGCAGCTCAAGAGTTTATGGCTTCCATGACAGCCATGGGCCTGTCCCAATTAGTTTCAGGTCCTACACATTGTGCTGGTAATACACTCAATGTGGTCTTTAGTATGGATCAGGAACATCCGTGGCAGAAGTAATTCAAACTTCTGCTCTGTCATGGACGGACCATTTTCTGGTCAAAGTTGCACTGAGGGCCACTACCCATATCCCTCTCGGGGGTGTAGGACTTATTAAAATGGTCCACCCTCGAAGGCTGATGGAATCCAAAAGGTTCCAGGAAGTCCTAGAGAGTTTTATGGTTGGGAACGATGGCAATTCTGTCGAAACCCTGGTTAATACCTGGAATAATGATCTCACCAGGGCTATAGACACTATCGCTCCCGAGCGTCCTTTCCATCCCGCTTCTAATAAAAAACCATGATATACAGAAATTTTTTGTCTAATGAAGCGGGCTGTGCAACGACTAGAGCGCTGCTGGCAGAAACACTGACGTTTATCTGACAATACACGTCATAGGAACATGTTGGATTTCTATCGAGTGGCAATAGATGCAGCAAAGAATTCTTCATATGCTGCACGTATTGCATCTGCAAAGTCTCATCCAGCAGAGCTGTTCAGGGTGGTTAAAGAATTAACTCAATTGGCTCCCACCCTGAACCCATTATTGGAACCAACCAAAGCATGCTGTGATACTTTTAATGATTTTTTTGATAAAATCTCTCAGCTAAGGGCCGATCTGGATGCGGGCATTATAACTGAGCCAATAAGAGGGATGTTCAGGGACTCTGTGGACTGTATTAAACTGGATCAATTTGAGTTTGTAAATACCGATGAAGTGGACAAGCTTCTTGGATGTGTAAGGAAGACAACGTGCCCTCTTAATCCTTGCCCATCATGGCTGACCGCCCAGGGAGAAGATGCTGTAAAATCATTATTACAGCTTATAATTAACGCATCCTTCAGGGAGGGCAAATTTCCATCGAGTTTAAAACTAGCAGTAGTGAAACCGCTTTTGAAAAACCCCTCCCTTGATCCTCTGGTGAGAAGTAATTACAGACCGGTTTCCCTATTACCATTTCTGAGCAAAGTGATCGAGAGGGCAGTTACCTTGCAGCTCCAGGCAGTCTTGGATGAAGCCGATTATCTGGACTCATTTCAAACTGGCTTCAGGGTGGGATACGGGGTTGAGACTGCCATGGTCGCCTTAGTCGATGACCTCCGTCTGATTATCGACAGGGGAAGTGTGACCCTGTTGGTGCTCTTGGACATCTCAGTGGCATTCGATACCATAGACCACGGTATCCTTCTGGGACGCCTGAGGGAGTTAGGTATTGGGGGCACTGCGCTCCAGTGGCTCCAATCCTACCTCTTGGGCAGATCCCAGATGGTGAGGCTGGGGGACAGTTGCTCCTCTGAGAGGGAGCTGACATCTGGCATCCCGCAGGGTGCCATTGTCCCCCATGCTGTTTAACATTTACATGAAGCTGCTGGGAGAGATCATCCGGAGATATGGGGCGCGGGGTTATCAATATGCTGATGACACCCAACTATACTTCTCTATGTCTCCGACTGCTGCGGTGACTAAGGATGGCAACTCTCCTCTGGATACCCGCTTTGGGTCGGTAATGGGCTAGATGAGGGAAAACAAACTCAGGCTGAATCCAGAGAAAACAGAGGTGCTCGCGATAGGTACCCTTGGTCCGGGGAGGGAGTTTCGTCAACCTGTCCTAGATGGGGTCACACTTCCCCTGAAGGACAAGGTACGCAGCTTGGGAGTACTCCTGGACTCATCTCTACAGTTGTCATCTCAAGTGGATGCGATGGCCAGGAGTGCTTGGAATCAATTTCGGTTGATTCGCCAACTGCGCCCCTACCTGGACCGAAAGGACCTTGAAGCAGTAGTACTTGCCCTGGTAATCTCTCATTTGGACTTCTGTAACGTGCTCTACACGGGGCTACCTTTGTACCAATTTTGGAAACTTCAGTTAGTTCAAAACGTGGCAGCCAGGCTGGTCACCGGAACATCTAGGGCGGACCATATTACACCTGTGTTAAAAGCTCTTCACTGGCTGCCGATTAGTTTCCGGGCGCAATACAAAGTGTTGGTTGCTACCTTTAAAGCCGTACATGACTTGGATCCGAGTTACTTGAGGGAACGCCTCTCCCTACATAATCTGTCCCACACTCTCAGAACATCAGGGAAGTATTTACTGGAATATCATAATACCAAACTAAAGGTAACTTCCCAGAGATCATTCACGGCCGCAGCTCCTAAGCTATGTAACAGCCTGCCAGAGGAGATCCGTCTTATTACTACACTAGAAGCCTTTAAGAAGGCGCTTAAGACGGAGCTCTTCCAGCCGGCCTGTCCACCAGATCTCCCCAATTTGTAACTCTAAAGACTAATTGTACCACCGATATGGCCTCCCGGATATGTGAAGATGATGACCGACCTGTGTACCGGATGGGGTATTGGTTTTAATTATAAGGATTGTGGGGTTTTTATTGTTGTTATGGTTCTATTTACTGTAGTTGATATATTGTATTTTTATATTATTCTGTAATCCCACCTCGATCCGCAGGGAGAGGTAGGAAAATACAAATAAAAACTATTATTATTATTATTATTATTGAGGCCTCAGAAGGCCACAGGAGTGGCATAGTTGGGAAGGAGCTCAACTCTTACGAAGCTATCAAGGGCAGACTAAATTTGTGGATGCTTGTTTGTTTAACTTCTGTGGATGGAAATTTAAAAATATTAGTTGATCAACTTTTCTTGTCAAATCTTAATTTGCCTTACCTCAGTTAACAGCCTAACTATTTCATTCGGAAGTAGGACATTTTTTCTCCTGTGAAAAATTGTTCTGTTACAGAATTCAGTGGAAGTCTTCCTCCTCCTCCTCCTCCTCCTCCTCCTCCTCCTCCTCCTCTTCTTCTTCTTCTGTGGTCCACCTTTTGTTCAAGAAACCAAACCAGCATACATAAGATTCCCAGAGTGTCTTCTGTCTCCTATCTAGGAGATAAAGACACAAAATAAATATGCCAGGTTTTTTAAAAAAATGATTTTTAGCAAGTTAAAAGGATGCAATTTTTTGTGCTTCTATGCTAAATTGGATGGGTAAAAATTAGAGTTTAAGACTACAGTACAGTAAACTGTATTAGTGGTGATGATAAGATTTGTTTCAGTGGCAATGACAAAGTTACCCCTTTATTACTTAGCTTTACTATTGTCTTCACTGGGTACATGTATGAGTTTTGTTGTAGGAAGTTTTACTCATTGATTGTTCACCATGTAATTCAGATATTGCTGATGACTGTGTAACCTAAAGAGAAGGAAGAAACAAACCATCATGTGTAATACAATAGGTATTTTTAGAGCACAGTACTATGTAGTTAGTAATCTGCACTCAGGCACACTGGGAGTTACAAGCATTGTTTACAAAAGCCTTACCTAATGATGGACTGGCTTTCATCCAGACAGTCAGAATTAAACTTAAAAAAGAAAAAAACCACAACTATTTGCTATAAGAATTACGTACATGCTTTAATCAGTGGGACTCAGAAGAGTTTAACCTCTAGATTGATCAAGGCCTTTTTTTGAAAATCATATTAGCTATGCATCCAGGTTTCTCAATATCATCTGCGTTTAAAACATATGGATTCCATAACTTTACCTTCCATGGCTCATGTTTATATTTCTAATGATCTTGCATTTATTCACAGTCTAACAAGCAGCGATGTACAATTAAATACTGGTATTGTTTTTCTATCAAACTAACTTCTGTGGAATCCCTGACTTTCTTTGCAAGCTCAACTTGAGTTCCACACCAGAAACTTAATAATGGCAAAGAAACTTACCTGAAAAACATACTGCATACTACTATCAACCTTCCTTGGTACAAATAGATCTGAGAAGTAGTCTGAGTTCTTGTGTGATCACAGTGAGTCAAGAAGTTTGACTGACCTTCTAGCTGAACCGACTGTGTAGATTACAACATGTTTTATAAACCTCTAAAATGCACAGAGCTTCTTTGGCATAGAAAGTAATAGGAGAGAACATCCCAAGATGCAGATGTCGCAGAATTGATGAATGTCTCTATATAGGTTGAGTGTAAATATCAGCAAAGTCTACACTGAGAGGTGTAACATTTAAAGTACTGTACAAGGTGAAACCTACATTTCGGTCTACTATTCTTGCTAGAGTGATTGTTCCACTGCCCTAGCCTTCCTTAGTAACATGAAACAAGATGTTTTTCCTGCAGAAATTCAAGGACAAAGTCATGTTCTAAGGTAGGGGTAGGAATAATAACACCCTCCAGATGTTGTGCAACTACAAGTACCAGTAGCTGTTGCCAGTGTTAGAAATACTGGGAGTTGCAATCCAACAACATTGGACAGCTATATGATATGCACTCTTGGTATAAGGCTATATTTCTGTGTATGGATAAACTCGAAGCAAAGCCCATGGATCATAATGAGATTTATTACTAAGTGAATATAAACAGGATGGGTTGGCTACCAATGACACTCTAATTGCAAAATCCTGTTCTAAGCCCAGAATAGTGAAGCTAAATTCTTGTTTGGCAATGTATAGCAGAATGACAGTTCAAATCTGTCTCAATTTAAAATTGGTAAGAAAGATTTAAAATTGTAAGACAGTGTGTGTGTATTTGTGTATGTGTGTGTGTGAGAGAGAGAGAGAGAGGAAGAGAGAGATTTACCATAATAGCCTCTTAGTGTTTGTTGTTTTTTTACTTTCTCATCTTGCGTATGGATATTTGTTCTTGTATGTGAATATTTTTATAGAGAAATTGATTATTCAGTATATATTAGAAACGGGCTTTCTGAGTTGCCCTTTCTTCCATGCTAAAGCTGAAGATTTGCTGTAATACAATTTAATTTAGAGAAGAAAGGGCATACTCTAATCCAGGGGTAGGCAACCTTTCCCCTTTAAGGGCCGAGGGACTTCAGCTCCCAGAATCCCAGGAGCTATTGGCCAACATGGGACTATTGGTCAACATGGCTGAGGCTTCTGGGAGCTGAAGTCCCTCGGCCCTTAAAGGGGAAAGGTTGCCTACCCCTGCTCTAATCCTTTGTGATAAGGCCTCTGAGTTCTCTAACCCAGTATGTCTTTATCATTTGTGGGGAAGTCATTGAAAACAGTATATCTCAGTCATCCATTCCTCCTGCTTTGGGTTAGTGTGGGTTTCTCTGATTTACTGTGGTGATGATGAGGATGAAGTGGGAGGGTAGTTGACTAGAGAGCTGTTGGTCCTTGACTCATACAAATGCCAACAGATTGTAGCACCCTGTGTTTTTATTTTTAAAGGTTATGAGTGCTGCAGTGTTTACAGAAGCAAATACAAGTTTCCTCTCTGTTGTCGTTAGGTCTGTGAAATGCTGTCCAGCAAAGTGGTCCCAGTATATAAATGCCCTGATAAACATGGATCCTACACCACCTGTCAGCTCTTTTCCAAATTATAATGGCAATCCTAAGCACACTTTCCAGGCATATACCTCATTGAATATACTTAAACAAATGTCTTAGTGAATAAACCAGGGGTTGCTCTGTGAATCATTTATGTGTGGCTTGTGATTGCTGGTTGAGACACAAACTGAAGGCCCTCATAACATAAAAAGGGCTCATGACACATCCAAAGCATTGTGAGCCCACCCTCACAACTATCTCTGTCTCCCATTGCCTTATTTGTCACTACTTCCTTGTAGGAGAGAGTTCACAACATGCCTTGCAATTGAATGCTTAAGATGGAAGTAACAGAGCCTAAATTTAGTTAGGTGGAACCATCAGTAGTAGAGTAGGTCTTCTACTCTACTACTGATGGTTCCACCTAACTAAATTTAGGCTCTGTTACTTCCATCTTAAGCATTCAATTGCAAGGCATGTTGTGTAGTGCTTGATCTTGGTTCAAGCATTCACTTTGTCATCAAACTCACTTGGTGACTTTGGACCTATCAGTTTCTCTCTGTGCCCAACCTAACATCTCAGAATTGTAAATATAAAGTGAGAAGGAGAAAAATTGTGTATGCCATATTGAGCTTATTGCAAAAAATGCAGGCTATAATTATGACTAATAAAAAACGATATCACAGTGCTTTGAAGCGTCTTATATCTGTCTCCAATCAGGTAAACAGTCTTTTTCAATCTGATGATAATTCATTGCAGGGGAAGGGGGTGTATGTTTGGGGTTTTCTTTGTTTGTTTGGTTGGTTTTGGAAGCAATATCCATAGATTACTGCATTAAATGCTGGTTGATTAAAAAAAATTGGCAGCTGCTACATGGCAAAGCTAGTTCTGGTTGGGTAAGGCATTGTGTAAAATGCTTTTCTAGTTGATTGTGAACTGGAAGAAACTACTGGTTAGGGAAATCAACATAGTTTCAAAGGAAAGAATGCCAGATAGCTTGAGATGTACAGAAGATTGGCTCTATTTTTTTAAAAAAAGTCTGAATCTAGATTTTTCAGTTTGTTTCAGCTCTATCTCCAAACTTCCATTTTGAAAAAAGTTTTTAAATTAATGGTTATTAGGTGATTTCAGACATCGCTAAATACATGAGCCAACTAAAATGACAGTAGGATGCTGATGATGTCATGTTATCATATGTTTGTGACCAAGTCCTTTAGTCTTAGGGGGGTTGCAGACTGCCAGAAATAGTGCAAATTCAGTCCACTTTTAGGGTTAGGGTTAGTGCGACGGAATCATGGGAATTGTTTTTTGTTTTTTTTCTGAGACATTGAGCCTTCTCTATCAGAGAGCTCTGGTGCCACAATAAAATACAGTTCCCATGATTCCCTAACTCTAACCCTAACCCTAAAAGTGGACTCAATTTGCACTATTTCTGGCAGTCTGCAACCCCTGTTAGTTTCTTCATGTCTGACCACTGCAGTCAACTGAATATGGGCCAGTGAACTAAATCCTAGACAAGGCTGAAATAATGCTGGTTTGCAAATCTGGGAGTGGTGTATACAGCAGTTTGTATCCCAATTGATGAGAAAGAATGCATCATATGAGAATACATGAGCATATTCACTGCTTCTCTGTCATCCGGTGACATTTCTACTTTCTAAAAGCATCAGATCTGGTCCTCTCTTGGAAGCTAAGCAGGCTCATGTCTGCTTAGTACTTGGATGGGACACCACCAATGAATATCAGGTGCTGTAGGTTATATTTCAGAGAATGAAAATAGCAAAACAATCTCTGACTTTCCTGGCCTAAGAAAACCCTATGAAATTTTTGGGGACACCATGAATTGACAAGTGACTAGAACACACATACACACACAGAGGAAGAGAATGAAAAGCCTGAAGCTGAATGGAAATAAAGTTAATAGTTTTTAAATAGCTAGTGTTTTATTCTTTCAGGAAATGATACTTTGGAAAAACTAGCATTAAATGTACAGTTCTTCAATGCCATTTTATATTAGAGTTTCTTATCATAAGAGAGGAGGAAAGTCCTGCATGGTTGCATGGTTTTTCAAAACTCTCAGCTTATAAAGAGTGTATAACTCCAAAAAAAGAAGTTGTTTATAATTATTTCATTCAGGACCAGACTACAATAGATAGGTCTTCTAGGCTCTGTTGCTTCCATCTTAAGCATATTTTTTCATTGCTGATGTGGTGCTGTTTTCCCTTTCCATTGCATATCAGACTTTAAAAAAAACAAAACACCCTATAAACTATTTGGGTTCTGTATACTGTTTGTTGTTGTTCACCTTCAAGTTGTTTTTTATTTACGGCAACCCTAAACCAAACCTATCATGGAATTTTCTTGGCAAGATTTGTTCAGAGGAGGTTTGCCATTGCCTTCCCTAAGGTCACCTAGTGGGTTTCATGGCTGAGTGAGAAATCAAACCCTGGTCTCCAGAGTCATAGTCCAACACTCAAACAACTATGTCCTGTTGGCTCTCTCTGTATCTGTAGAAACAGCTTAAATGCCCTAAAGGCTGATCTTGGAGGCTAAATAGGGCCATCCCTAGTTAGTATTTGGATGGGAGACTGCCAAAGAATACCAAGTGCTGTAGACTATATTTCAAAAGAAGGAACTGGCAAAATCACCTCTTGAGTATTCCTTGCCTAGGAAAATGCTATGAAATTGATAAGGTTGCCATAAATCAACAGGTGACTTGAAGGCGCCTACACACACATAGCTTAGAGACTGTCACGCAATACTACTAACAGTGACACTCCTATATCAAGGAGGATGGGAGTAGCACCAATCCTTCTCTCTGTCTTGGAGCTATGGTATAAGTGGTCTTCCCCAGCAGAAGAACTAAGCTTCACAGAGTTTAGTACAGTGAAACAGATGAACCCTATTCCCTCCAGATACAAGCTAGAAAGGAAGATTTGGGTTGGTGTTTTTGTAGTGGGTGCTGGGGCTAGTACAAGCTGAGCATGGTACAGTAAGCACTTCATTTGTTTTTGTTTTTTTAAAAAAACAACTCTAAATTTCAAGGTGTACATTTGCGAGAAACTTGACATAGCTGCAGGCCTCAGCATGTCTTAATCCTATCAGGAACATCTTGATCGTCCACACCAAAACAAGTTCTTGCCCTTTACCAGCAGCTCAAAAAAAAAAAAAAACCCAAACAAAAACCAAACTGAATTCTCAGAACAAAATGGAATATAAACCCCTAGTAAGAAAGGGATTTAAAAAAAAATAACAGAGCAGCAAAACAGTATATGATCTGTACCTTTTAGAACTTCTGATCTAGATTCCTTGTTTGTTTGTTTTTAAAAAAGCCCAAACACCTTATTGACCACAAAATAAAACAGTTCATCTGACCAATATGGTGAGGTAAAAGACCAGGGTTCTATTTCCAGCTCAGTCATGAAACCCATGGTGAGACTCTAGGCAAGTCACATGCTCTCAGCCTCAGGGGAAAACAATGACAAACCACCTCTGAACAAATAATACCAAAAAAATCCCATATGATAGGGTCTCCTGAAGGTCGCCATAAGTCAGAAATGACTTAAAGGCACACAACAACAACCCCTATGCAATGATATAGAGAGCCTTCTAGAGTGGTGTAGTGTTGGCCATTACTGATAGTGTCAGTCCTGAAGATGGTAGTTTGAATACAATGCTAAGATTTTATAAATAATTGCTATGAAAGCATCTGACTTACTGCACAGAAATGAATGCTGCTAAGATCTCATGTTTCAAATTCATTGTGCATGTCTTCATATTCAAGGATGAGCTTAATTCAAAAGTATAGGAATAGATAAATAGGAGTAAACATTAAAAATAATGTGTCGGTCATCACCACCCTTGCTGCTAGATGGCACTAGAGTACAGAGTTTTCACAACAGAAACAAAATAAAGTAAAATTTCTTATTAAAAAAAATCAACCTAAAGTTTAATGAAATGAAATATTAACAGCCAGCCTTTTGTTTCTCGTGCTTTTGTTTGAGTTGGAGAAAAACATACTTAGATTGTCTTCTAAGACTCTTTAATTAAAATGCAGCAGTAGTGTTATCATCTCAGCTCCAACCTGATGGAAATGACTGCTTAAACAATACAGCTGTATTTGTTTCATTACAGAAATCTAAAAGATTTTTCTATGTTAGCTTTAGGTTTTTAGGTTTTCCATAATCAAGCATGCACATCTGCCAGTGAAGCAGCATGACTGCCACTTTTTTCAGTGTGTGTGTGCAGAATCCTGACATATATTCTAAATTAGAGAAGGAATCTGAGTAGGAGCTAGTGGTGCTGTTGACTTTGAAATATATCTGAACATAGAACTAGGCACATTCCACAGTCAGCCCTTAATATCTGGGGTGTTTCCTTCCTCCTGCAGATGCCAAAAACCTCAGGATCTTGAGTCCTATGTTTTTTAATGGCCATGCACATGCACCATCATTAGGGCCAATGGGGCTTGCCATCTGTGGATGCTCAAATCCACAAATGGCAAGCCCACGGTGGTTTGTATTCCATTTGTTACAAGCCTAGCCATGTTGTTGCTTGCATTGCACTTTAATATATTTTCCCCCTCAGGAGCTCAATGTGAATTAAGTTCAGATTAGTCTCCAGTGCTACTAAGGTGTAAACAAGCTAGAAATGACACTGGAATCACTACTGTTTGGGTGCAGAAAGTTAAAACACAAGACTGGTCAGTATTTGTTTGTTTGTTTGTTTGTTTTGTTTTGGTGAGATCCTGCAATTTGATCTCTCAGAGGGTGGCTGTTATCTCTGGACTTGTTATAATTTGTGGCAACATGTGGCGATCCATAAATGGGTACTTGGCATCTTGCGGTTCACATGACAGAGGGCCTAAGCAGACTGCCAGAAATAGTGCACATTAAATTGAGGCACTGCCCTGGCTCAGTGCTAGGGAATCATGGGAACTGTAATTTATTGTGGCACCAGAGCTCTCTGACAGAGAAGGTTCAGTGTCTCAGAAAAAAATACAATTCCCATGACTCCCTAGCACTGAGCCAGGGCAGTGCCTCAATTTAATGTGCACTATTTCTGGCAGTCTGCTTAGGCCCAGAGTCTTTTAAAGAGGGTTTTTTAATCTGTAGTGACTAACTTTCTTTTACTAGTTCTGTAGGGGCACAATTAAGTGCCCCATGCATTCAAGACCTTCGGGTTTTCTCATTTGTAGATGTACTAAAGTTTCTTCTCATCTTTTTCCAAGTGTTCAGACAATCCATATGTGTTATCCTGCGACTATAATGTTAATAAATCTTAGACTATTTGAGCTATCATAATTATTTTTCCTTTGTATTTTAGAATAGTTTGGGTTCTATGCACTCGCATCTTTAATTTAAATTCCATTTTCATTCCAGAAATTTAAATTCCAGTTTCATGGTCATTATTTTCTTTAGGACATGGACGTTGTGCGGGACTCCAGAGTATCTTGCCCCAGAAGTTATACAGAGTAAAGGTCATGGAAGAGCAGTGGACTGGTGGGCCCTGGGCATTCTGATATTTGAGATGTTGTCTGGGTAAGTTCCTGGAGAAATGTGGAAAGAGAGGAAGCAGAAATAGTTGGCATTTTATTTTAAAGCTAATATGGAAAATCTTATTCTATAATTATCTCAGATATTCTATTCATGTTATTTAAGAGAAAAAACATTTGGAAACAGGGAATGATGCTGTTTTGTATAACATCAAAGCACATAGCCATACAGAAAATCTGTCCTTTGAAAACAAGAGGAGATTATGAACTATGTGATGCCCTCTACACAGTCTTTCTGCTTTTTGCAATTTGCAATTACATGAGCAGCTCCCATACAACTAGAACAATATCTGATTGATCAAGTCACGTGGCTGGGACTGATCACGCAGGCTGCCAATTTCATGGATAAGGTATGGGACATTGGCCCTCCCTTATAGATTAGTCTTTGCCCTGTTCTATCAAGATACTTGATAACCAAACAGTAGCATCTTGCTGTTTGGTTTTGTTGGACTTCATAGTTGAGCACAATTCCACTTTTAATACAAAACTAACTTTTGTATAATTCACTCCAATTCTGAATAAGAGAAAGAGAGAGAATAATTTAATGTTTCATAAATCTAATAATATTTTAAATCCACTAGATGGCAGCATTTTCAGAATAATATATAAATTCCTTTGTTACAGGAAGGCTTTCTTAGAAAGAAATGGTGCAAATGTCAACTCAGACCTATTTTTAAAAACATTCTGAGACTTGCAGTAGAATTTATTTTCTTAACAGTTTCTTGATATCAGTATGAACAATTGCTTGAGTACTATCTTCCAAAGCTCTGAAAGTATATACTTTATCTTGTCTCCACTTAACTCTGTGCACATTAACATGGGGAAAATTAGTATATTATTTCTTTCATAGTTGAGTAAATGCCATTGCAAAAAGAACAAACACTGAATCAAAGTATTTATACTGCCAGTTTTACAAAAGTTTAGCAGTATTCCACAGCATCTTACACTGTCAGTTTAAACTACTTCATTGTCTCACTTTGAATTTTAGTTACTGTGAAAATATTCTGTTATACAGGATGTTATTCAAAGTAAATGCACAAATAAATCTTTGCTACCTCAAAAATCTGATTCTGTGAGGCCTTCCAGTGCTTTCAGTTTGCACTTACGGTAGCCGAAGACATTTAAAACCTCATAGAACTTGTTAGACTGCATGTGCACAACCCACAGTCTGTGGGACACTTGTACCAGCCACACAGTGGCTATCTAAGCCCATACCGCTACTATCATGATTGTGCTAGAGAGTATGGCACATAGAGACATCATGCTGTGTTCTCCATATTTATATTGTAAATAACTCCAGCTTCTCCATCTGTTTAGTTCTTGGGGAGGGGATAATGAGATCACCACATGTGGGGCAAGAGGGGGTCCTTTGACTGAGGAGGAAGGTATATTTAGAGGTATGGGGAAGATTGTAGGTGTGTGAAAGAGAAAGAGTGCTAGTCCGCAATCCCTCTAGCACTACTTTTGTTTACATCTACTAGAGACATGCAGCTTCCAACCTCCATTCATTATCACAGCCCTGCTTTAGACAATGGATAGATTTGTTATAAATCTGTAGGCAATGTTTGCCTTAAAAAAGAAAAACACTGTTTTTCAATATAGTATCGTCTGTTCTTTCTGATGAAAGTGTTTTGGTACCATAATGTAAATTTAATTTTTCTACACTTGTTTTAAAAAATAGCTTGCTTAACTGATATTGGAGGCCAGTAGATCCCAGTGAAATCGTAGCACTGGATTGTGTTCACACTAATGCTAAAGGGATTTAAATCATGATTGCAGTAGGGCCTATGTTCAGCTTAACGTTGTGTGGTGCTAACCCATTATTGTTATTATTTTTTAAAAGTTGACAATAACTCCATTCCAATTTTTAAAAATGTATCTACATTTTACAGTAGTGCCACTATACATGGGCAAGCATGAGAATCCCTGTGCTCACTTACTGATTCCCAATATTTCATTCATATGCTTTCCACTTTAGTTCTGTCTCCCTAATTAAGTTCCTCAGCTTAATTTGGCCTTTAGAGATTCCCCATCTGGAGAAGTCCTTCCTAAAATTCTGCCCTCTCCCACAGTCACACATACCCCTGTGTGTGACAGGCACACAGAGAAGATGGGAGAAGATGGGAAGAACATGATCTCCCCATTTCATACCATTTACCTTTCTAATTGCAAAGGCCAGACATGCATTGAAACACGCTAAAACAGCCATTTAATTGAAGGTCTTGCTTCACTTAGCCAGTTGCAGACAATGATGGATCAGCAATCAACAGAAAGTGTGGCTCTTTAACATTAATAGTAATGTCCATTGAATTGCATCCAATTAACCTTCTGTGATCTAAAATAGTGAGCCTGGACAGGGAAGGCTGAATTAAAGCCCCTGTGGTTGTAGCTTTATTTCTGTATTTCCTGCAAATAATTATTTAAAAAGATAAAAACAAAAGTTACCAACATGTGGTCTAGTGCTATCAAAGTACTTCCTGCAGGGACCTTCCTATGAAAACTGTTATAAAAACAGCCAAAGAAGCAGAAACATATTTTTAAAAATAGAAGCATTTTCCAAAGGAGTATTTTTAACACAGGATAGGAGATATTATCTAATTAAACACATATCAAAAGAATATTGTACCAAAAACCGTTTTAAGCTGTGTCAAGCCATATTTTACTCTGAATTATGTATAATCAATCTGAAAAGCTTGTTTAACGGAAACTTCTGTTAGAGAAAATTCCACTTCTGCTTTCCCTCATATGTTTCACTGCTGCACTCAGTAGACTGCACACACTACACAATTAAGCCCTCAATTCCAGCTGTGCTAGATTGATACCAAACTTGTATGACAAAGGAAAACATAACTAAAAGGAAGGACAGAGCAGGAAGATTAATTAAAATCTGGACATTTTCTATGGGGTTTTTTTCTTTTTCTTTTTCCTGGTTGCAGTATGTGACAGAATTGGGGTTTGGCTACCTCTGAATTAGAAGAACTCCTTTACAGTAAACACATCTGTACATTTAGACAGGTACTAAGGGTTATATAGTAATATTCCCTACTGGTACTTGAACCATTTGCTGTCCTGTTTTAAGAACAGTCCTATTAATACAATTCAGTGCCTTATTTAAACCTTTTAAAGTAGAACAGCAAAGTCCTACTCAATTACCTTATTTTTTTATTTCATTAAATGGGTACTTTTTAAGGTGGTCTGAGCCTAAAATTCATGGGAATGCAGTAGGGTCTAACATCCTTCTTCCCCATTTGTTAGAGCCAGTAGGAATAATAAATTGTGAAATAAGGGATGGAATGGTATCATCTCTGATTGGATGTGATGCACAAAGTGTGTTTCTGAGAGATCAAAAGTATATGACAAAATTGAACCAAGGGTGTGCTTTGGATTCAGCAAAATCCCAGATTAAATCAGGCTGATTCAGATAGATTTCAAAGTTCAACCAAAGCAAACTGAATTTAAATGTGATCCATTCTGACTCTTTATGAGCAATCCATATGTGGAAGAACATGGATATTATATGCAAAAAAATGGATACAGTGCTTACAAAATTCTAGGTGTAAGGAAGATGCTAGGATAGAATGGAGTCTAGTTTTGTGATTGACAGTTTCAATTTTTTATCACAGTAGATAGTTTTATTCCAGCTATCCAGTCCCAGTGCTTTGAAAATGGCTGCATTCAATGCTGTTGGCTAGTTTCTTAGGGAAGGTCAACACTTGCCAGAATACGCCAGCTTGCTCTTGAAGTACTCTGGCCCCAAATTGCCCCAAAATTCCCCCACCTGATTTCTCTTGCTGTGGATTTTTGGCTGTTGCAGAGAACTGTGGGCAGCTACCTTCCCACATGGACCCAGTTCTTTACCCGGCACTGCTGCTGAGGTCAGAATGAGGTGTCCAGCTACATTGTCAATGCTGGATGCCTCGCACTATCCTCAGAACAACTTGCACCGCACCACACATCTTGCAGGGAATGCAAGTGAAAAGGCGGTTGCCCCCTTCACTTTGAAAAAAGCTGAAACCCCATAGGAAAAGGCGAGTTATTTAAACATGGATTAGTGAGAGGAAGCCCCAAATTGGATGCAGGCGCTGTGAAGACTGTCTGGACCTGTTTCAGGGTTTGGACCCTGCATCATGTAAATGGGATGTAGTGAGCCCAGCAGAGGGAGGGATGGAATTTCAGGTAAATCATCTATGTAGACAAGGCCCAGGTCAAAGTCCAAAGGGAGACAAATAATTAATACCTTTGTTCAAAAGTCACTATTTTGACTTTACTGACTCTGCAAGAAAAAATGCCTAATATCTGCATAGTAGACACTAATTTTACAATATGTTAATGCTTTATCATGTATCGTTCTGTGCATTTTTCTGACTTTCTAAAGTTAAGCTGTATGGTATTGTATGTCCCTGTCCCATTTTAGGTTTCCTCCATTTTTTGATGACAACCCATTTGGAATATATCAGAAGATTCTTGCTGGCAAAATAGATTTTCCAAGACATCTGGATTTATATGTAAAGTAAGTGTATTAATATTAAATATGTTTATTTTCTTTAGGTTATGCTACAGTGTTATTTTAAACTAGTAGACAAAATGTAAATCAAACATCACAGCGGATGGAGTCATGTATCGAATATAGTCATTGTTTAGGTTGTGCTAAGCACTGGCTATTTATGGATTCAGGGGAGAAAATATTCTTTAAGGTTAAAGAGATGCACCATTTTTTATAATTTTTCCTATAAGCTTCAAGATCTGTTTTAAAAGTGGATATTCATTTGTTCAGTAGTTTAGCATGTTCACTTATCCACAGATATAGGGGCGCAACTGACGCTGCAGCAACCATGTGCTGTGACCTGATCCAGTGCTTTTGCTGGCCCCAAAAGGGCTGGGAAAATGCTGCTCTATTTTAAAGCGGCAAAAAGCTGTCCTTGCTGCTATGGCAGCGACTTTTTGGAATTTCTTTGGCACAGTGCATCTAAACGCTGTGCCAAAGAAATGGCGTTACGCCACCCACCATCTGGTCAGTTGGGTGGCATGGGGGCAACATGGGGGCATGCAGCTGCCATGCCCCTTCTCTGCCCTGA
This sequence comes from Phrynosoma blainvillii, assembly GCA_026167975.1. Classification (NCBI taxonomy): domain Eukaryota; kingdom Metazoa; phylum Chordata; class Lepidosauria; order Squamata; family Phrynosomatidae; genus Phrynosoma; species Phrynosoma blainvillii. The sequence goes on along the minus strand of JANUYF010000003.1, from coordinate 230,622,451 downwards.
GGCCGGTGTTTAATGCTGGTCCGTTCAGCCCCATAGTGACACTAGGAAATAGAAAGAATTAGAAATTTCAGATAAGCTACTATCTTATTTAGACATCTGCTTTAGGATGTGCGTTCAGGTGTTTCATTTCTGTAACTTCTTTACTCTGAACAATTTAGAGGAAAGAAACCTCCATCTCTTGCCATCTGTCTCGCACTATCTACTTAAGTTTGTATTTGATCCTGATAAAGACCATTGGTAGATGGGTTTGTAGAACTGGTTAGTTGGGATAATTTTGTAAGTGTTTTATATAAATGTGGTACGTAATATATAAGACACGATAAACATACAGATGGTATCTGTTTCTAGAATCTCATCTGCATATCTTTTCCACAGTCTACTATGAATGTTGCCATAAGAATTTTTAAAGTAGCCATACTGAAGCTATATTGAAAACTTAACAGGCCAGCATAAAACCTGTTTACTTTTTTTAGAAGTTAATTTTGGACTTCTAAATAGAATTTACTTAGTAGTGTGCAGAATTCACTTGCAAACAGTTTGGTTTTCTGTTTTAAACATTGTAAACGTCTGCTATTTAGTGTGTTGTAAAAACAAGAATGCATTGGGGAAACACAGCATGCAAAAATAAGACAACTTGTTGTATGTGTCAAAGCAGTAGAACTGCTTTCCAGCAGGGATGTGGTTTTCCAGATGCTGTTGGATTCCTGTTCTCAGTGTTCTTCACCTTTAGCTATAGTGGCTAATTACTGCTGAGAATTGCAGTCCAACAACATCTGGAGGACCTCAGCATTCCCACTTCAGCTTTACAGCTTCATGGGTGTATGATTTGCATGTGTGTGCATGCCTTCAAGTTGTCTGTTGACTTATAGCGATCCCATGAATTTCAGAGGGTTTCCTAGGCAAAGAGTACTTCTGAAATATAGCCTACAGAATAATACAAACTATAGCCTACAGCAGGGGTAGGCAACCTTTTTGAGCCGGGGACCAGGTTGCTGTCCCTCAGACAATTGGGGGGGGGGGGGCAAAGCACCATAAATAAATAAATAAATAAATATTTTTTTTAAAAAAAAATATGCATGCACACTCTCTCAGCCCCAGAAAAGCCATGGCAGACCCCCTGTGGAGATTTTGCCAAGAAAACCCCAAGAACAAGTAATAACAACAATAATCAATATCATCATGGGGGGCGGCGGCGGCGGCATCCAGCCCCCGGGCCTTAGGTTGCCTATCCCTGGCCTACAGGATGAGAGACTTTGATTTAAGGTCTTCATCCAAGTACCCTACTACCATGCTTAGTTTCCAAGATCTGGTGGAATCGAGTGCCTTTAGGGTATATAGGCTCTCTACTTGTTTTACATGGTGTACTGTTAAACTTCATCCTCTCTTAACAGCAAGTCTGAGTGCAACTCATTTTTAGTTGTTTGGGTTCACCTTTCGTTTGACTTTTTAACTACAGAACTTTGAAAGTTTAGAAGTCATTTGTGCAAGACCAGATGTAAGATTCATTTTCACCCCATTTGTCATGCATCTGGAATAGAAGCTTTTTGTGATATGGACCTGTCACTCCATTGATGCAGCTGTGGTTCAGCCTAGTCTAGAATATATCTTTTTCTCACTCTACAAAACAGAAAAACAGAGCCTTCTGGTTAATTTACCACTTCCTTTTCAGTTAGCATGATCTTTTTAATTAGCATTTAATTAATTTACTTAATTACTAGGTAAAAAGATGTTGAGCAGATCTGTGTGTGCAGTGCTTGTGATTGATGCAGCAGGGTAGGCATTAAACCTTCGTCAATAGTATTTGACAGACAAGCAGTTAACAGAAAGGGATTCTATTTATTTTTTGTTATTGTTGTGTTATCCAGTAGCTTTATTTTACAATATCAGTTCTTGCATGCCAGAAACACAAGTGTACCCCTGTAGTGTCAGATCATGGATGACTGTCATGGGGATAATGAAACAGAGAAGAAAACAATTTATTAATTACCACTTTGGCTGCAGCCATACTGAAGAAATAATCCAGACTGACATCACTTTAACCGCCATGGTTCAGTGCTATGGAACTGTAGTTTGTTGTGGCACCAGAGTGCTCTGACAAAGAAAGCTAAATATCTCACAAAACTACAATTCCCAGAATTGCAATGCATTGAGCCTTTACAGTTAAGTGGTGTCAACCTGGATTATTTCTGCAGTATGGATACAGACTTTGTTATAGGAGTAGCTACCCAAAGTGACCAATATATGCCAGACAGAAGGGGCTGTCTTAATCTTTGTTTATTTAGATTTGCCTGTGTGTGTATTGTGTGCCTTCAAGTCATTTCCAACTTACGGTGATGCTAAAGTGAACCTATCGCAGGGTTTTCTTGGCATGTTTCTTCAGAAGGGTTTGCCTTTGCCATCCTCTGAGGCTGAGAGAGTGTAACTTGGCCAAGGTCACCCAGTGGGTTTTCATGGCTGAGCAGGATTTGAACCCTGCTCTCAAGGGTTCAAACCAGCAGGTTGTTCAAACCAGCAGGTTGGCTTCCAGTATCTTCCTCTAGGTCGGGGGTAGGCAACCTTTCCCCTTTAAGGGCCGAGGGACTTCAGCTCCCAGAAGCCTCAGCCATGTTGGCCAATAGTCCCATGTTAGCCAATATCTCCTGGAATTCTGGGAGCTGAAGTCCCTCGGCCCTTAAAGGGGAAAGGTTGCCTACCCTGCTCTAGGTAAAGAGGCAGTTGGCCCATGACCCTACAGAGGTTGTTCGATTCTTTCACCATCCCTGGCCATGATCATGAGGATTGGGAGTTGTGGGCCAAAAACATCTTGGCGGCTACAAGTTACCCCCTCCCCAAACTCAATTTTCTGTTAAATAGTCTGTCCCGCAGTCATGGGCTTGGAGGAGGGTTTACATAAGGACTTCTGCTGAAGTTTTAGTTGAGTTGACAACTTCTTCAGGTGTAGCCAGAGAAACCTGGGGACTTCACAGAGAGTTTCCAAGACATGTACTTTTCAGGTTAGGTGCCTCAGAAGTGTTTCCTTGCTGATGTCTATCTTAAATGGGGTAAAAGTTGAAATGTTGAACAGACAGTTGGAGCACACTGAACAAGATTTTGTTTCTGATTTACATGAAAGCAAAAACAAAACCAGGAAGATTATTGGTTCCATTCTAATTTTAATTGGTTAAAAAACACTAAAGAAAAATCATTGAAGATTAAGAAACAAGGAAGTATTTTGAGTAGCTGAAATAATGATAAAGCTATAGTAATTCAGCCAGTGGTCACTGCATATTTTAATATATATTTATGAAGTGCCAATTAACCAGATTGTGAATGTTAACAAAATGATTTGAGTGGGTGCATGAAAAATTTATTACTTGGTGAAATGTATACCTACCTCTCCGTATGTTTTCATTTCTACTCAATTTATAGTTGCATCACTGCCAAAAGCCCGTTGAAAGATGGATTTATTGAGTACTCCCCCCCCCCACACACACACACACACATCCCTATTGTCTGTATCAAAATATTTAGCATTAGAAGTGATTTCCTATAGGTAAAATCTCTCTCAGGTCAAAATATAACTACATGAAAACACAATTTATTTTGTTCTCCTATTTGTCCAGGGACCTTATTAAAAAGCTTCTGGTGGTTGACAGAACAAGACGGCTGGGGAATATGAAGGTATGTTTTAAAAATTTAGTAGCTTCAGTTTAAGGAAATGCTTTTCTTAGAGGCAAATTTCTATATACTAGGATGTTTGAAGCTCTTATTTAATGATTCTATAATCTTGTGACAGCTCCAAGACTTCTTTTGAGCCCTGGATAAATTACTTTATTGCATCTGATAAGCATCTTGCAGTGTAGTACTTCCAGATCAAATATAAACATAAGATGATTGTTCAGGTTTATGTGGGTCCAATTGCAGTATCGTGACCTCAACAGCTATATTGTCATTTTCTGAAGTATTATTACTGGTTACAGAAACAGAATTACATATTTTCTCATACGGAAGCAGTACTCTTTCAACCCACTGCCACCTGAAGTCACCTAAATAGTTGAACAGAGTCCACCTGTGTGCAATTTCTATGCTATACAGTGTGACACAATTCCAGATTAAATATACCTATTTCTGAATGTGCCAGAGTTTGTTGGAGAGAATAATTAAACCATCAGGATCATGAAGACCAGTAAGCTATTAAAACAAGTCCAAGATAAAGTTCTGCAGATACATCAGTCAGTGCTGGGTTATTAAAAGTACCCTTATATGTATATAGAAAGATTTAAATATTTATATTTTGTCCTTTATCCACAGATCTCAGGTTGGCTTATAACAAAATCAACTTAAAAATAAATAATTATAAACATTTCTTTAAATTAAAAATATATTGAATAGTTTCTCATATTAAAAACAGATAATTTAAAATGGGTTAAAATAATCTAGAAAGAATGTGGCTCTACGACAGCCCATACATCAAAGCTCAAGTGGGCATTAATTAGAGAAGCAACCAGTAATCCAGAGGTAAACTTGAAGCACTGAAAAGATCAACCCCTGTGGTGAAAGAAGCTGTCTATGGAGTAATTTTCACCTGGATGCTCTACAAAGGTGGGGTGTATTGAAGACTGGCAAGAAGAAAACCATTGCTGAAACAAACCCACATCACAGCTCATTTTGAGTGTGCAGAAATACATGTGAGGGATGCACCAAACATCTGGGAAAGTTTTTCTGCTGATAGAAGATCAAAATTAAACTTTCTGGCCTTGCTGCCACCTGTTGTGAGTGGTGCTATGCCAACAGTCTCATTGCCCTAAGAAGTAATCCACAACTGAGCATGGTATTGACAGTATAATGTTGAGGTTTTGTTTTTATCAGAAGGGTCTGGCAAACAGTTGGTCAGGATTGAAGGTAAAATGGATGGAGCCAAATGCAGGATAGTTTTCTTTCATTCTGTAAATGACTTGGGACTGGGTTGAGGTTCTCTTCCAGCAGGACAGTGATATTAAATGCACATCCCAAATGACAGTATGTTTTTAAAGCATGAATTCGGATGTGTTTGAATGCCTCGGATCTCAATCTGATTTAAAGTTCATGGCAAGATGTAAAAGCTTGCCAGTGGTCCCTATTCAACCAGACAGAGCTGGAGGAATAGTATCAGAAGAATGAGGAAAATCGTCAGAGTCCAAATTCACAAAGCTAATAGAAACCAAGAAGAAGCCATGACACAGAAACTGCAGCTACTGCCAAAAATGTTTCTAACAAGTATTGACTCAAGGAAGTGAATGTTTTACAACCAACAAGTGCTGTTTTATTTTTGTTTTCTTATTATTTGTGTCACAATAAAAATGTTTTACACCTTTAGAGCAGGGATACCCAAACTATGGCCCACGGGCCAAACCCGGCCCGTCGAGGCCTTTGAACTGGTCCTGCCACCGCTGCGCACGCATGATGCGGGGCGCCATTTTGTGTTCCAAAATGGCACCCGGAGTCATGTGCATGCACATGTGACGCTGGATGCATGTGCACGACTCTGGGTGCCATTTTGGAACACAAATGGCTCCCGAGTAGTGTGCATGCACGCGCACCTCTGGCCCTCCAAAGATCGGGGGAACAGCAAACCGGCCCCCAGCTCAAAAAGTGTGGGGACCCCTGCTTTAGAGTGTTGAATAGTGTGTGTACATCAAGTGGTAACAATACCAATGAAATCCATTTCATTTTTAGATTGGAACATAATAAAATCTGGAAAAGTCAAAGGGGGATGAATACTTTTTAAGTTCTAGGCAACCTGTAGGTCCCTGTTTGGGTATCTATCAAATAGCAACACTCCCATGAAATAAGACATTACTGTGAAGTAAATATTTGAAAGCAATCAGAAAATTTGGAGCAGTGTGTGTTAGATGCATGGAATGTGCTCTCAGAAATGGACCAGGAGATAGCACTTTGTGTTATTGCAATATGCAGAATGTTCATTATATTGTATATTGGTACAGCCTCACTTTAAATTCATAACTTTTCTTTTTTAAAAGAATGGAGCTGATGATGTGAAGCGCCATCGGTGGTTTAGGTCTATTGACTGGGATGCTGTGCCACAGAGAAAATTAAAGGTGAAGTGCACATAAACAAACGTATCTTAGAAAGGAGGGAATGCTATACCTATTTCATTTTATCCTTTTTGGAATTTTCACAGCTCTTTGTCAGGGAGTCATGGAATAACAGGGATGGAAAAAATGTAGCCCATGGGCCATGTGTCAGCTATTGGCCCCAGAATGGCAAATACATCTCTCTGATGAGCAAGAATATGAATGCTTGATTTAGGTCTGAAAGAGTAGTTTTTACAACCTGAAAAAGACTGTCCTTTTTATGGTGGGGGTAAAGTGTGTGTGTGTGGGAGGGGAGTGCAGGTCCACCAATGTCCAGTACTAGCAATGGTACTCTTAGATATCTTAGAGACAACCAAGCAGCTTCAGCCAGCATTGTGTCATATAAATGAGGAAAAACGAAATTAAAAAATTCAAGACTCACCTTCATTTGACCCAAGTTTAAACTTACCTACTGAAGATTAATTTTCTTGTTTCATTCAGCCTCCTATAGTGCCGAAAGTATCAAATGATGGTGACACATCAAATTTTGAAGCTTATCCTGAAGATGACTGGAACAAAACACCTGCTGTACCTCCTAAAGATTTAGAAATTTTTAAAAACTTCTAAGTGTGAGACAGACAACATTATTAAGGTATTGGATATTTTGCCATTGCCACTATTCTTCTGAATACTTGATTTAGTTCTTCATCAAACCATCTTCATCTTAATTGCTTTATTTTATGTTTTAAAATACCCTGGGATCCGGAACGGGAGGATTATGGGAAAGTCAAGGCTGCCATTTTGCAGGAGGCCATGAGAATGGAGATGCTATGTCAACACTTCAGATAGTACCGCTACCAAGAAGTAGAAGATCCCAGAGAATTTATCACCAGCTGTGAGACCTGTGCCATCAATGGCTCAGGCTGGAGATCCAGATCCTGGAACTGCTGGTTCTGGAGCAGTTTCTGGCCATTTTGTTTCAGGATCTGCAGACCAGGATCAGAGAAGGGGGACCAGAGAGCTGCACTCAAGCTGTGGCCTTGGTGGAGGATTTCCTGACTAGTCGTCCAATGATTGAAGCATGGAAATGGCAGATGCCACTGTGGGAACTGATCAGGCGTTCCCCAAAAGCTGAGAGGCCTTCATCAGATTCTCTTCTGACACAACTCTACATGGCCATGACAGAGAAAGTCGCCCATCACTTCCTGGAAGGGAGAGAAAGTACTGCTCAGAAAACAAAAAATATCAGAAAGCCTCATAGACAGAGATGGGACTCCAGAACTTCTCCATTAGCTCTCCTAAGTGCTTGGCTGATAGAGTTGGACCTCTTTGCATCATGGACCCAAGGTGTTGCAAGTACCGTGACGCTTCCTAAATGCTGTCATTGTTCCCCAGGATCTCATACACGGACTGAGGGGTGCTTTTATGCATTCTTGAGAGTGCAAAGATGTAGATTTGTTACAGGTTTCCATCTCTCTCTGCCTTCTTTTCAGTCAATGACTCTGGGAGCTACACCTTGCTTGTTATCTGGAACTACTTGTAATTTATGATTTGTCTCCTTTGCATAAATTATTTTCAATAATGTTTTAAGGGGGGGGAGGGAATATACTGTTTTATCTTTATTGTTCTTTTAATTGTTGTAAACTGCCCAGATTGGTTCGCCATAGGGCGGTATAGAAATGAAAATTATTATTATTATTATTATTATTATTATTATTATTATTGACTGAAAGGCTTTGAAGGAATTTTGAAAGACTATTAATAAATTTCTCAAGTTATTCTGACTACTGTTAAGAGAGAAAAGAAGACATTTCTTGTAGATGCTTCATTAGGTATAAATACAACACCATGGACTTCTGGTCTAAAATAGTTAGCTTCCAGGAAGTAGGAATTTCTGCCTTTGATTGCAAATTAAAATATCTGTACTGAAATACCAATATGCTGAAATGATCTTTTATTTATTTTTTAATAGAAACTGGAAGACGATGGATCTGCTATCTGGGAACTGGAAGAGAAGAACTGAAAACATTACTGAAATTTTTATTTGAAATGAATAAAAAATGTTACTCCATTATGTACAGTCTTTAAAGAAATAAGGTTTAAAGTTGACGAAGGGACAGTACTTGTGCTTAGTTGTACAGATCCGGCATTAGTTGAGTAAACTAAAATAATAAAGTACATCTTTCAGGTGGAGGCACTGAAATTGTTATAGTTTTTTTTAAAAACAACAACAACAAATTTATTTTAGTTTTCTTTCATGCTATGCCCAAATCTTTTTTGCATAGTTATCTCATAGACTAACTTTATAAGTTTATATTAATATTGTCCTTTAAAGCACAAATTAGTATATATGTATATAAGGAAATCAGTACAGATAAAGCACAGAAACTGTGCAGAAATGTAAAATTTTGTACTTTACAGATTCTATGATTTTTATTCTTAAATGCTTTTCAAAATGCTTCTAGAAATAAAAAAAGTCTTGAAAAGATAGGTTTTTCAGCATCATCTATAATTTTATAATTCTTTGTAAAAAGGAATATACACAAAAATTTTGAGAAAATTGTGATATTTCCAGTGCTTAACATCTACAGCCATACTACTTGAAAGCTGAAAGAGAAACAAGGCATTGTTATATGTTTTAATTTAATTGTTTTTCCTTACACTGCATCTTGTTTTATTTAGAGTTGTCTTAAAATGTGTTTGTACATCATAATTCTTTGTAACTGCATACTATATGAAATCATAGCAAGATTTTATGTGTGTGTATGTGTGTCTGTCTTCAGCACTGGTTGCTAATAAGGGTAAGGTCTGTTATCTGAATGTATATTTACTTGCCACACTTGCAGGGATCTAAAAGTCACATAAGCTATGGTTCCCAGTATGCAGCTTCCCCCCTCCCCCATTTTGCTCTTCAAATCCCAGAAGCTAAAGGGAGCATGAGTAACAGGGATAGGTCTTAAAAGTCAAAGGTCAGGGATCACACTTATTTAAACCAAGCCACTAACCTAAGTACAAATTTCTGAATGTTTGCCTACTGTTAAACAATGGCAGCCTCGACCTATTGCTTGTTGGGTGGGAAAGTCCCCAGAGACCAAGCATCACAGAGATTCTGTGTGAACTGAATGTGTTACTTTTTACACATTCAGCTGTGACTCATATGATAAGTTATCATGTGATGTACATACACATATAAATTAACTTTGAAACATTACCTATTAAGTCCCTATAAATTACAGTCCTATAAATTAAAGCTGTTCATGAAATTTGTACATGAATCCCTGAAATTAGTGGATTGACATTTCCCCAGAACATACAATTGTCAAGTTATATAACACAGCTTTTGTGTGTATTGGGGGTGGAGATTGTCCAATTAGAAGTTTGAATTTATTCCTACCCTATTTAAGAATAGGTTTTCTGAAATGGTTATGTCAATCTGACAAAAAAAAATTTTTAAAAAAATAAAATAAAATAATAACCATATTAAAAAGAATAATTTTACTGTTAACTGCTGGATTTATTTTATTTTTATTTTTGTAATTCATTGTTATTCATTACTTTTTAGACATCCCTTTACTATACAGCATTCTTGCATTTAACCTTCAGTAAAGATGCAGAATATAACAGTTCGTAGTGGGAATATGCATTTACTAGATAATTTGGATGAAAATAGAGGTTGTTGAGCTGTATTTTTCTAAATAGTGCTACTTCTAGGGTTGAAATAATCCAGGGCTTCAGGTGTTTTTTTCTGGGCACATCTTAAGATATTTTAAATTGTTTATTTTAAATTTCTTATCAAGATTGAGCCACAGAGTTGTGCTTTATCATTTGACAAGTTAAACAAACACTGTAAATTTAGTTCATGAACAAAATTACCCTTCATTTGAATCAGTAGCAGATACGTATTGGAACATGCCTTCTCAGGATAGAATGTAAGAATATAAAGAAGGTGTTGTGATGCTTCACTTCAAAATGCACTGGTGATCCAAATAAAGTATCAAGCAGTGAAGTCACAGACCAGAATCATATTGAATGAACAGCAAAGTGTTGGTAAATCAACACTTTTCTAAGATTCAGATTGCATCTGCACTGCATAAATGGTAGCTTGACACCACTTTATGTGCTGTAGCATCATCCTATGGAATCCTGGGATTTGTAGTTTTTCAAAGTCTTTAGCCTTCCCTTCCAAAAAGGGCTGGTGCCTCACAAAACTACACATCCCAGCATTCTGTAGGATAGAATCTTGGCATTTAAAGTGATGCCAAACTTTATTATTTCTACAGTGTAGATGGCACCCTAAGCGGATCTACTCAAGTTTAACCAAAAATCTGATTCAGGCCTAGAGGTTCCCTTACTGGATAAATTATTATTATACCACAAACTGGAAATAGAGATGGGGAGGAAATGAGTCAATGAAGGGATTGGTAATAACTAGTCATTGGGTTGTATCCAGTTGGACATGTATCTTGTTGACACTAATGAGACAAGTCAGTTATGAGTTGACTTGATTCCCAATGAAATTAATAGGTGCTTATGTTAAACTAAGGTAGTCTGAACATAACTCATTGTGCTCATCTTGCAGCTTGAGTGTCTTATTTGGGCAAGTACTAATTGGCACATGGATGGCATTATCCCAGAATAGCTTACAAATGTCTAGTTAAATAATTCAGTTTTTGTTTGTTTGTTTTGGTCTATGTAGGAGTTTAAAACCACTTCTATTTTATTTATGAACAAGTGTCCTGAAATGCTTATGTCAGTTTGAAAAAAAATACTTTGTTGTTTTTATTTTTAAATTATTACATTTATTACATTAAAACAATGGAATAATTCAGTTAACTTTTGTCACTAATTGTTACACATTACTTTATAGACATGCATATCTTTACTATATAACATTTTCTGTTTCAGCCTTCTGAAAACATAGCTTTAATAACAGCTGCCTTTTTGGAACTATTTGCCCTTCAACTTAACAGTGCACAAAAGAGCCAGCTGCGTTCATTTTCTACAGCAGTGTTGTGTTGCCCATTTCTTTTAAATGCTTTATCATAATCCAGCTTCACAGACACAATCCACTTCCTGGACTGACAATGGCCTTTGCATGGCCATACAGTATTTTTTTAACTGTAAGCCGCCTTGACAGCCTTGGCTAAAGGCAGGGTATAAATAAAGTTTTATTATTATTTATATTATTATTAGAATGGTACTGGTGACCCTAAAATGTATTGATACAATCAGTACAGTACAAAATATTCCATGTGAATACTTGATTTGTTGATTCTTCACTGAAGATGGGAGGTGACATCACACAGAGAGGTAATCAAAGCAGTTGCCACTAAACACAGAAGTGTGCATTTTAAAATGGATATTTACTAAGAATAATATATCTATGCCTCATTATTCAAATTGTTATACATGTGGCACACAAAATTGTCATTCTTATGGAGGCAAAGAGAATGATTCACCGAATAGACAACATTTTCAAAGTCTGAATTTGTCTAAATTTCTCAGACACATATTGACTGATTTCTGTTAAAACTTATCCCCATTTTTTTTGCAGCTATGATTATAGTAGTTAAATTCTTAAAAGAATTGCAACCAGAACATATTTTTCATCATATCAGGGGAAACAAATTCTGATGGATCAGTGGATGAAAATAAAATAACTCACTTCTAGGTCTTGGTAAAATATCTTCTAAAACTTACACTGTGGATTACTGGCATGTTTTTGTAACCAAAATGATGTGGTATATTTTAAATGGTACAGTTAATTATCCTGTGAATTTGCTTAAATGAACTAAAGCTTTTTGCTATTAAGTTTTAACCAAGGTGATCTGGTGTAGAAGAGCAATTATAATTTATCAAAATATAGGTACTAAACTGTGTTTAAATGGATAAACAGATCTTGAAGGGAAAATAGGAGGTAAAATATATCAAGCTAAGTGTCTTGCCATGCAGGAGAGTTAAACTTTAGTGCTTCCTCTACTATATACTTTTTCAGCTTTCAAGAACTGTAGCATGATTCTTTTGTACTGTACTGTGTACAGATTTACTATGTTTTACACTTTTGTATGGCAAACATGACAGCTTTATAAATATTCTGTTGTACAATAAGTAAGGGATAGTTCAATCTATGAAAAAAACCAAACTGAACTGATAAGAATTTCCAAGGCTTATTTGGACTGATGTCAGAGAACTTGCTTGCTAGTTTCAACTCATGTATAAGTACTGTACAAATGCATAAGTCAGTCCTCATTGCACATTGAAAATCACTGTGATCTGTAAATAAAACTTAGTTCAAAAATACTTCTGCTGTTTAATTTTATATTATTGTATAGCTCTGTTCCAAAACAAAAAAACAAACCTGAAACGATAAAAACTTTTTGCTGATCTATAACTTTCTTCAATAAATAAGATATTTATGTACTATTTTTCAGCGGGGAAAATGTTTTCAAGCTTTTTAAAGAAAATTCAAGTTTTCACAAGATTGGTACTTTGTTGTTTTGCACAAGATGTATGTGTTCTGCCATATTAATACATGCAATGTAAGGTATGATTTTTTTCCTGTTGGGCTCTTCATATTTATGCACTTGGGGAGGTACCTCCAACATACAACTGAGATTTTTGCATAAACTTATTTAGAAATAATTTCCAGTTAAGTAATATATTCTGATTCATTGCCTTTTCCAAGATCCAATTGTGTGATCTGTCTTGTGGTTGCAGCTAATGGGAGGGAGACAGGTTTTCAGGCTCCTTGCACTGCTAGTTTTGGCATGAGGCCCAGATCCAGTAGAGGAAGGAAGGGCAAGCAGATCCTACTCTAGGCAATGATCCTTGGGATGTGGGAAGGAAAATTATGACCAGCTTGGGGGTAGGTGGCTTCACCCCTCTCTCTGGTGATGCAAACCACACAGTGCCTTCTGTCCACACACAGTCTCATTTCTGTCATCCTGGGGCTACCCATTGGGCGGGATGGGTTATAGTTACCATTGGGTAGTTGGTCTGAATCTAGACCATGTTGAGCCAAAATATTTGCAGCTGTAATCAGTTGAGTTATGGCCTTGTTTATTCCACCTTTAGTTATCTATGTATGTTTGGGAACACTTTCCACTCACCATGGTTCCTGCAATACAAGTTCAGAAAGAAAACCAAAGCTATGTTACAATAAATAACCTTGATCTGATTGTTTCTCAGAAGATATTAACTGTAAATTAAGAATTTGACAAAAGGACTACTTAAATCAACAGAGGCATCTGTATGTGTTGTCATTTGACATCTTCAGACCGGTCCTGCCGCCACTGCCGCCTTTCGCGGCCGCGGGGTCCTCCGGGGCGCCATTTTGGATTCCAAAATGGTGCCCCAGAGTCTCGTGCGATCTGTCCTGTGCAAGATTCCGGGAGCCATTTTGGAATCCAAAATGGCACCACGGAGGACTCCCGCAGCCGCGCCAGGCCTCTTGGAGGCCCAGTGCAGTCGAGGGAGCCCTCCTGGGGGACCCCCGCGGCTGTGCCAGGCACCACTGCAGCCTGGGGTGCACGCGTGCGCACCACCGCAGCCCAGAGGGCATCGGGGGACAGGGGATCGGCCCCACCCCAAAAAGGTTGCCGACTCCTGGTATAGAAGCTCATTGTTCTGTAAATAATGCCCATTTTGAATATACAGAGGGCCCTTCCTATACGTGGGGGGGATCCATTCCAAACCCCCCTGTATATGAGGGAAAATGTATACGCTCAAACTCAGTTTGTTTCAATGAAGGTACATTTCTGCGTGTGCCATTGTTTCTCTCGGGGCTTGCCTTCTGCATGAGGTTAAAGCCATGTATGCTGCAGGTGTGCTGTACTGTACACAGTTCTGTTGGCAGTGGGAGAAGAGTCACTTTCTCAAAGATACATTTCTTTTCAAAACATATTGAGGCTAAAATATGGTAAGAATTATATATAAAGAATGAAAAAAGATTAGAGTAGTTGTTCCTTCTGATCTAATTTAACACTCTTCCATAAAACCTTAAAACACACTCTTTCTCTGACTGCCATTTTAAATCAAAGTAATATTAATAATATTCTTGGACAAAATCTACAGAGATAGGAAAAAAGTGATCATGGGTATGGTCTGTGACAGTATATTCCTATCAACTCTTTCAATTGATTGTTTTAAAATTATGCAGAGCAGAACAGAAAACTGATTATTGGATGATTTCCTCCTGTGCACTTTTTAAAGGTTACATTTCAGTGAACGCTATCAAATACATTACCACAGAATATTTGGCTGGGAACTCTTAGGGCCATGTTTGTTCCTGGCAATGGACTCTATTCATAATCTATATTGCCCAGAGATCTCTTTTTTAAAAATCAAAGTGAATCTGCAAATAGCTTCCAGAGCTTCTGAGTCAAAGTCATGTGCACTTATCTGGCACCTCTCATCCAAATCATCTATGGTAAAGTCTTTTGATATTCTCCAGCTTGGACAGAATGCCCATCATCAACTCCTTTTCTGAGGAACTACAGCATTGCTATTTTTAACTGTGTTGATGGAAGCAAAGTATCATTTGGAGGGGGAAAGTCCATGCAGAGAATTTGATTATATATTTCTACTAATACTTGCAGCACTGGTGCCTCCTCCTCTGACTCTGAAGGTTTCTCCTCCTACAGTGGCCATTCTCCCTGTGTTAGACCTTGTGCCATCATTGGCTTAGAGTCAACTCACTGGTCAGGAAGAGCCCAGAAGAAGTGCTGCAGTGGTCCCCTGGCATCTGAACCCCTGTGGATACCAAAATCTGTGGATGCTCAAATCCCATTAAATACAATGGAAGTCAAGTGGTGTCCCTTACATAAAATGGCAAAACCAAGGTTTGCTTTTTGGAATTTATATATATTTTTGAATATTTTCAAGCCATGGATGGTTGAATCCATTGATAAAAACTTGGTGGATATGAAGGGCCCACTGTACATTGGAATAGGCACTGGAACTTGGTGGCATTCCTGGAAACAAGAAGGGAGGGCCTATGAGGCTCAGTTGGTTGTAGTGGAGGGACGGTCAAAGTGCCAGCACAGTCAGTGTGGGGGAATGCTAGGAGGTGCAGTCCAACAATTTATGGAAGGCACATATTTTGCCCACTCCTATGGAAATAGCCAAGCCTATGTCTGTCTGCTCTTTGCCTCCAAAAGTAGTGGCAAAAGCACACAAGGTGTCTGCTGTTCCAAGACATCTTGCTCCTGGAGGCAGAGCAGCAAATAATGTCTCCTGCTCACAGACATCAGGGTTATGTGGACTCTAAAGCCAGCCAAATGATTTAAAGAAAAACCCGGAGGTGCATCTTCCCATCCCTGGGAGTAAAAGTAAATGTTTGATCTTCTTCCATGGCATCATAAATCTTCCAGAGGCAGTGGCCTCACTCTTCCTAATGGTAAAGCCAGCCCTGGGCATATGAGCATTGGCCTGTAGTGCACTAAGTCAAATGGCTTCTTGATATATGGGGAGAAGGTAGCATTATAGAAATATTCTTGAAACAAATCTACCATAAGGCACTGAAGCAGTTTGACAAGCGTGCAGTGGACCCACTCCCCAGAACTTTTCATGCTAGCAGGTTCAAACCACAGATTGGTGTGAGTTAATGGTATTGCTCTGAATATTTTTTTACTTTCCTTCATTCTTTTTGCCGGTGCAAAAAGATTGGGCTGCAGAGTACTGGGGTGCAATTAGTGTTCTGACATTGCAATACAATAGAGGAAATTGCTTTATATCTGATAAGGCATAATTTGTCCATTTACTAATGTCTAACTAGCAAAGGCTCTCCAAATTCTCAGATCTCTGAGGTAATTCCTGACATGATTACCTAACTGATAGATTACTTTTTAGAGATTTTGGGAGACTGGACCTGCTACCTTTTGCATGCAAACCAGTTCTACCCCTGAGCCCTACAATTCTTCCTTTCACAAAGAAGAAGAATTCTCACAAACCAGAATTGTTGTTCAGCACACCAAGCACTTTCAAATTTCAAATCACTTGACTGGATTTTGGTTTTCCCCCCCATGCAAATTCAGTCACCCACCACTTCGTTATCATACCCTATACCTATCCGTCAGCACTGCATTAAGGCAGAATTGTTTGTTGTGTGCCTTCAAATTGTTTCTGATCTGTGGTGACCCTAAAGCGAACCTGTCATGCAGCTTTCTTGGCAAGATTTGTTCGTGGGAGGTTTAGCCATTGACACCCCCTGAGACTGAGAGCATGTGACTTGCCCAAGGTCAACCTCTGGGTTTCATGGTTGAGCCAGGAGTCAAACCCTGGTCTCCAGTGTCATAGTCCAACACTCAAACCACTGGCGCTCTACCTTCTATTAATTCCAATGTGTATTATTATTCCCCCCTCTAGATGTCTCCCTTTCTTGTTTTCTGTTATTTGGTGCATCTGACATGGAAAGTACAATATAAACATATTATGAAAAATTCAGGCCTCTTGCTGATTGAGGAAAGGAATGGCATGCGTATTCTTAGATAAGTTTCTCCATTTGGAATACCTTGGTCTGGAAGCTTGTCTACACTGGCCAGAGTACTCCGGGCTGCTCCCAGTGTATTCTAGCCCCTGCATTCCCTCTGAATTAGCCCTTTCTTACTTGTGGACGACAACGGGTGGCTGTGGTCCCTGTGAGCCAGTCAGCACTGCCATTGTGGGCATGAGCTACTCTGAGGTCAGAAGGAGATGCCCAGCCTTGTTCTGCCCTCAGAGCAACCTGCATCTGCAGAGCAACTTGGCAGCGATGCTGAGACCCTGCTAGCTGCCCATTGCTGCCCATTGTTGCTGTGTTTTGCACTGGACTTTCTTGAAAACCCAGAGTAAAATGTAAGTTTTTTTTTTTTTAAAGTAGGACAAGGGGTGGAAACCCAAATCAAGTCCAGACATTATGTAAACAGTCCCGACCCAATTCAGGGTTTTGGGGCTTCCAGGGAAAATCAGAGTGTAGTGTTAATGTAGACAAGCCCTGAGTCTGTTAAAGATGACCATCACTGCTTGGGTATTACTTAAAGCTAGTAGAATATAACCCTAATTTTAATCCCCTGGAGGTATCTTGTTATTCCTTATCATAGATAGATAGAAAGAAAGAAAGACAGATGCTTGTAAAATACACTTTGATTTCTAAATCTGTTTTTAATGTTTTTCAGTCATAAACACAGTATAAAATGAAAATGGTCTACCTATGAAATGTAAAAATTGTTTTTCCTGTTTTGTTTTTGTTTAAAGAAACTGCAGGAAAATTTAATCCATGAAACACTATCCTTTAAAATTCTTGGCACACTTTGAAACAACTGAAAAGACAAAAGCTTCAAAAAGTTGATGGAAACAATAAGTGATCCTCAAAACATGTGTTTCCCAAACTTTTCTCCTCTGCATATTTTTGCTCACAATAACCTTCTCTTAGTTGATGATATTCTTGAAAAACCATATGGTGTGTCTTGATAACCAGATTGTCTCCTTTTTTGTACCTAAAGCATTTAGGGTCATAGTTTCTCATTCCTCTAAGATGAGAACTACAAAGACAGAAAATCTTCCACACTATATTTTATTTTGTCCCTAGCATTTGAAACCTCATTTTAAAAGCTGCTAAATACTGGCCTACAGGGTTACATTCTGAAACTATTATTAGAAAAGATATCTATTGTTGAGCATTCACTATATCCCAATGACTGCTGTAAAGATCCACACAAAAGTGCTCTCAGAAATTGCTTTAAACTGCTATGGTAACATCCTGATCTAATAATCACAACAGTTTAAATCCAATTGGTCCCAAATAGAATAAAACTGTTGACTCAAGAGGACATACTCAAGCATTAACTGAAGTCCAATTGCAGTAGGTCTCTTATCTCTTATCTAAAGATTAGAATTCAATGGTGTATTTCTGCTGGATCGCATACTTTCTCCCAGAACTGGTGAATCCCCTTGTCTTCCATCCCTACCCCCCTCCCCATGTATACTAAAACACTGTTCTGGAGGTCTAGGAAAACCTGGAGTTGGTTTTTGATACTATGGTAGGCTACAAGGGTAGAAAGCTGTAACACAAGTACATTGGATCTTGACTTCTATTTCTTATAATTATTTGATTTACTGCTTTGGGGTGGTAATGTTTTTTAAAAAGAAAAACACTGGTTTTTATTTAGTTTTTTTTATAGCCATAGCTTTGGGCCAACTGTGTTTACAAATCTGATTTGTTGCACAAAGTGTTTTTCAGGGATTTTTTTTTTCAGATTTGCTCATAGCCAATAGAGGGTTGACTTGTTGATTGACACCATATGCACCTTATTGGGCAACACCTAATAATTCTTTGGTTGATTTTTCCTCTTCTTTCGCCAAACATATTTGTTCGCTTTTTTATCATTTCCCTCAAGGCTACATTCAGTTCAGTTCTGTTTGCTCAAGAAGTCTTTGCTCTCCACTTCACATTTTTCAAGGCTGTTCATGAAATGTGGACTGCATCTACAGTGCACTTTGACACTGCTTTAACTGCCATGGCTCAATGCTATGGAATTCTGAGATTCATAGTTTTGTGAGCTATTTAGCCTTCCCTATCAGAGAACTCTGGTTGCACAACAAACTGCAAATCCCAGGATTCATAAAATGGAGCCATGACAGTTAAAGCAGTGTCAAACTGCATTAATTCCACAGTACAGCAGCAGTCATGCTGGTGGTAATGCACCTCAGAACGAAGTCATACTCAGATACCACAATGTACCTCATTAAAATGCTGGGAAATGGACTGTACCATAGCAAAATTTTGAGAAGTTTGTTATGCCAGCTAGGCTATTCAAATAATAGCTTTCCAGTAACTGTAACTTAAGTCTTCTATTAATACAATAGGTCCTTAGTATCTGCTGGGGTTTAGTTCCAGGACCCCCATGGATACCAAAATTTGTGGATGTTTAAGTCCATTAAATACAATGGTATAGTGAAATGGTGTTTCTTATATAAAATGGCAAAATCAAGGCTTCCTTCTTGGAATTAATATATTTTTAAAATATTTTCAAGATGTGGATCGTTCAATCCATGTATACAGAGGGCTGACTCTATCTTTAAGATGCTTACCCCTTAGGAATTGATCAAGACCACATTTGTGTCACACCCTTCCTCCAAAAAGCTGAGAATAGAGTTCAAGAGCCTAGGCCATTTAATCTCTATCTGGTGTTACTCAAAATGTGAGGGGCTTGTAGAGCCTCAACTGACAGTTTCAATCTATCTTTAATTAATTTGGAGGATGTTTAACTTGGCTTTGAAAAAGGGGGGGGTAACATTTGCAGAAACTAAGCACCAACTATACCAATAATAACTGATAGGGACACCAAGCATAGGGAATTCCATGAAATTTATTGGAATAAATATTTTTAAAAACCCACACATACTGGAATAACTCACTCTCTCACACAGCATACAAAACTAACTGAATATAGAAAAGTGAAAGAGGATAGTGGAGTTTTGAGGGTTGGATAAGGGAATATGTCTACTGATCCTGAAAAGATGGTCCATGGAAAGTAGAAAAACAGGAGCAGCTCAAACCATGAGGCTTGAGTATGCAGATTTAAAGAAGTAGACAAGAACAGATAAAAGAACAGTGACTCACCAGACAAGTGGAACGTATGTGTGTGACTGCAGCAAATAGGCTAAATTTTCTGGTGTTATTTATACTTTAAAGCCAACCCCAATCCATAGATGTAATGCAGGAAACCAAAAGCTGGATTGTCCCTCAATGAAACTTGAGAAGGTTACTAAAGTGGAGAGTTTGTTTGGAAATTCAGGAAATGAGAGGAATTGATTTTCATCAATGATGCTTCATGGGCTTTACAATACTTAGACAAGATCTGGAGTCCTCAGGAATGAGGGCAGGAAGGGGTGTGTAGGAATATAGAAGAGATGAAAGGGGTATTCCGATCTTGTTTGATCTGGAGAACTCATTTTTTGGCTTTCAGATTTCTGTCAGAAATGCAGAGTAGAGTATGTGTGTGTAGCAGCACTCTTCCAGCAAGCTCTTCCATACCCACACCTTTCCACATGGCTGGGTCTACATGTCATTCACACTACCTATTCCTATATACTACGTGTGTCATCTCAGCCATAGCCGCTCATGCTGGCTCCTAATATGACATCAAACTATAGCCGGATTAATAAATACATTAGGGGATGTTCAGAGGCTTATACAGGTAAATGATGGCTTTTCCATGAGTATTGGTTGAGTTTCATAAAGGAGCTATCCATATCTAATAGTTTAGCTCAGTGGAGGTGACTAAATATTTCTGGCTCATTTACCATGCCCATGGCTAGGTTTTGACAGCCTAGTTATTAACAAAGATTTGTACCACGGGTATATTGCACTTCTTGTTTCCTCTGTGCTGGCTTCCTGTTTGCTTTGGGGAGCTACTCAGGGTGCTGCTTTTTTAAGCCCAAAAGAGTATTGGGGGCTTTTTACACCACATAATAATATATATGGCTTCAGTTTAACTGGCATGGCAACATCCTATGTAATCTTGGAATCTGCAGTTTGGGGAGAGGTATTTATAATTTTCAACCAGAGCACTCTAGTGTGTCCCTTAACTACAAATTCCAGAATTAATAGAATAAAGCAGCTATTAAAGTTTAATCATAATGGTATAATAGTGTAATGTTAAAGGAACCAAAGCCTTAACAATCCTTTCAATGTTCCAGACAAGGGTACAGAAGAGACTGTCTTGCTCTGTGTAACTTTCTTCTTTGAGCTGAAACTAATTTAGGCAGGTGTGAAAGTTTGATTCCATAGGAAGGTTCAGGAATTTTTCCCCTCTTGCTCCCAATGTCATTTGTGTTTCAGCCTCTATGCTCCAACCTGTCACCTTCTGGGCATCTTGGATGAGATCTCTCACCATTTCTAGTCAATCATGGTGGCTTGGCTTAACTGGTTGGGGATGATGGGAGCTAGGATGAGGTGGAAGGGGAAAGATGGTTTCTCCCTCCTCTACCTGCTCTAGCACCTCAGAAAAATCACAACCAGTCTGCAACTAAGCATTGAAAAAGACTCTTATTGAGGTCAATAGGCTTTTTCCAAGCCTAACTGCAACATGGATAAAGGATGGAGGATATATTTCTGAGAATGTGTGTGGTTCAGCTATTATATCACATTGCACTCTAGCATATTTCACTTATTTGCCCTCTTTCTTCTAAAAGTTTTTTTTTTCTTCTAAGGAAAAAAAGCCACACCAATGCTGTCTGTATCATTTGGTCTCAGTTTGAGTTACACTAGTTCCTTCTCACTTTTTCTACCTGCCTACTTAGCTGCTATGTCACATAGATGTCCCTCAACCAAATACCCTTCAGGATGGAGGGATGGAGGATATATCCTAATCTGAGCCATTTTGTCAGATTTGTACCATACAATACTGACATTTGGGGGTTGATTAGGGGAAAAAACCAACATCAACAAATATAATAGGATGCTAATTTTAAAAAATACACAGAATAATTATACAAAAGAGATGACAGAATGAAGGGCACATGGAATGAAGAGCCAGATGAAGATGAACCCCAAATTCTAAAAAGTGAGGTGAAAACTACAATAAGAGAAATAGCAAAAAACAAATCACCAGGAACAGATGATATTCCAGTTGAACTGCTGCAATCCACACTGACAGAGTCAACTTTAGCACTAACCAATATATGTCAATAGATATGGAAAACAAAACATTGGCCAACAGATTGGAAGTGATAAATATACATCCCCATCCACAAAAAAGGAGACACAAGAGACTGCAGCAACTATAGAACCATAACACAAGGGACCACATTCCAAACATATGATGGTTAATGGAGCACACCAGGGAATTCCAAAAGAAAATGTGCTTTATAGACTATAGCAAAATCTTTGACTGCATAGATCATGGAAGGTTATGGAATGCCCTTAACGACATGGGAGTGCCAACACATCTATAGTCCTAATGAGGAATCTGTACTCAGGACAAGAGGCCACTGTCAGAAAAAAACATGGAGAACAGAATGGTTCCCAATTGGCAAAGGAGTCAGACAAGGCTGCATCCTATCACTCTACCTATCCAACCTATATGCAGAACATATTATAAGAAAAGCAGACACAGAAGGAGGAGGAGTGAAAATAGGAAGAAGGAATATCAACAATCTAAGATATGCAGATGACACCATAGTACTAGCAGAAAACCTCACAGACCTGGAACACCTACTAAGGAAGATTAAAGAAGAAAGTGCAAAGGCAGGCTTAATGTTGAACGTAAAGAAAACAAAAATAATGACCACCAAGGACCTTCACAAGTTCAACCTAGACAATGAAGAAATAGAAATAGTAAAAAAAATTCTCATACCTAGGATCAAACATTGATAGAAATGGGGACTGCAGTCAGGAAATCAGAAGACTAAGAATGGTGAGGGTGCCTATGGAAGAACTAGAAAAGATTCTAAAATGCAAAGGTATACAACTTAGCACAAAAGTTAGAATCATACAAGCCATTGTATTCCCTATTACCATGTGTGGATGTGAGAGCTGGAAAGTTAAGAAAGATGACAGGAAGAAAATCAACTCCTTTGAGATGTTGTGCTCGGGAAGAGTGCCGAGAATCCCATGGACAGCCAAAAGGACAAACAAAAGGGTCCTTGAGCAGATCAAGCCAGAAACCTCCCTGGAAGCCATGATGACCAAACTGAGGCTGACGTACTTTGGACATATCATGAGAAGGGAGGACTCATTGGAAAAAACAATAATGCTGGGAAAGGTGGAGGGAAGTAGGAAGAGAGAAAGGCCACATGCTAGATGGATGGACATTATTAAGGAGGTCATGGGTACGGGGTTACAGGAATTAGGCAGAGCAGTGGAGGACCAAGGGTCTTGGAGGTGTCTCATCCACAGGGTCGCCATGAGTTGAGATCGACTCAAGGGCAGTTAACAACAACAACAACAAAATTAAAAATAGGGAATATCAACCAGAAGAAAGTTGAAATAAATGTTCAGTGCTAGATATCAACTCTCAAAATAGGAGTCAGTGTGATGCAACAGTCAGCTGGGGAGACCTGGGTTGAAACCTTGCTCTACCATCCAAACTTATTGGTGACTATATAGTCACCATCTATCAGCCTGGCCTATTTTATCTTGCAGGGTTGCTATAAGGATAAAAAAGACATTACATATGGTATGCTTATCTTTTTTGCGGAAAAGATCATAGATAAAATAATGATAAACATCATGCACCAATTAACAGATAACATAATACAACTTCCATCAGCCCTAAACAGAACAGTTAAACAACTCTGGAGACCAGGGTTCAATTCCTGCTTGGCCATTAAATCCATTGGGTGACCTTGGGCAAATCACATGCTCTCAATCTCAGGGGAATGCAATGGCAAACTTCCACTGAACAAATCTTGCCAGGAAAACCCTATGATAGGGTTGACTTAAGGTCAACATAAGTCAAAAATGACTTGAAGGCACCACAACACACACACACACGGAACAATTAATTTGTGTCTAACAACATCTGGAGGGCCACACATTCCCTGTTCCTGGTGTAACGCCCATAAAACCATTTAATGATTTATTTTGTTACTTGTTGTCAGTATGGCCAATATTTTGCTGCAAATGTTGGATTTTTGGAACCATCCAATACCTTTTCAACCCTACAAATCCATTTGGCATAATTCAGTGGCTTAGAATCAAGCAACATTTTCCTATACTTTATGGATCCAAAGGTAATTTGTTGTCTTACAACAGCTGTTGCTCATTGCATGGTTTGAGATTAAATGTAAATTAGATATTGAGGAAAAGCTGAGGTCAGAATTTAGTGAAAGGAATTGGATGGTTAATGTGTCTGTATTCTTTTTCATTATAATAGGGTCAGCCAACAAAATAAGTCTCTTTCACTTAAGTGTGCAGTTCTATCTCAAAAATATTATCTCCATTTCATCCTTTCACTACAAAATACTGCTAGATGAAGAGAGGAAATATGTCATAGTCTAGACAGAACTTTATATTTATTTCTCTTGTAACATGAATTAATGCTTTTATATTCAGTGATAGAAACCACTGCATAAACCATGTCCTTTCAAGTTCTTCTAGACTAAATGTTGTTGTTGTTGTTTGCACTATATATGTCTAATCTCAGGCCTTAGAATGAGTGAGGGGAAACTGGGGTCTTCCAGATGTTGTTGGATTACAGCAAGCAGCTGTAGTCAAGCATAATCAGTGGTGAAGGTTAATAAACAATTTCAGTCCAATGTTATCTGGAGGACCACATATTACCCACCTCAGCTTAACAGAATAAATTTTATGTCTTGCTAATTGCAGTGCAGAGGCTGCCATTACTTCTAATTCTCTTCCAGAAGGCCTAGACTGATCCAGTATTTCAAGGAAGCACTATTTACCAAAGAGTTCCCACCACATATTAGGGGTGGAAAGAATATTTTAAAAATTTTTCAAAAATGGTCATAAATATGTTTGTTTTTTATTATCAAGAAACTCTGATGAGAAAAATCCTGAACTTATAAGTTTAGAAAATCTTCATAGTTTGGGACTTATTTTGTGCAAAAATTGCACATGATTCTCTCTCTCTCAATCTCTCTCTCTCTCTCTCTCTCACACACACACACACACCTCAGCATTTTTGTAAAAAGAAGAGCATTTTATGTATAGAAAATGCTGATTCCTGTGTAGAAAACACCATTTTCTGTGCAAAACTACCATGTGGAGAATAAGTTCCAAACTTTAGAAGACATTCTCACAACACAAAGAAAATTACTAAAATTACTCATTGCTTCCATCAAAAGGAAAATTAATGAAGAATTATATCCCTAATACAGATCAAACTTTTCTTCCTGAGCTACCAATAGCCTGTGAATTTCTAATATACCGTAATTTGAGAGGGAAAAACTGGACCTCTTATTTTGTATAGCTTGCCTATTAAGTTTTCTTGCTGAATGCATATTGTAATTTGTAGATTCAATATATTGTTTTTTATATTGCAATAGGTCATTTAAAAGAAAAAGGACTGCCATGAGATTTATTTATTTTTCCACTTAAGATCAGAAACATTGGTGCAAATTTTCCATCTACTTGGTCAGAGTTTTTGCACAGAAGAAATTTATCTTTCACACAAAAAAGTATAACACAAGTTTTATGCCTGTGCAAAATATATTTTCTGTGCAAACAATTTGTTTGCTATTTCCTTGGTATATACATTCAGAAACAAAATTTTGTAATTTTTTTTCATTTGCACATGTAAGAACAAAATGAGCAAATATTTGCATTTGTGTTTGCCAGTGGCATTTCCTTTAATAAAAGTGCAACCTTTTCTAAAATACCTTTTGTTGTATATTGTACAGATTTGATGACACTGTATGTTGTTGCTTGGCAGATATCAGCACTGAACACCTACTTCTAAATGATAATCATCACTCTATGCAAACCTTCAGTTTACTGGCTTTCATCCCTTCACAACTATATGACTCATCCTTTGCTCAGTTTGAAATGGGAACTAAAATGCTCTAAAAAATTTATGCTCAGATTTCACAAAGGTTTGTTGTTGTTAACTGCTGTCAAGTTAAAATCAACTTTGAATGAGAGACTTTCAAGTCACCCTATCATCAGCTGCCCTGCTCAGATCTTATAGACTCAGGGCCATGGCTTCCTTGACAAGCATGTGGAGCTTGTCTCCTCTTTGTTTGTTCCTTGATTGAGTCTATCCATCCATAATGTGGTCTTCCTCTTTTCCTGCTACCTCTGCTTTACTAAGCATTATTATCTTTTCTAGTGATTCATGTCTTCTCATGACATGGCCAAAGTATGACAGTCTCAGTTTAGTCATTTTGGCTTCTAGGGGGAGTTCAGCCTTGATTTGCTCTAGGAGCCATTTATTGGTCTTTTGAAAGCAGTCCACGATGTCTGTAGAACTCTTCTCCAGTACCACATCTCAAATCAGTTTATTCTCTTCCTACCGACTTTCTTCATTGTCCAGTTTTCACAACCATATATTGAAATGGGAAATGGGACACAAGAGAGAGCCTTCTTGGTGGCTGCTCCGGCCCTTTGGAATGCCCTTCCACAAGAAACAAGGCTTGCCCTCTCCCTGCTTGCCTTTTGTTGGCAAGCAAAAATGGTTTTATTCAGGCAGGCTTTTAATGTGTGATCATGGGATGGCTTTAATAGGCTGTTATATGGGTTGGACATTGCGGTTTTAATGTTTGTAATTTTATATTGATGTTAGATTATGTTTTTAATTGTTTTATTGTAATATGTTTGTTAGAATTTTTATTTGTGAGCTGCCTTGTGTCTCTTTCTGGGAGAAAGGCAGCATAGAAAGCAAATACATACATACATACAATGGCATGGGTAACTTTAGTATTTAATTATGTATCTTTATACTTGAGGATCTTGCTTAGTTCTTCACAGCTGATCTTTCAAGTCCTAGTCTTCTACTGATTTCTTGACTGCAATCCCTCTCCTGATTAATGATTGAGCCTAGATATGAAAAATCTTGAACTATTTAAATGTTTTCATCATCTACTTTAAAGTTATGTAAATCATCTGTGGTCATTATTTTTGTTAATATTCAACTGTAAACCTGCCTCTGCAGGAAATTCCTTGACTTTCTTCAGTAATTGTTTCAAGTCTTTGCTATTTTCTGATAGTAGTATAGTGTCATATGCATATCTTAAAATGTTGATGTTCCTTTTCCCAATTTCATGCCACCTTCCTTTGAATCTAATCCTGCTTTACATATGATATTTTGGGCATAGAGGTTAAACAGATAGGCTGATAAAATCAAGCCTTGTCTGACCTTTTGCCAATGAAAACCATTTTGTTTCTCCATATTCTGTCCTAACAGTAGCCTCTGGTCCTGAGTACTGATTACGAGGGGGTATCGTAAAGTTTTAATTATCACCTTTAAAAAAAAATTGGACAGAAAGTTTGTTTTGATTTGTAGTTGTTAACTTATTTCTACGTAGTCACCAGATTTACACATCTCCCCCAGCATTTCTTCACCCTTCAAATACTGTTATTGTAGAAGTCTGCAGATTGCGCTTAAACCACTCTTCCACTTCATGAATTATGTCATCTGTGTTGTCGTATCGATGACCCCGCAATGGATTTTTCATTTTTGGGAAAAGAAAAAGTCACTTGGTGATGATGACACTGACAAAATTTCATCAATATACTATAATAACTTCCAGGTGATAATTATTACTTCACAATACCCCCTCGTATTTCTCTGTCTCACACTTTAGTCACTTCTGGCACAACCTATAACAAAAATAAAGGACACAATGAGCCGATTTTCTCAACATCATGCACTTAGAGACCAATGATGACACTGACAAAATGTCATCCACATACCATAATAACTTCTTGGTGATCATTATTACTTTACAATATTCCCTTGTATGCATCAGAACAATCAGATGTTGTGAAACACCCATTTCTTTAAGAGCAATCCATGAGCTATACAATCTGTATAGAAAAAAGTAGTTTTTCATGATCTATACAATTAAAGGCTTTGCTGATCTGTAAAGTACAGGATGATTTTCTTTTGAAAGGTACAAAAGGTAGCAGAATGCTATTCTAAATCATTAAAATTGTTTAATTTAATTTATTTAATTAGCAAACAGAACGTCTGGATGCCTTCTGTAATCAGTTGTACTTACCTAAAAAAACAGGCTATTAATAGTGACTGATTTGGAGGGCCTTAAATATAGCACCCTCCTTTTCTTTCTCACTCTGTGGAATAAAATTACTGCTTCAAACATGCATTGCTAATTTTCTGTTCCTTTCTTGTAACTTCAGGCAATGGCTTTGATCTTTTCCACCATCTCAAAAAGTTTCATCTGTGGCTAAATTAGGATAGATTTTAACTGAGAGGTATTTGGAATGTTTGTCTTTTAAAAAAACATTACAGTAAGTGCTGTGGTGTCAAAAAGCCAAAAAAGTTGTTTACGAAATGGGTAGTTCTCTTTGTCATTATTTGCAGTGACTGTCTCCCCAGATTGTTGCTGTTTCAATGTTTGGTTTGTTTGGTTTTTAATTTTATTTCATTTTCTATTTCTTGCAATAGTCCCAACAATCTGGATGTTCACATGAAGAGGGCAATTCTATCTGAAATGACCGCATGAGTGAGTTTTACCACTCAGGAGCATATTTTCCCAATCCCATGCAGTTAAATCACTTATCAACCAGAACTTGGAAAATTCCCTTTTAAAAAAATAATAGACTACAGTAATAGTTCCAGACCCACTTTCCAAGCAGCTAGTTGTTTTTTGTTTTTGTTTTTTTACAGTTGCAATGCTTAAGAAGCAATTTACTTTCCTGTTTATTGAAACCAATTAAAATACTGGGGTTTAGTTACTTCTTTTTTTAAAAAAAATGTATCCACCAACAGTGATTTTTTTAAAAGTTGCATACATTGCTTTCCTAATGCAATTTAGGCTGCATCTGCACTGCAAAAATAATGCATTTTGGCAATATTTTAATTGCCCTGGCTCAGGACTATGGAATCCTGGGATTTGTAGTTTGTTGTGGCACAAGAGCTCTTTGAAAGATAAAGATAAATATCTCACAAACTACAATCCCAGAACTCCATAACATTGATCCATGGCTATAAAAGTGATATGAAACTACACTTCTACAGTACAAATGCAGCCCTAATTATGACTTTGTCAACTGGAAAAATGATTAATTAAAGAAACTACTTATGTGGGCCTGCTTACTTCTGAATTCTGTTGTAAAGTAAGAAGAGATTGCCCCACTGGAAAATGCAGTTTATGGGCCCTTTGTCACTTTAAAAGGCATGATAGATAGTATGTGATGCCGTATTATTCCCCCTGTCTTTGGTAAAACATAGGCTAGAGAGATACAAGGACTGAGACCATTTTTGTCCCTGTCAGTATGCTCAAAAAATGCTACTTTACAGGACATACTTTGGCTGTGAATAAGAGGTATGGCAAAGCATATTTTGTCTATATTGTTTGTTTATAATTTTAATATTTTTTTTGCTAATAAATGTGTTTAGGTGAGCTCTCTCTCCCTACCTCATTCCTCCCACCCTTTCTCCCCCTTTCTCTTTCTCTCTTGAACAAACTTCAAGATTATTTTAAATATCCCTGATTTGCCCTGAGTTCTTCAAAAGATCTGGCCTGGATATGCATAAATGTGACCTCACTTGTTTATATGCTGCTTAAATAATATTTAGAAGGAGGCTGGAGTATAGAATGCATGTGTTTGTAAAGACAAAAAAAATAGTCTCATGAGCCTTCCTTATTGCTGTTTTACTGCCAATTCTAATGGGAGCTTTTAAACATACATTCAGAATCTGATGCTGCTGCTAAATTTGACAATGGCTTATAATTTCCATTTTTCATCCTGTCTGTATTTTCCAAAGGGAGCACCAGGAAGTTAAAGATTTGTTATGATTCATAATATGGCTGCTTCTTTCACAACCTCACAGATCAGAAAAACTTCCCTAATACAAAAGGCATTTTTTCATATCCAGCTTCTGTATATCATTACTAGGAAAACTTTTTATTTAGTAGACTAAAAATGTATCAACCTCAAGTATGCTCTTTCTTTAAAATTCAAAAAGTACCATCTTTTGATTCCAGATTTTCCCACCCCAGAGGTATCAAGAGGTAGCTTGTAATGGAACATTTCAGCTTCAAAGAAAGCTTTATGCCACTTATCATCAAACAGTACTGATTGGAGCACTTATTCTATAGTTGGAAACTAATTCTGAACATTTCAAACCATAGTTTTGAATCCATTCTTAGTTAACTCCTATTTTATTAGGAAACTTTTTACAATTCCGTTTGGCTAAGTATAAGCATAGCTGAAGCAATACACTTTGGGGCCAGATGAATTCACACAACTGATTCCAACTCTTCTGATACTTCTTCTTCCAGTGACTTTCTCAAAAGTGTTGGTATGTTTAAAGAAACCACCACAGCTGGGTGTCTTTGTGTGTGTTTCTCTCTGTGTGTGTGTCTGTGTGTGTTTTTAAAAAAGTTTCACTGCCAAGTTTCTTTGGTCATGGGAATACAGTAGTCTTCAATACATGTGGCACAGAAACCTTTCTGCCAAATATAAACATGGCTAGGGTTGGCCAGTGTCTATAGCCAACTGGAAAATGCCTTGGAAAATTGCATATACCACCCTGAGTTCAACAGAAGAAAGGCAGAATATCAATACCCAAGTAAGAGGCCAGGCGAGTGCCTTTTGTGCACTCCACCCACTGTTTTTAGAAAGTGTTAGGGCACGTTTTAACTAAAATGTGGAGATTTGGGATCATAATTTCAGCTTAGTGTGAAGTAAATTACACCAAGAGAGTGATTGAGCATTCAGCCTCCTCATAATTCAAATAATGCATGATATAAATTTAAGGCATACATTTCAGACTTCACTAAGGCCCTGTCTGCATGTGCTGAATAAAACATCCTCCCTCTGTTGTCTTGGCAAGGTGTTGGGACAATGCATGGCTCAAACCCTGGTTGCGGTGCAAACAGTCCAGATGATATTTGGCCCATTAAGCATACCCGCTTATAACAAAATTTTAAAAGTCACCTTTTGGGATTTCCCCCCATTGTGATGTGGGATGGTTGTTTAACAAAGTGCCCTGCTGTGCTGGCTGGAGTGGCTGTCACTGCCACACATCATAAAATCATGGAGTTGGAAGAAACCACAGGGGCCATCAAGACCTGGTGTTTTTGGCAAATGTTCATTGCCAACATATATCAGAATAGTTGAAATTCCCATTACTGCTAACTCTTTCCTTTTTGAGTGTGCACTCATCTCCTCCAGGAAGGCATCATCCATACACTCAGTCTGGCTTGTGGGTCTGCAGTAGACCCCCTCTATAACACCCTTTTTGTTTCTCTCTCCCTTAATTCTTAGCCAGATGCTCTCAACCTGGCTTCCTAAATTTAAGTCATGGATCTCCTCATGAGTATAAACATACTTAAAATATAAAATTACTCTCCTTTCTTTCTAGGTCTATTTCTCTGAAATAGGTTATACCCCCCCCCCCAGCACTACATTCCACTCATGGGACTCATTCCACTAGGTTTCAGTGATGCCTTATTATTGTTAGATGCCCTCGAGGTAGTTCCAACTCCTGGTGACCCTGTGGATGAAACATCTCCAAGAATCCCTATCTTTCACTGCCCTGCCCAAATCCTGCAAGCCCTTGCCCATAACTCCCCTGATCTAGCCTATCCATCTGGTTTCTGGTCTTCCTCTCTTTGTTCTACCCTCCACCTTTCCTAGTATTATTGCTTTTTCTATTGATCATGCCTTCTCATTATGTGGCCAAAGTACGATAGCCTCAACTTGATCATCTTTGCTTCCAAGGAGAGCTCTGGTCTGATCTGTTCAAGAACCCATTTGTTTGTCTTCTTGGCTGTCCATGGTATCCTAAGTACTCTTCTCCAGCACCACATTTCAAATGAGTTGATTTCCTTTCTGGCTGCTTCCTCACTGTCTGGCTCTCACATTTGTACATGGTAAGTGGGAATACAATGGCCTGAATGATTCTGATTTCAGTGCTCAGTTGTATGTCTTTGCTCTTCAGTATCTTTTTCAGTTCTTTCATAGCTTCCCTTCCCATTCCTACTCTTCTTATTTTTTGACTGCAGTCTTCATTATGGTCAATGTTTGATCCTAGATATGGGAATTCTTTAACTATTTCAATTTCCTCATTGTCTAGATTGATTTTGTGTATTTCTTCTGTGGTCATTATTTTTATTTTCTTTATGTTCAGCATCAGACCTGTCTTTGCACTTTCATCTTTGACCTTCCTTATTAACTGTTCCAATTCGTGAATGTCTTCTGCTAATAATATGGTGTTATCCACATATCATAGGTTGTTAATGTTGTTTCTTCCTATCTTAACCCCTCCTTTTTCTGATTCTAATTCTGCTTTTCTTATGATGTTTTCAGCATATAAATTAGACAAGTAGGGTGATAGGATGCAGCCTTGCCTGACCCGTTTGCCTATTGGGAATCACTTTGTTTCCCCAAATTCTGTTCTGACAGTGGCCTCTTGTCCTTGGTACAAATTCCTCATCAGAACTATCAGATGTAGTGGCACCCCTATGTCTTTAAGTGCATTCCATAGTTTTTCATGATCTATACAATCAAATGATTTGCTGTAGTCTATGAAACACATGCTGATTCTTTTTTAAAATTATTTGCTGCACTCCATTAGGCTCTGTATGTTTGCACTGTGGTCTCTAGTGCCCCTTCCTTTTCTGAATCCTACTTGCACCTCTGGAATTTCTTTATCCATGTATGGTTGGAGTCTATGCTGCAGAATTTTGATCATTATTTTACTTGCATGTGAGATTAGTGCTATTGTCCTATAGTTGCTGCAGTCTTTTGTATCTTCTTTTTTGTGGATTGGTATGTATATCAAGGGTTTCCAGTCTGTTGGCCACTACTTTATTTTCCATATTTGTTGGCATATTTCTGTTAGTACTAAAGTTGTATCTGTCTGTGTACACTGTAGTAGTTCAATTGGGATATCATCTATTCCCGGTGATTTATTTCCTTTATTGTAGATTCCACTTCACTTCTTAGAATTTGGGGTTCATCTTCATATGGCTCCTCATTCCAAATATCATTCACTCCCTCATCACTTTTGTATAACTCTTCTGTGTGTTCCTTCCAGCAATATAGTGATGCCTACTATATCATATTTATTATGCTGTATTAAGAGTTATAGTTCATCTTGTTTATTTCCCATGCTCTGTACATTAGTGTAGAGACATTTAAGCCCATGCATATTTTCGCCCCCCATTGTTCTCTAGTACTATGTGCCCTGCTCCTTCTCTACTACTTGGTCTTTTCTCCCCAGCAATTGCTGATTTTTTGCCCTCCAAAAACTGTTTCCCTCTCCACAGAACTCAGTTTAAAGCTCTCCTGATCAGATTTGTGAGCCTCTTAGCAAAAACATTATTACTGACAGCTGTGTGGTGCACCCCATCCCTAGCCAAAAGAGCATATTTGTGAAAAAGCAGACCATGCTCCAAGAAGCGAAATCATTTTTGGCATCACTTGCTCTGAGGTCAAAATTAGGTGTCCAGCCATGTGATTGATGCTGAGCATCATGTTCTGACTTTAGAATGAGTCAGAACATGATGGGATAAAATTCATGTAGAAATTGGGATAAAATTCATGTAGAAATTAAGAAAATTCTACAGTTAGAATATAAAAAAGACCCAAAGATATATTTATTAGGAATGATAAATGAAGATCTAGAAAAGAAACATGGAAAAATATTGTTCTACATGATAACAGTGGCTAGAATAACTTATGCAACCTCATGGAAAGAAAGTAAGAAACCAGAGACAATTGAATGGTATTGGAAACTTTTAGACTTCATGGAAATGGATAAATTGACATATCTACTTTAAAACAAATAAACTGAAATTAGATAAAGAATGGACGCCAATAATAGAAAGAATTAAAACAAATATTCAAGGTTTATAGAAAAAGGTAATGTGATAGATTCTTCAAAGGAAAATTAAAAGATTTAAGAAGGGATGATGGATAAACAGGAGATAAAAGAAATAGTGGTTTAATAAACAAACAAAGGGTCATGAATAAATAAGGAAAATATTGGATATTGAATGGAGAAACAAATCTAATTGGAAGATGATTATATGATAATTTATTAGAATGAGATATGAATACTTGGAAGTTGTTTTATTGAATGAAAGAATATCTGTGTTAGGTAAACAAGTGTTGTATGAGTTGCATGAATGACATGTTGTAAATGTTTGCTATGTCTTCTATGTTTTTTTATATAATAAATGAAAATTTACTAAAGACTATGGGGGGGGGGGGGGGGGGAAGAATGAGTGTCATGCAGCAACTGTCCCAGGTGACCCAGTGAGATACCCATGCCAACAGCCACCTGGCATCACAATGGGAATATCAAGTAACAGCGAGGATGTCAGGGCAGCTATAGGGCCAGGATACTCTCAGCTGCCCATGGAGTATTTTGTGAGTCCTGCCTGCTAAAACATGGGAAATATTGCTAAGACGACTTGTTTATGTACATGTTATTCTGATTATATTTTGTAGCATTGCTTCTTAAGCTATTTCAGCAGTGCTTCTTGAGCTTAAAAAGCTGAAGCAGAAGTAACAGTGCTTCTTCAGCTTAAGATGGGGAACAGAAGGTTTGAGGCTGTTTTTTTTTTTTTAACCAATGTGCTAGGAACTGGTACTATATTTGTGCCCATTGACTACAACTACAAATAACTACCACTATGGGTAACCCTGTTGTGTAGCACACATCTTCAAGGAGCTTAAAGGGGCATACATCAGCTCTCCTTATAACAACTCTGTAAGACTGGTTACACCAAAAGAGTGGGTGGGCAGTCAACCACAAGTTTATCGAATTAATCTAGCACAAAGCTTTATTTTGCACAAAGTGTGTAAAACAGTGTGAAAGAATCACCATTGAATTTCTTTACTATAGCAAAGGACAGAGGACAGGAACAAATTGTCGACACTTTTAGCTGTGCCACAGTGTGCCAACTGGTTAAAGCCATTTTTTGGGGCTACTTCTCAATATAAATTGGTGCCACAGTGGCAGTAGTTTATATACTTTCCTTCAATGATGTGCAACATCTCCTCCATTCCATCTATGTAGTGGAGAACTCTGATATTTCTGGTGCCCTGGATATCTGCAGAGCATGGGAAATATTTCAGGTCTTCTGTTTTATTATCTGAAAGATGTCAGAGAAACATAATGGTTTCTATGTTTTACACCAGCTTTGAAGATTGTCATTGACCTGTAATGTTTAGAAATAGTGCCAAATTGCTAGTGGCAAGAGATTTGTGTTTCCTTTCAGAGTTCATTGGGAGGGATTTTGTGGATTTTTTTTTATTTTTTTTTATTTTTTTATTTTTTTTTTTTTTTTGCTTGGATAAGTAAGCAGTGAATTTGCTTCAGAAACTGAAGGAAGCTTACTCTAGTGAAATTTGGATACAGATTAAGAACTCCTGCCAATAAGACCTAAGTGCTTCAAGATCCTTTTAAGGTGAAATGCAGATGCAAACAATGGCTCAGGAGTATTGTTTAACGTTCAAATAGACAGGAAATGGGGGAGGGCTAAGCAAAGCATTAAAACAGCTGGAGAGGAGTGGGAAAACTCATGAAGGAACAGTGAAAGTAGTTAATGTTTAAAGTTATTAGTGTTGTCCAGGGCTCTACACTAGGGTAAATCAGATTCTGTGCCAACAATAGCAGGGATTTCTGCAGCCTATGTCAAGTATGTACATTAAGCATATTTCTTTTCTGTATTCTTGCATAGTTTTACTCCCCTCACTCCTCCCCAGTTATAGGAGAGGAACTATGCAAGGCATGGGAGTCCTTCCTGCTAAACCATGGGAAATATTACTTAGTGCTCTCTTTTATGTGATATTTTCAATCAGGGATGACTGGTCTCACTACTTCAAGCCTTGTTTGCTGAATTCTGCATCAGCTACAATGTCAATATACATCTATTCTGCATTTGCACAGATTTATGCAGCATAGAAGGTGTGGATGGGAATCCATTAGGGAAAGCAAGGGCCAGTAATGTGTGTGTCCAAGGATGAGTCCACTCCACAAAATAAGACACAGATTCTGTGGCCTCCTGGCATCTGCTTTTGGCTAGTTATTATCAAAATCTGTGAAACTCACTTGTTTTGGTTAAGAGGCCACTGCTTTGACTGCTATGGCTGGATGAAGTAGATTTTGCTTTCTTTCCTGCCAGTTTGGCCTGGTGGTTTGAGTGTTTGACTACAACAGGGGTCGGCATACCTTTTTGTGTTGGGGCTAGTTCCGCTGTCCCCCAATCATCGGCGGGCTGAAGGGGGGGGAATGGCACTGCAGGCGCGCACGTACACATGTGCACTTCTCCAGTCATTGTGCGCATGCACGCGCGAGCGTGGAAACATGCGCACGATAGCGGGCACCATTTTGGAACGAAAAACGGCACCGTGCATCATGAGCGCATGCGCACAATGCCGGCGGCATTTTGCATTCTAAAATGGCGCCTGCCATCATGCGCATGCATGCACGATGCGTGGCGCCATTTTGGAATGCAAAACGGCACTGCGCGTTGCGAGCACATGCACACAACGCCGGCGCCATTTTGCGTTCCAAATTGACACCCGCCGCCGTGTGCAGAGTCCTTCAAGGGAAGTGTGACCCCATCCAGACCTGGCTGACATAACTCCATTCACGGGTTTGGGTTTCCTATGACAAGTACCTCCATCTTACCTGGATTCAGCTTGAGTCGGTTTTTGCTCATCCAGTCCATTACTGCCCCAAGACAGGCATTCAGAGGAGGGATGCCATCCTTAGTCACTGCATCAGTCTGAGACATAGAGAAATATATTTGAGTGTCATCAGCGTACTGATAACACCCCACCCCATGTCTCCAGATGATCTCACCCAGGGGCTTCATGTAAATGTTGAATAGCATTGGGGACAGAATTGCACCTTGGGGGACGCCTGATTTGTGCTCCCTCTTGGCCGAACAACTGTCCCCAAGTGACACCATCTGGAACCTACCCAAGAGGTAGGACTGGAACCACTGCAATGCAGTGCCACCGATACCTAACTTTCTCAGGCGTTCCAGAAGGATACCATGGTCTATGGTATCGAAGGCTGCTGAGAGGTCCAAGAGCACCAACAGGGTCGCACTTCCCCTGTCAATGCGTAGATGGAGATCATTGACTAAGGTGACTATGGCAGTCTCAACTCCATAACCCGCCCTGAATCTGGTTTGAAATGGATCCAGAAAATCAATTTCCTCCAAGACAACTTGTAGTTGATTGGCGACTGCCCTCTCAATCACCTTGCTCAAAAATGGCAACAGCGAAACAGGTCTATAATTATTTCTGTCCAGGGAGCCCAGAGAGGGCTTTTTTAAGAGTGGTTTAACCACTGCCTCCTTAAGAGAAGAGGGCAGGGACCCCTCCCTGAAGGATGCATTAATTACATTTTTCAGCATCAACTTGATAGTATCACCCCCTGGACTGCCAGCCAAGTTGGGCAAGGGTCGAGAGGGCAGGTCATCTTTTTCAAACTACTAAGGAGCTTGTCCATGTCCTCAGTACTTACTGACTCAAACTGATCCAGTCTAACAGTCATGGCGGATGCGCTGGATACCTCTCTAGTTGCTACTGATTTAAAGTTGGCATCCAGGTCAGCTCTTATCTGAGAGATTTTATCTGTGAAATGATCATTAAAAAGCATCACAGCAAGCTGTAGTTGGTTTTAATAGAGGGTTCTGGGTGGGAGGCAATTGAGTTAAATTCCTCACCACCCTGAACAGCTCAGCTGGACAGGATTTCACAGATGTGATAGATGCAGAATAGAAAGATGGTAGAGAATTATGGCAACCCTAAGCAAAAGAGAGTGAAAAACTCCACTTTTGCTAGCCTAGTATCTGATCAAACATCTCACCCAGATGGTTTACCAATTGGCCTTAACTTTTGTTCCTTTCATCCTGCTTTATAAGATATGATTTGTATTTCATCCCTTGCATTCTGTACTAAATATCAACCAAGTCTTGTTTTGTTTTGTGCAAGTAAGCATGTAATTTGAAGCAAAAGGAAGTAAAAAAAGATCACTCTGAGAAATAAAAAATGAGAGATATCATGGTGTAGAGGTTTGAGTGTTGGACTAGGACACTGGAAGACCAGGGTTTGAATCCCTGCTGGGCCATGGAATCCCACTGGTGAACTTGGGCAAGTCACACTCTCTCAGCATCAGAGAAAAGCACAAGCAACCCCCCCCCAACAAATTCTGCCAAGAGAGACCCTTAGGGGTGCCATAAGTGAGAAATGACTTGAAACAACAATAACAACAACTGAGAAAAATCAACTACCACCTCTGTAGTTTCTCATGAGACTGAAGGAGAGGAGAAGGAAGATTTTTCTTAGTTCTTGAGATAGTAGCCAGGGATATGAAAACTACTGATTTTTTTCCTCCTTAAATCTTTATCATAAATTGAAATATACCAATTATTACTAGAAATATAGTGTCTTCTAAAACAGACTTTGCATGAACATGTTTGTGTTAGAGGTACTGGGGAAAAGGGGAGAGATTAATACAGATTGAAACCAGGGGAATTATTATTTCATTCCAATGATTAAAGGTGCACAGAATGTTATTTGTGCTACACTGATGGGCATCATGGGGCAAAACAGACAGCAGGTGTCAGGTTCAGCAAAATCAGAACTCTGTGGAATCAGTAAACCAGCCAATTGCAGTAATTAGGAGTTTACTGAACACACAAAGTCAGCATTTCACAGCACTGCGTTTAAGCCAGAACTGCCCCCCCAACATTACAGCACCTAATTAAACCCACCGAAATCTTCATTCCACCCACCAGTCTCTTGGTGTGCAAACCCATCTCCACCTACAATTCCCATAGTTTTGTTTCCCCAGTTCAATCACCCCCACCTTTGCTCATCCCCCACCAACGGCTCCAAGGAGTACCATCCTCCCTTCCAGTTCTCAACTTTCCCAAGAGCCCGTTATCAAAACACCCTAGCAGCTGCACAGATCCCATCCCCCCAGACCTTCCAACACCACGCCACCATCCCTTCTCATTATCCATCATCCCCAACACTATTCTGGCAGAACCTGCAGCCAGGTTCTGTCAGCAGGTAATGCCACCCATTTGAGTGCTGGATCAAGACCATGGCAATCGCACACCCTGATCTGGTGTTTTTCCAGCCCCAAAAGGAGCAGCAAAATGCCACTTCTTTTTGGAAAAGAAAAAAGCCATCCTTGCTGTGGGGACAGCAGCTTTTCTGCCTTTCTTTGGCACAGCGTGTCTAAACACTGCGCCACAGAAATGTGATGCCACTCGCTGGCTTGGTGGTGGATTCAGGGTTGGAGGCAGGTAGTCACCATGCCCCCACTCCACCCCTAATCTGGCTCTTACTGCTGGTCTGCTTTCCCCCTATCTTGAAAAATCAAAATTTCTATTTACCACAGTATGCAAATAATGAAAATCCAAATGATCTTGATTTAAAGACTCCCGTGCTCCTGGCAAGTTTATCCTACCATAATTAGATGTATACCCTATGGGCTTTCTGGCATTTCCTTTGTGAATGGAAGAGATTTAAACAGTTATTGAAACTATGAGAAATGAGGTAACTTCAAGTCCAGGTGGTTTTCCTGTTGAATGGTAGAAATCATATTCAAAGCTGTTGGTTTCTTGACTTGTCGAGATTGTTTTAGTTCGATTTTTTCCCCATCTTTTATTTTCTGTTGTTCCTAAACTGGGCAAAGATCTGTGCAAACTATAGACCAATCTTTTTTTAAAATGTTGATGATAAAATATTAGTTGCAATACTGGTTCAACTGCAACAATGCTAATACCTCTGGCCTAAGTGGGTTTTATTCTTTGCATACCGAAAGCTGATAATTTATTATAAATTTGATTGTTTTAAATACCCAGAAACTCAAACTTGTTACCATTTGTGATAAATGGGAGTCCCTCCATTTACCTGGGCCTTTTCCCCTATGGGACGGGGTACTGGAATCTATGAGGAGGATGGCATCACTAGTGGTGTGAGGGCAGCCATCCAATCAGATGGCTGTTAGAAAAGAACCTTCTGGATGATTGCTGGAGAAAGACCATTAGACAGTAGAGTTGAGAGAAGGCCTGAGGAAGAGCAAGGCCTGCATCACTACTAGTCAGGGAGGGTTTGGCTGACATGATTGTGTTTTGAAACTGTTACTTTAAGTTGTGTGCCTGGAGGACCAATAGTCTTCCATGTTTCTTTTCTTTAATGTTCCTTCTTTAAAATAAA
Source organism: Phrynosoma blainvillii (assembly GCA_026167975.1). Lineage (NCBI taxonomy): Eukaryota > Metazoa > Chordata > Lepidosauria > Squamata > Phrynosomatidae > Phrynosoma > Phrynosoma blainvillii. The sequence continues at coordinate 230,582,566 of JANUYF010000003.1, read as the reverse complement.
ACATTTTCTTCAGTACTCTGCCTCTTCTTAATTCCTTTTAACAGCTTTAGCTCGGCTAGTGTCTGTCTGATTGTAGGTTACTAGTATAAGGACCAGCAATGTCCCAATGCATTGCTGGGGTGTGCCAAGTTAGGTCATTGGGTGGTGGCAGCAATTTGGTTTTTTTTTAATTATTAAAGTGGTCTCAAGGGGTCCCCTCCAGCCCCATGGAGTGGAGTGGGACCATAGAGAACCTTCATACCAGTATGCCCTTGGTGAAAAAGTATTGACCAAATTAATTGGCAGGGGTTTTTTGTTTTTTTTTTTTTAAATAGTATGAATTTGGTTCCCCATAGGACTTTTTGAAATGGAATCAGATAGTTATCACTCATTTAGCATTAGAGTGATTACAAATGGGATTAGTTTTTTTTTTTTAATGCAGAGAAACAATTAGAATTCTCCTCTCTTTTCTTATATTTGATCTAAATTTAGAGGCTTTGGTATATGCAGTCAGACAACATACAACACATTCTAGGTTTATTTATGAAAAATATTATTTTCAGTTTTGTATTCTGATTGAAAAAAAACCCATTTTGTATGCTGATTAGAGCCAGCATGGCATAATGGTTTGAGCATTGGGCTACAACACTGGAGACCAGGGTTTGAAACCCTGCTTGGCCAGGGAAACCCACTGGAGCAACCTTGGGCAAGTCACACTCTCTCAGCCTCAGAAGAAGCCTATTTATGCTTGGCATGGGTACTTAATTTACGATAAACTAAAGGTCCATCAAAATTTCAACGATCACTATTTGAGCAAACTCCTTCTGAAGAAATCTTGCCATGAAAATCCCGGGTGATTGCCAAGAAATCACCTGACCATGGATCGCCAAAGTACTATCATGGAGAAAAGTGTGATAAGAAATGATGCCAAACTAATAGGCTATCATTTTTAAAATAGGGGAATTTTGACAGGACAGTAAGCGCTGTGAAAGACTTATGTGTTCAGGACTTAGCTGCACATGCTTATATGTAGTATGCACATAGAAGATTCAAATTATTTTTGCATATTCCATGAAAGCAATCCAGTCGCTACATCTCCCACTGCATTCATTGAAAACAGTCTGGTCACTACATTTCCCACTGCATTCAGTAGTAACTGCTATTTTATGGTATTTTCTGCAACGAAACACATGATCGTAATTATTTGGACTCGCCATAAATAGTTCCTTTCTACCAGTGAAAACTGAGCACTGTGTTAAGATTCTCCCATTTTCTTTCTATAACAATGATACTAGAAACTTACATCTGCCTCATAACTGAACAGGATATGTAGCCATTATTTGATCTTTCCTTTGCTCAAGTGTTGCATTGCTGATATCATTGCTTGTATAGGAAACAAAAGGATTTAGAGAAATGGAAGCAATGTATCAAGATGAGATCACTTTCTGAAAAAGCAAGAACATCTGTTTATTCTGAGTGCAATATCTGAATCCAGCAGCCAAGAAATCCCAATTTCTGTTAAGTATTACTAGAAGGTGATACTTTGATCAACAGGAAAGTCTATTGAAATAAGATTTATTGATAACAGAGGTTAACTGGTGTCAACAAGTATAGTGACACTTTTGCTCAGGAACACTAGACTCATTTTCAAACTGTTGAACCTCTGTCCGACTCCACTGATGGCTGCATATTATGGTTGATGGTTGCAAGTCCCTTCCAATGATGTGATTTAAATTTGAATCTTAGCATTTCATAATTTATGTTGTATATTCACTTTCTGAAGTAAAGATAACCCGATTAGGATCACAAATCCTCAATTATTTAATCCTCACGTGTGACAACAAAGACACCCCCCCCCAACATGTCGGGAGGGGTCTTCTGTTACGTCGGACCATAAAAGGGCATCGACGCATGATTGGATGAATAGACCGGAAGGCCCGCCCTTGCCGGTCTGCTCGATCAATCGAATAGAGATCTCGCTTGCTGATCTCACGAGACTGTAAGTCTTGCGAGAATACGAACGAGATTTCTGGGGCTATTTAGCCCCAAGCTGCCTTGTGTCAGCAGCCATTTTGGATTAGCAGACGAGCAAGTCGCTCGTCTGCTGCGTTGGCTCCTGGGCATTTTAGGCCTTGAAACGGCCTGGCCCGGTTGTAAAGGAGCCGGATCGAAGGAGGAGCAAGTGCGGCTTGGAAAGTAAAGCCGCGGCTCGCTAGGAAGCAGCAGGAAGAGTCGAGTGTGGCCTTGGAAGCCAAGCCGCGGCTCTATTTTGGACGCAGGCTACTTGCGTGGCGGCAGCAAAGCCCTCCTTGGGGGATCCCGAGGACGGAGGGAGGTAGCAGAGTGGAGCGCGGACTGGGCAAAGGAAGCCACGGCTCCTCTGCTGTTTATAGGCTCGGGCATGGCCTGGTCGGCTGGATTGCCTGAAGCCTAGGTGGCTTATAGGCCTTGTTGTGCACTAGTAGGTGCAAGTATAAAGCATAACCTCAGAGGGACAGGCCCTTGCAGTTCAGATGGCCCTGGGACACAGGGTCTGTGCCCCCCCTCCTCCATAGGGTAGACTGGGGACACAGTTAAGGGCTTTCCTGATAATACTGGGTTGGATTACTGGTCCCCCTCCCCCCTTATGAAGGATTGGCACTAAGGCCTCCTCTGGCTTGGTGGTCAGCCTGTGCTTCAAGCGGCAATAATTTGGGAACAAGTGCCATTGAATGACTGCCCTGTTGGGGGCTTAACAATAATTTTCTGCTATTTGGGAATTGAAATTAGTGACAAGAGGGCTGATTTTAAAAAACAGATAGATAGATAGATAGATAGATAGATAGATAGATAGAAATATAAAATAAATTTTCAGATATTAATTGAATAAACCATCGCTAACCATTCCTAGAGGCCTCAAGCTGTTCCCTATAAGGGTAATTTAAAGTGAGTTAAGGCTTGTGCTGGCTGGGTTACTTCAATTGATTCGGAGGTGTGCCATTTCTTTTACTGACATTATTTCCTATTAAATAATAATAATAATAATAATAATAATAATAATAATAACATATAGGTATAGCCTTAATAGGAACACTATATCCTGTGCTAATTAGTTTGAATTGGCAATTTTAATATTCGACAAACATGCCACGAAGTAAGGCCCAGTCCAAACGACGTGTGGCCTCTGCTGGCCCAAAAACAGGCCAGTCAGCACCTAAGCGGGCTACTAATCCTCAAAATAGGGATGATGAGATTACTGCACATTTGGCGCAGATAGGGCGCACAATGTAGGCATGTGCAGCAGTGTGTGAGCAGTTAGCGCAACAGCGTCTACAGGGGGATAGCATAGGGTCTCAAGTTAGTACTTCTGCAACTGTAGACCGAGCTATAAGTGTACAGCCGAGTCAGGTGCAACCGGCTACTGAGCATTCACCATCTTTGGCGGACATGGCACGTGGTTCCCCAGGTATATCAGCTATGGAGGTTGGGCATCCAACCGTAGCTGATGTAATGGAGCTTTTAAAGAAAGTTCCTGGTGTGGGACAACAAGGTGCAGCTGCCCCTGTGTTAAATCAACCCACTTTGGTGGATCTCTTTAACTTTGTTCAAAAAGTGGTTGTTTCAGGTCAAGGCAATGTGCTGACTCATGAGACTTTGGAGGCTTACAGCAGAGATATAGTAAGTGCTTCTGTGAGACAACACAACACCCGAGCTGCTACTGCGATGCTCTTGGTGGGAGCTCTGCAAGCATCGGCTGATGCTTCAAGTCAAGCGACGAGCTCAGGTTTGTCTCACGCTGCTAATATGAGAACATCATGGCCCTCATCAGTTTGGGCGACAGGTGGGCAAACAGGGTTGAGCTCCCTAATGGAGCACCCTATGTCTGCAGCAGTAGTGGCACCTGTGACAGATCCTGGGCTCGCTCAGGTTATGGACTCAGGGGTGTGGAATAACTTGAATGTGACTAATACGGTAGGTGATACAAGGGTAATGGCTTTGGTGGGAGCATTGGGCATTTCTGGAGCAGACAGGGCGGTGGACTGCAATCCATATGCGGGAATGTCCACTCCCCTAGGATCACACCTTCCCCTGGCTACCAAGGAGAGAATATGGAAAGGTGAGTATATTGACTTATTTTTGCTCACCTTCCGTGATCCTGAGCCGAGGATCATGGTTAAGGATGTAGTGGTTTTTACCCTTCCAAAAGAATTTCAGTCACACAAATGCCCTAAGCTTGAAAGGAATTTTGTAAATTGGATAATGGGCTTTACAATATATAGGGGTATTATTGAAGAAAAAGAACCTGCTATATCTCCTGAATTCTCCAAATATCAGGAGATAATGATCAAGGCATATACAAATTGCCATTTTAATTCTAGGGGGTATGCTTGGCTTCAATATGACGAACAGTTCAGGATGAGGGCGGCTTTAGACCGCTCTTTGTCCTGGCGTCACGTTCAATCCGAATTGTGGGCGGATGTTATGGTAGGGGCCTCCCCTTCGAGCTGATGTGACAATGGTTTCGTACCTATGGTCACGCAGCCAAGAGGGCAATATGCGAGGCCTAGCACAGGGGAGTAAAAACAATTCAGGCTGTGCTAGGACTTCAATGCAGGTAAGTGCAGGAGGCAGCCCTGCAGGTTTGAACATAAATGCAATACCTGCAGAGGAAATCACCCAGGATCATCATGTATTAAAGGTAAGAAAGCAGGAGGTGGGGCCCCCTCTCAGCAGTCATCAATGGGGGGGGGGGGAAGAGCACCAACACCAATTAAGTTGGACATGTTGGTTGATTGGTTGTGGATATACCCTAAATGGGATGCCGCACAGTATTAGTTTGAGGGTTTCTCACAAGGTTTTCGCATTCCTTATATGGGGGACAGGGTGCACCATTACACATCTAATGCGTGCTCGGTCAGAGATTTGCCGGGGAGTGTAAAGGATAAGCTGGCTAAGGAAATAGCGGCAGAAAGGATTTCAGGCCCCCATGATCACCTGCCAATGACAACTTTGCAATTGTCTCCACTAGGTGTCATCCCTAAGAAGGCACCGGGGGAATACAGATTAATCCACAACCTATCTTAGCCTAGAGGCAAATCAATAAATGACGTGATTGACCCTGTTAGCATCAGTAAAATACACCTCATTTGATTCAGCAGTAAAAATGGTTAAAACATTGGGTAAAGGAGCCTTATTAGCGAAATGTGACATTAAATCCGCCTTTAGGTTACTCCCTGTTCATCCAGAAGATTTTGACCTCTTGGGTTTTCAATTTGAAGGAAAGTATTACTTCGATAAAGCTATGCCAATGGGGTGTTCCATTTCTTGCTCAGCATTTGAGACGTTCAGCACTTTCTTACATTGATGTGCCACTAAGAGGTCTGGTAATCATGCAATTACCCATTACCTTGACGATTTCTTATTTTCTGGGACCTCTGGGATCACTGGTTGTGCTGATACATTGTTGGCATTCCAGGGCCTAATGAAGGAAATGGGGGTTCCTTTGGCTGAGGAAAAGACGGAGGGCCCTGATACCCGTCTTACTTTCCTTGGAATTGAATTGGATACTATGGAAGGTATATCTTGCCTCCCATCTGATAAGCTCTTATCTATGAGGCTACAGGTGAGAATGATGAGAAACAAATCTAAGGCCATGCTACGCGAATTTCAATCCCTGACAGGTTTATTAAACTTTGCTTGCAAGGTTATAGTGTCGGGGCGGGCATTTTGTGCACATTTGTATAATGCCACCAGGGGTGTGAAGGCCCCCCATCACCACATTAGAATTACCTCCGGAATAAGGGAAGATTTAAGGCAGGGGTAGGCAACCTTTCCCCTTTAAGGGCCGAGGGACTTCAGCTCCCAGAAGCCTCAGCCATGTTGGCCAATAGTTCCATGTTGGCCAATAGCTCCTGGGATTCTGGGAGCTGAAGTCCCTCGGCCCTTAAAGGGGAAAGGTTGCCTACCCCTGATTTAAGGATCTGGGAGTCATTTTTAGAACAATTTAATGGTGTTTCCTTTTGGAGATCTGAAATGCTCCTAAGGGCAGACTTTCAGGTACACTCCGATGCTTCAGGGGCTCACGGTTTTGGGGTATATTTTAATGGGGTATATTTTAATCCCTGACATGTTGGGAGGGGTCTTCTGTTGCATTGGCCCATAAAAATGCATTGACGCATGATTGGATGAGTAGACCGGAAGGCCCGCCCTTGCCGGTCTGCTCGACCAATCGAATAGAAATCTCGCTCGCTGATCTCACGAGACTGTAAGTCTTGCGAGAATACGAGCGAGATTTCTGGGGCTATTTAACCCCAAGCTGCCTCGTGTCGGCAGCCATTTTGGATTAGCAGATGAGCAACCCATCCCGCCCACCCTTAAATAATTGGTAAACATATTATTTACTCTCAGGCTTCGGCTGGTTGCCTTAGGGGGCCGGGAGGGAATTTTCCCAGAGTTACAAGTTGGGTTTTTTGCCCTCCCTGAGAATAATAATATTACCAATAATAAGTTGGATAATAAATTTTATTAATATGGTTGTTAATAGTTAGTAGGTGGGGTTGCACAAAAAATTGTTGAATTGATTGGTGGAGTGGAGTTTCAAGTTGCTAACGTATAATTTCAGTTACAACTAGAGGTTCAGGGTCTATAGGGTTTAATGTTATAGTTAAATTTTGTGGGTGGGCAGGGACCCCCCCCCTTGGCGGATAATTAGGTTAATTGGAAAAATGCTAATTTGGTTAATAAAAAATTCTAAATTGGGTATATGTCATTATGTTAACCAAATACGTATGACGTCAGTTAACCTTGGTTAATGTCATATTGTTATGACGTCATAAAAATCAGTATGACGTCATTTTTGTTTGGGGGAGGGGTTTAATAGTTATTGTTATATAAAGCATAAACAAATGGACTTGACGCATGCCATGATAGAAGAAATTAATTAATAGCATTCGCGCTTAATTACACAAACACCTGCGTCAAGAACAAATTCTCGTTTAAGAAATTGTTTATTTGAATGTTTAATTGATTGGTATGAAGACCCTGTACAAAATAAAAGTTGTGGCCAATGATTTATCCAAATACTCGCGTTCAGTGTCCTTTGTGCCGATGCAAATAATTCTATCCACTGTTAGAGAAAAAGGAGATTATCACAGCAGACTATAAAGTGGAATTAAAGCAGAACAGATGTGTTTATAGCCAAACTTTAGCAGATGATGCCATGGCTGAGCTGTAGCTGGTCTGTCCTCCATCTGTGACCATTTCATGTCTTTTCATTGTTGGGTTTCCCCCATCAATTGCTGCCAATATTGCTGTTGTAGTATTAGATTTGTATGTATTAATGTCTGGGCTGCAGTCCCAGCATTGGGCATTAATATGATCATGGCAAAAACAGGGGCTAGATGTGATAATCTTCTAGATCTATTCCTTCATAGTATTGATCTCATATTTACTACCCTAAAGTATTATGAAGAATTATTCTATGAAAAACAAAATCACTCTTTCGTGCATCCCGCCCCAAAACAAAACCCACCTGGTTTCATGCACAGGAAGAACTATTTCCTGTGCAGGAAACCCATTTTCTATACAGAAAACAGGGTGTTGTTTTTTTTTTTGTTTGTTTGTTTTGCACAACCCTCTTCCCCGACACGCAACACTTCAGGACATTGACTACCAGGAGACAACTGCACAAAATTCTTACTGTTATATTATTCTTCCCATCAGGGTTTCCAAGCTCTTGGGAGACCTGTTTTTTGACCTGAGTATGAATAATTTCTAGTTTCCATCCCTAATCCTGATTGTATTCATGAAATTGTTCTCCCATGTGCTCATCCAAATAACTTTTTGTCCCCCATTTTTAACACTTGTAAGCAAAAACAATGAGGAAATCAATGGAAATGCTCTTATAGTTTAATTTTAAAAGTGTTGACCCATTGTGAATTGTTATGGGAAGGGGGTTGGCAGAACTTAGCATCTTCTCTTCTTTTCACCTGACACTGAAAAGTTTAAAATTTCAGTGCTGAATGAGCTTCTCTAGACATAGCATTCAATAGATATGGTACACCTTTCTCCATTTTCCATTTTCTAGCTACCTGGCATCTACAAAAGAGCTTCCAAACTGCATGTAGGAATAAGTGCTTCTTCAATTATATGACTCCCAAAACATACAGGGCTTTCAAACCAGCACTATGGATTTTACCAGTGAAATTACATAGCTTGGAGAAGTTAGTTTTTTAAACTACAAATCCCAGAATCCCTTAGACCAATGATGGCCAATCTTTTAAAGTCCAAGTGCCCAAATGCAAAGGCGTTCCCCCACTGGGTGTCACTTGGTGCCAGGGGGTGGGGCTTCTGGAGTAACAGGACTTCTGGGAGTGGGACTTCCTCCTCTCCCCCCCCCTCTCCCAGGGCTTCAGCTGTATCTGGAAAGGCAGCTGAAGGCCTAGGAGGGCTGGGGGGGGGGGAGAAGAGGAGGAGCAGACGCACACCTGTTCCTCCTCTTCCCCACCCTCTCATGCCTTTAACTGTCTCTGGAGAGGCAGTTGAAATGATGGGATGGCAGGGGAAGAGGGGGAGCAGGCATGTGCCTGTTTCTCCTCTTCTCCCACCCTCTCGTTTCTCTGTGTGCTCTCCAAAATGGCTTCGCATGCCAAAGATGGCATGCGTAACCATAGGTTTAGCAGCACGGCCTTAGACAATATGGGCACTGAACTATTCTGGGCTGTTGTCCAAAAAAGGAATTTTTCAAAGCTTTGAATTTTTTAAAGAACTGTTGAGATGTTTAGTCATCAATCTAGCAGGCTAGATTTCATTGAGGACAAATTAAATTTCCAACATTGGCTCTTTTAGGTTTTATCCAAAGCTGCATATCAAGTTCATCCAGGAAAGAAAAGCTCTTGACACCTTTCTTCTAAATTATAGCTTTATTACCCTTTACAACAAACAAAACAAACAAATCTCCCCCCCCCACACACACACATTCTTCTTACATAACCAGTTAGTACTTCACATGTGGCTCATAGTTGCCAGGCAGAGAAATTTGACTAAACCTGGGAGTACTTTTTTCTGATTTGCTTTAACTTTAACCCTTACTTCTTAAAGGACGGGTGGGATTCGGGATTTTTATGTTCTGTTTAGATTGTATTAATATATCTGTATGGAAATTTTAATGTTGTAAGCCGCCCTGATTGCGCTGCAGAGGGGCGGGATAAAATTATTATTATTATTATTATTATTACTGGGTTTTGGAGTGCTTTTGAGGGGAGAATCAGATTTCTCCAGAGGACATCTGAGTGGGTAAACACAGTTAAGCATACCACAAATGTTCAATAATGGTTACATCATTGTTAATGGTTACATCATTAACATCATGGTTAATGGTTACATAATTGAAGCAATAAATTGTATTTAACCCTAAAATGTATATGGTATTCCCCAAAAGAAAATGATTTACATGGCACCCCTCTGTTCTATAGATTAATCACCAAAACAACAGCCAGGTTTCTGCAGTAAATTTTTTCATATATTTATATATCCACATGTACACATACACATGTAAAGGCTGCATACTGCTTTAGCTCCCACATGACAAACACAGGTCAAGTATTCTCAAGCTTAATAAACAAAAAGTATCACCATATTCACCACTCTTGTCCTGCCTCCTGTGTGCATAGAACTCCTACTGAGATGTCTTTAGATGTCTTTTTATCAGCAGAGAAAAGAATATCTGTTGGAAGTTTTGGGATGGAGGAGTTGCTCTATGACTCCCTGAACTGCTCCACAACTCCATGGACAAAGTCCAAATTGTAAACCACTGGTGGGGATCTCCAATTGCAGATGAAATATGCATTTCAAAATTGTGCAAGATCTCCTCCATGCCTAAACTACTTACTCCTTCAGAGACACATGAGGGAGAAGCTGCTGGGCAAGAGACAAAAACCTCTTACCAGAAGTCTGCTTGTTTTCATTTGCTAAAAACAGCTGTACATAGTAGGTGGGTATGTGTCATATCCATAGGCATATGGATCTGTCATGATAGGGAATAGGTTGATTGATATAGGGATAAATTGATAGGGTGAAATAGCACTATGGCTAAATAAAGATCGAAGGGGGGGGGAGGCAAGGCTAGGAACCTAATGGGCAGGGCAGGAGGGGTTGCAGTTTATGGCCTTGTTTATTTCTTTTTGCAGGACACTGATGGCAAACGAAAAACACCTTCCTTCCTGGGATAGATGAAATGATAATGGAGATGGAGAGTTGAGGAAAGGGAAATTTTAAAGAATCGCTTTGATCTAGATCAAAGACCAGGGACTGTGGTTTGGGAAGGAGGGGCTGGAAGAGGGGAATTCTTAAAGGATAGACTGTTTAGGGGAAAATCAGATCTGACACAGTCAAGTCTGTGGTGAACTTCTGTCTTGAAATCCAAAATAAATCTTTAGTTTTTTACACTACAATGCTGTCTTGGTTTTTGAGATCCTGATCCACTGAACATGACAGTATGGCATCTAAGTGGAATGTCCCATATATGCATTTGAAGTTTAGAAGAGAAATATCATGGCTTCAGATTTCTCCATAAACCCTGCTATTCATTTAAATACTGTGGATACCACAGTTTACAACACAATCAACAGATCCCCCTGGACTGAAAATTGAGGTTGGCCTGCTAATTTTCTTCCTCCCAAGCTCTCATTAGAAAAGCTTATATAAATAAACATGGTCCAAGATAGGGGAATGTCTGCTGTTATTCCCAATCTTGGGGTGCATCTACACTAAAGAAATAATACAATTTGACATTATGTTAACTGCCATGCTTCCATTCTACTGAATCATGGGATTTGTAGTTTAGTGAGACATCTCTTTGGCAGAAAATACTAAAGACTTTGTAAAAACTACAAACACCTTGATTCAAATGGATGAAGCCACAACACTTAAAGTGGTTTCAAACTGCATTTTTCTACAGTGTAGAAAACCCTTAGATTGGAAATAGAATGCTTCTTCTTCCTTGAGGAAGAAATGGACTGGGAGGAGAAAGATCCTCCTTTGTTCTAATAACATTAAATCCCTTGCTGGGATTTCTATATGATTATGAATAGCTAGCAATCTGAAGTTCAACACGTGTAGAAGCCTGACATCAATACCATGAAAGATTCTAGAGCAGATAATTAAACAGAGTCTGTAAGCATTTAGAAAGGAATGACATAATTGCAAAAAGTTAACATGGGTTTCTCAAAAACAGTTCATGCCAGACTAATCTTATCTCCTTTTTTTTTTTTTAAATAAAATTATCAACTTGGTAGATGAAGAGAATGCTGTTGATGTAGCACAGGGGTAGGCAACCTGTCCCCTTTAAGGGCCGAGGGACTTCAGCTCCCAGAATCTCAGAAGATTCAGCTCCCAGAATCTCAGAAGATTGGCCAACATGGCTGAGGCTTCTGGGAGCTGAGGTCCCTCGGCCCTTAAAGGGGACAGGTTGCCTACCCCTGATGTAGCATATCTTGATTTCAGTAAGGTCCCATGAAATTCTTGCAAACAAGCTAGTAAAATGTGGATTAGACTACTGTTAGGTGGATTTGTAATTGGTTAACTGGCCAAACCCAAAGGGTGCTCAGCAGTGGCTCCTCTTCATCCTGGGGAGAAGTGACCAGTAGAGTGCCACAGGGTTCTGTGCTGGACCCAGTGCTATTCAATATCTTCATCAATGACCTGAATGAAGGAATAGAGGCATGCTTCTCAAATATTCAAAAAACACAAAATAAGGAGGGGTCGCTAATACCCCAGAGGACAGGATCAGAATTCAAAATAATCTTAATAGATTAGAAAGCTGGACCAAAATTAACAAAATGAATTTCAACAGAGAGAAATGTAAAGTACTGTATTTAGGCAGAAACAAAAATGAAACGTATTGATATAGGATAGGGAACAACTGGCTTAACAACAGTATACATGAAAGGGATCTAGGAGTCCTAGTAGACCATAAATTGAACATGAGTCAACAGTGTGATGTGCCAGTTAAAAAAAAGTGTGATTCTAGGTTGCATCAATAGAAGTATAGTGTCTAGACTGAGAGATGTAAACAGTGCCACTCTATTCTGCTTTGGTCAACCCTCACCTGGAATACTGTGTCCAGTTCTGGGCACCACAATTCAAAAAGGATGTTGACAAGCTGGAGTGTGTCCAGACGAGGGCAACTAAAATGGTGAAGGGTCTGGAATCCATGTCCTATAAGGAGAGAGTTCGGGAGGTGAGTATGTTTAGCCTGGAGAAGAGAACATTAAGAGGTGATATGATAGCCCTGTTAAAATATTTGAAGGGGTGTCATATGAAGGATGGAGCAAGCTTGTTTGCTGCAGCTCCAGAGAATTGACCTATAGGAAAAAGAGATTCTCAGCATTAGGAACAACCTCCTGACAGTAAAAGCTGTTCAACAATGGAACACACTCCCTCAGAGTGTGGTGTCTACTTCTTAGGAGGTTTTTAAACAGAGGCTGGATGACTATCTGTCTGGAATACTTTGGCTGTGAGTTCCTGCGTGGCAGGGGGTTGAACTGGATGGCCCTTGTGGTCTCTTCTAACTCTAAAATTCTATACAATGATATTCCTATGCCAATGAAGGAATGAATCCATCCTGGGCTTTTCTCTGAACTGTAAAGGAATTAATAAATGTAAAGGTAGTCCCTTGACACGAATGTCTAGTCGTAACGGACTGTAGGGGGCAGTGCTCATCTCAGTTTCTAAGCTGAAGAGCCAGCGTTCGAGGACTGCTCAGATGGGTCATGTGGTTAGCATGACTGAACTGAATACTGTTACCTTCCCACTGAGAAGTGGTACCTATTCATCTACTTGCATTTGCATGCTTTTGAACTGATAGGTTGGCAGAAGCTGGGACTAGTGACAGGAGCTCACTCCATCATGCAGCACCAGGCCTCGAACTGCCAACCTTTCAATCTTCTGATCATCAGAACTGGTGTCTACTAAGCCAACTAACCACTAAGCCAACTATCAAGGTACTAAACTCAAACCCCAACAAAGCTCCAACATCTTGGTGAACTCCTTTAATGATGGGACTACAATCCATAAAGAATTCACCACCAACTAGCAGGACAGTCACTTTAACATGGTCAAGAGATGGTGTGAATGTATTGAGGTTCATTGAGAGGGAAAAAGAGAGTGCCCAAGCTTTAAGGTTTTGTTTTGGTTTTTTTAATTGTATTTTTTAATTTTTTTTCTTTAAGAACATCACATCTTACCAAATTTTCACTTTAACCACATAAAACTGTATTCATGTAATACATTTTGGAAGTGTATATGGTATTGTAATTTAAAGTTATAAATTTAATTTTGCTAGTTGTTTATGTCACAACTATTACCATTACTTTCAGTGATATATGGGAATTATGATTTATAAGTAAAGTTAGTATGAAAAAAATTACTAAGGATTCTGTATGGTTTGGTATGGGAGGGGGTCGAGGGAGAGGGTGACACCATGCCTTGTTGCATCAGGTGACATCAACCCTAATGACACCACTGGTATTGGTACATTTAAAACCGATTTTTTCTGTGAGCCACCTCACAGGAGAATGGTGGCATATGATATAAACAAATAAAACATTCCTCAGAACTCAGTTTGAGACCTGCTGTTTTAACTGCCAATTTGTAAAACTATCTCTTTGAAAAAATCTTTCCAACCGGTGGTCACGTTCCTTTACCATATTCTATAACATGTCACTCTTTTTTTTAATGCATCTTGTTTAAGCAACCCTTTAGTTCCACTTATTGCTCTCTTGTCACTGCTGTCTTCCCCAATGTGTCCATATCTTTCCTAATGGAGTGTCCAGCTGAGACCTAGTTATTTTTAATGAAATCATTCTGCTTGTCTTATGAGATTCTTTCCAAGCCAATACTTGGAAAGAATATTTAGGTTTAGGTTTTGATGCAACTGAATTGCTTGATCCATACAGATGATTCCTTGTAACCACAGACAATGTTGTCACCTTCCATATGCTATTTCTACATTCATTTAAAGTGTGCATATGTTCTGGGGGTTTAGGACATTCCTCCGTGATGTATTTCAAGTCGCAAGATTTTCTGCTGAAGATCAGATAAAAGTGCCTATAGTCTAGCAGATACAATGAAGCTGATCTTGGTGTCTGTTGCTGCTGAGAAATGCTGCCCAGACTCCTAAGAGTAAGAATGATAAACATAAACTCAAAATTTCCAGAAGTTCTTAGCCAAGATTCTATAATGAAAAGGCACCTCATTCCTTGGTGATTATATTCAGATGTATGGTTTCTTTGGAGAGACCATAAGGTAAACCAGGTGGAGGGTTGTTAAAGAAAATACTTTTAATGGGGAAATGTCTATAGAGTGGGATGCTCTAACTTAGATTTATAAAGACTACAGAACAGGTCAAAACTTCTTGTACAGTTCATTTTATAAGGGATATAAAACAAGACTATACTGAAAAAGAGAGCAATACAAGAGAAGTGTATTCAAACTCTGGGTTGTTATTTTTTAAATGAAAAGCAGTTTCTGTTTTGTTTTTTGAAGCTGTTGCTTCCAATAAGTCAAAGCTTTTGCCTCTTGAAAAATTAGATTGGCCCAGAACTTGGAAAAATACTTTAAAAAGCAATTGCTTACAGCTATCATTCCAACAGTGCCGCCAGTAGTTAAATACTTTCAAAACTACAGTTTTGAGAGGTAACTTGTTAATTTTATGTTTCTCAAAATTAACTAAACAGTTACCATTTAAGACACTTTTTAAAATATGCAGATCCTACAAAGTCACTGACCTGTGGCATAAAACACAGTCATCACCTAACAGGGAGCAGCAGCTGGACTATGTTATATCTCTCTTCCACTATCAATTGAAGTTGCACCTCTGCACTGATAAAAGTAGTTACAATGGCACAGTAAAAAGAGTATGCAAAGGGATCATGTAGCACCTTTGAAACTAACTGAAAGAGAGAGGTTGGTAACATGAACTTTCATAGACTTCAGCCTAATTCTCAGATGCATGGGGTAGAGTTGAAAATCCTATGAAAATTTTCACACAGAGACTGTTTATATAGGTCTGTACTACTTTCTCTCTTTCATTATAAATTGTAAATGGACTTTATTTCACATGTACTGGAAAGCACTAACAACATTACTTGAAGAAAATGATCTTGCCAAAGTGGCCTTAACCTTGCTATGTCTTGAAAACAGTAGCATCACTGGGGGGGGGGGGTTGCGGGGGTGTGGGATGCACTAGGTGAACCCCAGAAGAGGGAGTGACACCCGGTTTGTCCCCTGCCCCCTGCAGGGCCTTCCTGGGGCCTTGGGCACATTCCCTGGGCTGCCACAAGGCTTTGGGCACCCCGTCTGGGCCACTGCAAGGCCTTGGGTATGTTCCTCAGGCCGCCATGAGGACTTGGGTGCCCTGTTGGGGCTGCCATAAGGCCTTGGGCACCCAGTCTGGGCCATTGTGAGGAATTGCATGCAATTGACTGGTGCACGCATGCATGTGTTCTCCTGTGTAGCACATGCACCAGAAGTCCTGCCTCAATAAGCCCCCCCCCCCTGCACTGGGTATCACCAAGTCAGAGTACACTGCTACTGCTTGAAAATACATGTATTTGTAAATGATGTATCAGTGCTTAAGAGTATTTATGGAACAATGAGAGTGAGGAAGAGAGAGGGGGGCACATCCCTTCTATCTAAATAAAATAAATAAATGCATCTCTTTTGCTCCTTCTGAAACTTATAATTGGTTCCAGATATAAATAATCCCAAGTGAACTGATGCAATTGCAGTGGCAATGATATAATTGCTATATTTAATAATAATCCAGTGATTTGAAATTGTTGCATGTTATAATTGACAGTGGCTTAGTTTTAAACATTTTATGCATTCTTTGACATTATAAATGATCATCTAATATTAGAACAACCCACAAGGGCACAGTATAGAAACACTTGATTTCATGTGTCTGAAATTAGAGTCTATCCTGAATTTGTATGCAACAGCCAGAGTCTCTTGCTTCTCTAAACCAAAGACTGAATTGTTCAATTATGAATGAGAACAATGGTGTCTCTTAAGAGAACGATGTGTGGAACATTGGCTTTTATATAGTGCAAGATGCAAGTCTAAAGTGACTTGAGGAACTGGGCCAGCTCTCTATACTGTGTAAAATTTCAGATTCAAGCTTGTAGAAAACAGACCACTGTAATGGCTCCAGTCCCATGCTAATCTAAGACAGACAAGAGACAAGATCCCGCTCTTACACAGGGCACTGTTTAAAACAAAACTGGAAAGGGGACTCAGTTATCAACCAAGTTGAACTGATTCCATTTGGATTTATGGCAAAGCCCACTGTTTTCTTTTTGTTGTTGCACTGAGGTTCTAATTAGAGGTAATATTTCATTTGCAAGTCAATGGTATCTGCTCAGCTTCTTACAGTTTAAGAGAAAGATGCAAAGCATGAAGTGGTGGGAGAATAATTTGGAACAGTACAAAAGACAAGCAATAAAAGGCCCTATAAGCATATAGCTGAGTAGCCAGATCAAACTAAAATTGCATCTGCTGAACCATTTAATGTGCGTCTTAGTGGAAAATCTTGACTGTGTAGGTGGGTACAAAGAGCTAAGGATATGGGAGCAGCTGACAAAAAATGCCTAGAACATTTAGTAATGTTTCATAAATTTTTACACAATGGGCAAAATGCCTTTTGCCTTGATCACTTGAGCATTCCACCAACATGACCCTCCAGTTTATAAATCAGTTTGTGTATGTGCAAGTGAATATGTGCAGTAGTGGATGTAAGAAGATGTGTGCACACATAACTTAGGGCGAGCATATATATGCCTCAGCATTTGTGTGTGTGGGAAACCTTATTATCATCATCATTTGTATAAAGCACTATCATTGTACACGGTGTTTTACAAGTAAAGAATCAACTACATAGTTCCCTGCCTTCAGGCTTACAATCTAGCACATCTTGTAGCATCTTTGAGACTAAGGATGCAGATCAGGACTTTAGGCCAGCCTGGGGGTGGAGTTGGGGTGGGGGCGACTGCACGCCACCCCCAACTCCGCCCCAATGCTGTGCACCCAACGGCATTGCACTCAGCGTCAGGTTGCCCTGTTGGCAGAGTGTGCACACATGCTGCACCAAAGGGGCGTAAAAGAGCCACTGTGGTGGCTCTAAGGGTGGTTTTTTGCCACATTAAAAAGGAGCAGCATTTGCCCGCTTTTTGGGGGGTGTCAAAAAGAGCCAGCTTCCCAGCAGCATGGGGGTGTGATGTTCAGACAGCAGCATGCCCCCATGCTGCCAGGAAGTTGCATGACTGACTGCATGTGTAGCAACTTCACATTTCTATGGCACAGCATTTGCACATGCTGCACTGCAGAAACCCTCAAAAAATGCCACTATGGTGGCAAAGGCACCTTTTTTCCTGTGCAAAAAGGAGCAGCTTTCTGCCACTTCTTTTTGCACTGGAAAAATGTTGGTGTGTGGTTGCTGTGGCCCCAAACCAGCAAGCAAAGGGGCAGCAGCAAGCCGCTCCTTCAGGGCTGTCTATTTGGCCCTTAGTTGCCCTTTACACCCTTTAATTTATCTGTTCGTTTCACAGTCAAGATAAAAAGTGTGGATGTTTCCATCTTTAGCATGTATTTTTATTGCTATTTGGTGATGCTGCAATTATAATTTGCATCTAATGACTGGAGCAGTACCAGCACGAATGCCTGAGGTCCTACAGTAGTTTTTTTGTAGGAGTCCTCACTCTCTATAAATTTTAAGACCAGCAGGAAGAGCATCTCCAGAGGCTAAATGAGATGGCTTCTAGAACTCTCTGCATTTAATTTAAAACTAATCAAGGAGTGCAGACTTCCAAAATATCTGAGTGTATATCTTCCTCCTCCCCCACTAGTGTATTTTGGATTCCCCATTGTCTGCTGCAAAACTAGCTTCTATGGAGCTCTTAAACTAAGGAATGTATTCACAACTAGTACTTTTATGCCTCTGTTTTGTAATGCTATCCATTGTAAAATGCATTTCTAGATTTAAACAATAGACCACAGCTTTGAGGGAGCTAGTTGCAGAGAACTAATTAGCCAATGTGGTGAAGTGGTTTGAATGTCAGACTAGGACACTGGGAAACCAGGGTTCAGATCTACTCTTGATCATGGAACACATTGTGTGACCCTGGGCAAAAAGTCACACCTCAAAAGAGGGCAAGTCAAACCCCATCTGAACAAATCATGCCAAGAAAACCGTGTGATAGGGTTGCCTTAGGGTCACCATAATTTGGAAATGTCTTGAAGGTGCTCAACAACAAAGTCCCTTTTTTTCATTAATGAAGCTTACATCACAACTGTAATGTAATAGAGGGATAACATTATTCCTTTTGTAGTATAATACCAAGATTTTAAGGTCCAAAGCAGACCAGCAAGAAATGTTGGCTTTGGGGTGGCATGGGGGCATGGCATATGCACAGTGCATGCCCCGATTCCACTCCTAAGCCAATGTCATGCCATCCACCTGCCCAGATGGCAGGCAGCATTGCAATGCTGCTGTGGCACAGTGTTTACATGCGCCACACTGCACAAACAGGGAAAAGCCATGGTGGCGGCAAAAAGGGCGCCTTTCTCCATCTCCAAAAGGAGTGTCATTTTGCTGCTTCTTTTGGTCTGGAAAAACACTGGATTGGGGCTGCAGAGTGCGGTTGCCATGGCCCTGATCCGGCACTCAAAGGGGCAGCTCAGAGCCAGCCTTTTGGAGTGGTCTGTTTCACCCCTAACTTGCTTTTATAGTTAGGCAGGTGTGGCCTTAAGCCCCCCACGCCACCCCAAGTAACCCTGACTAATAGAAGTCTATGCTTTTATGGAGCTATTAAAAGAATATACTCACAAGCAGTACTCTAGCTTCTGTTTTGTAATACTGTATGCAGTAATGAAGGTATAAGTGCATCATTACAGGAAGTTAACGGAAGGCTAATGTTACTTCTTTTGTAGTGTGGCATAATTGTAGTGTAATGCGAAATGTTTTAATTTACTTTTATAGTAATATGAGTGTGGCCTAACAAAATAACTACTGTATATACTCGACTATAATATATATAAGTCAAGTGCAGGTTTTGGGGCCAAAATCATGGATTTTGATATGACCTGAGGATAAGTCGGGGTAAACCTTAAGGGCATGTAAAAGACAAAGGAAAAGAAAACAATGCCAAAGAACTTATAAAATTCTGGCAGGCCTAATAGTTTCTGTTCACCCTAAAGCTGGATGGATGAGAAGAGAATTACAGTAAATTGTGGCTGTGCAATGTGTGAGGAAGGCTAAGAAAATGCACACATCAAAAAGGATGAAAATGCAAAGCAAAGAAAATGGTGCCTGTGTTAGTAATGTTATAGCCTTTAACTTTAATGTGATCACTGTGTCTGATTTTCACCCAGAAAAGTTGACAAATATAAAAATTCCAATACTTCAAAGCCCGATACTTCTTCACACTCCTTTGTGGGGGAGTGCCAAAGGACTGCCGCCACCACCATTTTCCCACCCAAGCATTCAAAAAAGTCAGTAACAGGACTGTGGTGGAAAGAGTAGACAGGGTCAGTGCATGTTTTAAGTGGTCCTGGGATGGACTAAGCGCTTGCCTTTTCCAATTCTGTTCTGTTTTCTTTCCTTTTTAAAAAATAAGAGTTAAAGTTTAGTACTTACACTGACCTGTGGATAAGTTGACCCAGGTTTTTGGGGTCATTTTTTTAAACTAAAATTTCTGGATGTATATATGAGCATATATACTATAAAAGCAAGTTAAGATGTTGACATGACAATAAAGATAAAGGTAATGCTTTCCCCTTTGATGTGATTGTCTAGTCTTGTCTGACTGTAAGGGGCAGTGCTCATTTTTGTTACTAAACCAAGGGAGCCACTTGTCAAAGATGACTCTAGGTTCATGTGGCCAGCATGACTAAATGCCAAGGCACACAGAATGCTGTTACCTTCACACAAGAGTGGTACCTATTTATCTACTTGCACTTTTGCATACTTTTGAACTGCTAGGTTGGCAGAGGCTGGGGCTAGTGATGTCACATGGTGCTTGGGTCACACAGCACTTGCCAACCTGCTGACCTTGCAATCATCAGAGTCAGCATCATAGGACTTTATCGCACAGGTAGTAAAACTGGCTTACCTGAGCTGGCTTAAAATTTTAAACGAGCAGCATCCTGATGTTATCAGAAGACTCTAGCCACCAAATCCACCGCCCGGGTCCAGCCTGGGTCCAGCTCCGCTCCCAGGACCACTCCGGTGGCCATTTCTTTAAGCCAGAAAACTCCCAGCTTTGAAAAGAGGTGCGCTGAGCACCACTGCAAGTGGGGATGGACCTGGGATGGACCCAGGTGATAGATTTGGCAGCTAAATCCTTCTGATAACATCATGATGCCACCAGTTTTAAATTTTAAGCCAGCTCAGGTAAGCCACTTTTATTATCTGTGCGATAAGCTCCATAATCACTAAGACACCCCATCCCAGCATTCCAATACCAAGGGATGAAGTTATCCTTCTGTTAAATTACAGTTATGATGTAATTTAGTTATAATGTACTTATATCTTCTTTATTGGAAGAAAGTAACTAATTGCCAGTAAGTAATAATATAATAATAATAATAATATTTATTTATATCCCGCCCCTCTGCAAATGCAATCGGGGCGGCTTACATCAATAAAACACCAAAATATACAATCTCAAAACCCACCCACCCCTTGAAATAGTATTAAACAACAAAACTTAAAACAGCAACAAACAATAAAACAATGAACAGATAAAATAAGTCTAAATGGCAGAGCGGTCATCAGTCTCCCGTACCAAGAGTTCTTATTGATCCCTACGGCGCTTCTCCGCTGCCTTGGTGCCTGGAGAGGTGTTCCTGCGGGCTTTTATCCCAGCGTCCTCCAGGCTCCATTGCTGCTGAGGGCTGCCCAGATGTAGGTGTTAATGGGCTTTGGAGTCCTCCTCAGCCTGGACGCTGCCTCCTCCGCTGCCTTGGTGCCTGGAGAGGTGTTCCTGCGGGCTTTTATCCCAGCGTCCTCCAGGCTCCATTGCTGCTGAGGGCTGCCCAGGTGTAGGTGTTAATGGGCTTTGGAGTCCTCCTCAGCCTGGACGCTGCCTCCTCTGCTGCCTTGGTGCCTGGAGAGGTGTTCCTGCGGGCTTTTATCCCAGCATCCTCCAGGCTCCATTGCTGCTGAGGGCTGCCCAGGTGTAGATGTTAATGGGCTTTGGAGTCCTCCTCAGCCTGGACGCTGCCTCCTCCGCTGCCTTGGTCGTAGTTTTCTGCAATTAGAAAAGTAGTTTTCTGCAATTAGCTCCCTCAAAACTGTGATCTTTTGTTTAAAAACTAGAAATGAGTTTTGCTTCACACGTCCAGCTGCTGTGCTTTGGCTCCTGTTATGCTGTCATGGGTGTACAGATAATAGTGGGATGGACAGTTTAGGCCATAAGCCAGTGGCCTGTAGCATTCAGGTGGGCTGTTTTTTGTTTTTTTTTAAGTAACTAAAAAGGTACTATTTGATCTACATTTAGGAAATCACAATTGGATTTATATCTTTAAATGTTAATTACAGTGGTAAGTAATTTAGGGGGCTTAGCATTATATCTATGGCTACTTAGGTTTTAAAAAGTAGCTTTCCAGGCTCTGCAGTGGGCTCTTGGCTTTACCAAGAATGAAACCCCCATACATGTGTTCAAAATATTTGTAACTCAGTATTTGTTTTCATTCTGTTTTACAGCCCCCTGAACTCTGGAGAAGCCATCAGGTTCCCACTCCCTGGCAGGAGACATCCAGACCTCTTGTAGTTATGTACAGGGCTCCATTGTTTTCACTGGATATGCACCAGGCTTCAACAGAGGCATTCAGGGGGAAAGTATACTTTTCCTACCGTCTGGTGAGAGCAGAGTGGTTTTGTCTGACAGCACGGCTCCATTTAAAAACAGGAGGTCATCTTTGTGATTCACTGTGGGAAGCTAAACTGTCCTTGAACCTCAAGCAGGGGAGTCTCTATGTACAAAAGATGTGAAATAGCTCACTCTGCATCTCTATATCCATAATACCCACTCACCCATTTTATAGCCAATATTCAAAGGCATGTGTGCATTTGAAGTTACAACTTTTCCAAATTGTTTAATAAGTCTAATTTCCCTCAAGAATTTCCTCTAGGAATTCTCATTTTCATAGGGCAGTCCTTCACAAAAGTACACCTCTCATGCTTCTTGAACAGAAGAAGCAGGCCAAGCATTTTATCTTATCAGGGTGCCAGGTTCTTAATGTAAACATGCTGTCACTTTCCCAATCAAAAAATTCCACCATTATCATTTTACAAGACCTGTAAACTTGCATGTAGTTAAAGGTCTCATCTAGACTGGTCAAAAATGTTAGGAGATAGTGTTTGTTTTTTTACTGCTGTGCATACTACTTATTTTTCTGAGAACCAGATAATATTTTGGTAACTCCAGGAAGTTTGGGGCTTTTCCTCCTCCTTGCTTGATTCTTTTTATTCCTATCAACAGTGTGGGTTTTTAACAATTTATACTTTCCAGTACATTCGTGAGTGGTAGTAGGATGTAAAGTTCTGTTTGCATGTGTACAGTCCTCTCACCAGTGGCATACCTAGTATATTTGGCACCTGGTGCAGATCATTTTTTAATATCCTCTTCTTTTCTTCCACAGCCCTTTCTGGGTCTGGCAGACCTGCTGGCTGGGTGGGAAAGGGGGGTGACTTGCTTTCCCACTTGCCCAGCAGTTCTGCCAGACCTGGAAGGCAGCCCATTCCCACCAACAGCCACTGGTGGGGTAGGCTGGCTGCTGCTGTGACCCAACGGCTTTTTCCACATCTGACAGAACTTCTGGGCAAGCAGGAGAGGGAAAATATTTTCTTTACTGCCTTGCAAGCAGAGTTGCCAGGGAAGACAGACTCTTCACACCAGTGCATTGGGTGACACCTCCTTCTAGTGATGCCCCTACCACTCCCCTCTCCTTGTTTAATATATATTCATTGTAATCTACAATAGTCTTCTGTTTCTGCCCCAAACCTCCATTTATTTATTTAGTAATAGCTCTATAGCATTGGTGTTATAGTGACAATTAATGTTATTGCTGTGCTAGGAGGAGATCAATCTCCTTCCCCCTCGTGCCCTCCCACCCATTCCATATGGATCAGGGCACAAGAGTTAGGTTTTGTGGCAATTCCTCCTTACCTTCTTTTCCTTCTTCATCTCCTTTTTAGAATCATCAATATTTCTGAAATTGATTTTGTTTCCAACTGATATTTATTTAGTTCCATTTTAATTTCTTCATTTCAGTGGCATTCTGATGCCTGGTGGCACCTGATGTGGGGCAGGCACCAAGGAGCCCCCTGCATGGCCTCCAGGAGGTCTGAAATGCCCTTGTGCCACCCCTGGCATGCCCCAAAAGCCTCTGTGCCACCCCCAGGAGGCCCGAAAAGCCCCTTTGTCAGGTGCAGGGCTTCCAAATATCTTTCACTCCAGGAGGCCTGAAATGCCCCCACACTGGGCCCAGGAGTCTCCACACCAGGCCTAGTAGGCCCAATAAGCCTCCCCACCAGGCTCAGGAGGCGTGGGCTGAAACAGCCCCCACGGGGGGTGGGGAGCGAACCTAGTGTCACCCCCCTTTTGGGAATCACCCGGTGTGCCCCCCCCCAGTAATGCTACTGCTTCATTTTAAAACTTTTCACCCTTTCAGGTTTTTAAGGTACTTGCTGCTGCTGCTAATTTATCACTCTTATCTCCTAGTTCTTCATATCATAGTTTTCTTGTAACTGCTGCTGCTATGCAATACAATCATTGGTTTATGTCCTGAAAGATAAGTGTTGGAATTGCTAGAATTGAAAAGTTGACATCTTCAGCAATTAGTTTCACTTCATTCTTTGGTGCAGCTTTTAAGCTTGGTGCTTCTTTTCTTTTGAGTGTTCTTCATTTCCTTAGTAAATTTGCTCTGTAATTGAGTTTGCTGAATAAGAATATTCAGTATTCTTTTCAGTAACAGTATTTCTTTTCTTTCTAAATTTTCTGTCATATCTTTTCAATTTCTAAATTTCCAGTACTAGCTCATTTTTCAGTTAGTTGTCCTTCTCTTTTCTTAGTAGCAAGATTCATTGATTCCCCCCTCATTCTTACCCCTTTAGTCTACTGCTTTATTGATCTTTGCAATTATTCAGGTTCTGTTATTGAAAATAATTTATTTTAGATAATATGACAGTTTTGCAGTGATGTATTTGGTTCCTTTAGTCAAGTGCTTTAGTCCAAGTCTCAAGACAAGTCTCTACCTTCAAACTTCAAGTCAAGTCTGAAGTCCTTACAAGATACTTTCAAGTCAAGTTTCAAGTCAAGTCTCAAGTCTGGGAGCCAATTTTCAATAGAAAAAAAAGGAGGCAGGGTGCAGTTCTTGGAGGAAACAGCAAGTCTGTTAGACAATGGGCTTGAGGTGGGGCTTGAGGTCTGCTTGGCAGAGGGGCTCTAGAATTATCCTTCTGCCTCAAGTCCATTGCCTAACAGATTTGCTGTTTCCTTCTGAGAAAAATGTCTTGCATTTGCGGGGTGGGTCTTGCCTGCTGCTTGAAGTGAATGCACCAGCAAGTGAGCCACTAAAAATATGCAAGTCTCAAGTCAAGTTGATTCAGTTTCTCATTTTTGCCAAGTCAAGTCAAGTCACTGAAGCAACCTGAGTCTGACTTAAGTCAATTGACTTGAGTCTATCACTGTAATTTGGGTTGCACAATTGTTGCTCTGTATGTTAGCAGGGTTCTTGTTGTTGCTGCTGCTGCTGCTGCTGATGGCTGAGCAGCCTTTGATTCAACCCCCCCCCCCCTGTCAACTCTCTCTCCCCATACATGTGTGTGTGTGTGAGAGAAGGAATCTCTATTGAAACTTGAAATGAAAAATGGTGAAGCATATTCAGGATATGAGTCTCCATTCAAAAATTATCTCACTCTCCTACTCATTTTCAGGAAGGCTGGGAAACACATAGAACATTTGCCATAGTCATTTGTTACATGTGCAATATGAGTAGAAAATGTCTGTGAAGGAATAACTAGCTTCATTCATATCATTGTGCAGGGTTTTGTTTTTTGTTTTTTGTATTCTGTTATAACTTCTGTAGTACCTTAGAAGGCCATAAAACAGAGATGTGATGCCTTGAGCCATGCAATGTCAGGGACACCATTAAAGGCATAGCACTTTTCTACTTATGTTGCCCCTTCACAGCTTTCTGTAACATCTGAAATGGGATACCAGTGTTATATTTTCCAAACACGTGTTTGACAGATGTTTTGGACTGTATCTCCCATTTGCTCCAGTTAATAGGACCAATGTGGGGGCTGAAATCTTAAGCATATGGGGGGAAAAACCAGGTTGGAAAAGGATGTTTTAATGTACTATCCCCATGATGGTGAATCAATGGCACACATGCCAGAGATGGCATGCAAAGCCATTTTCTCTGGCACGCAGAGGGTGAGGAGGAGGAGAAACAGGCATGTGCTTCTTCCTCCTCCTTCCTGTCCATCCCAGGCCTTCAACTGCCTTTCTGGAGGCAGCTGAAAGCCGGGGATGGCACAGGGGGAGAGTAGGAAGAGGCCTGTTCCTCTTCTTCCCTCACCCCCAGGCCTTCAGATGTCTCTGGAGAGGCAGCTGAAGGCCTTGGAGGGCAGAGGGAAGAAGTCCCACCCTGGAAGTCCCACTCCCAGAGGTCAGAAGTCCTACCCTTGGCACCGAGTAACACCTGGTGCCAGAAGGTCTTTTAGTTTAGGAACTCGCCCCCTAAAAGGTTTGCCACCACTGTA
This sequence comes from Phrynosoma blainvillii, assembly GCA_026167975.1. Taxonomy (NCBI): domain Eukaryota; kingdom Metazoa; phylum Chordata; class Lepidosauria; order Squamata; family Phrynosomatidae; genus Phrynosoma; species Phrynosoma blainvillii. Next base: position 230,556,780 of record JANUYF010000003.1, on the reverse strand, counting down.
CTATCCCCATGCAATTAGATGTTGCAATTTTGACATTACCCTTGGCATAATTTCTATGGTTTATGTTTGAACATGCACACATGTTTTTAAAGGAATAAAGAAAGAGGCAAAATACAAAATGCAGCATCCAAGAGTGAGGGCTATTGGATATTATGACTGGCTAGTTTTATTTATGCTTTCTGGTTGGGGAGATAAAGTATGATGATATATGTTCCTCTCCCTTCCCCATTCATCACAAGTGGAGTTTATAAGACATGTCTTTGAATTAAAGCCAGCAAGGTGGATGTCATAGATCTGAAATGTCATGCAGATGACCATTTTTATTGTTTGGCCAGAGACAGTTCATAAGACTGTACTGGTGTCATTTATGGAATAGTTTTTTTAAGGCATCCCATTATGTCCAATTACTTAGTGGAGACTAATTTATGTTTCGCTCCTCTGTTATGGCTTTGCTATTTTATTCCAAACTGTATTTCAAATGAACTGTTATAAAGACATTCCATGTGAATTGCGTAAAGGGCAGTTCTGTTCTTACACACTTGCTATTGGGTTTTGCCTGAATTTCTCTTTCACATAGCAAAGTGGTGTCCCATATTACCTCATCCTTTAACCTTTAAAAATGTAGAATAGAAATTGGTTCCTAGAAAATGTCACTATAGGAATACTTTAACAAGTAGAGGTTACTACAATTTTCCCTTTCTGTGACTCCCCCCCGCCTTCTTCAGAGGAGCAGAAATATGTTCCCCTGTCCATACCTCTGAGGGTCAAAATAGACAATGGACAATTACAGCACAAACTTTCTCTCTCAATATAATTGCACATTTTTAAACTACCGAACCAGCAACGCTTCTTTTGCATAACCATGTAATTGCAAATTGATAACAGGTCTGCAACAAATTTTATCATACATTGGTCCTTTCAACTACTGCATATGGGATTTATTCATCAGCTATCTGACATTAAACTCACTCACGTATGCATGTTTTTGCTTGATGGAAAATCCAACAAACCAGTTTTTTCTAGCACTCTATTTTCTCCATGAAATAAAGCTTCCTCTAGTGCAATGCATTTTGGTAGCTCATTAACATTGCATTTTAAAGAAACAAATTTTAAAAAGGAGGCATAGGAAAGGCTTCCACTTTTGAGAAACAAGTTAAATACTTCTCTTCTCACACTGGAAGCACTGAATGTTCAGGAACAGGAAGGGGAAGAGAAGAGAGTACACTCATCCTTCCACATTTGTTGCTTTGACTTTTGCTGATTTGATTATTTATGGATTTTATTAATATGTTCTCTCTAGCAATATCTAGGTCCTCCAGCACAACTCTATGGTCAACTTTAACCAAAAGTTGCACGGAAGAACCTACAGATTCCTAGGCATTTGTAGCTCCTCCAGTGTAATTCTATGGTCAATGTCTGGCAGATGTTGACCACAAAGTTGCACTGAAGAACCTAGAGGTTCCTAGAGAGGTGTTCCCTCAGGTAAAAATATCGTGTTTTTGTTATTTGTGTTTTTTTCCACATTCACAAGGGTCCTGTGTCCCTAACCCCAGTGACTATGAAGGGATGAGTGTAATGCGAACTCACACCACATGAGATCATCTATCTCCAAATTACCTATCACACACAACCTCAATAACGGGGCCAACTGCATGATTGACAACTGTTCACAGGATTTTCCTGTTCATTAAAAGTTGCAGTACAAGCATGGATTGGCTAGAAAATAACTACTGCCCAGCTATGAGGCTGTGCAGTAGGATCCTCTCATTAGACTGAACATTGTGCTTCTATCCCACTATTAAAGAGCAGTGTGATAATTTCCAATAATGGGAATACATACTCCCAACTGTAAACTCTCATTCACTTTCATAGTGTGATTTCCAAAACACATGTCTTAGCAATAATCTTACAAATTAAGCCTATGTTTACCTTGCTATGACCAGTCACATAACAAAGAATGTTAAAGGCAAGATATGTGGGTGAGAAAAACCAGGTGCTGTCACAAGCAGCATGTTACCATTTGGTGGAACATCCAGTCAACAATAGACTAAGATGTCCCCAATATTTATTGGTTATGGTTACAGTCTACAGCATTTGACACAACACAAAGCAATATGTCTAGCACAGGGATCAGATTCATGTGGTCCAAATTTTGTTAGACTACAGCTTCCACCAGCCCTTGTCAACATAGGCAAAGGTGAGGAATACTGGTAGGTGTAGTTTAACAATATGTGGAAGGCTCACAATTCCTACCACTGGTCTAACAGAACCTTGGTCTGCTCTCAGTGCATTGTATTTCTAATTTCTAATCTAAGATATCCATCCTTTGTGTTAATTATTAATGCTGGAAATACTAACCATCTATTTCCCAGTCATTTCTTTGCCTTCATTTTCAGAAGCCTCCCTTGAACAGTTTCCCTATACAAATCCCAATATGGCCCGCATGGCCATTGGTGAGGGGGCAATGAGAATTATATTCCAACAATCTGGGGAATTCAAGGGAAGGAAAGACTGACTTAAAGCCTTGTATTTTTCTATAGGGTTGGGGAAAATAATATCTGTTGATTTAACAGTATCATACACAACAGCAGTTTCTTCTACCCAAATAGTAATCTATGTGATGGTCATTGTTCTGTGGCATGTATTATTCCTTTCACAGCTTGGTCATGTGGAACATTGTAGGCACTGAATCAGATTCATATGCAGGGACAATCAGGGTAGTCTTACCTGCCCCCACCAAATAGAGGGATCCCCATAAGGGATTTTGGTGGTAGGTTTCTAACCATCAGCTCAGCTTATGAGCTAACATGCAAACTGCACTCCCACATTCTAAGAAGAAGAAACCATGTGTCTGCCAGTGTCTTGCTGGGTTCCCTTTTTGATGCCCTGAATGATTCCCTGTGGGGCCTGTGGGGTCCCTCAGGATTCTGTTTTGTCCCCCATAATGGTTAACATCTACATAGTACCTCTGGGGGAAATCATCTGGAGGTTTGTGGTTTGATGTTACCAATATGCTGATGGCACCCAACTCTATCTCTCCTTCCCATCTGATTCTTAGGAAGCTGTCTAAGTACTGAAGTAATGTCTGCAGTAATTTACTGGATGAGAACAAAGAAATGGAAACTTAACCAAGACAAGGCAGAGGTGCTCCTGGACAGTTGAAAAGCAGATCAGGGAATATAAACTGGATGGAGCTACATTCCTCCTAAAGTCTCGGGCTCACAGCTTGGGTGTTCTCCTGGACTTATCTCTGAGCCTGGATGTCCAGGTTTTTGCAGTGGCTAGGAGTGTGTTTACACAGCTAAAACTAGTCACCAGCTATACATCAGATTGGGCTATGGTGATGCATGTCTTGATTGCATCCCTTTTTGTAACACAATATATACAAAGTTGTTATTGGAAACTGTTCAGAAACTTCAGCAGGTCCAAAATATTGTGGGCAGAGTGCTGACTGGAGTGTTATAGGGATTATGCAACTCCCTTATTAAAATAGTTTCACTGGCTACTGGTTCATTTCTGGGGACAATTCAAAGTATTAGTCATGATGTACAAAGCCCTATATGGCTTAGATCTACTATATGTCCCCATATGAACCTGGCAAAGTTATAAGATCTACAGGGAGAGCTTTCTCTTGGTCTTGTCATGAGCTTGCTTGGTGAGGACAAAAGAGAGAGTCTTCTCAGTGGCTACTCCCACCCAGTGGTGTCCCGGGGGGGCGTATGTGGACTGCACCAGGTGACACTCCAGAAGAGGGGGTGACACCTGGTCAGCCCCCTGCAGGTGCTCCCTTGGTCCTGTGCAGGTGCCGCTCCAGGTCTCAGGGGGTCTCCAGGCCTCACAGAGTCTCCAGCCTGGATGGGTGGTAGGCGGCCATTTCTGAAGCCCATGTAGTGCTTCACCCACCCAGGCAGCCATTTCCCCAGCCCCAGAAGTCCTGCCTGGAAGTCCCACCCCTGGTAGTCCCACCACTTGCACCAGGTGGCACCCGGTGCGGGATCCCCATGCTCCCACCCGCTGAAATGCCCTGTGGGAGGCTAGGCTGGACCCCTCCCTGCTCTTCTTCCTCTCTGTAGGCAAAGACCTTTTTGGTGAAACAGGTTTTTAATGTTTAAGCAGGAAGGCTTCTTATTGGGATGTGTGCTTTATCATTTAATATATATATATATATATATCTTTTAAATGATTTTATACTATTTGATGTGGAGATTTTTAATTGTTTTTACAACTGTAGTTTTAAAATTCATTACCTTTGGGAGCTACCTTGGGTCCCACTCTAGGAGAAATGTGGCATACAAATGAGATAGATAGATGATAGATAGATAGACAGACAGACGGATACTTTCAGGTGGGATTTACGTAGAACATAAACTTGTTAAATTCTACTGTGTGATTGTCCATCCTGAATGTCATGTATCTCAGTTGTCACTTATTGCTGTTTTGAAAAACTGGCAGTATTAGTGGTCAACCAGAAACAAAATGATTTCATACTGATATTCTTTATATGGATGTAATCTTCCCCACAAGCTTCAAATGCTGAAGCACCTTCTGGTTTGATTTTAATCTAAGATGCTAGATTTATTTCCTTCCTGAAAAATGGAATAAGTCCATGGGAGGGTGGTGAGAGCATGGATCTTATTAAAGCCTGTGCTCAGAAGGAATTTTCTCATTGTGATTTGAGTTTCTGGTTAGTGATGGGGTTTGACACTGAGTGCAGAATAGGAAATTGGCTCATATTTACTTGGTTGTCCATGATACTGACCTGTAGATATGCTTCTTTTATACAACAATGGTTAAAATGGAGCTCAGAGAGCTATTTATTTGCAGCAGATACATTTACATAGCAACTCTATACTGATTTTCATTAGAATAAGCCCCTCTGAATTCAAAGGAATTTCACTGTAGAAATTTATAGGATTCCACTTAATCTCTGTATTACAGCAGCCACAAAATATTCATGTTAAAACTCTACCAGAGAAAGGACCTTCACACTGCAACAATGTCTTTCAGTACATTGACAATGATTTATATATATATAAAATTCATCATCCTCTCAAAGTTTTTAGCACATTTGGCATATATCGGAATTGAGTCAATAGTTTTTAGCTTGCATTTGGAAGAGTCCTTGAAACTGTTCCTCTCTGAATTGATTTCTGCATGTTGCAAGCCTGATGCATGGGGCTATGGTGGTGCAATTCGAGGGACATCTTATACCTGCCAACCCTCCTTCTGTCTCTCCCATAGGCCCCTAGTGTGAAGACGCTTGTGGCAGCTGTTATGTTGTTTCTCCTATGCTAAACCTCGGCTGTTTAGCATCTAATCTTTCTGTTTTTACTTAGTTATGGAGGAAGAGAAGTCCCATGAGGACTGTTTAAGCATTATATTTTATTTTACAGCCAGCCCTCCATATCCACAGATTTTTTAATCTACAAATTCAATCACTCACAGCTTGGAAATATCGTGTGTGTGTGTGTGTGTGTGTGTGTGTGTGTACCAAAATAACAAATGTTGATTCCCCCCCCCCCCCCATTTTGCATAAGAGAAACCATTTTACTATGCCATTGTATTTAATGGGAGTTGAACATCCATTGATTTTGGTGCCCATGGGGGCGGGGGGTGGTTTCTTGAATGAAACCCCAGGAGATATCAAGGGCCCACTGCATTTGCCAGGGCAGAGGGCTGGCTCTTCCCTCTTTCATTTCTCTGTGAAAATTGCCAGAATTACTGCCCCCAACCTTCTATACAGGAACAGAATCGTAAAATGGACTAAGAGTATTTTTGTATTCTGTTCTAGACAAACTAATAATGCCTCATTCCCAGGAGTTTCTGCCCAGTCTTGTCAAAAAGTAGTTGCTTAACAAGATCTAATAACAGCAAATACAATGGGTCCTTGATATATGCTGGGGTTTGGTTCCAAGATCCCCTGTGGATACCAAAATCCTGTCATGTCCTGCCTGGACGATAACTTGGAGGATGAGGAGGATGAGCCAGAACTTCCTTCGGGTTCTGAGCCTACAGTGGAGGAGCCCCAGCCTGGCTCTAGCAGTCCTGATTTCCAGGACAGAATAATCTCTGGCCCTGACCAGGCTGATAGCAACATAATGGCTGGGGACATGCTTTGGAGGAGTTGCTGCAGATGAATTTGCAGTGTTCTGCCCAGGTGCAGCAATTAACTCAAACTATGGCTACGCTCCAGGGTCAGGTGAACCCTTCAGCTCCTGAACAATGCCGGAAATGCTTTCCTTCCTTTCCCGATGAGTTCCAGGGAGACAGGACTATGTTGGACAGCTTTCTCGCTAACTGCAAGCTACACTTTAAGCTTTGCAGGGACGACTTTCCTGATGACTCACATAAAGTGGCGTTTATCATTAGTTTGTTGTCAGGTCCTGCCAGCAAATGGACCACTCCCTACTTGAACCAAGATAGCCCCCTCCTCAATAACCTGCAGGGCTTTATTGATGAAGTGAGAACCACCTGGGGGGATCCTGTAAAGACTGAGATGGCGGAGAGTCAAATCTGAGCTCTCCATCAAGGCAAAGGGACTGTAGTATAGTACTCCACATCCTTCCACCTGATAGTGCAAGATTTGGATTGGAATGACAGCACCTTGCAAGCCCAATTCTGTTATGACCTAGTGGACCCAATTTTGGACAAGTTAGCATGCTCGGAGCCTCCCGAGTCCCTGGATTTGCTAATTGTGCAAGCTACGCACTTGGACTGCTGCCTTGCTGCCCACAAACAGACCCGTCAGAGTGCCCCTCTGCCCCTCCCTTCCCAGCCTGCGGTGGAACCTATGCAGCTCGGAGGGGTCCGCCCATGGCTCACTGGGGCCAAGAAGGAATTCAGGAGGAGGGAGTGGCTCTGCCTGTATTGCAGCCTTCAGGGGTATTTTGCCTGGGAATGCCCTGCCAAGGGAGGCTGGGCCACGCTTCAGGAAAACGGGCCCTCCCAGGTGTACAGCGGGTTCAACATCTGGAAAAGTCTCTTGATCCCACTATCTCCAGTTCAGCTCCCCCAAAGACCCTTTGTTGGTGGCCACCAATCTTAGGCTCCCCACCATGGAGCTGCTTCCTGTAGGAGCTATGTTGGACTCGGGACCTCAAACAACTTTATGGACCTGGAGTTTGCGAAACGCCACCAGATCCCTTTGGAGGCCCTTGATGAGCCCAGACCAGTGGAGACCATTGATGGATGGCTGCTCCAGTCTGGCCCTGTGACCCACTAGATGACTGTGCTCCACCTGGAGATCCAGGGCCATGTGGAGGAAATCCAGTTTCTGCTGGTGGCCATCCCCCATTTCCCTTTGGTCTTGGGGATGCCCTGGCTCTTGAGGCATGACTTGCACATCTCTTGGTCCTGTCGGGAAGTCCTGTTTGCCTTGGAATATGCCAGGAACACTGTTGGCCAGAGCGGATCCCTGCAGCAGTAGCAGCGGAGACCCCAGACTGTCCGGTCAGGTTACCGGTGAAATATCAGAATTTCACTGATGTATTTGACAAAAAAGAGGCAGACTGGCTCCCACCACATTGACCCTATGATTGTGCTGTCGACCTGGTACCAGGGGCCCCTATTCTGGTGGGGCCCCTTTACTCCCTCTTGGAGCCTGAGCTGGTGGCTTTGAAAGCCTTTTGGAGAAGAACCTCCAGAAGGGCTTCATCCAGCCCTCTGAGTCTCCTGCAGGCACACCCATCTTGTTTGTGCACAAGAAGTGCAGGGAGCTGCATCTCTGCAACAACTACTGGGCACTCAACTGGATCACCATTCAGAACTGGTACCTATTACCATTGATTCTAGAGTTGCTGGAGCAGCTTTGCCATGCCAAGGTCTTCACCAAGCTGGACCTCTGGGGGGTGTACAACTTGGTGAGGATCCAAGCTGGAGACAAATGGAAGACGACATTCCAGACATGGCATGGACATTATGAATACACTGTCATGCCCTTTGGACTGTGTAATGCTCCAGTCGTCTTCCAACACTTTATCAATGATGTTTTCCAGGACTATCTAGACCACTTTGTCATCATTTATTTAGATGATTTTTGATTTATTCCCCTAGCCAGGCAGCCCATGACGCCCATGTCCGTGCAGTGCTCCAGAGGCTCCAGCTCTATGTGAAGCTCGAGAAGTGCACCTTTGACCACTGCGAGGTGGACTTCTTGTGCTACTGGATCTCAGCCCAGGGCGTGGCCATGGACAATTCCAAGGTGGAGGCAGTATTGTCATGGCAACCTCCTTGCAGCAGAAAGGACATCCAGCAGTTTCTAGGGTTCGCAAACTTTTACTGGAAGTTCATTGAGGACTATGCAACCCTAGCGGCCCCTATCTCCCAACTGCTGCAAGGGAAGGCTCGCTTCCAGTGGACAGTGACCACACAGCAGTTATTCAAGGCCTTGAAGGTGTGCTTCACATCGGCCCCCATATTGCAGCACCCTGATCCGTGGATGCCCTTTGTCGTTGAGGTGGATGCCTTGGATGTCACCCTTGGGGTGATTTTGCTCCAGCCAACCGGGCCCCAGGTGCACCTGTTGCTTTGCGCTTTCTACTCCCGACAGCTCACACCTGCAGAGCAGAATTACACCATTTGGGAGAAGGAGCTCTTGGCAATCAAGGCGGCACTTGAGACTTGGTGGCATTTCCTTTTAGAGGCGGCTCACCCAGTGCAGGTCACATGGACCATCGCAATTTGGAGCACCTGCAGATGGCACAGAAGCTGTCCCAGAGGCAGAAGTGGTGGTCCTTGTTCTTTGCCCATTTCAACTTTCAGCTGCAGTATGTGCCCTGAGCCCAAAACCATCAAGCAGATGCTCTCTCCTGGAAGCTGGAGTATGTCTTAGACCCAGAGGGAGAGCTTCAGTCCACCATTTTGTGCCCAGAGAACTTTGCCACTGCCCTAAGAGAGACTACCTTGTTGGGCCAGATCCATGACCTCCAGAGCTGGGACCCACTGGTGGTCCAGTGTGCTGCAAAGGGAGACGCTTCTCCCTTCACATTCCGAGAGGGCCTCCTTTGCCATGAGTCCACCTGTACATGCCAGCTGGTGCTTGTTGGGAGGAGGTCTTGAGGTTGTGTCATGACAGTAAGCCAGCAGACATTTTGGTTTTTGTAAAATGCTGCACCTCCTCACCCAGGAGTTTTGGTGGCCTCGTGTCCTGGCTGAGGTGGCCAAGTACACTGACACTTGTCTGGTGTGTCACCATGCCAAGGACCACCCGGGTCAGCCCGTGGGTTTGTTGTTGCCTCTACTGATGCCCTCTGGGCCTTGGAAGGTAGTGTCCATGGACTTTATAATGGACCTGCCCATGCCTGCTGGCTATACCACCATTTGGGTGGTGATGGACCTCTTTTCGAAGATGGCCCATTTTGTGCCTTGTACTGGCCTCCCTACAGTGAAGGAGATGGCCCAGATGTTTGTCCAGTATGTCTTCCAGCTCCATGGCCTTCCCGAGGTAGTGGTCACGGATCATGGCACTCAGTTCACTGCCCGTTTCTGGACCAGTCTGTTGCGTCTCCTAGACATTGTGCCTTACCTATCTTCGGCTCATCACCTCCAGTCTGATGGGCAAATGGAGCACACTAACAGGATTCTGGAGCAGTGCCTATGGTGCTAATCCAGTTACCATCAGGAGAACTGGGCCGACCTGCTTCCGCTGGCTGATTTTGCCTACAATAACTTCGCCCATGCCTCGGCTCAGCAGACTCCTTTCTTTGCCACTGGGGGCTTTTATCCTCAAGGGTTCCCTGCTGTTGCTCTTGCTTCATTGGTCCCTGTAACAGATCAGTGGCTCCAGGAATTCCAGGCCATGCAGTTTCTGTTGCAGGAACAGCTCGAGGTGGCCAAGGAGGCATACAAGAAGGAAGTGGATCAGCGACACCAGGAAGGTTCCCCCTTTGCGGGTGAGGGATCCAGTCTGGCTTTCAACGTGGCACCTTCCTCTTCAGTAGCCATGTTGGAAGTTGGATGCCCAGTTTGTGGGGCCCTACAAGATTGTGGCCCAGGTCAATCTAGTAGCCTTCCAGCTTCAACTTCCTCAAACGTGGAGGATTCACCCCATCTTCCACCAGTGCCTGTTGCTCCCAGCCATGGGGGTCTAACCCGATGTTGAATCATCCCCACCACTGGACCCAATCTTGGTCAATGGGGAGCAGGAATTCAAGGTGGCCCAGATCTTGGACCCCTTCCATCGTCGGGGTTATCTCCAGTACCTTGTCGACTGGGTTGGGTATGGGCTGGAGGAGCACTCCTGGGAAGATGTTGCTGATGTCCATGCTCTTCATCTGGTCCGGTCCTTCCATTGCCACTTCCCTGACCAGCCCCGACCTCCTTCTGGTGAGAGAAAAGTTGATGGGAGGGGGAGTGATGTTATGCCCTGCTTGGATGAGGACTCAGAGGATGAGCCAGAAGTTCCTCTGGGTCCTGAGCCTACAACAGAGGAGCCCGGTTCTAGCAGTCCTGCTTTTTCAACTCCCATGGAGCCTCCAGTAGAGCCAGTGGCATCTCAGGAGGTTGCCCTGCAGCCAAGCCTCCCAATGTCAGAACCATCAGACATGGAGGAGGATCGGAGGACTGTGCCTACCTTCAGTCAGCATCAAGCAGAAAGGGCGGGCCTTCAGCGCTCAAGGAGGCTTTATGAAAAACGCCGAGGTAATCAAGGTGATCAGCCCCAGCTGAGCTCCAGAAGCTAGGGAGTTTAAGCAGGTGTGGAAATGCTGCCTCAGTGCCAGAGACTATCTGAGCTTCCTGGCAAAAGCCTCTGTCTCTGTCTCTCCTTGTTCCTTGGCCTGAACCCTTGACTCTTGGCTTATTGTGAACTACTAGAACCCTTGACCCTTGGATGGCTGACTACGCTTGGACTTCTGGAACCCTTGACTTTTGAACTGCCTTGTCTCTCTGCTTCATTGGAACCCTCGACTTTCGGACCATGTTTGACCGTTTGCTGTCTGACCGTTTGTTTTGGTAACTAGGACTTGGTTTGGGACTTTTCTCAGCCTTGGCTATCAGCCCATCAGCTGTCTTTCCAGGACAAATCCATGGATGCTCAAGTCCCACTAAATACAATGGCATAATAAAATGGTGTTCCTTATATAAAAAAGGTAAAATCAAGGTTTGCTTTTAGGATTTTATTTATATCTTTTTAACATTTTCAAACGATGGATGGTTGAATCCATGGATAAGAAATATATAGATATGGAGTGCTGACTGTATTTATTTATCTATTAAATGTAATACTTTTGCTCATTTCTATCTGTGAAGGAAGGGAAAAAAGATGAACATGTCACTCTCTTCTCCACTGAAATCAGGATAACAGATTGTATTTGCAAACACCACTCATAAATTAGTGTAGGTGGGGAGAAGGCACACATTGACGATGCTGGTCAAACCTACATGTATACAATATCCCCCTCATACATGAGGGAATTGTAAAAGTTAGCAACTGTTGGAAATCTATACTCACCAGTTGATAGTGTTCATGTTTGCAGATTTCTCTTTGGCCACTTTACCATACCCATTCTTTTCCTACATTACTCTAATAATTTTTTACTCTTTCTTCCTCCTCTATTCATCTGTTTTATTATTATGTAATTTGTATGCAATGCCACATTTATATGTTTACAAAGATGACTCAGGCCCTGTCTGCATAGGCCAAAAGACATCATCCTCTTCAGATAATGCATGTCTGAAACCCTGGTTTGACATGTCCCAAACCAATATCTGGCATGCTCCACAGTAGAACCAGGGTATTACAACTTAAAATGTTTTTGTAATAAAAAAAATGCCTGTTGCCCTGGATCTTCCAGGAGGATCAGGAGGTATCTGTTCCCATGCCTTGGCAGCTGTTTGCATGGGTGTTCCACTGAGCCACCTGGAATGTCTGCCACTACTACTGATCACTTATTTCTGAGGTCAGAACAAGGTGCCCAGCCATGTGATCAAAGTTAGTTGCCTTACCTCAGAAGTGAGTGACTTGAGGCAGCAGATGTGCCAGGTGGCTCAGCAGGGTGCTCATGCAGACAACAATTGCAGCACAAGAATGGCTAGGTAACAGGGGAAAGTTGCAGCCACTGCAGGGCCAGGATACTCCAGGATGCCCCTGGAGTATCCTGGCTTGTGCAGAGGGAGCCTACACTTGTTTCTTTCTGTGTGTTTGCGTGGGTTGCTGTTGGACTGCTTTTGCTCAATCTGCCTTGCCAATTTTATTACTTTGCTTGATAAATCCACTACTATCACTCACATTTCTGAACAATTATTCTAAAACATTTAGAGATTCTAGGGATTAACACAATGGTTCATTCCCAATTCTTTTTACATGTTCCAGTAGTCTCCACCATGAAGATGGATACTTGACTTAAATGGTTGCTTTACACAGTCATGTCCCTCACTGCATGTGAGCAGCCTCCAGTCTTTCTCAGAGGCCACTTGCAAGGGCACAGCTTAGTGTGAGTTGGCATGTTTGCTGGCAGTCAAGCAGTATATATTGCTGTGAATCTGCTTTGCCACTCATGTAAGAGGAAAGATCAACATATCCTCTGAGGTGTCATTTTATTTTGGCTCACAGATGATCCTGAGTTACGGAACCAAGACCTAGCACAATATATGTGAAAGCTATTAAGCATAAGGGTGTGACCTTACATTATATGATTTAGGGGGGAAATAAAACAAATCTTGGAACTTAGGTCAGTAAATTGGCAGATGATACCATATCCAGTCAGTTAGGGAAAAGGCATTTAGAACTTCAAAAGGCATATGTGAAATCAAGCTGTTAATCTATAACCCCTTATAAATGAATGGTATGTACTTTTCCTTCCCCCATTTTTGAACTGCAATTAAGATTCTGGATTTGTTTATTAAGTATGAGAAATAATAAGTTTATTAAGTATGAGAAATATCTAGTGAAAGGAGCTGAACAGAAAGCTGAGCTTGTACAGCTGATGATGGAATGGGGAAAGAGCTACAAAGTAAGCCATTTTAATTTCCAGTCCAAACAACATAAGCCTTTCCAATTTTAATTAAAATTTAATAGAAGTCTCTTATGTGTGGAAAAGATGCAGCTACAGATCTTTCACATATCAAAAGTTCTGTTTGATATATGATGTTGGGGAATGCAAAGATAAAATATATGCATGAAGTTTCTGACTATTGGCAGACTGGTGACATTCCCAGTCCTAATCAGAGCCTGGAAGTAACTAGTTACAAATAATGGCCAGAACTCTATTGTTAGTGTAATTTACCTGTATACTGGCTCACCATTCAACAATGATTTCAGTGGAACTACTCTAGTTAGGACTAAACAATTGCATTCAGGCCAATGAGTTGCTTATTTCCTTTTTGGACTAACCGAGGTCCTGTACAGACTGCCAGAAATAATCCATTTTGAGACCACTTTAACTGTCCTGGCTCAATGCTAGGGAATCATAGGGGTTTGGGTTTTTTTCTGAGACATTGAGCCTTCTCTGTCAGAGAGCTCTGATGCCATAATAAACTATAGTTCCCATGATTCCCTAGCATTGAGCCAGGGCAGTTAAAGTGGTTTCAAACTGGATTATTTCTGCAGTGTGTTTTGGCCCATAGATATCTAAATGCCAATGGAGAAATCGTCTTATTATCCCTTCTCAATTTTATCGCTCAGTCCTATGAAGAAGAGAACTATCACTAGAAAATGGAAAATACAGGTAACGGTACAATCAGTTTTCTAGGGCACATTAAGATGTCCTAAAGCAATCCATGTCCCATTGAAAAACATGGTTTTATCCAGAAAGACATTGAATTAGTCATTGGAAAATAAGATTGGAACACTTTTGATGTGCCACTCACAACATGCCCTTTCATGAATGGAACTACTGTTGATATAGGCAGAGCTGGAAGAATATGAAAGCCAAGACTTGTATACAGGGAGGTGTGAGCATTTATGAAAACCTCACTCAAATTCAAAACCTAGGGTGATTTGGAGAATACAAGAGTTTCAGACAAGAATCCAAAGTGGACACAAGCCTTTCAGTCCCTGAACTTCCTCTCCCAGGAGCAATCTAGGGAAAAAGCCCTGCATCTCTTTCTCTTCTGCTAAACTCCTGCCACCATGCAAAGCCACCTTCATCACCTTATTCTTCCCTTCCTTATGTTTTAGCAAACCTGGACCAGTAGTGAATTTGTTTTTTTTTTGTTTGTTTGTTTGTTTGTTTTTTAAATCTCTTCCTTCTACTTCTCTTTTTCCTCATTCCATCTCTATCAGAAAGCATGTCCTTCTTATCTAGTTGTCTTCTCTACCAATACAGAGTGTGATAGACACTGTGAGGAGGAGACTATTTAAGTTTGTTCCTGAAGCTTTAAAAAGTGACCCTGACCCCTGACATCATTTCCAGCATACCCAAATGCTGGTGTCATTTGCCTGAAGGTGGTGGTGATAGTGGGTTGAAGAGGAAAATGCACCCTGTTCCCTTCAGAGTTGCCCAGCCCTGATCTGCAGCCTTAGCTGTTTGCCTCTGTCTGTCCTTTCCATTGGCCCTTTGGGATGTGATTTGACTGAAGGTGTCTGATATATCTACATTTCCAAAGGTCTACTGGGGGCTTTTGTCTTAGCACAGTGCCTTGCAGCATACCAGGTGCTGTCAAGGGAAAGACCTTCTTCCTGCAGCTGCTTCTGCTGACTCAACATTCATTTAAAGGTAAGAGAGAGGGACATATGCACTTGGGAACTATGAGGTTGGCAGGAGAGGACATGTATCTTCATTGCAGGGAAGAAATTGGATTTGGTTCAGAAACAAGCAGAGATACAGCCTAAGTCAAATGTCCACAGGTAGATTGCACATATAGCTACCACTAGTAAGGCTTTAGTTTGTCAATTGGCAAATTGGCTGATCATTCTTTGTGAGGAAGAGGGAAAAGAACAATACAAAAATTATATATTTTTTTTCCTGTGGAAGAAAAATGCATTCTACATTATTTGTCCAGTTCATTGTTGACATCATACCCTTAGGTTTCAAAGGGATTTCACCAGGAAAGTCCACAGCATACTTCCCATAAACATGAGCAATAATTTGACTGAATTATGATTAACAATTCCCTAGCTGCTTCTCTTTCAAGCATAATTCTTGAGTCACTGAAACAGACTAAAATTTAGAAATAGCAGGGCATAAATGGAAAAGCATAATTTAATAAGCATAACAGTGTGGAAAAGGGATTAGTAAATATAGTGTCAAACGGAGAGTGACTTTTCTTACTCAAGAATTCCGCCACGATCTGGGCAGGCCTTCTCATGGTATCTTGGTTGTTATCTAATCTAAGTTCAAAGTTGTTCGGGTAACTTTCCCACAAACATCTTGAAATTAGCTCCTCTTACTTACTTTAAATGATTTACCAGCTACTCAGACTGTTTTCCAAACTGGCAGACTTGGAAATGAACACTGTGTAGTATCTCACTTAAATTATATATGTATCTGCTTTCCTCATTCATTTCATTGAAATAGAATTTCCAAGGTTTTCTTCAGTCTGAAAATAAGTTGTTCCTTTGAGTACTTATTTCATTCAAATGATAGAGGAGGCTAAAATACTTAGCCTCAGAATAATTTTAACTTAAGCCTTTGTGGAAAAGCTTTACTTGAATGTGAGCCTACTTATGGTTTATGATGTGCCTTATGTTAAATTCCAACTTAATTGATTCTTAGTGTAGGATAACATTGGTTTAGTTGGGCTGGTTACATTACTGCATTAGATGTTCTTCTACAATTATGAGCAATGCAGTATATATTATCAATAGCTAACAAATACTGTTAACAGTTAATCAATACAGTGTATATTAGTTAGCTATCATTGCCAATAGCTAATTAAAGATTGATAGAATTTCACCCAAAGTTTCTTTGGGGAAGAAAAATGCTGTCCTCCCTTTTCACTTTACCTCAGCCCCAATTTCATTGCCCAGAGCATGCACATTTTCCAACATGTCTCTTTGCAGTCAATCATGTGTTCATACAACTCAGTCCCATGCTGGAATGTATAGGGTTAGTTCCTGTGACTGGAATGGAAGTCCATGTAGATCATGAACCACTTGGGTAATATTTTTAACCAATCCCATTAACAATCTTATTGCCTTATTTTAAATTGCTGAAATTTCTGGACCATTGTCAAAGGCCAACCCACCTATAATGCCAACCCAGATATTGCAGTATCCAAAACAGGAGGTTATCAAAGTATGAATAATTGAAGCAGGATGAAGCTGTAGTTGGTATATTGATCTGAACTGATTAAAAAATGCCCATCTGTGCATACTGAAAGTATTAGTTTTTTAAAAAAACAAACTTCAAGGTATGGACTTAATCCATTTGGGCAGGGTAGGGAGAGTATAACCTGTGGGCTATAATTGGTATTAACCGTTTCATTTGCACTCCCAAGGACTCCCAGAGTCCTTGCCAAGCTTCCAGTTTAGGAGTGGGCACAGTGTGGCCTTTGCTTTGCAGGTTTCCCAGGGTTCTTCTTCCACCTTCTCAAATGCCTCAAATGGGCATAGCAGGCAATTGTACCAAATTTCCCCCAGTGCCACTTTTGAACCAGGAAGTAGGGTTGCCAGGTTGAAAACAGGTTCTTTACTTTTAATGATTGTGTAGAAGAGGGAATTTCAGCAGGTCTTGCTTGTCATGCAACTATGTGATAAGTTTCTGCTAGGAAGGAGAAGGAAAGCAGTTCCTGAGCAGCCATATTGAGTGGGTGAGTGTTTAAATTCTTTTTAAAAAACACTTGGGGAGAGTGTGACTGTTGCTGAGCTAGCCAATTAGATCATGTTGATTTTATATATTGCCTGATTTAATAATTTTTTAAGGGGGGGTGGGGGGGTTTCTGTATTATGTTTTATGTATATTGTGTTTTAAATGATGTAAGCCGCCCTGATTGGGTATCCATTGGGCGGGGTATAAATAAAATTTTATTATTATTATTATTATTATTATACAACTCCTCCCAGAGGCTTTCTAAGTCAGTTCCTGCTAGGAAGGAGAAGGAAAGCAGTTTCTGGGCAGCAATTTTGAGTGGGTGAGTTTTTAAATTCTTTTTAAAAACACTTGGGGAGAGTGTGACTGTTGCTGAGCAAGTGGGGCTTGGTGAGTCACATTAGTCACATTTGTGAGTCAATGGGGGGGGGGGGAGCTAGGCAATTAGCTATGTACAACTACTCCCAGAGGCTTTCTAGGTCAGTTTCTTTTTTTTTTTCATAGGACAAGGGAAAGCTCAGCACAGGTAGACAGGGGGCTTTGAACTTTCTCTTTACAGGTTCTCATAATAATAATAATAATAATAATAATAATATAAAGGGCTTTGAGGTTGTTGTTTTTTGCTCAGAGGGAAAGAGACAGAGACTTGCTTCCATAATAAGGCAGCATCCAGGAGCTCTCTGTAGAGTTAGAAACCCAGTTGATTGAGCTTGCTGACAGAGCCTGGTGAAAAGACCAAGAGCACAGGGGCCCTTTACATGGGTCTTTACCAGGGGACTTTTTGAGGGAGAAGCCCACAGTCCTCTTCCAGTGCTTACTTAAGATTTCTCAATATGGACACTGAGGGAGTTGCTGCAGTCACCTGCAACACTTGTGGGATGTTTATCTTCTTGCCAAGAGATGTGGGGAACTTCACCTGCACCAAATGCAAGTTTGTAGCCCTCCTGGAAGAGAAAGTCAAGCAGCTGGAGGCCCGGGTAGCTATGCTTCAGCATATTAGAGAGCAAGAGGTTTTCCTGGCCAGAGCAGAAAGAACAGTCTTGGGCAGGGACCACACTGAGGAAGTTATTGAGGAGGATGTCATTTTATTCACACAGGAGGTGGACACCTGGAGGAATGTCACACATAGAAGTAGGGGAAACAGGAATCGTTCTGGGAGCTTACAGCTACAGAATCGATTTGAAGCTCTCTATCAAGGATGAAGAAGAAGAGCAGCAGGGACAGTCTTCAGGGACAGTGCAGGAGACCCAAAGAGTACCACTGCAGGAAACAGCCATTGTGTGGTGGTGGTTGGGCACTCCTTGTTGAGGGGTACAGAAGCAGTGATTTGTGGCCCTGACAAGATGTCCCAGGAGGTATGTTCTCTCCCTGGGGCAAAAATCTGTGATGTGACAATGAGACTGACAAGACTTGTCAAGCCTACTGACCATTACCCCTTCCTCTTGGTCCATGTGGGAACCAGATACTGCAAGGCATAGTCTTGAGAATATCAGAAGGGATTATGAGGCTTTGGGCAGGAAGCTGAAAGAGCTGGATGCACAGATTTTTATTTCATCTCTTCTCCCAGTTGAAGGGCATGGTCCAGGAAGGAAGAGGAAGATAGCAGATGTGAATAACTGGCTCCATAGATGGTGCTTCCAAGAATGATTTGGATTCTTGGATCATGGGCTGCGGTTCCATGAGGGTGGACTTCTAGCAAGAGATGAGCTGCATCTCACACCAGTTGGCAGAAGCGTTTTTGCCAATAGTCTCAAACATTTGATCAGGAGGGCTTTAAACTGAGTCATGTTGGGGAGATAGACAGTATCTTGGAAGGTATCTTGGAAGGCAGGAGTACATCATGGGCTGGAGACAATAGTAAAAGTGTGATAGAGGGAACAAGGCAAATGATGCAAGGGCACAACAGTGGAAGGAAAAAAACCTCAGAGAGGCAGCAAGTGGAAAGGACAAATGCTCTTAGATGTCTCTACACTAATGTACAGAGCATGGGAAATAAACAAGATGAACTTGAACTCCTAGCACAACAAAGCAAATATGATATAATAGGCATCACTGAAACCTGGTGGGATGAGTCTCATGATTGGAATGTAGGAATAGAAGGGTATAACCTTTTAAAGAGAAATAGGCCAAACAGGAAAGGAGGAGGAATAGTATTATATGTCAGGGATATTTACACCTGTGAAGAGATCCAGGACTTAAATCCTGGAAATTAGGTGGAGAGCATCTGGATAAACATTAAAGGGGAACGAAACAACAGGGATGTTATAGTAGGAATCTACTACAGACCCCCCAAGTCAGACTGAGGAATTGGATGATGACTTTCTAGAACAGATGACCATACACTCAGAAAGGACTGACTGGGTGACTTCAGCCATCCTGATATTTGCTGGAAGTCAAACTCAGCCAATACTCCAAGGCAGGGGTAGGCAACCTTTTTGAGCCAGGGGCCGGGTTGCTGTCCCTCAGACAATTGGGGGGCTGAAGCACCAAAAATAAACAAATAAATAAATAACATTAAAAATTAAAAATTTAAAAATTTTTAAAAATATGCATGCACACCCTTTCGGCCCCAGAAAAGCCATGGCAAAACCCCTGTGGAGATTTTGCCAAGAAAACCCCAATAACAAGTAATAACAACAATAATCAATATCATCATAGCAGGTGGCGGTGGGGGATGGGGGCACCGGCTGGACTGGCCTGGGGCCGGTCCAAAGGCCTCGGGGGGCTGCATTCGGCCCCCAGGCCTTAGGTTGCCTACCCCTACTCCAAGGTCTAGCAAATTCCTCACTTGCCTCGAAGACAATTTCTTTGTCCAAAAGGTGGAAAAGGCAACAAGGGGATCAGCTATTTTAGATCTCATTCTAACCAACAGGGATGACCTGGTCAATGGGGTGCAAGTGGTGGGAGCCTTAGGTGGGAGTGATCATGTTCTCCTGGAATTTCTTATTCAGTGGAAAGGAGAAGCTAGGCATAGTCAAAAACTCATTTTAGGCTTTAGGAGAGCTGATTTTAACAAATTTAGGGCAACACTGGGAGTGATCCCGTGGTCAGGAATACTAAAGGAGAAGGGAGTTCAGGATGGATGGGAGTTTCTCAAAAGGGAGATACTTGGATGACAAAAGAACTTTCAACTGAACTAAGTTTAAAACGGGAGATGTATAAGAAATGGAAAAGGGGTGAAAGTCACCCCCCGACGGGTTGGGAGGGGTTGCTTGTTGCGCTGGCCATATAAGGACAGGAGAGGCCTGATTGGCCAAGCATGCAGGGACCTTCTGGTTGGCTGCGTGCTTGGCCCAATCACTGGTGCTTGGGAAGTCTCGTGGTGACTGTACTCTCGTGAGACTTCCCACGAGAGTTTGTTCTTTATAGCTCTGCACTGGCACGTGGTGGCAGCCATTTTAGAGCTTGAGCAGAGCGACCCAGCCCACCCACCCTTAATTAAGAATTATGTTTGGTTACTCTCAGGCTTAGGCTGGTCGCCTTCAGGGTCCGGGAGGGAATTTTTCCCCAGGGTTGTTATCCTGGATTTTTTGCCCTCCCTGAGACTACTTTATTGTCAGATTGTTGGGAATGGGTCATAGGTGTATATTAACTTATTGTTATTTTAATGTTATTTGCTTTGTCACAACTTAGGGGTTTGGGTCTATAGTTACAAATTCAAAGGTATTTTGTGATTGGGGCGGGTAATGACCCCCACCCCACAAGAAAATGAATCTGGCTAATTAAAATCAATGGGGGTAAATTTGGCAAACGTTAAATTAAAGGAAGTGACGTATGTAGTTAAATACATGACGTCATTAGTTAATTACATCATATGAAGTAATATGACATCATTTCCAGCGGGGGAGGGGTTTTCTAAATTGTTGTTGATATTGTTATTGATATTGGTTTACTTAATTTGTCACATATGGTGAAGGACCACCCATCTGGGTGGGTTACACCTTCTTACACACATTTTACAAAAGTGTTGAGAGTTTAATTATTAATATTGCAAATAGACCCTGTACAGCAAAATAAAAGTTGTGGCCTGTTTAAACCCAAAAAGAGGTGTCTCGTGTCTTTTGTGTCAGTGCAAATGACTAAAGAGAAATTCAGACAAATAGCTAGCACATGTAGGGGTAAAGCCAGGAAAGCCAAAGCTCAGGCTTGCTAGAGGGGGTTAAGGACAATAAAAAGGGCTTTTTTGGGGTATGTCCATAGCAAAAGAAAGAAGAAGGAAATGGTAGGGCCACTGCACATAGAAGAAAGAGAAATTCTAACGGGACAGAGAAAAGGCAGAACTACTCAACACCTTCTTTGCCTCAGTCTTCTCACAAAAGGAAAAGGTTGTTCAAGCTGAGGAAAATGGAGTGGAGGAGACAATAGGGGAAATGCAACACAAACTAAGTAAAGAGGAAGTACAGGAATACCTGGTTAACCTAAATGAATTTAAGTCTCCACGACCAGATGAACTACATCCAAGGATATTAAAAGAACTGGCAAATGTAATCTCAGAGCCACTGGCAATAATCTTTGAGAACTCCTGGAGAACAGGAGAAGTCCCAGCAGACTGGAGGAGGTCAAACATTGTCCCCATCTTCGAAAAGAGGAAAAAAGAGGATTCCAACAGCTATCGCCCAGTTAGTCTGACATCAATACTGGGAAAGATTCTAGAACAGTTCATTAAACAGAGAGTCTGTGAACATTTAGAAGGGAATGCCATAATCACTAAAAGTCAACATGGGTTTCTCAAAAACAAGTCATGCCAGACTAATCTGATCTCTTTTTTTGATAAAATTACCAACTTGCTAGATGAACGGAATGTGGTAGACATAGCATATCTTGATTTCAGTAAGGCTTTTGACAAGGTCCCCCATGATATTCTTGCAAACAAGACAATGGGCTAGACAATACAACTGTTAGGTGGATTAGTAACTGGTTGACTGACCGAACCCAAAGGGTGCTCAGCAATGGCTCCTCTTCATCCTGGAGAGAAGTGACCAGTGGGGTGCCACAGGGTTCTGTCTTGGGCCCAGTGCTATTCAACATCTTTATCAATGATTTGGATAAAGGAATAGGGGGCATGCTTCTTAAATTTGCAGGTGACATAAAATTAGGAGGAATAGCTAATACCCCAGAAGACAGGATGAAAATTCAAAATGACCTTAATAGATTAGAAAGCTGGGCCAAAGCTAACAAAATGAATTTCAACACAGAGAAATGTAAGGTACTGCACTTAGGATAAAAAAATGAAATGCACAGATGTAAGATGGGAGACACCTGGCTTAATGAGACTGCATGTGAAAGGGATCTAGGAGTCCTAGTGGACCACAAGTTGAACATGAGTCAACAGTGTGATGCCGCAGCTGAAAAAGCCAATGCAATTTTAGGCTGCATTAATAGAAGTATAGTATCCAGATCAAGGGAAGTAATAGTGCCACTGTATTCTGCTTTGGTCAGGCTCCACCTGGAATACTGTGTCCAGTTCTGGGCACCACAATTCAAAAAGGATGTTGAAAAACTGAAGCATGTCCAGAGGAGGGTGACTAAAATGGTGAAGGGTCTGGAAACCATGCCCTATAAGGAACGACGTAGGGAACTGGGTATGTTTAACCTGGAGAAATGATGGTGAAGAGAGGATATGATAGCCCTCTTTAAATATTTGAAGGGATGTCATATTGAGGAGGGTGCTAGCTTGTTTTCTGCTGCCCCAGAGAACAGGACCCAGAAAAATGGATGCAAGCTGCAGGAAAAGACATTCCACCTCAATATTAGGAGGAACTTCCTGACAGTGAGAGCTGTTCGACAGTGGAACACACTCCCTTGCAGTGTGGTGGAGTCTTCTTCTTTGGAGGTCTTTAAACAGAGGCTGGATGGCCATCTGTCAGGGATTCCTTGATTTTGAGTTCATGCATGGCAGAGGGTTGGACTGGATGGCCCTTGTGGTCTCTTCCAACTCTTTGATTCTATGATTCTAACACCTGGTGAAATTCCCTCTTCTACACAACCATTGAAGCTACTGGAGCCATCACCAGTTTTTACTGTGGAAACCCTACCAGGAGAGGCCTTGTTTATAAACAAGAAGTGAATAGGAAGCATCTTTTTGTAAAATAAAAATAAAAATGCACCTCTTGATCCTGAAACAGTTTGAGTGGGGAGATAAAAATGTGGCAAACATGCACCTCATACCTTCTAAAGGTCATTGGAGGGAATTTGGAGGATGTACCAGAGTAGGCAGTCCTCAGAGATGTCCTTGGGGGTAGTGTAGCCCCCTAACTCATATCAGTTATCCACTCATGTTCCAGATCTCCCATTTAAAAAAAAAGAGATGAAAAAAAATCACCTGAAAAATGCCCCTAACACTGCCAAGTGTGATGTTTTGCTTTACACCCTCACCTCTTTATTTCAGTCTTTCTTTGGAAGAAATTGGCTAGAAAACACCTCTGCTCTCAAAAAATAGTAATTTGTGGGTTACCATTTTGGCCTATTTTGACCCAAAATATAGAAGTGTAGCCTTTCGTAGGTATGTGCGATGAAATTTCCTCCTTACCTTCTCATATTTGCTTACCCCTGCTTTAGAGGAGTACAATCCTTTTACTTAATAATAAAGTTGAACATACACAAAAAGTGTATTCTAGGACTGGTTGGTAATAGTTGAACATACATGTCCAATGTAGCTTTCATTGAAAATATCCACACCCATTCAACATATTGGGCCAAGCTATTTTTTTCTTAGTAAGACCATAGAAACAAATGATATTTCCACTGAAATATTCCAAAAACAGGTGTTAATAAGCTTCTAAATAAACATTGAGAGACTAATTTTTAGTTATATGTTTTAGCTTGGAACAGAAACATTTCCCCCCACTCACTTGTCTAGGCAGTTTATTTGTGCTGCAGTTCAGACTTAGTTTTATAAGAATGATGAGAATAGTGCAGGTAGAACTATTAAACCTTGCCTTTACCCCCAAAATTGGGTGTGCTGCTTTTAATATTTCTTTTACAGTTGAATACTTCAGTGTCTTAGGGACTTTACAGACTGCCAGAAATAATCTAGCTTGAGAGCACTTTAACTGCCCTGGCTCAGTGCTAGGGAATCATGGGAACTGTAGTTTATTGTGGCACCAGAGCTACTTGACAGAGAAGGCTCAATGTCTCATAAAAAAACTACAATTCCCATGTTTCCCTAGCATTGGGTCAGTGCAGTTAAAGTGATCTCAAGCTGCATTATTTCTGGCAGTCTGTAAAGGCCCTTAGACTTCTTAGTCCTTTGCATCAGTTTGGAGCACAAATGCCCTGACATCTCAATAGTTCTGCTCAAGAGATATGCTTAAGGCCTGTTGGCATACTTACAGGAATACTCCTGTATAGTAGTTCTTTAAAATCCATCACAACTTCTCTTTCCTCTTATCCTCTTTCATCATTCCTTTTGTCTTATCCCCTATTACTCAGCAGTTTGCACTTTCAACCTCAATATTAGGAGGAACTCCCAGCTGCTAAACAAAGTCAAGTAGATTTACAGCTCCAGGGCTATTCCACATCTTAGATTCCACAGTATCTTCTTTCAAGGATAAAGAATATTTCCTTGTTCATACACTTTAATTTACCCTTCTGCTGTCTTGCTACTCAGGCTTCAAGGTCATCTATAACCCATTGGGACATCCATTAGTTGTGTCTCACTTGAAAATTTAAGAGGGAATGTTTTATTTGGTCTGAATCAGTTGTTTCATTAGGCGGTGTGGGTGTGTGTGCAGATGCACCAAGTGACACCTTAAGGGGGGGGGTGACACCACTGCTCCCCAAATATTTGCCTTTTGGCAGAAATGGTCTGTGGGATTTGCCTGTATCCCTTGAAAATCCTGAAGAGATCATGTAAGGACTTTATCACACGGGGGCCAGTTTCGTCTTTTAAAAGATAATAAAGCACAAATAAACCATCCCAAAAATAAAGGGAAAATAGAGCTTGATCACGCAAATGAATTTCACACACAATTAGAATAAATGCAAAATAATGCAAAAAGTGATAAAAAGGCATTTTTACATTTCATACAGACGTGAAAGAATACAATTGACTTCCACTGAACCTCCAGTTTGTCCTCAACTATTTTTCAACTTACTCTTATTGTCTTCACAATCAATATATTATATCATTATATCCTCTGTGTGTTATAACTTCAACTTTAACATCTTAGATAATTTATATTTATATTTATATTTCATTGATATCACGGCACATTATGTGAAAGAAAAGTACTTTTTAATAAAAATTCAAATTAAAAAAAAAGAAGTGAAAGAAATCCGTAAATGTACTAGAAATGGTATACTTGCACATGTGCAGAAAGAGAAAGCAGAGAGGCTCATGTCTGGCTGGCATGTTTGTCGCCCAAGCAAAACAGGAAGTAAAAGGGTCATTGTGTGAATAAACCGAATTTGACTTTCACACTAGAGTAAATGCGCAATTACAGTAATATCGAAAATGCATTTTCACTAAAAACCCCAAAGTAAAAAGATCTGGAATAACACCACTTTCTGACCACTTTAATAGCAGTTTTTGTGCGACGTCGTTGAAATCGTTGCATGTAATTACGCGTTTTTTCCAGGATTTGTATGGGATAAACTATAGATTTCCCCATGTGATAAAGTTCTAAGTTGGGTGATGGTTAGTGGTAAGAGAAAGGAGCGGCCCTAGCGTTTTTAAAAATTAAATTTTAATTTTAAAAAAAACATTAAAAATTTCTTTGAAAACATCACATTTTACCAAATTTTCACTTCAACCAAATGAAGCTATGTATGTGTATATACATTTAGGCTGTGCATAAGATATTGTAATTTAAGGGTATAATTTCAATTTTGCTAGTTGTTTATGTCATAACTATTGCCATTACATTTAGTAATGTACAGGAAATGCAATTGATGAATAGCATGAGTACAAAGAACATTACTAAGGCTTCTGTATGGTGTCATATGGGAGGAGTTCAATGGGGAAGGGGCAGGGGGATGACACCATGAGTTACCACACCAGGTGATGCCAAACCTAGGACGTTATCACACGGGGTCTAAAGCAGCCCCATGCCTGCGCCATCGCTGCATCATTCCGGATCCTTTGCCCCTGTGATCAGACGACGTCGCAGCAAACCCCGCCCATCCCTGCATCATCCCTGCATCATCGCTGCATCATTCTGGATCCTTTGCCCCTGTGATCAGACAACGTCACAGCAAACCCCGCCCATCCCTGCGCCATCGCTGCATCATTCCAGCTCTTTGTAATTCCTCTTTCAAAGAGGAATTACGGCTGCGTGACCAGAATCATTCCGGTATGGTTCTGGATTGATTCCATGCTGCTTTTCTTGCTGCTTTGAGACCCCTGGTGTGATAACGTCCCTAGTGATGCGACTGGTCTGAACTGCATGCATTCTCAATCATCTAGTCATTATAATTTTAATAGAAACCTTTCCTATCGGTAGATCAGTATCATAGCAACTAGACCTATATGCTACTAATGCAGATTCAGCACAGGCTGTGACCAGAGCTTAGGAATGTAGAAGGTAAGTTGCAATGCACTCAATGAACACAACATCCCAGTTCATCCAAATGATCTCCACCCAAGTCCAAATAAAAAGAGAATCATGAAGCAAAAGAAATGTGTCAGTTCTCTCTCTCTCAAAAACACTGTACCTCTGTCTCACACACAATGTCAAGCACACACCATTTATCTAAAGCAAGTAACATTTTGTTTTGTTTTGTTTTGTTTTTGCAAGCAGGGCAGAATTGAGGAAGTCTGTGAGTTTTGTCTGCACTGTCAGAAACTACAGAGCAAAAAGAGATAGAACTTCACTACTGCACTGTTTTCCCTAGTAACATTAAATTGAGCTGGACATTACATTTACATTTTGAATGCAAAATTCCAGTTTTTATCATCAATGTACAGATCAGACCTCTAAATTCTAACTGAACTTTGGAGGAACCCTCCAACATCACTTCAAATGTCTAAACTTTTAAGACTGCTGTGGCAATTAAAAGTTAAATTTTAATAACTTGATGAATTGCATTGAGGGAGTCCATATTAATGCTATGAACATATCACAAAATCTCGAAGTCTTCATAGTGAGATATGTAAATAGTTTTTAAACAACAACAACAACACTTTATTCCCTTTCCAGAAAAGCATAGGGCTTGTCTCATCTGTTATTCTGCAGCTATATTTTATGTATGTTTACTTGGATGAAAGTCTCAGTGCACTCCATGAAACTTTCCCAAGAAGGTATGCAATGCATATTTGATTTGACTCCTAGCCTTACTGCTGAGTTCACATTTTTACATTCTCATAACATTTTACATTAGACTGGCATAAGTGGTATTGCTGTTTTTCTACATGATTGAACCACTAGAGGCCACTACATGCCTCTCTTCAAATAACATTACTTCCCTGGGGAATCCCTTAATCTATTACTAAATTGCCTTTCATGTATATTTGTTCTTTCTGTAATGTTTGTAGTGAAGAGATTTCCATTGAATTTTCTCCACTCCTCCACTCTTCCCATAATGATACAATTTCATGTGTAGATACTTCATCCATAACAACAAAAAGTAAGATAATGGATTCAAGAAAGACCTCTGAGAGTGCATGTTGAATAGGAGGCATTCTTGCCAAAATCTCTATAATGATCAGTATATTGTTTTAAAAAACTACAAAGTATAAGGTAAATTGCTCACTTTAGTATATGCATGTCACTTTATTGCTCATATGTATAAAATAATAATAATAATAATAATAATAATAATAATAATAATAATAATTTATTTATACCCCGCCTTTAGCCATAGCGATGTCACTTTAATATATATGCATATACATGTGCTTATATCCTTAGTTTGTACAATTCTTCTTTTTTAATTAATTATAACAAGGGTTACTTTCCAGAGGCACTCTTTAGTTTATAGTAAAGTGGACACCCCTCAAAGGCTGGCTATGGTTTTATAACAATACTTGATTTGCTTTTTTCAAAAATTATATAGACTGTGACGTGACTTGGTTTGAAAGCAAAATATTTATTACAGAAAGCTGTATTTTTATAGCGTCCGAGTGAATGTTTCTAAGACTGCTTACAGTGTCCATGATCTATGTTTATCTTTGCCTGAATTGTGACCCTGATATCCAAGTGTCTATTGCAAGTGAATCTTGTTTTTTTATTCTATTTAAAAACAATGTATGTTTAACAAAAATTGTCATTCTTTATGTATAACTATAAAAATAAAAGCACAAACTGTTGGACAATCATGACAAGCCAAGGCTGGATGAGTGTGACAGCTGCCACAAAGAATAGATTTTTTGATGTCATGAAAAGGGAGGAAGTTGTTAGTTACTAATTTGTTACTGTATTTTTGCTATCAGGGATAGAAATAAGTGTCTGTGGGATGTGCTGTCTTATGTGCCAAAATAACTTGGTTGAGCTTAAATGTTATTCCTCTTGATTTTGGGGGAAGCACCATTTTCTGCTGTACCACAGAGCAAAATGAATTGGACCAAGCCTGAGAGTTAATGATCACTGATTTTCCCCTTTCCCTCAAGTTTGACTGACAATCTGAAGGTACTATTCTGACTTAGCAATTGCTGTGCAAGCAGTATGTTGTGTAGTACAGTAGGAACAGAGATGTCAGCCTTTGCTATCCTGCCAAGCAAAGGAGCTTCATCTCCAGTCTGAAAAAGATACAGTTGAGGTGGCACCTTATGAAAAAGGGTAATAGATTAAGTCAGGTGTTTGTATCCAAATGGTGCAGCAAGGGAAATAAATCCATTCATTTTTTTCCTTGGATGGGGAGAAGAGGGCCTCACTCCAAGGCAAGATAATCAAAAGCACATTTCTAACAAGCAAAACAAAAATAGCAAAAAGACAGTATCATATTTTAAAAGGCAGCATCACACACTTGATCTGTTTAAAATGCCTCAGAAGTTTTCTTTGATAGACATTCACTCTGTGCCTGGATTTCAGCAATGAGATGGTGTGGGCGGCAATTCACTTTTAAAGATAAATGCATAATTGCAGAAACTTTCAACTACTTCAACTGCAGCAGTCCGAGGGGCCACCACAAATAATGAATTGTCCCAAGTCCCAGAAGATTATATTACTTCATACTAAAAAGAAACCTGGAGCAAACCCCATAGATCTTAAAGAATGGGTGCATTCCTATGGGTCTGGCCAATGGGCCTGGATAAGGAAAATTGTAAACCTGGCCCTTGGCCTCATTTCATGCAACCCTCAGTATCAGCCAACTGACACTGGCTGACTAAACCACATGTTCTCCAACTGTACCAGTTTGGGAGGGCAGTCACAATCAATCCCACTGGCATCCCACTTTTTCAGCTGCTTTTTAAAAATGTCCCAGTTTCTCTCTCTTCCACCCATTTTTCCTCTTTGTATTCAGCTGACTTCAACCACCACTAATTGAGTTAAAAGTGCAAAAGTTGTTGGCATTCAATTAACTCAACAAGGCAAAATGAGAGAAGGGATGGGATTTTGCCCTTCTCAGTCAGCTATGGCAAAAGCAACTGCTGAAGTTTCTCTGAACTTTGATGCTCTTCCCCACTGATAACTTTTTGCCATTTTAATCACACTCTGATGTCACTTGGCTACACATCTCCCAGGTTTCCTATGTGAAATGCTGGTGAGTACGAGACCACCTTCTAGCATTGCTAATTTTTTGTCATGTGTGTGTTTGTATACAAGTATGTGTGTGCACATGTGAGTGCATGGGTATGAGAGAGAATGAAATGAGGTAGACTAGCACAAACAGAAGAAGAGCTATGAAATCCTGCAGTACTGCAAATTCTGCCTGTGGTTTTGATTCTGCTCACCATCAGCCGCAGCTCCCCCCCCCCCCCCCCCGTAGTGGATTTTTTCCATTGGTGCTTGCTAATAGTTCCCCATTCCAAATTGGTTCCCCATCCCTGAACTAGACTGTAAGTGAATACCATCCTACCCAATATTAGGTCCCATTGAACTATTCTGAATAGGCATGCATAGGGTTAAACTCTTAGATTGCTAATAGTAGCATGACTAAAAATATATATTTTACTTAAATGTTAGGTATTTCATTCACCTTCAAAAGGATGACAGTTGAAACATTCTACAGTTCAGCTTGGAGTGCTCCAACACTTCTCCATTCTCATTTACTATAGATTTCTGCATCTAAGTACCAACTCCTATTTCATTTTTTCTCCTACTTCAATGTACTTACATTTATGACATTGTTTTAATAGGTGCCATGGTTTCCAAGGATGTAACCTCAGCAGCTGCTAGATTTTAGTGTTTCATAGACTCTGAGTCACCGTTCAGAGAAGCTTAAGATTTGAGGGGCAAAAACCATGTCTGATTGTTGGAAACATTTGGCTCAAAGATACTTTAAGAATCAGACTGTCTCCAAAACAAAATCTTACACCAAATGGTTTTCTCCCATTTGTGTATCAACAGAAATAGTTTTAAGCTTAAGTAAGCCTGTCCAAGTTTTGATTATTTCATCACTTTTCTCCAGTGTTTGCTCAGCTGTGCTGCCACTTTATTTTGTAAAACTGTGTAGCTACCAATGTCTGTTAGCTTATACTAATGTCTATCCCAATCATATACCTTCCAACATTTCACAGGAAAACCAGGACACATGTTGACAAGTAATATCAGAGTGTGATTAAGATAGCAAAAATTATTGAAGAAGAATAGACAAGTTAGAAGAGGTTACAGAAATTTCCTTTTGCCTAAGTCTACAGGGAAGAGCAAGATTACATTCCTCTCCTCCCCTGCTGAATTAACTGAGAGCAAACTATTTTTATACTTTGAGCTTAGTTTGCAGGAAATGAAGCAAGCTGAGGACAAAGGCGGAAAGAGGAATAGGAATGTGAAACTGGGATATTATAAAAGCAACTGAAAAGTGGAACGATCAGTGATTAATTGGAACTGTCCTTGCTAAATTGGAATGGTTGGAGAGTAAACAGTCATAGATCAGCAATACCCTTTGTGCAAACCTACCTAGTAGTTGATAAGAACTGTAGTTATAAACCAGCTTCCAAAATTACTAACATTTATATTGATTTTTTTAAAAAGAAATAAAATATATTTAGCCATGTGGTCCATGAGTGAAACAAACAAACAAAACCATAGCCAGGTAATAGTTTTATTTAGCCACTAAAATATAATTTGAAAGATGAGGTTTCAAGAATTCTTCATCAAGCTTGCATTACAAAACTTGAAGTGAGGAGATGGCATGGAGAGGAGAAATAGACAAGTCCAAACATCATTCTGGTTGTTGAATCTACAGATACACTGAACAAAGGCTTGAAGAGTCATATTGAGGTGTGAGGGTATCAGGTTAGTCATCAAAGGATACAGAAGCAATTGTCTTTCTCTCTCTTTGTATAGGAAGTATTGGCATGCATTGAGTGAACTGATCATTGCCTTTAGTTGAAACACATGGCTCCTGTGTTGCATTGAATGAAAAGCATAAGGTAACATGGCTATCCTTTATCTTCAAAGCTGGGGATTATGTGGTGCAAGGTACAAACAGTGAGCTGAAGTCAAATCAGGAACATTACCTGGCATTTGGAGTGGAACTTATAATGAGTAGAACAAGAATATTGATTTTTTTTAAAAAAGGTAACTGATCTCATGTGCTGAAAATGAAACATTTATCAAAACAAAGCTCAGCACAAAAAGCATACTTATTTTTTTTAAAAAAAATTAAATTTCTAGGTTTTGTAAGTATTTGAAGATTCCTTGATATATTTATCAAGACAGATATACAATATTAAATCATTAGCATGAGTGGATACAGCTTGCTATGGCATCCATAACACAGGAGTAGGTAGTATGATAACACATAGGACGTTATCACACTGGCCCTAAAGCAGAAAGAATCCTGCATCATTCCTGCACCATTCTGGTTCTTTTTTCCGTGTATTCACACGACGTCGCACATAACCCCGCCCATCCCTGCATCATTCCAGTTCTTTTGAATTCCGGGTATCTTGAGGAATTACACTCTTGCGACCGGAATGATGCCGGAATGATGCTGCTTTCGTGGTATGTCTGAACACGCGATCCGTATCGTGGAGCGAGGCTGGGGTTAAAGGGACAGCGCGTCCCTTTAGCCCCGGCCTCCCTGCTCTTCTATGGGCCTGGTCGCCAAACGAACGGCGACCAGGCCCATAGAAGAGCCATGCCTGGGTTAAAGGGACAGTGTGTCCCATTAGCCCTGGCCTCTTTGCTCTATGGGCTCGGTCGCCGCTTTGGCGACCAGGCCCATAGAAGAGCGAGGCCGGGGTTAAAGGGACGGCGCGCGTCCCTTTAACTCCGGCCTCGCTCTCCTATGGGCTTGGCCTCCGAAGCGGTCACTTCGGAGCCCAAGCCCATAAAGCAGTGAAGCCTGGACTAAAGGGATGTGCTGTCCCTTTAACTTTGGCCTGGGCTTGGCCTCCAAAGCGGTCGCTTCGGATCCCAAGCCCATAGAAGAGTGAGGCCTGGACTAAAGGGATGCAGCGTCCCTTTAACTCCGGCCTGGGCTTGGCCTCCGAAGCAGTCGCTTTGGAGCCCAAGCCCATAGAAGACTGAGGCCAGGGTTAAAGGGACGCGCTGTCCCTTTAACTCCGGCCTGGGCTTGGCCTCCGAAGCAGTTGCTTCGGAGCCCAAGCCCATAGAAGACCGAGGGTTGTGGAAGGGATCTTTCCACTTGTGTGTGAACAGGAGATATGGGTCCCCGGAGCGGAACCATCGCAGCATCGTCAATTCCGCAATGATTCCAGTTGCGTCTGATAACGATTTCCGTCTTGCCGGGTCCATTCCGGTATGGTTCTGGATTGATTCCATTCCACTTTCTTGCTGCTTTCTTGCCGCTTTGAGACCCCAGTGTGATAACGTCCATAGCCATGACCATGCCGAAAGACGTGGGATGGAGGAGCTTACTAGAGAGAGCATCGCTACACCCTGCCCCCACTGTGTATTTCAGAGGGACACTGAAAAGATGAAGGAAGAGTTCTGCCAGATCAAATGAAAATAGAATCCCCCTTTCCTCTTGTGTTTCCTAAACACACCCTTCCTGCCATCTGTTATTGGGACTCCAGATCTTGTCTGAGATTACTGCACTAATCTCTTGTAGTGCTGCTATTCCACTTTAACTGCTCTGGCTGCCTCCTGTGGCATTCTGGGATTTGCAGTTGAGTGAAAGGCATTTAGAATTCTCAGCCAGAGAGCTCTTAGGCCTCACTGAACTACAAGCCTCAGAATGCAAGAGGAGGCAGTCAGAGCAGTAAAAATGGAATAGCAGCACGATAAGGTTGCAATGCAGTAATCTACAAGTTGTTCTAAAGCAGGGGTAGGCAACCTTTCCCCTTTAAGGGCCGAGGGACTTCAGCTCCCAGAATCCCAGGAGCTATTGGCTAACACGGGACTATTGGCCAACATGGCTGAGGCTTCTGGGAGCTGAAGTCCCTCGGCCCTTAAAGGGGAAAGGTTGCCTACCCCTGTTCTAAAGTCTATTAAGCATCATTGATCACAATCAATCTGTCTCATCTCCCAAATATCAAAACAAACTGCATGTTTTGGAAACCTTTCCCAGGTTCTGTTATAGGGCAATCAAACTGTTGGCTTCCATGGATCAAGGGTATAAATATTACTCCCAAAATGAAAACTTTATGCTACAGTTGCAGCAGTTGGCTTTCCCCCACAAATCCTCAAGCTTTTGTCTGAGCCCTTTGTTCCCATCCTTTTTCAAAATCTGCATGATCCAACCTTGAGTCTTGAGTCTTCATACTTCCTGGCTTTCTGTGGATCTGTCTTTAAGACAGGTATATATTGCCTCAATCAACCTTCAGTTTCTGCTGTCTTCTTTTATCTTTTTCTATTCAGTTAGCTCTGTATGCTGGGATTTGAGTGGGTTATCTTAGTGTGCATGTTACTTTTTATTTTTATTAATAAATTTAGGCATAGTTCTTTATTCCTGGGATCTCCCTAGTGAGTACTGATATACTAGGTTCTGGATCCTGCATAAGACATTACACCCTTGCACAGAGCTAAGTTGAGTATTTTCCCAAATTAATTCAGATAGATTGCTAGTGGAGGCTCTACTAGCTCCACATATTTAGTGTAATAGCCATTTAAAGACAGAACCCTGTTGTTGTGTTATGCTAGTGTAACTAGGGGCAGCAGATAGGAAAAGGCAATGGTGAAGTGACCATGAATGAAATGAGTCTTGGAAAAAGAAGTTGATTGTCCCTCCCCCTCCCTTACCACTACTGCTTGGTCATGGTTAAATTGCAACATCAAGTACGGTGCATCAAAAAGATTCCAGCCATAATGTGGTTCTCAGCAAAGGGAATACATGACACATATGATGAACACGCAGTTCCTGGCAGACTTTTACAGGGTTCACTGGCTCTTGTCATATCTTGGAAAAGTTACCTTTTGGAATTACATTTCTCAGAATACCTCAACCAGCATAGACTTTTTCAAACTTCTTGAAGGGGCCATTTACTCAGAATGTAAGCACAATAAGTTTCGAACAAAAAGAAAATCTAGTTTCCAGTATATCATGTTCAAACTACAGCCAGGATCCTATACTATTATGGTTCTCAAATGGTGAGGAAGGAACCCTGGGATGGATGCGAGTTACTCAGGGGAGAGCACTAGACTCTGATCCCCCCCCCTCTTTCTCCCCAACTTTTTTTTTGTCCTGGAGAGAAAGAAAAAGACAAGAAGGGTGTTTAGAGCAGTCACTTCTGTTTAAGGAAGGAGGAGGAGACAGGGGAAGCTGACTGGATTGTGGCCAAGCTGCTGATGCTTCTTCCCCCACCTGTCTCTATTTTCTTATAAAATGTTAAAATGTGAATATACATGAATGTACAAACAAAAATACACACAATATATATTACATTGGGTGGAAGGGGGAACAACATCTGCATGTAGATGTAAAGGGAGTCACAAGGGTAAAAAGTTTGAGAACTACTGCTATGAAACCTGAAGTAGAGATCATTTTGAAAGTGGTTTGACAGACCACTTGTCTTCCTGAGTGGTGGTGGTGGTGGTGGCAGCAAATGACAAGGATTGATCCCAGACATCTACTGCTCTTACTTACCACTACTGATGGAAGAGGCAGCCACCTGGTGTGCACCTCCACCGAGACACTATTACCTAGTCTATTTCTTCTATGTTTGGCTCTTATATGTCCTTCAGACCAAGGTGCTATGGCAGGAGTGGCTTGATAACTCACTGGTGCCTTTTCAACAGGCAGTTCCCCAAGCTACCACTCCCAGACTATGTGGGCTCTGGAGATTGAATAAACAGGTTGTTCTAATAGAGCTGGCCTCTAACTGGAGGCATATGCCAGAACATAATAAGACCATATTCAACATAGGAAACTGGATGCATCAATTTTTTTTATTTTAATTAAAAGGATGTACATGAAATCTACTGGGGAGCATGATAATTACTGGGATTGTATCAGGCAGAGAGCAGAGTTAAACCCTTTCCTCTTCTGCTCTTGTCATGACAACAGGATTTATTCAGAGGAGGTTTCCATTGTTTTCCTCTTACACTGCAAGAAAGCAATTTGTCCAGGAGGGCCTTTGCAGACTGCCAGAAATAGTGCAAATTGAGTCCACTTTAAGGGTTAGGGTTAGTGCTAAGGAATCATGGGAATTTTTTTTTTTTTTTTAGACATTGAGCCTTCTCTGTCAGAGAGCTCTGGTGCCACAATAAAATACAGTTCCCATGATTCCCTAACCCTAACCCTTAAAGTGGACTCAATTTGCACTATTTCTGGCAGTCTGCAAAGGCCCTCAGTGCATTTTTATGATGAGGGAATTTGAATCCTGGTCTCCCGGAGTTCTAGTCCAAACATACAAACTGTTATACTATACTGGCTCCCTACACCATGGTGGCTTACAATAAAGCAGTTGATTAAAATAGATTACTCTAGTAAGGATTAAGAAACAAAATTTAGGACCAAGAAGTTCACTCCATATTGAAGAAGAAGTAACTCATTTTATTTATTTACTGTTTTATCACTGTTAAGAACATAATGCATAATACAACTAATATGGTTGGACACCACAGGTTTTTTTTTCTAATGGTGTGGCTGAAGGTATGTTTTCACAGTTCTGAAATTGGCTTATTTAGCATTCACCCAGTGGACATATTTAACATCATATATCAGTGTGGTCTGCCAAAAAAAGAATACTATAACCACCAATTCAGTTAAAGTCAGTTTAACTTACTTCCCACTTATATAAATGAGTCAGACACAGTAACCAGAATCTCTGATGGCAGTTACAGATGTGTAACCAAGAGTGACTGTTATGTATTCATAACCCCTACATTTCTCTAGTTTAGAGACTATATTTGTTGTTGTGTGCCTTCAAGATATTTCTGACATAGCTTAGCAACCCTAGGGCTATAACCCCCTATCATGGGGTTTTCTTGGCAAGTTTCTTGAGAGGGGAGTTTGCTATTGCCATCCTCTGAGGCTGAGAGAGTGTGACTTTCCCAAGGTCACCCAGTGGGTTTACATGACTGAGCTGATATTTGAACCCTAGTCTCCAGAATCATAGTCCAACAGTCAAACTACTACAAAATGCTGGCTTTTAGAGACAACATAAAAAACCCAAAAGTTCCCCAATACACATTTACCAGGAAGCAGTCACTGTGATCAACAGGGCTCCATTCCCCTGTTGATCAGGAAGCAACTGGCTGATGTCTCATGCTCCCTTGAATGAGCAATCTCCAATCCTATGGGCAATTGTGACAGGAATCCTGTTTCAGCCAATCACACTGGAAATAGCTCACAGAAGTGCTACTTCTCAAATGACAGTGGAACAGATCTCCATAAATCACAGTGACTGCTTCCCAGTAAATGGGGATGGGACTGTTGGTGTTTTCAAGCCTGGATTCACCATGTAGCACCTTAACTACAATGCTTATGCATCTGTAAATCTCATATAGGATTCTGACCAACATAATAATTTATGTCTTATTCATTTTAATGAGTCATCTCCACACCTTGGTGTTTTTGATGTGAGTAAACTATACGATACTCAAATGGTTTCTGACACTGTTAGCTAGAAACCGGAATTTTGCAAAGAAAACTTGTGGGAACCAAAATTGTTCATGCTCCTAGAGATTGCAGTTATATTTCTCTCATTTATTTCCCAATAAAAATGACTCAGTAAAACCATTCAGACATACCTGAAAAGTTCTAGTTCCTTCCAGTTACTATAAAAGTTAATAAAACAGTCATAATTTCCACATTATTTCAAAATTTGGGGCTTTGCAGGATTTCACTATCCTTTTGGGGATGTTGTTTTCAGAATCATATTTCCTTCCATTCCTTTCATACAAATTTTGGAAGGAATGGCCTTTTTCACTACTAATTTTAAAAAGTCCCCTGGGAACTGTCTGTCAATGAATCCAAGACATAACTACCATTTCCGCTCCAAAGTGCCATTTTTATTATAGTCCAGAAACTGGAGTTCCTGTAATCAGTATTAAAATTTAAGAAAATGAACTTTCTTTGAAAGTTTACTAGCTTACCTTAATGAGCTTGAAAGAATTGTAGGCCATTTCCCCCTTAATTTTGAAACTAACTTGTAAACTAAAAAGAAATGAAAGGGGTTACTTTTGTTTTTTGTTAACTGTTGTCAAGTCAGCTTTGAATTATGACAATTATGGTTATTATGAATGAGAGACCTCAAAACCATTGTATCATCAAATGCTCAGGTCTTACAGACTCAGGACTTTGGCTTCCTTCATTGAATCCCTCCATCCGTAAAGTGGTCTTCCTCTTTTCCTACTGCCTTCAACTTTACCAAGCATTATCACCTTTTCTAGTGAGTCATGTCTTCCCATGATATGGCCAAAGAACAGCAGTCTTAGGGGCTTTGCAGACCGGCCTAAAGGGCCAGCCTGGGGGGTGGAGTTGGGGTGGGACAGCCACACTCCAGCTGCCCTGACTCCACTCTAACCCCGTCCTGACTCCGTGCACCCATTTGCATGTGGCATCAGGATGCCCTCTTGGCGCAGCGTGTCCATGTGTTGTGCCAAAATGGCACTAAAAAGACACCGCCGCAGCTGAAAGGATGGCCTTTTGCCACCCCAAAAGGAGCAAGATTTTGCCGCTCTTTTTGGGGTGGCAAAAAGGAGGATCAGGGCCACGGCATGTGGTTGCTGCGGCCCCAATCCCCCACTCCCAGGGGAGGTTTTCTGCCGCCCCTTTTTGGCTGTGTGCATCAGCCCTTAGTTTAGTCATCTTGGCTTCCTAAATTAATTTGAATACTGAAATGGTTTAATGTATTTTAACTAGAAAGGAAAGCAGAAATACACTATCTGTAGCCAAAAAGAAACATAAGTTTCAATGGATGACAGATGAAACTTTATAAGCAGTCAAGGACAGAAGAGAAGCAAAAATGAAAGGTGATAGAAATAGAACAAGAGCACAGAAACAAATGTACAATGACTTGTGCACAGGGATAAGGAGAACTACTATCATGATCAATGCAGGATTTTGTTTATAAGAACTGTTTGAGCATTTATCTTTTAGAAGAAAATTAGAGAACTAGAATAGATAGGACAATCTATCTCTAAGAGGAGTAATGTTATGCATGTAAGAACTGTACTACAAATGAACTGGGAATTTTATAATTCACTTGGTGGTGGGATTTATATTGTTAAAAAATACTGAACTGATTGAATTCTCTTATTCACTTATTTGTTTTCTTTTTTCTTTCTTTCCTCTTCTCTGTTTCACACACACATATAAAACAGAAGATGAAAGAAAGAAAAAATGAAAAAATAAGTGAATAAGGAAGTGAAATCTCTCTCTCTCTAGTATGTATGTTATTGTTGTTTATATTTCACTGATTTTTAAAAAAAAAATCAATGCAAAGGAATATAAATTAACAACAACAACAAAAAGAAAAGACAAGAAACCTCTTCAACAAGAGCTGAGAAATCAAAAGAAATTTTAAACCAAGAGTAGGGATGCTCTATGACCAGCAGGTGAACTTATTACACAACCAGGAAGAAATAGAAAGATGATGGAAACAATACACAGAAGGTCTATATCCAGCTCCTGGCAGTCCCAGTTTGGGACTGTGTCAGCAGCTTGCTTTGGAGTGGGGCATGTAGTCACTGCTGTCCCAACCTGAGAGCGGCTGGAGCAGCCTCTGACCTCTCTTTACTGGCCGTATGCATTGGTCCAATGTTGCAATTGTGACTAAGTATCAATAGTGAATATGAAGATGTCAGATTAATTTAAAGAAGGATCATATGAGGTGAACCTCCAGTTTTAAAAAGTGAAGTGAGAGCTGCCCTCAGAGCACTTGAGAAACTAAGGGCCATTGCAGATTGGCCCAAAGGGCTGGCCTGGGGGTGGAGTTGGGGCAGGGCAGCCACATGCCAGCCACCCTAACCCCACCCTGATGCCGTCCTGACACCACACGGCTGTCCACACGGCACACAGCATCAGGACGCCCTTCTGGTACAGCGTTTAAACACGTTGCACCGAAAGGATGTTGAAGAGCTGTGGCGCTGGCTCTTAAGGCGGCCTTTTGCCACCCCTAAAAGGAGCAGCATTTTACCACTCTTTTAGGGATGGCAAGATGAAGGATCAGGGCTGCCATGTGGGGTTGCCACAGCCCCGATCCACTACTTCCCTGGGTGGCTCTCTGCCACCCCAAATGGGCCATGTGCATTGGCCCTAAATCTCCAGAAACTGATGGCATACCAATAGAGCTGTTCCAAGCTACAAAGACAAAATCTACTCTAGTTCTAACTAAAATCTGTCAACAAATTTGGAAAATAAAATAATGGCCCACAGACTCGAAACACTCAGTGTATATTCCAATCCACAAGAAAGAGGACACCAGGACTTGAAGTAATCACTGCACCATTACATTAATTTCTCATGTAACCAAGGTGATGCTCAAAATTCTACAAACACTCTTCCCACACATTCAAGCTAGGTTCAGGAAAGGAAAAGGCACTAGGGATCATACAGCAAACATATACTGGATAATGGAACTGTTGGTTTCCTGATAGCCAATCCCAGTTTGGGGTGACTGTGAGGGAGGGGCTGCCAGGGAAGGAATGGCTATAAAAGGGAGGAGTGTGTGATTGGAAAGTCACTTAAATTCAGTTGAGTTCAGTTCAGTCTAAGAGAGTTCTGCTCAGGGGAGTTCAGTGCAGAGCAGTTGAGTCAGAGCTGAGAGGGAGTTGAAGAGAGTTGAAAGGAACGGAGTTGAGAGAAGGATATGGACTGGGAGGGAAAGTATATTGGGTATTGTAAAGAGGAAATGGGAAATGTCTGCAACTGTTATATTTATGTTACCATACCACCTTGCAACTATTCTATCTAAGCTACATTCTTGACAAATGTTATTCAGTAAAGTCAATGTTTATTTGTTTGAAGTTTTGGCCTGTGTGGATTCTAAACCATATAGGCACATAAAAACATGCTACCAAAGATATTAAATTTATAAGAGGAAGACACTTGGGACCCTAGCCCTTATACATTTAGGGAAAGTGTATAAAGGGTGGATGCTGGGCTGGTGTCATTAACGAGGAACCTTCTAATAGTGAAGAGGTAAAAGGCAACCTCAAGACAAAGACAGAAGGCCATCATCACTGTGAAACTTCAAATGAAGATCAGTAACAGAGTCCAGTAACAGAGAAAAGGATTTTCATTTTTTTGCTATGGAGTTTCAAGTTCAGATTCATTGTTGTCTCTTATTGACTTCCATTTTTTATCTATGAGGCTTCAATAAATTCCACATGAATTAGTGGAATCATCAAAGAATCTATTTTAAATGGCCACAGATTGCATAGAAGAACCACTTCAATAATAAATAATAAACAATGCATAAATAAATGGCTGGAAGAAGCTTTTCATTGAAAAGAGCCTGAGTAACATAAGAGCTTAATCCCTGGACTATGGGCCTCTGCAGACTGGTCCAAAGGGCTGTCCTGGAGGCACAGTTGGGGTAGGGTAGCTGCACACCAGCCACCCCAACCCCATGCCAACGCCGTCCTGATGCTGCACGCCATTATGCATGGCACAATGCATCAGGATGCCCTCCCAGTGCAGCATTATGATGTGCTGCGCCGGAAAGGGTGAGGAAGAGCCGTGCGCTGGTTCTTAGGGTGGCCTTTTGCCGCCCCTGAAAGGAGAGGCATTTTGCTGCTGTTTTTGGGGTGGCAAAAGGGAGGATCGGGGCTGCGGCCCTGATCCGCTGTTTCCTGGGGCGGCCCAGAGCTGCCCATCTGCACACCCTCAAAGTCATTGTTACATGGTATTGGAGGAGTCACTGTGGATAGAAAGGTCAACTCTTCACAAGCCAAAATCTGGTTTACTAGAACAAGGGCAAAGATACAATCCCCAGAACAAGATTCTGATTCAGCAACATGAATATGTCAGGAACTTAAATGAGGAATGACTTTAAGAATTATACATTGAGATATAGACTCAGATTTGGATTGGAAGAGGAGAATGTGGATGGGGAAACTAAATTTTTACAGTAGGAAATGAAGGATGGAAAGAGTCCTAGAATGGAAGAGCAACAAGGAGTCACCTTGGAGTGTGAGGAAAACATTATAGATGTTGTGGTTAGATCAAAGGGTTTTCAAACACCAAAAGAGGTTCCTGGAGGAGAATGCAGGTGATATTCAAAATGATACAGAATGAAGTACTGGCAAGGATCATGAAAAAGAGGGGGGGGGGAATAGGGTTGGGTTTGAAAGGGACAGTCAAATTAAAATGTTTTCCTTGGAGAAATGTTTTTCCCCTAAGTACTGTGCAATCAGAGGAAATGTGCCCACTTTTGTTCAACTGAAGAGATTTGGTAAAATGCTGAGCGTTAAGTTCAAGTAGGATAGAAAGAGATAAAGGCTGGCTTTTCTTGATTAAATAAATCATTATGGGTCTTGTTATGTGATGTTGTTTTAAGATTTCAATCAGGGTTTCATTATTTGTGGCTGATTTAATGTAAAGGAATAGGACATAAAATATAGTCTGTTGATTTAAGAAATTATTGCTAAACATTATCTGTATTGATCTATATGGTGTCTGAGGGTCTAGATGCCTAGGAAGGATAGGAATTTGAATGAGTTGTATAAAGAAGCAGTTAAAGAAAATAATGGAAAATAGAAAACAACAATTTAGAAGGAGGTAGAGACTAATATTAAAAATAAAGGAATGGAAGTTTTTTGTGGTTTTTTCGAGCTGTGTGGCCATGTTCTAGAAGAGTTTCTTTTTGACATTTCGCCAACATCTGTGGCTGGCATCTTCAAAGAATGCTGGAATGGAAGAAAGTGGGCATATATATATACTGTGAGATCCTGGGTAGCTAGGAGTGATTCCCATGTAAACTGTGTATTGATCTGTTATTGATTGTGTATTGTTCTGTTGTTGATGGCAGGACCTCAGGGTGGGAGGATATGCAAAGGAGGGTTATTGTCTGCTAATTGGTGATCATTGTCTGCTTGGAAAGCCCCTGACCCTGGGTGGTTTCCCATTTGCATTTGCTGAGTGCTGATTTTCCTATTTTGCAGGACTGGTAGCCAAACTTTGTTTAAGGGTTTCTTCTTTCCTGTTGAAGGTGTCCAAGAGTTTGTGGATTTCAATGGCTTCCCTGTGCATTCTAACCTGATGGTTGTTGGCATGGTCCAGAATTTCAGTGTTTTCAAACAGCATTTTCATAGAATTATAGAATCATAGAATCATAGAGTTGGAAGAGACCACAAGGGCCATCCAGTCCAATCCCCTGCCATGCAAGAACTCAAAATCAAACCATCCCTGACAGATGGCCATCCAGCCTCTGTTTAAAGACCTCCAAAGAAGGAGACTCCACCACACTCAGAGGGAGCAACAGCTCTCACTGTTAGGAAGTTCTTCCTAATGTTGAGGTGGAATCTCTTTTCCTGTAGCTTGCATCTGTTGTTCTGAGTCCTATTCTCTGGAGCAGCAGAAAACAAGCTAGCAACCTCCTCAATATGACATCCCTTCAAATATTTAAACAGGGCTATCATATCCCTTCTTGGACGTCTCTTCTCCAGGCTAAACATACCCAGTTCCCTAAGTTGTTCCTCGTAGGGCATGGTTTCCAGACCCTTCACCATTTTGTCGCCCTCCTCTGGACACACTCCAGTTTTTCAACATTTTATGCCCAGGATGGTTTATAATGTGTTCTGCTACTGCTGATTTTTCTGGCTGGCCCAGTCTGCAGTCTCTCATGTTCCTTGATTTGTGTTTGGACACTGCGTTTGGTGGTCCCTATGTAGACTTGTCCGCAGCTGCATGGTATGCGGTAAACTGCTGCAACTGTGAGAGGGTCTCTCCTGTCCTTTGCTGAGCACAGCATTTGTTGGATTTTCTTGGTCGGTTTGCAAACCATTCGGAGGTTGTGTTTCCTCACCACTTTCCCTATTCTGTCTGTGACTCCTTTGATGTATGCTCGTCTTCATTCCTGTGGATTTTTCTGGGTCTGGCAGCCCTTCTGAGCTGGAGTAACCATTCGCCTGTAGAGCCCGGTCTAAGTGCTTCAATTCTTCTTTCAAGAAGTGGGGTTCACAGATGCATTTTGCCCAGTCTGCCAGTGTTTTTATTGTGCTTCTTTTTTATCCTGGGTGATGGTTGGAGTTCTTGTGCAGGTTACAGCATATTACTGATTAAATGTTTCATTTAAAATTGTTCTTAATGTATGTCATATTGTCATTCAAAGGTCAAGAGTTCAATCCTGTCAACTTTCTTTCCTTTTTTGGGGGTGGGGGGGAAAACCCTTCCTATTCACAGAGTTCGATATTGAATCTATTGGCTTAGTGTTATTAACAACAGTCTTGAGACCAAATCTGTTTAATTTCTGTCACATAGGAATTTCAATACTTAAGCCTACTATAAGACCAAATGGACTACCCAGTCTTTAAAAATCTTCTGACACAAATCCAGCAGCTGGGAATAATCAGATAACACTGTGGGCTGAGCACACATGTAACCTTAGTTCTCTCAGGGGAGGTGCTTACAGCAGAGCTACTGAACATATGAGTGTTAAAGTTGGTTCACCTTTCTTTAAAACAAAATACTTTTCAAAATATCTGTCAGACCCCCAGCTGTTTTTCCAGAAAGGAACTGTTGAATAGACAAACAGACTTTTTAAAGCACCTCACTCTTGTAATAATATCAAGATGCTTGGTATATATTACTGACTCTACTCATATTTTACCATATTTCAAAATTCCCACTTTGGACTCTTAAGACGCTGACTGTAGTGGGCAGTTGCTGGTAATCCACAAACTCTATTAATTGTATCAGAGGGATGAGTGAACCACTTTGTTTCTGGTCCATGAACCTTCTGCACATAGTCATCACACTCAAAACAAAATCCAATTGCATACAATCTTTTAAAATGTATTTCCCAATCAATATCTACATGCATGTTG
Organism: Phrynosoma blainvillii; assembly: GCA_026167975.1. NCBI lineage: Eukaryota > Metazoa > Chordata > Lepidosauria > Squamata > Phrynosomatidae > Phrynosoma > Phrynosoma blainvillii. Next base: position 230,512,649 of record JANUYF010000003.1, on the reverse strand, counting down.
TCTCAAAATCTTCCATTTTACAGATATTTTGTTGTGTTTTATGAACTGACAACTGGTTCAGATCATAGGAAGTACAAAAACTGGTAGGTTCCAGTGCACATATATTCCATCAATAGGGGAATAAACCAGTGCCTATCAGGATGTCCAAATGTTGAAACCTGCCACTATTTTGATAGGGCTGTATGAGAGTTTTGACTTATTTTCTAATAAGAATTTGCAAAATTTGCAAATTTGCAACGTTGTTCATAAATCTGATGGAACAATCTTTTTTTAATAAAAAGAAAATCAAATGTGGGAGAAAGCAAAACTGACAGAGGATTTCAGGTGTTTACCGTTTAAAAGTCTTGCTTTTAGTCCCTGTGTATTCAGCCATGTTTGAAGTGCTGAATTTGTGATCCCATTTCTTCCTTTAAACAGACTTTTCACCCATTATAGATACATGGTAGGCAAGTAAATCCTATTCCTATCCATTCTAGGAATAGCTGTTATCCACTAAATTTGTCCAGAACAGATTCGGAGCTATATATGGAAATAACTTTTAAATACTTAGTGGAAAATATAAGAAAGGAGCTTTTGGATTGTCTGAAAATTTCAGGGAAGAGAATTCCCTTCTAACAGCTTCCTGAGGTTTTCTACCCAGTCCACAAATAGATTTGCCTCCTAAGGTCATATGGTGAGAGGATGTGGGAGACTCAGGAGAGCATCCTGGAAAGTTATGGTGTTCCAGATCCTTGGGTGACTTGCCATTGCCCCATCTCACTTCTTCCACTGCTGAAGACTTTCCCTCCATGCAAGACATCTTTGAAGACATCTGACAGCAAAACTGATTAAAGTATCCATTCTCTCTTGCAAAAACAAATAATTTAACACAACATATCCCTATTGGGAAGAACTCCCCCTTTTAAAATAAAATGACCCTCTTTTTAAATTCAAAGCAAATAACTTGATTATTTTAAACAACAACAACAATCCCAAATCATTGGAGAAAGTGAAACTGACAGATTCATATATCCCTAAGGTATTTCATTTGTCTATTTTGGTAGCTTCTCATTTGGTGTGTTATCAACAAATGCCTGTAATGAAAAACATTTGTCTTTCTATGAGTGACTCTTTCTTTCATAGTACTAATAATTTGATAATGAAGAATATGTTATTTAATCAGATTCCATGCATACTCTATAACTAGAGTAGAGATGGGTGAATCTGTCAGTTTATGTCAGTTTTTTTGTTATTTCTCAGCATTCAATTTGCTCTGCACTGATTCTTTTTAAAAAAAAATAAAATAAAAATCCAGTCCTGAAATTCATATAGACCTCTGCATGTATTTCTCTTCCCGTGCACTTTTTTATGCATGTTTGTCTAATATACATGTTTTTGTAAACATTTTCTCCTTATATAATGTTTTTGAGAACTTCCCCATTAATATGTACACTTTTGTATCTCTCCTTTTTGTTCAGAGAATCTGAAGTGTTAAATCTTAGGAATGAAAAATACTGAAGGAGGATTGCAGTTCGTTTTGTATATTGATATGGGAAGCATGTCTTTGGCAAGTTCAAATTCTTTCCCATTCCTATTTGCAACTCCCCGTCTGTGGTGTGTGTACTCTGGTTTGGGTGGGAGCACAATGCAGTACTATTGGGAGGAGGCAAAAGTAAGTTCTATGCACACCTGGCTTTCTTTCAGAACATCCATAGAGATATGCCACAGTATGAACAAAAACATCACCTATATAATATCTCAGAACACAATGCATTACCTCTGCATTTGGACACCCACAGAGTGCCCCAAGAAATAAGATGTCTGAAGGAACCAGCGTTAAAAAGCATTTATTGCCTAATACAGCAAGCTTAAAATAATGTGAATGAACAATACATTTGCTGAAGGAAAAGGTCTGAGGGATAAAGTCTTAGCTAGGAATATATGCTTGTCTGTTCTTTGAAGCTTGAGCCATGCATTGACTTTCATAGTATGTGTTTAAATTGTTTTGAAATTAGACAAAAGGAATTTTCCCATTTCCCACCTTTTAGTTATATTAACTGTGTCTCATCCTTTACTGAGTGATATGTAGCTAATTTCTAGTCAGCGTTACCATGTGTGCTGAAACTGTATTTAGTGTTGGTCCAATTTATACACTGTATGGTGTCTATTGCATTATGTTCACAATAGACCTCTCAAGTGGTCTATCTTATACTGGATTTTCTTGTAGACTTTAGAACTTCTGCTGCTCATGAGAAGAAACTTGGGTGAGTTCAGTCATGTTTTACCTCTGCTACTGAAGAAGATTCTGAGAAATCATGACTGCAATGTCTTCAGAATTTAAATTTAAATGCTGTAGTTTAGAAATTAACATATTTTCAGACTCTTCTTTTCACTGGAAGATACTAGGACCTTATGATTGAATGCTGGGTCATAGCATCAGGAAACATAAGCATAGAAATATTGACTCCATGCTGTCTGTAAAAGCTACATGATTTCATATCAAATCAGGACCAGCCCTACCAAGTAAGGTGACAGGCCACAAATGCTGGGGAAACAGAGATGGCAGCCCATGGCTGTCCCTCTTTGTTAATAACCAAATCATGAATACCACACAATCTGTCCTTCCCTTTGCCAACTTAGTCTGCTACCTCAGTTTGGCAGCTATTCCATTGTCCCTTTTAAAGTCAGATGGGCCATGTGGTTGTCAAGGCCAAGGCCCACCTGTGGCTAGAGTAGCCTTGGCCCACTCCTTCCAACCATTTGCTCCAGGCCTTACTCTCAAAACCAAGAGTCAACAAAAATCAAAAGATAAATTCTGGTCAACAGATCAAACAAGACCCATTATCCTTTCTCCTGTTATGTTCCCAAATGCCCTTCTTACCTGGTTATTTTGGGGTACTCCGGATCTAATTGGGGTATTGTGAAGTCAATGAAGCTACTATCATTCAAATTAGTCTTTTTCATCTTTTGGCTATCAAAGCAAGCCACCACTTTGGGATCCCTTTTGGTCCTTCTGAAAGGCTATCAATTCTTTGTTTCCCATGAAATCACCTTAGCTTCAGGCTTGTTTTAAAGTACAAATATTAGGAAAACCTAGCATCTTTGGTACAGCTACAACCACAGCCACAGTAGGACTGCCCCTGCTATGGCCACTGGCTGTTGCCCTCAGAATCCCGTTTGAGCTATTCCTGCTTTCCATGGACCATTCTTCAAGACAGGTAGATATTACCCCTCATCCCAGTCCTCAAACTCCACTACCCTCTTTCACTTTTCTGTTTTGGTTAGCTCTGTATGCTTGGTATCAGAGTGAGTTGATCTTGTATGTGTGTTCCTTCACAGTCTTTCCAAATAAAAAGTTATTTTAGTTCACCCATGGCTGGAGTCTTCATCAGTTAGTATTGGTATAGTTGGTGCATTTGATCCTAACATTACTTCCTCTTGCAAGCCAAGCTAAATTTCTCCATTTATTAAAGATAGACTGCTATTAGAGGTGAAACCTCTCTTTACATCTTTGTGGGTAACACTTTTCACATTCTTTACTGGATTCAGATTTAAAAAACAAAACAATGTTGGTTGGAGGGAGCACTGTCATGTATGTTATCAGGCAAGAGGTGTTGCTTTGAAACCATTTATCTGCATTGTTCTGGTTTTTCTATCCTCATCTCTTCTTTTTGTTTACTGTTTTCTTATTGTTCATAATATAGTCTAGTATCTCAGTGTTATTTCTACATGGCCAGACTATACTGTGAGAAGAACCAGCTCTCTTAACCCTACAAAGGCACAATTTCTATACACAATTACACCTTATTTTTACTCATATGCATTTGATAGCTTAATTCAGAGCCTGCATTTTTCAAAATATATCATTCAGCATGTGACAACATAACACCTTTAAATATAGTTCTGACATTAGCCCATTCCCCATACTCTGAATAAGGGGTAATTATTTGCCCAGATGTGTTCTGATTATAATTTTTTTAAAAAAATAATTTTAATAATTAAATAGTTTAATATGTTTTTAAAAGTTTAATATGTTTTTAAATTCAACTTGTTCTAAATTGTTTTTAATCTATCTGTGTGTCATCCTGAGATCTTGTGATATAGGGCAGAATATAAGTATTTTAATAACTATGACAAAATAGAATAAAATAAATAAGACTCAAGGCCTAAGCAGACTGCCAGAAATAGTGCACATTAAATTGAGGCACTGCCCTGGCTCAGTGCTAGGGAATCATGGGAACTGTATTTTTTTCTGGGACATTGAGCCTTCTCTGTCAGAGAGCTCTGGTGCCACAATAAATTACAGTTCCCATGATTCCCTAGCACTGAGCCAGGGCAGTGCCTCAATTTAATGTGCACTATTTCTGGCAGTCTGCTTAGGCCCTCACTCTCATGGACATTCAAGTCACCATAAAGTTCATCAGTTTACTAGTACATCATGAAGTTCTCAAGAAGATGAGAATGCAACTTTGGGGAGAGGAAGAGAATTAAAACATTCACAGCTAGGCATTCTCAAATTTTAGATCTCATCAAAATCAGATAGATTGTATCCAAAGTAAGGATCTATCACTATTGGTAAAATAATATTCAATTGTGTTCCTATCAGCATCCATAGGTTGAAATAATAGATATTATCTTGCACTTCCCTTCAGATAGTAAAATCTTTTGCTCTAGTCCTGATGACATCAATACAGGCATAAAGACCAATTTAAATAATTTTATGATAATTATAAATCAGGATATTTTAATGCATATACACATAGTCAGAGTAATTAATACAAGCTGCTGTATAGTTTTTGGCAGAAAATTAACCATATTGGTTTTTCATGACTCTGTCATATCCCTTGTGATATTTGTTGTTTTGTTTCTAGCAAATGTTTTTGGGAACCATTTTAGAAAATGTATGCTTGAGTACAATTACTGTAATTTCTCTTTGGAATGCTAAGCCATAGGTGCAACATATGGGAAACTGAATAAGTCAGTCCTATTTTCATTCAATCATCCTCTTTTAAGTTCTCATGAAAAAAATAATTCTATTTCAATTATGACAGAAAAGGGACTCATGGTTGCTGATCTTCATGGGATGTCATGATACAGATTAACCAGTCACAGCTGCGTTCTCACAGCTGCATTCACACAGCATGAGAGCAATTTTGGCTAAAGCTTAAAACATGCAGCCTATCATGTCTTACTAGGAAGCATTAATTTCTGATTACACCGTTCATTTTCTTATTATTACTAAAAACCTCTGATGAGGTACATCTGGAAAGCTTTAATGAACAACATGTAGTAGATACTGCAGCTTATACATTCATAGTACACAGTATTATTGAACCAAAGTCACAATGCACAACCTGCTTCACTCCTTTATACATCTTTTCCTATATGACAGTAAACAATAAAGAAATAGGATTGTCTTTACCTGGCACCAGCCCCAAGTCCAATTAATCTCTACTTTCTGTATTCACTCATCTATAGCTATGCAGGTTGGGAAAGATGAGGACTATGGTTCAACATATCTGGCAGACACTAGCATTGGGAAGATTAGTTTAGAATATATCTGTCAGGGAAGTCCTGCAATCACCTATGTTGATATTTGAAGTTCCTTTTCTTTCTTTCCCAGAGCTGGCAACAAGAACAGATTGCTTCTGCTGGATCATTGTCATGTGGTAATGGCCAGCAATAGGTGTCTTCAAAGAGGTACTGGAAAAAGTCACAGAGGATATGTTTATAATTTTTGGGGGGGGGCGGGTTCCTTACAGCTTTCTCTAGGATAGAAGCACCATGTCTGTGATGGTAAGGAAGAACAGCAGCAAAAGGAGAAAGTTATTGTTTTCATTTCCTGCTCATGGTTTTTCCAAGAGGTACCTAATTAGCAATTCCAAGAAGGATGATTGACTAAATAGATCTTTGATCTGCTTCAGGAGGACTCTCCCTTTGTTCTTATGGTACCAGTGACAGCTCTGTACCCTTACCATGCCATGGTTTGATTGCTGTCATAGACTGTAAACTTATTATTGGCATAAGCCAGAAAATATCTGTATGAATTATATTTTTGACAAGGATACTTTAAGTCAAAGATGTGAAACTGGTGGGCCTCCTGGTGTTGTTATGCTACAATTCTCACAAGGTCCAGACTGCATGGCCAATGAAGGTTGGTTGGAGCTTCAGTCCAACAACAGCTTGAAGGGCTACAGGTTCCCCACTGCTGGTTTACGTCATCCTGAGGATTGTTTCACATATGGATATTTTGCTAAATATGTGTACCATTGCAATCTGAATACCTGTCTAGAACCATAGAGTTGGAAGAGACCATAACGGCCATCATGTCCAACCCCTTGACATGCAGGAACTGTCAGAGTAAATGCACTCTGAAGAGAAAATGCTATATATGTGACTGGGGCAAAGAAACTGGGACAAAGGTGAGAGGTTATCTTTGTATAGTTGGGAGCCATGATGACTCAATATTTCAGCAGTCCTGAGTCACAGGGGGCTGATGCAACACTAGGCAGAGGGTTGAGTCAGAAACCTTCAATTCTGCAGTGTCACATCAGTCAGGTGACAGGAAACTGGGTGACATCCCAGGAGTGGGCTGGACTAATATCCCAGAGGGGTACTGAATATAAGTGGGTGAGTTGGATACTCATGTATGGGTGATTGTATATAGAGATATTGGTGGAGCACTTTGTTAGTCTGTACATTGTAACAAAAGAATAAAGAACCTCTTCACGGGAGAAGAGGGAGTCCAGCTGTCTGTGTGGGAGGTTTTTTTCCTTGCATCGTTTGCCACCTGCATAAAACTTCACGGTGAAGACTGATCTTTGGCATCTGTTCCAGTGTAAGTTTCCTGCACATGTTGAATTTAGTTCACATGCACCCCAACGGGAATATACAATCAAAGCATCCCCGATAGATGGCCATCCAGCCTCTGTTCAGAAACCTCCAAAGAAGGAGGCTTTACCACACTCTAATGGACTGTGTTCCACTGTTGAACAGCTCTAACTACCAGGAAATTTGTCCTAATGTTGAAACTAAAATTATCTCTTTTTCTGTAGTTTGCATCCATTGCTCTGTGTCCTAGTCTCTGGAACAGCAGAAAACAAGCTAGCTCCCCCCTCAATATGACAAGGCTATCATATCACCTCTCAGCCTTCTCTTCTCCAGGCTAAATATATTCAGCTCCCTAAGTCAGTCCTAATAATAATAATAATAATTATTATTATTATTATTTGTATTTATATCCCGCCCCTCTGCCAGGCAATCGGGGCGGCGTACAACATTACAAAACTTAAAAACAATACATCAAATTAAATCCCATCCCTCCTTCACCCACCCGCCCATCCCCCCAAACATACAAGCAAACTAAATAACAGTAATTAAAAATACAATTTAAAGCATAATTTTCTTGTCAGCATGGTGCCGACAAAGATGTTCTGGGCAGCCCTATATAGCCTCCAGCGTCTGCGGGGGTGGAGCGGAGGAGGGGCAGCTCAGGTGTTCTCCCAGGGCTGGTCCTCCGGAGCTGGTAACTGGTCCTCCACAGCCTGGAGGACGCTGCTGCTCGCCACCTGGTGCTGGCGAAGGTGTTCTGGGCAGCCCTATATAGCCTCCAGCGTCTGCAGGGGTGGAGCGGAGGAGGGGTAGCTCAGGCTGCACAGGTGTTCTCCCAGGGCTGGTCCTCCAGAGCTGGTAACTGGTCCTCTGCAGCCTGGAGGACGCTGCTGCTCGCCACCTGGTCATAGGCATGGTTTCCACCCTTTACCATTTTTGTTGTCCTCCTCTGGACATGCTCCAGCTTAACATCCTTTTGGAATTGTGGTGCCTAGAATTGTATGCAGTATTCCAGGTGAAGCCTAACCAAAGCAGAATAGAGTGGCACTATTACTTCCCCTGATCTAGACACTATACTTCTATTGATTCAGCCTAGAATTACATTGGGTTTTTTTTTAGCTGCAGCATCACACTGTTGATTCACGTTGTTTACTAGGACTTCTAGATCCCTTTCACATGTACTGTCGTCAAGCCAGGTGTCCCCCATCTTATATCTGTGCATTTTATCTTTTTCTCCCTAAGTGTAGTACCTTACATTTCTCCCTGTTTAAATTCATTTTTGTTAGTTTTCGCCCAGATTTCTAATCTATTGAGGTCATTTTGAATTTTAATCCTGTCCTCTGGGGTATTAGCTACCCCTCCTAATTTGGTGTCATCTGCAATTTTGATAAGCATGCCCTCTATTCTTTCATCCAAGTCATTGATAAAGATGTTGAATAGCACTGGGCCCAGGGAAGAACCTGTGGCACCCCACTAGCCACTTCTCTCCAGGATGAAGAGGAGCCATTGCTGAGCACTCTTTGGGTTCAGCCATTCAACTAGTGTTTTAAAATCAGAGGTGGTTAATATTGTTGCTTGGTTTTTTGTATTTTCTGTTCAGTGCAGTGCTTGGAAAACCAAGGGGGGATGCAGACCAGAGCGTTTGGAGCGCCCTGGTCTGGAGCGCCGCGGGGCTATGGCAGCCACACCGCGGCGCTCCTGGAGCGACCCTGAAAGGAGCGCCAAATTGGCGCTCCTTTCATAAGTCAGAAAAAGTGCGCCCTAAAAGCGGCGGGCGCACTTTCTCTGACTTATCCTCTGCAGCGCGTCCGGTCGCTGCGGAGGGAGGTCGCTCTGAACGCGCCGGCCGTCCGGTGGCCCGGAAGCGCTCAGGGCGACCTCAGGAAGAGGAAGGAGCCCCGCGCGTGCGGTGGCTCCTCCTCTTCCGGGCCTCCAAGACGACTGTTTTAGTCGTCTGCTTAGGCCCCAAGTTTCCAACCAAAGAACTATTTTCTCATTTATTAGACATTGACCATGATCTTACTGGGTGTGTCTGTGTAACACTCAGCATGCACACCTCTGTGCTATTACCAGTCCTAAAAGGCATCTTGAAGACACTGTCAGGGCTATTTACTGGTTGGGGAGGAAGGTAGAGAGGGATGGAGGTGACCAGGAAGCACTACAGATTTTCAGCTGGTAGAAGTCTTCTGGAGTTTTCAGCTGTTGGATCACCAGGGACTCACCTAGTTACCTCCTCTGGCCAGTATATGGTAATAGCAATGCTTCCACAGGCAGTGAACCTTGTGCAACATTTTAAAAAATGTACTCATAACCCTAAGTTACATGTGCATATGTTATCAACAGTATTCCAGCCTTTGGGTTTTTATATTTGAGTGATATGCTCTGAATAACTATGATCCATGCATCATAGTTTTGTCAGAGCCCATACCTGATGACATCATGAGAAGCCATCTCAAGATCTCAGATCTGGACACTGGAATCTCAAAGCTGGGATGTTTCTGACCTGGTCAATCATATGATGAATAATCCTGTGCAAGTGGATGCCAAAAGAACATTTGGCCCAGATTTGTCTAAAGTTCAAATCTACCTGAAGACCTCCAGGTTTTCCTCAACTATTCACTTCCAGTAAAGAAACAATAACCAGTCATTCTAGCCTACTGGCTTTGAAGCTATTAGGCAGTAGTCCTGATAATATTTTGCCATGTTACTGTTAATGTAAAGGCATTAAATCATAAATATCTGTTAAAATGCAGGAATGTGATAGAAATGTGGCTTAAGAGTTGTCTGGAAAAATGGGATAATGCCTAATGAAGGGATGTTTAAAGAAAGGGAAAGGGAAGACTTACCAGAAAATAAATGACACACTGGAGGCAGCTTCCCAGTCATTACATTCCTCAAGGAAGGGAGCAGGAGCAAACCTGGACAGAGATCATTCATTTCCTGGACTACTGCTGGTTTTGATATGTTGTCTCTCAGAAGACCAAACCAAATCATGGTAAGCATTTGCAAAGGAGACTGTAATATATTTTTCCCAATGGAAAATTGCAGTCTTTTGATGAAAAATACCTATTCTGTACACAATTTTGCTAGATGACATCAACAAACCAGAAAAAAAATATTGAAGATCAGGCTCCTATAAATGGCTGCTTCAGTGGTTTTTATTTGTTTGTTTAATATTTTCTTCTTTGTTTGAAATCACGTTGCCTCATCCTAACATTGAAACTTTCAGGTATTAAAAAAAAATCACTCACTCTCTCTCTCTCTCTCTCTCTCTCTCTTTTTAATACAGAGTCAGACCTGGGCTATGAAATTTAGATCATGATTAAATTCCATACTTTTTTAAAATGCAAATATATAAAGTTTAGTTCTGACAGTCCTTTGAGTTTGCATTTACTAGTGTACAGAAATGCCTAATGAATCAAGTATGGTGGACAAAGAAATTTGGTCTGGTTTTTTTCAGTTTGGTTATGTGATGATCAAAAACAAGCCATATCCTCCCTCTGTGGAAAATACATTTATATGAGTTATGCAAAACAGGACATGACAAAATTCTGGATAAAAAGCACAACACTGCTTGCACTTTGGGGCTCTGGTATAAATCAGTTTTCAGCACTAGGATTCATTTTGGAAACAGAACTGATAGATTGTTTCATTCAGCAAATGGTAAAGGGATAATGGAACCACTCAAGAAAAGGAGAGATGTTGTGGATTCACCTTGTCAAGAAATGACATCATATTTCCTTAACAGTTGAATAAGTATTCATTTGAGTGTTTCCTTAATGAACACATGTTGCATCCTGCACTCAGCACTTTCCCTCACTGCCAGGTAATAACTTGTCTCAGAATAAGGCACTTCGTGTCTTCTCATGTTCATAACTAATATTGAGGAGAAGGACATGACCTGTAGAACCATATAAAGTACACTCCCCAGCCTAATACAGAATAGCAAATGACACTCCTCCTCCCAGCCCAGCCCATCCAAATCAAATTGCATACAAATTACTTTGGCACATGAGCCAGAAAGGTCCCACAAACCCCCTTCCGTGTTATTGACAGTTAAAATACTATAATAAAGGGACTCTTAACATGCTGTCCAAGGATGGCCTTCAGGAGTCTACAGACTTGGTGAAAACAGTGGTGGTGCTGGTTATATCATCATCTTCACCAGCACTATTTCATTCCTGTTACTCTGAGATGTTTATTAGTGAGAAAGTTTTTGTTTAAATCTAACTGTATTATTAAGGTATGGTCTCATTCTAAACAAGTGTAAGGTGGCAAGGGATGCCCCTCTACATGGCCAGATAGTGTAGTTGTCTTTTTCTTCATGTTATGAATGAAGGCTTTTATTATACAGTCAGCCCTCCATTTTCATGTGGGATCCATTCCGGACATACACACCCTGCAAAAACGGAGGTTCGCAAATATTCAAGCCCCATACGCTTGAATGGGGCGTGGCCATGGGAGCACACCCCATTGATTTAAATGGAGACCACCCCTCAGTGAATATGCAAAACGCAGACTTCAAGTCCACAAGAACGGAAGGGTGACTGTATTGTGAAAGAGTCCATGACCCCAAAGTAAATAAATAAAAAGTTGATATCCCTTAATATCATCCAAAATTGGTTGCTGAAAATAGCTGTTTCACTGTATCTGATATGGATAGCTGCTTAGAATCCACCACCAGTGGGCTTCAATATCATTGTTGGTGTGATCAGAAGTGATGTAATGTCTGTGTGTGAAACCATTCTTACAGATTCCATGTATCCTCGGTGTGTATGTGTGTGCTTGCTTGTTGATTTATTTTTCTTCCTTAATAAAAGTACCATTCTTTGGAAGAATGCTGCCTCTGCAAAGGTTCTATACCTCCCCTCCCTGTACACATTGGGTTGTGATCCTGCTTACTAATTTTGAGCTAATTAAAAATTCCCCAAAGTCAAGTTTTTATTATACCCTGGTGGCTGCTTGGGAGCTTCACCCCCTCCTCTAGGGGTGTGTGAATAGAGAAAAAAAAAACTGTGTTAAGTTCTCTTGCAAGTGGCTAGAATTCAGAGAAATAGGTTTAATCTAGAATGCAGAAATAATGCAGTATGATACCACTTTATCTGCCATGGCTCAGTGCAATGGAATTCTAAGATTTGTAGTTTTGTTAGCTATGTAGCCCCTGTCAGAGAGTTCTGGTGCCACAACAAACTAAAAATCTCTGAGTGTAAATTGATGGTGATCTATAACTAAATAATAATAACAACAATTGAAATATGCAATAAAACAATGTTAAATGTCAAAATATGGTGCGTGTATGTGTTTGGGGTTTTTTGGGTGGTGGTTGTTGATAAGTCACCAAATCCAGTCCTGTATATTTTTGTTTCAGTTTTGTGGAAGAGAATTGTGGCAACTCTACCCAGAGGCCACATGAGCTCCAGAGGCTGCCCATTGCCCACCAACATCTATCAGCTCCAAGTGCCAGCCCTCTTCTGGATCTTTTCCTCCACAGATTGGCATTGGCAGGCGTACATGGTGACAGCCAGTAGTACTCAAAATAACACTAGATACCAGTTACAAAGGTCCTAAAATTGGGTGGCCAGATTTCAGTGCCTGGCCCTGAGTCTCAGGACCTGGATCCTCTTCTCCAGTTTTCAGGGCAATCTCAGAGCAGTACCTTTAAAGGTGTATGTTTGTTTTCCTCATTTGGCAACTAAACACAATAAATAAATATTTTGACTAAATAAGTAAATATTATTCTAGTCTCAATACTAAAAAATGGAGAGGAAATTTCTGCAAGTTCAGCTAGAATATCCCCAATGAGAAGCCATGTTTGGGTTTGTTTCTTTTCCCTCTCCTTCTTTGCAGTCCTGTCTGCACATTCCAACTATTCATTTGCAAGACATCTCCAACGTGATCCAAAACTACCTGTATTCTTTTCGAAATGCTGTAGGAATAACACTCTCTCTCAATTGTCTTGAACAGGATTTGATTTAATCTTGAAAACAATTAAAAAGAGAGGCTGCTTCCTTTCACTGCTATCCAGCTGAGAAAACCAAGAGCTAATTTCACAATTTCTGTTGGTTTGTATATTAAAGCTGTTTCACTGCCTGATAATTGTCCAGGGACCAGACTCTGTTACCACCCTTTTTCCAGAACTCTTGGCATTTTGCAGAAACAGGATGATTCTGCTCATTTAAACATTCCTGGCAATGTTGGCCCCTGCTGCAGTCAATCAAGTATTAGAAACCTCCAGTACAGACTGTTGCCATGCATTCACTCCATGGTTCTCCTTAAAGACTGTCTAGAAAATTCAGCCAGTGAAAATACAACCACCAGACATATTACACCAGTAATGTTTGATATGCACTGTATGACTGCATTTTCAGAACTAATTATCTCATATGATTCCCTCCGTTTAAAAACCTAGTTTAGAAACAGTCTGTCGCCTTTCAGATATATCCATGTACTGTTCTGCTTCAGTGTATAGCAGTAATTTTTGAAGTGCAAACACACATCATGACTGTTGTCATGCTGGGAACGAGGCATGAACATGATTTCAGTATCTCAACCAAAGCTAGAGATACCAGAATGAAATTGGGAATCAGGACTGGACTGCTCATGGTGAAGATATTTATTTACAGGTGATAAAGGAGATACTGTATACAGTAGCAGGAACTGAACAAACAGACAGAGCTCCTCTGCAGTACTCACAGTAGCTTACAGCAGCTCTCACAGTAACTTCAACAGCTCACTAACTCCACTCTTCTCACAAACAACTCTATGATAACTTATTCACAATTTACATTAGACACAGCTATATGTACCCTAGGCTAATGCAATTCTCCAGTCCATGCCATAATGCATTACCTCATAGTGCTGAGTCATACATATCACAGGTGCAGTATACAGTACACATCTTGGTGTCTGACCACCTCAAGGACATTTATCTACATGTCCTAGCCTTGTTACACACACCACACACACATCATAGCTGTGCAGTTTTCTAGATCTTAATTTTACATTGCCATAGGCTGACAACAGTTCCCATAGCCAAAGAAAGAACGTCTCAAAAATGAAATACAGAGATCAGAAATACTACTTTTGAACTACAAATCCCATAAGGGCAGCATGGCCAAAAAAGGCAATCTTCCAAATTCTACACAGACAGCCACAGTTTTCCTCACCAACAGCCAATTTTAATTTACACCAGGAGCAGGTCTTTGTAAAGCAAACGGGTCATAAATCAAAATGATTATAGTCAAGTAACCACAAAAAGACTTACTCAGAAGAATAGCTATGTAGAAAGTAGAAAAGATTCTCAAGAATAAAGATGCATTATTAAATATCAAAGTAAGACTCATCCATGCCATAGTACCATGTTGGCAAATGTGTGGCATGTGTGCCATTTCTGGCACATGAAGCCGTGTCACAGGGCATGCAGGGGCTAAGCAAGGAGGGGCTAGGAGGTGCTCAAGGCCAGCCCTACTTCTTGGTGTGGCTGGGTTCTCCCCCTTCCCGTCAGAAGCCCTGACCCCCACCAGACACAGTGTCCTGGGGGATGCCATTTCCTTTTCCTCATCCCAGACTTCACTGTGTATGTGTGTGTGTTGTGAGCCTTCAGGCCATCTGGTGACCCTATCCTAAGTTTTCTTGGTAAGCTTTGTCAGAGGGGGTTTGTCATTAGCATCCTCTGAGGTTAAGACAGTGTGATTTGGGTGTGAACCTTCAGGTTATTTCTGGTGACCTTATCCCTTCCCTCTCACCCCACCTTTCAGTCCTGTGGGGCACAAGCCCCATGAGACTCTGAAGGTTCCTGCCCCCCACTCTTCAGAGTCTCTTCTGAGGCTGAAAAAGTGTAACTTGTTCAAGGTTACCTGCTGGGTTTTTGTGGCTTCATGGGGAATTGAACCTTGATCTCCCAGAAGACTAGTCACAACAAACCTATCACTCAAGTTTCTTAGCAAGATTTGTTCAGAGGTGTTTGGCATTGCCTTCTGGGGCTGGGAGTGTGTGACTTGCCCAAGGTCTCCCAATGGATTTCATGGCTGAGCTGGGTCCTGGTCTCCAGAGGCGCACGCTGAAACCACTGGCTCTCTTTGTTCTTGTTACTGTGCTGTGCTTTCTGTGCTTTATTATGCTTGTTATTGTTCTTGTTGTTGTTGTGTGTCTCCAAGTAGGTTCCAACTTATGCGCCCAGAGCACCCTCCCTCCCTTCCGAGTGTTGGTTCCTGAAGACCCCAAGGTGAAACTATCATGCGGCAAGCTTCATCAGAGGGGGAATTCCATTGTTATCTTGTGAGGCTGAGACTGACTCGTGTGTGTGGTGCCTTCAAGTTGTTTCCAACATATGGTGACCCTAAGGTGAAACTATCGTGGAGTTTTCTTGGCAGGTTTTGTGATGTGGGGGTGGTGCTATTGCTAGCCTGAAGCTGAGAGAGTGTTCCTTGGGTTTTACTCCTGGAAGTCCCACTCCCGGAAGGCAGAAGTACTACCCCCACCTCCTGGAAGGTGGAAGTCCCACCCCTGGAAGTCCTGACTCCCCAAAGTCCTGCCCCGGCACCTGGTGCAGGAATGCCACTGAGTTTGGGCACTCTGTCTCTAAAATGTTCACCATCACTGCCACATTATTTCTATTTTCTATATATGGTTGTGAAACTTGGACAGTGAAGAAAGCGGATGGGAAGAAAATCAGCTAATTGGAATGATGGTGCTGGGAGGGAGTTTTTTGGATACCAAGGGCTACCAAATGATACATGAATGAGCTTCTCACTAGAAGCCAAAAATGACTAAACCAAAGCTATTATACATCAGACACATCATGAGATGACCTATTGGAATGTACAATTGTAGTTTTAACAGTAGAAAGCAGTAGGAAAGGAGGAAAATCATACTACAGATGGATTGATCCAATCAAGGAAGCTTATTAAATGCAGGACCTGAGCAGAACTGTTAATGACAGGATCTCTTGGAGATCATTCATTTATGTGTCTGCCATAAATTGAAGCCAACTTGACCACAAATAACAACAATAAAACAAAAACATTATAGAGCACACACATTTATAAATTCAGTACAACACTTTAAGCTTCTTTTCCATTGGAATTTTAGTTTCTTCTAGGCTTTCAGGCCAAGCTTACTGAAAAATTCAGGTGTCCCTCCTTCTTAACCACATCCCAATATCTGCATTCATTTTTGATAGCAGTTCACTTGATCTCACTATACTATTGGCTCAAAAATTCCCAAATGTTCAGGAATATCAAGTCTCATCTAGCCTCTCAACATCTGGTGAACAAGTGCAACTTTGACAAACGGTGCATGCCCTTCACAATGTTGGAGACATGAGGATTTTATTGGAGATAAACTGGGGATTGCAGCTGATGAAAGAAGACAAATCTATTGAGTTTTTTTTAAAACACTCTGAATCATAGCCTGTAAAATCAGTCTGCTGAGAGGATTTTTAAGAATAATAAAAAATATATTCCCAGGTGTTTTATTTTAACAGTTAACTTCATAGAGTTTTCTCATTATGAGTGATGCAAGGCATGCAAATCCTTGGATACAAATTGATGCTGAAGCAGGGCCAGAGTCCTGATTTACCAAAGAAGAAACTTCAAGATGGGTGGGGTGCACTAACCAAAATTGTTATTCTCTATCATTCTGATGATTCTTTCTTAATAGAGCAATGATAGAAGAAAAGTCTGTAGAACTTTCTACGAGAATTATTTTCTTAACAAAAAAATATTCCCTTCCCCTTCCCATATTTGCACTGACATAAACATTTATTTCCCAATTGGGATGACTTCATTTATGGTGCTAACACCTCAATATGCTGTTCTTAAGCATGGCAGAACCTATCCAAATCTTTCTTAGAATCATAGAATCATAGAATCATAGAGTTGGAAGAGACCACAAGGGCCATCCAGTCCAACCCCCTGCCATGCAGGAACTCCCAATCAAAGCATCCCTGACAGATGGCCATCCAGCCTCTGCTTAAAGACCTCCAAGGAAGGAGACTCCACTACTCTCCGAGGGAGTGTGTTCCACTCTCGAACCACCCTTACTGTCAGGAAGTTCCTCCTAATGTTGAGGTGGAATCTCTTTTCTTGCAGCTTGCATCCATTGTTTCGGGTCCTAGTCTCTGGAGCAGCAGAAAACAAGCTTGTTCCCTCCTCGATATGACATCCCTTCAAATATTTAAACAAGGCTATCATATCACCTCTCAGCCTTCTCTTCTCCAGGCTAAACATCCCCAGCTCCCTAAGTCGTTCCTCATAGGGCTTGGTTTCCAGACCCTTCACCATTTTAGTTGCCCTCCTTTGGACACGCTCCAGTTTCTCCACATCCTTTTTGAATTGTGGTGCCCAGAACTGGACACAGTATTCCAGGTGAGGCCGGACCAAAGCAGAATAGAGTGGCACTATTACTTCTCTTGATCTAGACACTATACTTCTACTGATGCAGCCTAAAATTGCATTGGCCTTTTTAGCTGCTGCATCGCACTGTTGACTCATGTTCAACTTGTGGTCCACCTGGATTCCTAGATCCCTTTCACACTTAGTCTCATTCAGCCAGGTGTCCCCCATCGTATATCTGTACTTTTCGTTTTTCCGCCCTAAGTGCAGTACCTTACATTTCTCCGTGTTGAATTTCATTTTGTTAGCTTTGGCCCAACTTTCTAGTCTGTTCAAGTCATTTTGAATTTTGATCCTGTCCTCTGGGGTATTAGCTACTCCTCCTAATTTGGTGTCGTCTGCAAATTTGATAACTATGCCCCCAATACCGTCATCCAAGTCATTAATAACCCAATACCGTCATCCAAGTCATTAATAAAACGTCATCCAAGTCATTCTTCAAGCCAACCAGTGGCAACACAGTTGTTAAATCAAATAGATGGGACCAATATGGAGTGGAAAATCACATATGAATAAGAGGAATTTGACAAGGAGCTAGAGAAATCACTAAAACTTCAGATTTGCAACAATCTTCTCAAGAATATCTAAAATGACTGTAGTTGTATTTCTGCAGGCTTAGTGAAATATCCTGTATGATGCTTCATATAAGACAGTTATAACCTACTGACTCAGTTGAGCATGACCTATGAGTGGAAGGGTGGGAAACTAAAGTTTTTTAATTACCAAGCTCCTTGTAAATAATGTCCATTTCCTTTGAGGATGCGCCTCCTTTGAGGACCAGGCACACAGTGATGGTTGCAGTCTCTATCTCATTAGAGCAACTCATTGTTTTTTCAAATACTATCACTTTCCAGAGTTTGACCTTTCTCTCACCGAGGAATTCTGAAAATCATACTTCAAAAAAGTAACTATTCCAAGCTCTGATATTTTTCTGATAAAGGAAAAAAATGTAAGTACTTTTTGCACACTTCTCCTTGAACAAATATTAGTTAATTGGTTTTAGATGTCTATGTGTGTGTGTGTGTGTGTGTGTGTGTGTGGAGAGAGGGGGGCAGTTTTTCTGCCATTGTACTTAATTAAGAATTAAGAGAGTGGATGTAGGGTATCACTTTGTAAACACACACCAAGGTGGCTGTAACATGTACCTTCAGATAATTCCTGGAATAGATATTCACATTTTAAATCAAAATTACAAAAACTATTGTTTCAATACCACATGCCTCCAATGATAACCAATATACTGTCTTGCACTCCCTGGCATCTCTAAGTGGTGAAAAGTTCCAGAAACAAAAAGAGGAGCAGGTCTTCAATTTCCTTTGGATTAGAGAGAGCATACAACTGAGCACTAAAATCAGAATCGTTCAGGTCATTTTATTCCCAATTACCATGTATGGATGCAAGAGCTGGACAATAAAGGAAGCAGACAGAAAGAAAATCAACTCATTTGAAATGTGGTGCTGGAGAAGAGTACTTAAGATACCATGGACAGCCAAGAAGACAAACAAATGGATTCTTGAACAGATCAGACCAGAGCTCTCCTTGGAAGCTAAGATGATCAAGCTGAGACTATCGTACTTTGGCCACATCATGAGAAGGCACAGATCACTAAAAAACAAAAACAAACCACCAATGCTAAGAAAGGTAGAGGGTAGAAGAAAGAGAGGAAGACCACAAACCAGATGGATAGACTCAATCAGGGGGATTATAGGCAAGGGTTTGCAGGATCTGGGCAAGGAAGTGGAGGATAAGGACTCTTGGAGATGTGTCATCCACAAGGTTGCTATAAGCTGGAGCTGACTCAAGGGCAGCTAATAACAAGAGAGAGCTGTAGAGATTATAAAAAAGATTTGCTACATTTACAAGTTTACAAACAGGTACTCCTAAAAGAAGAAGGGGCAGCCTACTTCTCCTGAAGTGAGAAGCTGCTTCCTTCCAGAATTCCTAGTTTTCCTTACTTGCTACCTTTGAGTAATCCAAGATCCACAGAATAGAAGAAGAAATTAAAGGTAAGCAAGTTCTCAGGTGCAGCTAATTCTAACTAGAAATACCTCTCTCTCTGCCCTCTGTCTCCTTCCTTCCTCCTCTTTCTCTCTTTGAAGAAGTCAGTGGTCAGGTGGAAAAAGAATCTCATCGGGCCTTTGCAGACTGCCAGAAATAGTACAAATTGAGTCCACGTTAACCGCCCTGACTCAGTGCTAGGGAATCATGGGAACTGTAGTTTATTAGGGAATCATGGGAATTATATTTTTTTCTGAGACATTGAGACTTCTCTGTCAGAGAGCTCTGGTGCCACAATAAAATATAGTTCCCATGATTCCCTAGCACTGAGTCAGGGCAGTTAAAGTGGACTCAATTTGTACTATTTCTGGCAGTCTGCAAAGGCCCATCCTGTAATGAGAAAGTACAGCTGTCCCATTGTTCAAATGGCGGTCTACCAAGATACTCTCTCCCTCTCCCTTTCCACTTCACACAATTGACAATCACATGAGGCAGAGAATGGGACTACACACTATACCCTTACCTTTTCCACTGCAACCAGTTGATATGTTAAAACAGGGGTAGGCAACCTTTCCTCTTTAAGGGCCGAGGGACTTCAGCTCCCAGAATCCCAGGAGCAGCCAACATGGGACTATTGGCCAACATGGCTGAGGCTTCTGGGAGCTGAAGTCCCTCGGCCCTTAAAGGGGAAAGGCTGCCTACCCCTGTGTTAAAAGGAAAAGACCCTGTTGTTGGCATGTGGACTCCTGGTGCCATGATGTACAGTTCATTCTTGGTTCAACATCAAGACTGAAGTTTGTTTCCACAACAAGTTCGGATTACAAAGATTTACATTTATGTGGAAGGGATGACAGCATCAATACGACCAGCACTCAAAGCCTCACTCTTCCCTTCATCTGTCCCATTCATCAATCACATGAGAGGCAATAACTGAGAGCATTCAGACTTCTGAACTTGTTTCCTCTTCCTCTGCCCATCTCCTCTTTTCTCTTTATATGCACACCATGGAGTCTTCTTTGCAGATTTATCCCTGATACTGGCCTATTCCAGGGGTGGGAATCACTTTTGGTCCACCAGAGGATTTATTCTTTATACCCCAAAAGAGCTGGCCAATGTGACCATGGTAAGATATTATGACCATGCTTACTGGGGCTTCTGAGTGGTGAAATCCAAAACATCTGGAATACCAGTGGTTCCCAGACCAGTAGCGTCATGAGGAGGGGGTTGTGGGCTACACTGTGTGACACCTGAGGAGTAACACCAGGCCACCTCCCCAACTCCATGGGCACTGTTTCAGCCTGTGCTGTCATTCCTGGGCCTGGCACAGGGGTTTTTTGGGCCTCCTAGTCCCCACACGGGTGTTCCTCAGCCCCACATGGGCACTCCTTGGTGCCCCTCCCGAAAACCCTGCCAGGAATCTGGGGCTGGAAGTCCTGCCCTCCCCAGAAGTCCTGCCTCCACACTGGGTGTCACCAGGTGTGGGGATGCCACTGCCCCAGACACTTAGAAAAATGTTAAAACTTCCAATATATCCATAGTAGTCTTTTATCATCATGAAAGGGAATGAGTAAAAAGTATTGGCCTTGTAGTCTTGGCTGCAAAATCCACTGATTTTAAGAGAATTGGGGAAAGTCCACATAAAGGTCTTACTCATGTGCATAATAAAGATTTGCTATTTATGGAAAAGAATACTGTCTTTTAGTCCTGCAATAAGGATAGACAAAAAAAAAAAAAAAGTCAGCTGGAGAATGGGAGAAGATCATCCTGAAAGACTTGACAAATTGGAGAAGCACTGGCTATCTCTAAGTCAGCATCCAATTTATAGTTTACTAAGATCTGTTTAATATTAGATTCTAAGAATCTTCACTTTGCCTAAAGTTTCTTAATCACACTCAGTAAACTGTGAAAACAAAACATTCTTGTTGGGTTTGATTAGACAACTCAAGGCATGGTATGTATTAAGGCCAGAGATTGTTTTCATTCTCTACATTCATATGCAAATTATCCATTAATCATCAGTTTATCCAGGAAAAAAACACCAGAATCAATGCCTGAATTGCCTTTATCATAAATACAATGTAAGCATTCAACCTGGGTTCCTCAGGGAAAATATTTTTGATATTTTTCATTGGATTTATAAGCAATTGGGATTGCCCACAAGCATCCGTATATGATGCCTGCTTGGCGCTTCTTGCATTTAATAAGGTTTTTATTTAAGGCAAATGCCACATAGATGTGTTTTTCATTTTGGACTCTGAATACATGACACTTAAGTTAAAAGCTTATACATTTTCCTTTTGTATGCCATCCAATGTATTATTTATCCTGTATGTCTGCTTCTGATTAGAAATCAGCAAATAATTCATAACATATTCAGTCTGAAAAATATCTGAAAAGAGACCATGTGTATTTCAAATGTATTTAAACTAACTCATAAAGTCACTTAAGTAATTTATCTTTTATGTCTAGTTTGCTGGAAGTTTTCTTAAGAACTTAATCATAGATAGAACTAACTTTATAAAACTTACAAAATTATCTGGTAATGTCTTTATTATGCTCCATATCTAAACTCAGTAACCTATGTTACATTTTTACCACAAGAATATGGCTAAGTCCTCTCATCCAAAGTAATGCAATTTAACTGAAAATGCCAGAATTTTTTTTACAATCATCTATTGCTGCTTTTGCTGTAGTTACGTGCCTTCAAGTCAACTCCAACTTGTGGTGACTCTATCATAGGGTTGATAAGCAAGACCATATCTTGATTTATTCAGATGAAGCAAATCAGAAGATGTATTCAGGTGAGGTTTCACATGGCCTTCCTCTAAGGCTGAGAGAGTGTGATTTGCCCAAGATAACCTAGGGTTTATCTACACCTGAAAAAATAATCTAGCTGCAATTCAGAGAATCTGCCCCGGAACTGCCCTGAATTCACCCCACCTACTCACACTGAAACTGAAATTATGTCCACATGCTTTCTCTCCCCAAATTTGAATCATCACTGCTTTTTTTGCTCCTTCTTTTCAGCTTGCTCAGAATGAGATGCCCAGCCATGCTGCCAACAGTGAGATGATAACCAGATCCACCCCCACCATCACTGATCTCATGGCTGGGCTCCTCATTCTGACCTCAGAGGAAGTGTCTTCAGCTGCTGGGCTCTTCCAGGAAGGCAATAGCAGTGACCCTAACGATAAAGAAACATTTTATTTTTATTTTTCAAAATGGCTGGGCTTGGCTGGTGAGTAAGTGCTTTTTGTTTGCTTGTTTGTTTTAAATGGTAATACTTCTACACACCATCTATCTTGATGCAGATGTACACGTGTAAAAAAAGATGGGATTTCTCTAAAATTTGCTGTGGACCAAGAAGTGATGTTTTAAAAATTGCATTAAAGCATAAAAGAAGTGCCTTCACTGCTAAAATGGCCCTGCATTATATGTTCCCATGGAAGCAGAATTGAGGTGGGTACAGCTTTTTCCCCATGGTGTAGACAAGCCACCAGTGTAGACAAGCCACCAGCTTCATGACTGAGCAGTGATTTGACCTCTTTATCCAATACTCAAATAACTGTACCATAAGATCAGTTTGCCTGGTGGTGAGGGTACTACTTTTAGTATCTTGCTTTGGTATCTGCATTAACTAAAATGTGCTGTGACTTTTTCTTTCGACAAACTTTCCCAAGGTTGGCAGCCTCATCCAGTAGCAAGGTTTCACCACATTTACTATTCAGTAAATTGATAATCTCTATTAATAATCTTGGACAGGTGAGTGGGGAATATATTCCCTTGAGGTTCTAGAACTGGACTGAAACAACCACTTGGTGTGAAGTCAAAGGCTTTCATGGTTGGCATCCATAGTTTTTTGTGGGTTTTTTGGGCTATGTGGCCGTGTTCTAAAAGAATCTATCCCTGATGTTTCACCTGCATCTGTGGTTGGCATCTTCAGAGGTTGGTGGCATGGAATTGATTGGGGTATATATACTGTGTGACCCTTGGTTGGGAGGAAGTGATTTACATGTTAATCTCTGTGTTGGTCTGTTGTTGAATGGCAAGGCCTCAGGGTGGAAGGATATGAGGATATGTGTGTTTATTTAACTAGTGATCCATTGTCTTTGGGGAAACTCCCTGACCCTGGGTGATATTCATTTGCGTGTATTGAGTCTTGATTTTGGTGTTTTTCAGGACTAGTAGCCAAACTTTGTTTATTTTCAATAGGAAAGAAGAAACCCTAAAATTGACCAAATTTTAGTTACCAGTCCTGAAAAACACCAAAATCAAGACTCAACACATGCAAATGAATATCACCCATGGTCAAGGGGTTTCCCCACAGATAATAGATTGCTAATTAATCCCCTTTGCAGATGGCGCAAAGCGCCGTCTTCAATCCCAGGAAGGGGAGGGGCAGCCGGACTCTGGGTGCCCCAACCCCTTCTTGAGGACGTCATTGGAGTGCCCATCATTGCACATGATGGGTGCTCTGATGACATCCTTCTGGCTCAGCGTCCAGACATGCTGATCTGGAAGAGACACCAAAGAGGTGTGTGCCGCCTCTTACGGCACCCTTTCCGCGCCTTGCGGAAGGAGCGCTATTTTAGCACTCCTTCCAGGGCCAGAAAAAGAGTGGATCAGGGCCAAGGCAAGTGGCAGCTTCGGCCCCAATCCGCAGCTTCTCGTCCAAGATTATTAATAGAGATTATCAAACATTAGGAATGGGAATACCCTAAAACCAGTGGCAGAACATTTCGATCTCCTTGAGCATTCTATCTCAGACCTCAGAACAGTGGTCCTCGAGCAAAAGAAACTACTAAGGTAGACTGGAAAAAGAAACAGCAAAATTGAAGTTCATCAATAAACTACAGTCCCTCAGCAATGGATTGAACAGGGACAATGGCTTCCTGACCCATTACATACATTTCAACACGATCTGACCCCACCCTCAAGGGGTCATCCTAGACTCCTCTATCCTCCTTACTTGCAGGCTAGTTTCCAAGGCCAAACTGGTCTTGACAGCTCATTTCCATATCCACAAACAACCATAATTAAAACTGGACTTGCTACTTCATTTCCATACCCAAAGGATTTTAAATTTGAATTAACATTCTCACTTATCTATGGTATATATATGTCTGTCCCTGGCTTCCAATCCATCAAAAGCATTTGAGGAAGTAGACTGAAGTCTATGAAAGCTCATGCTGCCAACTTCTTTCTTAGGGCCTTTACAGACCTGCCTAAAGCGGTGGCACAGAGCCACCCCAGGGAGCGGCAGATCGGGGCCATGGCAACTGCACACTGCGGCCCCAATCCTACCTTTTGCTGCAGCTCTTCTGCACCCTTTTGGCGCAGTACATGCACTCTTTTGGTGTGTACATGCTGCTCCAGGAGGGCATCCTGACACTGCATGCTGGTGTCAGAACAGCATTGGGGTTGAGTTGAGTCGGCCAGTGTGCAGCTAATTCACCCCAACCCCACTCCCAGGCCAGCCTTTTAAGCCGGTTGTCTCAAAGGTGTTACAAGATTTCTCTACATACTGATTCTACAGACTGACATGGCTATATCTTTGAATAATATATTATTGTAAAATCAAAATAGCTTTGTTGGACCTAGTCAGAATTACAGCTCTTTCTCAGAATCATGGTCACTACATGTTTTGCGTGTTCACACCCACTTCCTTTATCCATTGCACATTCTAGATTGTGTCAATCTCAGTCTCCCTGTAATGTCAGCCAAAGCTAACCACAGCTTCTCAACCTAATCTAATTCATAGTTGGAAAAATGTGTCTGCCATAAGGAAATCAATGCATGCCAATGGCATTTTCCATGCCAGGCTACAATCATGTGCACGTTTACCTAGGAGTAATGTGTAATCTGCACGGCAGAAATAATTAATTTTGACACCACTTTAACTGCCATGACTCAATGCTATGGAATCCTGGGATTTGTAGATGTTTGTGGCACCAGAGCTCTGTGACAGAGAAGGCTAAATATCTGACAGAATTACAAATCCCAGAATTTCATAGCCATGGCAGTTAAAGCTATGGCAGTTAAAGCACTGTTAAAGTGCATTATTTCTCCAGTGCAGATTAGAATAAGTTCCCCTCCCCAAAAAGAGAACAAGTCTCACTGAACCAACTAGGACTAACTTCTGAGTAGATATATGCATGATGCATGATAGCATTGTTAATGTAAAAGAATACTGGGGGAAACATCTCTTTCAAAGTAAGTAGACAGCAAAATATCTTCCATTGCTGGATTTCCCTATCACACTATACAGCCCTGGCATGCACACACAGAAGATTAGTAAATCAGAGGAAAGGGGACTGAAGAAAACCAACAAAACTAAAATGAAAGATTTATTCATATTTCAAAACCAATCAAGTCTACAGACAGAACTGAAGAGTGATTTTCCCCCACCCAAAACAGTTTTAGAATGCTTCTCTGCAATATTGATTCTATTTGAGGAAAACTGCAGCTAAGGGGCAATCTAAAATCCATTAAGGCAGAAATTATATGTTTTAGTGACACAGGGGGAGAGAGAATATTCTGGCAATATTGTAATTAATAGACACTCCTTGTAAAATGTGTGCAACTTGTCTTAGTAGGTTTCTGTGTTCATTCTTTTTGCTTACTGCAAGAAGCAATGGGGCCATATAGCCTTATTCCAAAGCTCCAAGTGGCTGTTGAACCTCTTTACATTTTGCACTGACCCTAGCAAGAGGGGCAAAGCTTCACTCTGTCCTCTCCAGGGAGGGGACATTGGGAGGACACATAATTCAAAGTACTTAAGCAGACTGTAAAGTCACATGGGGGGGGGGAGAATCTGGGACACATTAAGTTAAGATGAGGAAACTGACTGAAAAGAACTTGGTGTAGCTTTCCTGACTGATCTGTGACTGATGGGGGTTATCGTTTTCATCCAAGTTTCTGGCGCTGAATTAGGATTGCCACCTCTTTGCTTCCTGTCATGCAGGAACAACATGATCCACTCCATAGAAGAAGTAATGCTACCTATTTAGCTTGGCCTGCACAGTCCAGTTCATCTGGTATATTTTTGATAAGAACTTATTAAAAATTGCAATTTCTTCATGATCAGGGTAGATAAAACTTGAGATTACAAAGTTTCAGATATGTTTGGTATGGTAAAATGAAGAGATTTGTCCACTTCTAATCCTGAGGATTGTTGGTAATGCAGCCACTTGGAGGAAGCAAGGCCAGACCTAATTTGTCCATGGCTAGACAGGTTTCTGCTTTCCAGCAATCTCTGCTAAGGCATAGTTGAACAATGTTCCACCTACCCATATTGACTTTGGAAAATGGCAACTCAGTTCAGGGATGCACGCAGTCAAAAGAGACTTTCTTCACATAGCTGCAACTCCAGAGATGAGCAGACCACTCCATGTGGGCACATTTGCAGTTGTCTGAAACATCCCTTTTTATTTCTCTATATGCCATGGCACCAGCTGGTTTTCATTTACATATTTTCTGGAATAAAGGGCTTGAGTCTGAAAGAAAAGGATAAATGTGTGAGAAAAGCATTTCTTAATTGAATGGCATTCTCAGCATGTGAGTACACAACTGAAATTTTCAAAAAGAAAACCCACTCTCTTTCAACAGCTACATAAATAGAAGGGAAATGACTTTTAAAGCTGTCATTTGGATCCTCATCAGTTCAGACATCGCACGCTCACATTCACAATGTGATCTTCTAACATCTTCACACATTTTAAAGATCGTAAACAAAACTGAACTCCACATCCAAGCTGCATTAGCCCTTCTTACTTTCCACATATGATAAAGCCATAAAGAGCTGAACTGATAGATATTTTCAGTGTTTTTGTGGCACTCACAAAAAGGGAAATTGCTTTCTGAGTATTAAAACTGAAAAGGCAGATCTGATATGTATTATTTCAGGCTTTTAGTGTTTACATTTCTATTAGAAATGTTTTCAGTCTTTTTATTAAGGAGCTTGTGGTACTGTTGGGTTTTCTTGTTTTTTCCTCATTTTGAAACAATTTGTAGATCATTTCAAGATGAGAACACCAGGATTGCTCCACCATTAAGGAGCTCATATCAAGCAATGGAGTGAACAAGGAGGTGATGAATGCTTCTTCTACTGGGTGAGCCCCACCACTGCTCCAACAAGTTTCATTCTGCAGAAATGGTTACTGCCTCTTTCACAGTTGCTCACACTTGCAATTGTGTTCCTACACTCATAGTTTAGCAACAAATGTTCAAAGGCATTGTAAGGTCCTGAACAGACTTCATGAGTGAATCCAAAAAGAGTTTATTGAAAATCAGGTTCAGCCAGATCTAAAGCTGCAGGATATGTTTCACTTCTATGAATCCTCCCCTCCAACAGCCAATATTCTTTCCCACTTGGTACCAGAGCTATATGACCTTGATCCCCACATAACAAACTTTCATCCCACACACTCCTAACATGGTGACAGTACAGCTAACTCTGTACAGTATATCTCTGGTAGCAGCACTATATAGCTATCCTGACTAGTACTTACATTTTCTACTTGGAAATCTATGTTTGAAAAAGTACACATCTACATACTGCCATTTTAAAATAACATACATGTGTTTAAAAGCATGGTTTTTTTGATTGCAAAAAATACAAGTGGCAACAAGGTGGTGGTGAACTAGATATCTGATGAAAGATTTTTATTGGGGGGTGGGTGGGTTGGAATCTGTGAATCGTACATGTGTACACCATGCTGACATAACATGTCCATGCTGAAACCTAGGTTTAATCCTATAAATATGCCATGGAAACTAACTAGGTGATCCTGGTCAAGTCACTCTCTGTCAGCCTCAGAGGTTGGCAATGGTGACCCCCTTCTGAAGAAACTTGCCAAGAAAACCCTGTGATGGTTTTGCCTTAGGGTCACCATAAGTTGGAAATGACTTGAAGGCAGACAACAGCAACAGCATGGATAGATAATGGTTAGCCTTGCTGACATATCTGGAATTTTGGTATGTGTAGGTCCCCTCTATGGCCCCAGACAGACTCTGTGTCATGGTAGCCATTATCCGCAAATGTTGAGTCAAGTCCACAAAAAGCCATGTTAACACATCAAACAGATTAGTTTGGGAGCTGCAAATAGGAAACTTCACACTTCCA
Source organism: Phrynosoma blainvillii (assembly GCA_026167975.1). Lineage (NCBI taxonomy): Eukaryota > Metazoa > Chordata > Lepidosauria > Squamata > Phrynosomatidae > Phrynosoma > Phrynosoma blainvillii. Next base: position 230,484,323 of record JANUYF010000003.1, on the reverse strand, counting down.
GAACCAGGAGACAGGAGATTTACAAGCAGGATGCTCTACTGGACAAGCAAGATAAGACAAACCCTTTTCCCCCCTGGACACTGCCAAACCAAGTATCCCTTTACAATGTAGAGTCAGTCCTTTAGATGTGAGTCAGATACCTTTGCCTTTAAGCAATAAAAGATCTCCAAAATCCATTGTTAGGTGTACTAGATGGAATGCATAGGGACACTCTTGTCATTGTGAATTCTAACTAGTTCTGATACACCTGTTCTTCACTGCTTGCCAGGACAGACTGTATCCCACATCATCCGCATCTTGATTGGACCAAAACCCAGCCTTGTCTTGTGTAAGTGTCTCCATTAGTTGAGCCCCAGGCTATCGCATGCTAACCCCTGATTTTCCTTAGTCCTAGAATGCAAGTTTGAGTGAAAGTATTTGCTGGGTGATTGCCCCCTTTAATAAAAATACAAGTTTGTTCATGAAGATCCTGTCTCTGTGATTCCCTTTGATCCCTTTTCCTTTGGTATACAGGTGGGAGTAATCTCAATTGGGCTATTGTAGCTAGCCCACATAAATAATTAATTCCCCAGAGTGGGTTGGTTTTGGTTTGGTTTTTGTTTGTTTGTTTTTGTTTGTTTGTTTGTTTTTGTTTTTTTTGCTACATCTCAATAATCTTGTTGGCAATGTGGGGTTTCTCCTGAGTGTAGCCTCGTCACTGCTATAGGCTAAAGTAGCCTCAGGGAGATAATTGACTTTTATCAGGCCTTCCCTGTGTCTTTCCTGACTAAAATTAAGATGCTGGTAAGAAAGAAAACTCTGGTTATGGAATGCCCTCTCCTGGGAGGTTTGTGTGGTGTGGTACCCACACTGCTAGAAAAGCATTTTTTGTGAACAGTGTCTCAGGCAAATTTCATATTTTACTATTTCCCCATTTGTTCAGTGCATGTTTGTCATCTACATATATACACATAATTAAAGTGGACTCAATTTGCACTATTTCTAGCAGTCTGCAAAGGCCCATAGTAACATTCAAACCCTATTCAGTTGATTGTCTGCACATATGAGGGCTTAAAGTGAGGAGGAAAGCATGTATGTAATATCTGCCCCAAATGGTCATGCATCCATATATTCCTTTGTGCATTCATCATAAAGACCAGCAACAGGTCTCTGTATTCAGATTAATCTCAATGTGCTTGGAAGCCTCCCCACAGACAAAAACCGAGGGTTCCCAGTCATAAGAGAGCTTCTATGCATGTTCAATAGGGATGTAATTCTTCTCTAATTTCATTCTCTAAGCAATGAGCAATTTTAGATCCCTACACCACCACCACCCCCACTGCAAGAAAGTCTTCTAAAACCTGAAGTTCTTGAAGACTATTTGCTGTTTTGGACTTATTCTGCACAAAAATCATGGTGATATTTTAATATAGAAAACAGCATTTTCTATGTAGGTAAGAGCATTTTGTGCACATTTCTGGACAGAAATATTATCTTCTGTGCATAACTTGTTTCCTAAGCAAAAAATGTTATTTTCTATACAATAAGCCATCCTCATGTGTGATTTTTATGCAGACTTAATACCAAATGGTGAAGATTATAATCGGTCCTGGATTCTTCTCATCAGTTTCCCAGCTCTCAAGAAACAGGTTTTTCAACCATGTTTTCAATCATTCTTGACTATTATTTCTATTCCTAATGGTTAACTACATGCTTGTACAGCAGGAGTGAGCAGATTTGGCAGGACTGGGGGCAACGGCAACAACAACGACAATGACAACAACAACAACAACAACAACAACAACACTCTGGTGTACACAACAGTAGAGCCCTATAATGGAGATGCCCCCCTTTCAACATAGGGACACTTGAGAGTGAGTTCCATGGGGGGGGGGGCAGAATCTCCATAAATCTCATTAGAAGACTGCATGTGGTCCCTGGGCCACATTTAGCCCATCATGATGGAAAGATTCAACTCAGACCTTCACATTGAATGCACAGAGGCTTTGGAAGAATCTGTAGAGATGTTGGGATAAGAGTTGTCATACCTGCCTCTATCTGTTCTTAATTCCATTCCCTATATTCATTTGTTCATTCATTAATTCAAAATAACTACACCATGCCCTTTAGTGAAAGGAGGAGGGGAAGGGAAAGGGAAAGGAGAGGGGGAAGAAAAGAAGAAGAAGAAGAAGAAGAAGAAGAAGAAGAAGAAGAAGAAGATGAAGATCATCTCCCAGGGTAGCTTACATATAGTCAATTGAAGAGCCTCTGCCCATAAACTTACAATGTAAATATGACACAAGACACACAAGAGGAAAGTGAAGGGAAGGTAAGAAAAATGAAGCTCAGAAGCAGCCAAGTACCTATATGATAGAGTACATTGTTATTCTCCTTCTATGGCCAGAGCAGTGACACACACACACACACACCTGTTCCCACTTTATTAGACAATTACCAGCCCCTAATATCCTCTTTTTGGACAAGTTTCCAGATCATGTTATAGCATCCCAACTCCAGGGGTTCCTAAATAAAACAGATCATCTAGATTCATTTCTATCTGAGTTTAGGACTGATTAGGGGACAGAAGCAGCTTTGGACGCCTTGGTGGATAACCTATGCAGGCAACTGGAGAGGGGAGATGTGTTGCTGGTTCTGCTGGACTCTCAATAGTTTTCAGTACCATTGACTGTGGTATTCTGAGCTGCTGCTCCAGAATGGAGTTTGGGGGCATTGTTTTGCAGTGGCTCCATTCCTTTCTGGAGGGGTAAACCCAGAGGTTGGTGCTGGGGGAGTCCTGTTCATCACCCTGACCATTGACCTGTGTTATCCCTCTGTTTTGTTTCCCATACTGTTTAACGCATACAGCCTCTGAGACAGTTGTCTGGAGATTTGGGGTTCAGTGTCACCAATATGCAGATATCAATCAATTGCATCTCACCTTTCCATCTAATTCCAAGGAAGATGTCTCAGTCCTAAATCAGTGTCTGTTGTGAGTAACAGACTGGATTAGGGCAAATGGAACCTTATTCCAAACAAGAAAGTGGTGTTCTTGATCAGTCAGAAGGCAAATCTACATATTAAGGCAACAGGGAGTCAAATTATGCTGGATAGGATTATACTCACCCAAAATCTGAAGTTCATACTTTGGGTGTACTCTTGGACTCATCTATGAATCTGGATACCTAAGATTCAGTAGTGGCCAAGAGTGCATTTGTACAGTTAAAACTATTGCACCAGATGTACCCATTTCTTGAGATGCCAGATCTGGCCACAGTAACACATACCTTGATTAATTCCCATTTGGATTACTGTTACTGTTCAGAAACTTCAACAGGTTCCATATTCTGCAGCTAGACTGTGAGTTGGGGCTGGTTATAGGAGTGTATTACTCTCTTGTTGAAACAACTTCACCAGTAGCTGGTCCATTTCCAGGCATGATCCAAAGTGCTAGTTTTGACCTGTAAAGCCCTATATGGCTTGGGTCCAGACTATTTGAAAGCCCATATCTTCCCACATGACTCTTAGATTCTTACAATCTTTAGGAGAGGGCTCTCTCACCACCCCACCACCTTTCCAGGGTCAGTTGGTGGGGACATGGGAGAGAGCCTTCTTGGTAGCTACTCCTAGTTTAGAACTCCCCCAAGTGAGGTTCAGCCTGCCCCTAATCTGTTGTCTTTTCTCCACTAGACAAATACCTTCTTGTTTAAATAGACATTCAGTCTTAGATGATCAGGATAGAGAGATATGCAAGTAGGAATGCTTGCAATGTGCTTTTTTAAGTGTTTAAATTGTTTTAATTTTTAATGTTTTAAAACCAGTGTTTTAACTGAATCTATTATTTAATGTTTCTTTTAAATTATTTTAATTGATTTTCAAGTCTTTATAAGATAGTCAAACATTATAGTACAACGTAATAACAAATATAACAATAACCGTAGGCTGTGATGTTATTCAATGATCATTAGTTTGCAGGATTCTGTGAATGGGATTCATTAGGAGCCAGTTCAGTCTTTGCATTGAGTTGTAAAGTGTCTTTCAGAAGCTGCTGTGAGGGTCTGGAGGTTGGAGGTGGTGTGAAGGTTCATTTATAAATTTAATAAAGAGCCTCCAATCCTCACTAAAAATGTCTTGTTTTGAATGTTCATTACAAAGTCTCATTGTAGTGGAAAGTTTTTCCATTACTTTTATACTTCATATGGTTGCATATGTTCTGTTTTATTTATACTGTAAGATGCTTTGAATCCCATTTGGGAGAAAAGCAAGGTAATAAATAAATAGGTAAATAAATGTTCTGGTGAATGACCTGAATGATGCCATGTCCATACATATAAGTGAACACAGCTACAAGAGAAACAGTATCTTAAAGACCATTGCAAGACATTTTGTTGCCAACAACAAATGACAAGATGGCACTTAACGCCATTCTATATAGAGAAGCCAGTTTTACTGGCATGTTAATCTTCTTTCAGCAAAGACAGTGAAATGATGAATCCAGAGAGCAGCAGGCTCATTGAAGTGATGCAGAATGGGACAAGAGACAGTGGCATCACTAAGGGATGCTGGGCTGTGAAACACATTGGGAGGTGTCGCCTGGTGTGGGGGAGTACACCTGGAGGGACTGGCATGGCTACTGGGCAAGTGAGAAATGATGCTTTCTCGCTCACCCAGCAGCTACTCCAAAACTTAAATGAGTCCTCTGGAGGCAGCAGTGCTGACCTCCCAGTAGCTGCTCCTGCTGGGGGGGGGATGTCTTCAGGGTCTGGCATGGCTGCATACCCCACTCAGCAGCCAGCCGCAGAATGGAAATTCTGGAGGCCACAGCATGCCCCTCTCAGCAGCAATCTGGGCAGAAGGTGTCTGGAGGGAGGGCAAATCTGCCCCCCTTGCACTGGGTGGCAGCAACTTCAGTGACACCACTGACAGGAAGTACACACAGCTTTGACTTTTAGCAGGGATGAATGGCTAAGAAAATAAGGAGGAATGTTTGGGTGGCTGCCACCTTTGTTCCCTCCCAGATTTGCCCTAAGGCAGTTCTCCCACTCAGCTCTGAACAGCATGATGAAAAGAGTACCATGATGTGTCCAGATGAACCCAGAACCATTGCTGCTGTATTCCATGAGCTGCTAGCCTATGCTTTAAGTTGCCTGAAGAAATAGGTCAGTGAGATTTGTTAATTGTTTCATTCTGTTTGAAAGAACAATGTACAGTGGTAAGAGATGAGTCAAAAATCAAAGCACCTCTTCTTACTGATCTTGTTTTTGGCTTATAAGATGAGTCAGGTTTATGTTATACAATGAAGCCTGGAAATATTACCAATTAGTTATTGTCTTTTTTCACCCTCAGATGTGTTTCTGCCATGAATAATAGTTTCCTCTCTTACATACTAATGTGTGTCTAAGTGAATCCATGTTCATGGGAAAGTGAACAGAGGGAGAGAGGATGGTGTAATAGTATCTAACTAAAGATCACCAACACATTTGCATCATCTTTCCATGCTTGTTGTAGATAAAAAACAAAGTGAAATGAGTCATAATTAAGAGAGCCCATTGAACTATTTTCATCACACACATCTGTAAAACACTGTTACAGAACCTCAGTTCTCGTAACACCTTTTCATCAGTAACCTGATAATGATATAAACAACATTTTTTCTTCTTCCTCTCTGTGTGATAGGCAAGCTGCTATCTTGGAACAAAGTGTCTCACAAATGTTAAATGGAGCAAATAGTAAGGGCACATTCACACACTCACAGGCTCTGTTTCACAGATGTAGTCTCAGGAGAATATCCTAATTTTTATTTATTTATTTATTTATATGTGTATTACTTCTCTACCATTTCAAGAGATCAAATTATCTCAGGTTTGTAACTATGTATGTAGTTAATCTGATGACAAAGAATCTAGGACATATTTAAGTTTTAGAAAATATCAGATGTATATTAAACAAGCCTGCAGCAAGAACTGCAAATGAAACTGTCACCATTTTACATGCAGAAAAGCAATATAGATACATAGTCTTAGCATGAATCTGTATGTTTTAAGTTTGTTTTTAATGCTGTGTCAGTTATGTAGTTCTTCCTTTTTGTGTGGATGCTTCCAATCCTAAGCCATAAATATGTGTCATAAAGAAAAAATGAAGGGAATGGTGTATGGCATACAATGACATCACAAACAACTTCTATAGTATACAGTACATTGAACAAAAAGATGGTGCTGAGTAAAAACCAAGCAGTTTGTGGTTACAAAAGTGTCATGCAAAATGCCATCTTTTCATTCTGCCTGTGTACTGTATATTGTAGCAGTCATTTGTGGTGTCATCTTGTGCATATACTACAGGCAATCTATTATAAGCACTTATCAAGGTAAAAAGGTAACACTTTCCCCTTTGACAAGGTTGTCAAGTCGTGTCCAATTGTAGGGGGTGGTGCTCATATCCATTACTATGCCAAAGAGCCAGCGTTTTCAAAGACAATTCTGTGATCATGTGGCCAGCATGACTGCACAGAAGGTTGTTACCTTCTCACTGAAGTGGTACTTGTTTATCTACTTGCATTTTTACATGCTTTTGAACTACTAGGTTGGCAAAAGCTGGGACTAGTGAAGGCAGCTCACTCCATCACATGGCACTTGGGTCGTGAACTGCTGACCTGCCAACATTGCAGTCATCAGAACCTGCATCTCAACTGCTAAACCACCACATCCCTATTAAATGCTTATATTATATTTGTCAAAATATCAGACCATGCATCAAAATGGGTTCTGGAAATAATTTACAGTAGTCCCTTAGTATCCTTAGATTTCTCATTCATGGATTCAATCATTCACAGATGGCAAGTCCGCGCTGTCCCCAATGGCCATGCGTGAATGCAGCCGCACCACCATTGGGGACAATACGACAAGTTCTCCCTCCCTCCCTCCCTCCCTCCCTCCCTCCCTCCCTCCCTCCCTCTCTCCTTTCTTCCCTCACTCTTCCCTCTGTGAGGCTTTCCTGGGCTTAACTGTGGGGGTGGAGTCAGCCTCAGGGAACCATCACAGGGGCTTGAATCTCAGAGCTTCTGCTCCCAACCCAAAGCCCCTGCACTGACGCTGACTCCCTGTGGCTGACAGGGCTGCAGCCTCCACCCCCAAAGCTAAGCCCAAGGAAGCCTCACAGGGGGAAAAAGGAGGGAGGGACTGACTTTTCCCATTGTCCCCAATGGCGGCACAGCTGCATGCACCACCATTGGGGTCAATAGGACTTCAGTATTCGTGAATTTTGGTATCTGTGGGGGGGAGGGGTCCAGAATGGATTCCCTGTGGGTACCGAGAGACAACTGTAATAACATTGGAACAAAGCAAAGCAGCTTCATTTATATACCGCTTCATACCATGCTATGCAGTATCTAAGCGGTTTACAACTGTAAGCTCATTGCACACACACACACACACACCCCGCAACAGTTGGGTACTCTTTTTAGTGACCTCGGAAGGATGCAGGCCTGAGTCTAGCCTGAGCGAGTATTGAACTCACAACCTTGTGGTCTATGAGTGAGTGGTTGCAGTACAGGCATTTAACCACTGCACCACAAGAGGATCATCAAATAGTAATCTGTTGAAAAGTGGGGGGATACCTATATCCAGTATTTTTTTCTCTGAAGTTAACTTCTTGTTAGCTTGTGATAATCCCTGTGGATGGTTGCAAGGCTGACACAGAAGTCACGTTGACTGACCTATATTTTACCGAAATATCATTTATTAATTCCTTCAGGAGGATCGATGATGAATAGCACAGCTTACTGGCAAGCAAATGTTTCTCTTATCTTCTGCCTCTTCAATTTTTTAACATGGATGTCATTAACAATAGTCAAATTATCTTTTATCCAAATGTGAACATGAACTCTTTAATAAATGAATCACAGCCAGATTCCACACATATGCAAAAAAACGATTTTGGGAGTATTTAAGTTATTTCTACTTCTCCTAGCATGATGGTACAATGCCTAATTATAAAGTGTCAAATAATTTAGACTCCAATATTCCAGAATTTGGATGAGAAATCAAGCACCTCAAAAGCAGCTATGTATAGCACCATAGTAAAATATTATTAATCTATCCTTGTGGTTTGGATTCATTCTGCACAATTATAGTAGTTTGATAACACATTAACTGAAATGACTCCATTTTATGGAATCCTGGGATTTGCAGTTTGGTGAAGTACTTGGAATGCCTTGCTAGAGGGTGCTAGTCTACTCCCCTGAAGTATAGCATCATAGCTCTCTATGAGATAATTCTCAGTGCTGCACTGAACTAGAAATTCCAGAATTCCATAGAATAGAGCCATGGCAAATTGGTATCAAACTGCTATAATGTTATTTTGTGAATACACCTTTTATTAACCACCAAACAAATCTTTGCCGTGGAGTGATCCTTTGGGAGAAGGATGAGAGAATAATCGAGAATAATAATTTTCTGCATTCTCTGAAATCCCAGAAAACAGAAAAGTAGGAATTCAAGGCTGCTTATCATGACAAATTCTATTGCAAGAGGTGGTTAAAGCCTCAGCAAAATGTAACATCACCAGGAGGCCTCTGATCATAATCCCATGACTGGACATATCTATATGGGAGATGATGATGTTTTATGTCTGTTTCAAGTTGTTTAGGGCTTTGTAGATCAATTTTCTCCGCTTCCCCCAGCAAAACACACACACACATATACACATATATTTAAACATGGTTTAGTAGCATACTGACAGTCAGTACAGTTCTTTCAGCAACAGTATTCTACTGGAAGGGACCGCAATGACCATCTAAATAGAATATTAAAGGACAGCCCCTTATATTAAGGAGAAATCCTGAATCATGAAGAAAATTGGCTTGATTTGGACCCTTTCGTACAAGCTCTAAATCAGATCATATTGATCCATAGCGTCATAGAATCATAGTGTTGGAAAGGATCACAAGGGCCATCTAGTTCAGTCCCCTGCCATGCAGGAATATACATCTAAAGAATTCCTGAAAAATATCCATCCAACCTCTCTTTAAAGACATCCAAAGACGGAGAATCCATTACCCTCTGAGCCAGTCTATTCCACTTTCAAACAACTCACCTGTTTAAATATTTGAAGGGATGTCATATAGAGGATGGAGCAAGCTTGTTTTCTGCTGCTCCAAAGAATAGGACCCAGAGCAATGGATTCAAACTATAGGAAAAGAAATTCCACCACAACATTAGGAAGCACCCTGGTGGCGTAGTGGTTAAATGCCTTTACTGCAGCCACTCACTCATAGACCACAAGGTTGCGAGTTCAATACTAGTCAGGGCTCAGGCTAGACTCAGGCCTGCATCCTTCCGAGGTTGCTAAAATGAGTACCCAACTGTTGGGGGGCAATGAGCTTACAGTTGTAAACTGCTTAGACATCCCATAGTGCAATATGAAGCGGTATATAAATGAAGCTGCTTTTTTGCTTTAGGAATAAGTTCCTAACAGTAAAAACTGTTTGAGAGTGGAACACATTCCCTCAGAGAGTGATGGAGTCTCCTTCTCTGGAGGTTTTTAAACAGAGGCTGGATAGCCATCTGTTGGGGATGCTTTGATTGTAGGTTCCTGCATGGTAGGGAGTTGGACTAGATAGCCCTTGTGGTCTCTTGCAACTCTACGATTCTATGAACTCTCTGTTCCACTGTCAAACAGTCAAGAAGTTCTTCCTAATATTTATGTAGAATCTTTTTGCTTGCAATTTGAATCCATTGGTTCTTATAGTCTCTGGAGCAGCAGACCACAAGCTCTCCCCGTACTTCTATATGGCATACCTCCGGATATTTAAAGATGGCTATCATGTCAAGTCTCAATCTTCTGTTTTCCAAGCTAAACATACCCAACTCCTTGAATTGTATAGAATCACTGAATCATATAAAATAATACAAAATGTAGCAATTACATACATCATTTAGACCACTGGCACTGGCTACAACTTCAAGACTATGCCTAAGGGCAGCCCACATACAGTACATTGCAGTAGTTGGGCAATAAGGTTACCAATGCTTGAGTTATCAATGCTAAACTAATCCAATAACAGCTATAGCTGGTGTAACAGCTGAACAGCACTCCTAGCTTATCCACTAAGAAACAAAAATGTATATTTTGCACCTTTCCTTAAGGAAACTTGGAGTGTTAAATTACTATAGTAAACATTTCCTTGTGCCAATGAAAGGACAAATTTCACTGGAACAAATAGATACCTACAGTAAAGATACTGTCAGGAAACTTTCTGCTAACCAGGATTTGGAAGCAGAGCAAATGAAATGATTGGCGATCAGAGTCTAAAGCAGGGGTAGGCAACCTTTCCCCTTTAAGGGCCGAGGGACTTCAGCTCCCAGAATCCCAGGAGCTATTGGCCAACATGGGACTATTGGCCAACATGGCTGAGGCTTCTGGGAGCTGAAGTCCCTCAGCCCTTAAAGGGGAAAAGTTGCCTACCCCTGGTCTAAAGGGACAGGAGAGGGACAGTATTCTCTTGCATAAGTGAATACTTCCTAATTTGCTTCCCAAATCAACCTGTTAGCAAAAGATGTGTCATTTTATTCAAATGGAATTATACATTTAAGACTAGAAAACAGTTCAGATCTTCCAGAATAGGGCATTTGTTCTTGTTTGTAGAGACATGAATCATGAGACATTCCTGCTGTGATGTTTGAAATCTGAAGTAGCAAAGTCTTTTCTGCCCAACATAAATGGGTGGCGGCGGGGGGGGGGGGGGGAAACACAATTAAGCACCTACTGGTAATACATCATCTATGTGTTCCTGTCTTATAGTGAATCTTTAAAACAATGGATGGCACTTTCTCAGAGCCTGAAGTCACACAAAGTGATGGAGAAGTGAAGGGTTTAGACAAGGTGAGAAATATTCTCTAAAGGATCCCCAGTGAGGAAACACAAATAGCTGCTGATTTTTCACATTCCTTGTGACCACTTTCAAAGTCTACTTATGTTATCCCTCTATCATCTCCAGCAGAGGGCCAGTGATTATAACCACAGGAACACCCTGATTGTTTCCTTTGATGAAGACCCAGAAAGACAGGGGAAAACTGCATGACAATAGTTAAAGAGAGACTAGAGTCTCTTCTGCAAAATCTGACTTTGTTTTGGCATTGGAAAATGGTTATGTAAACAAATATGCTTGACTTCCTGTCATTATCATCCTTTTATATCGGAAGCCAATGCCCAGAAGACACCAAGTATGTTTGATTCAGAGAGCATTTAGTCTACAGTGCTAAGCATGATTATAGTTCATAGCTGTAGTTCAGCAAATGACAAGAACCCTACTGAGCCTGTTTGTAACAAAAGTAGCAATTAGGAAAGCAAACTGTGTGATATGTATCACATAATTATCATTTCCCCATCCAGACATTAGTTTGATGCTTATTATTATCATTTAGTAAAATTACACACTATCTAACACTCTCTCACTTCTCAAATTTGCAACCATGCCAGTATCTTGAAAGATCTGGCTTTGAAGAAACTGCAAATAATACATTCCTTAAAATTGGCTTTCTTGTCAATGCATTGTCCTCTGCTACAGTACTAGAGCCAATGTTATGTAAGAATAATTAATGGATGTTCTTCACAGATGCTACTAATTTTGGCTTTCAACAGACACAATTGGAATACTGAAAATATGACAGACCTCAGTGATCTTCAAACAATCAGCCAAGTCTTCAACTTGATTCCATATTTTACATTATTTCTACTGGATTAAACACTCTGGAACAATTGCTCTGGATCAAACACTACAAGAGATTTTATATATACAGTTTATATACATTTTATTGCAGATCTACCTATTCTAATACAAATGGTTTATGGGGTAGAGTCCCTTCCTCTTACAAGCGTAAAGTGTTGAATCCCCTTTGGGAATAGGATTCAGCATTCGCTGCCCCAATGACATGGAAGTCAGCATGCAAAACTGGAAAGAGACTTACATATATTATGTGGGTATTTCCATCACATCAACTTTGATTCATAGTGTTCATATGAATGAGAGACCTCCAAAAGTCCTGGTCTTCAAATCCTCTGTATAGGTCTTACAAACTCAGAGTCATGGGTTTCTTGGATCACTTAATCCACCTGTAGTGCAGTCTCCTTCTTTTCCCATTTCCATCTACATACGTATATTTTGTCCATCATAATGATGGGCTTTCCTGGACTGAGATTATTACAAAAGTTTTTGTACTAATCAATGAAATTGAGAGCATGGTAACAGTAGCTAGATTTACCCAAGTGCAGTCAGCCACACAGAAAGCTTCCAAAACACTCTAGACCTAGCAGAAATAATTGCCTTATTATCCCAGACCTTTGTTAAGAAGCTTATGTGGACAATGTGCCAAATTATGTGGTGGTTTTATATAACACGCATGGCAGACAGATGTTAAACTTGGAAAGATTAAACTTAATTTGCTTGTGATCTTTTTTGGAGTGATAATGAACTATGTGACTTTTAGATGGCTGGGGCTGAAATCTTTACAGATTTATCTAGAAATGAGCTTGACAAATTATAGGAGAAAATACTACTACTACTACTACTACTTAATCTTAATAATAATAATAATAATAATAATAATAATAATACTTATGAAGAATATTGAACAGGGGAAGGAGGATAATGAAAATTGTATAGGAATACATAGCTTTTTACAGAAAAGAAGAAGACAGGTAATCTAAATCTAAACTGATTTCTTTTCCCTGAGTAGGTATTCATGGGAACCTTGGCAAGCCACAAGTTCTAAAGTGTGTTACTAGTTTAGCAAAAAACAAAACAAAGCGTGCTTGTTAAAATTTTGCATGATTGAAATGAAGAGAGAGACCAGTACCAATTAGAATAAAACCACTGGATCATTATTAATCTACCAATCTTGTAACTCCATCAAAAAAATGAGATAAGATTATTTTGGCATGACATGTTCTTGAGAAACCCATCCTGGCTCTTAATAATCATAACATTTTTTTTAAGTATGCCCAGAACTGACTGTTTAATTATTTGTTCCAGAACCATTCCAGGAAGTCAAGCTGACTGGTCAGTAGTTGCTCTAGTCTACTTTTCTGCCCCTTTTTGAAGATGGGGACAACATTTGCCCTCCTCAAATCTATGGGCATCTCTCTTGTCCTGTAAGGATTCTCAGAAATTATTGACAATGGGCTTGAGATGACATCTTCAAGTTCCTTTAGTACTCTTACATGCCTCTCATCTGGTCCTGGAAATCTGACATTATTTAGAGTAGCTAAACCTTACTACCTCTTTCCCTGTTCTGGGCTGTAGTTCTCTTACTGTATACTTTATTACATTTTATTATTTAGAGCACTGTTTTCTTTTTGGGAAAAGACCAAGGCAAAACAGGTTTTAAAGAGATGACTCTTCTCTCTATCCCCTTTTAGTATTTCATTATCTTCATTATACAGTAGTAAAATAAAAATAATGATCACTGAGGACCTTCACAAGTTCAACCTAGACAATGAAGAAATAGGAATAGTAAAATAATTCCCATGCCTGGGATCAAACATCGATAGAAATGGGGACTGCAGTCAGGAAATCAGAAGAAGATTAAGAATGAGGAGGGTGGCTATGAAAGAACTAGAAAAGATTCTAAAATGCAAAGATATACAACTGAGCACAAAAGTTAGAACCATACAAGCCATCATATTCCCTATTACTATGCATGGATGTGAGAGCTTGACAGTCAAGAAAGAAGACAGGAGGAAAATCAACGCATTTGAGATGTGGTGCTGGAGAAAAGTGCTGAGGATCCCATGGATAGCCAAATGGACAAACAAATAGGTCCTAGAGCAAATCAAGCTGGAAACCTCCCTGGAAGCCATGATGACCAAACTGAGGCTGTCTTACTTTGGACACATCATGATAAGGGAGGACTCATTGGAAAAGACAATAAAGCTTTGAAAGGTGAGAGGAAGTCAGAAGAGAGAAAGGCCACATGCCAGATGGATGGACTCTACTAAGGAGGGGACGGGTATGAGGTTGCAGGAATTAAGCACAGCAGTGGAGGACAGAGGGTCTTAGAGATGTCTCATCCATAGGGTCGCCATGAGTCGAGATTGACTCAAGGGCAGTTAACAACAACTAAAATATCTCTAATGAGCCTAAGCTCATTATGAACATTAGCTTTTCTAACTGTCACCCTGCAAGTAGTGGCTATTCATTCATATTCCTTTTTGGTGGTTTCCTCCTTCTTCCACATCTGATACCTGTCTCTTTTATTTCACAGCTCATCTGAAAGTTCTTTGTACATCCACTCTGGTCTCTTTAGACACCTCCCACTTTTCTTCCTAGTTTGAATTGTTTGCAACTGTGCCTTCTATATATCACCTTTAAGAAACTTTGAAACACAGAAAACTCACTTCCGTTGAGCATTTTTGACCATGGTTTGTCACCCAATATTTCCCTAAGCTTACCAAAATCAGCTCTTTTGAAGTCCAGAGTCTTGAAGTCAACTGAATTAATTAGGAGAATTTCCACTCCTGGAAGCCTCCAGGATTGGGTATTTTCCTTCAAAACAAGATGAAAACCCCATGTGATGTTTTACTCTAACCTCAAAGAGAGAGGGTTTATTAAAAGCAGAAATGGACTTGTACTTTTTGGAGCATGGAGCTCCGTCTCAGTCCCCACAAGGCAGATAACCTCTCCAGAATAGATGCTCAGTCCAGAAGAATCAAGAGAATGTTTTTTCTCATCTCTCTCCTGTTGAATGCCATCCCACTGGGAATTGGCTGCCTACAAGGAGGGCCTCAATTAAAAGTATCCTAGAACACTAGTTTCTTTCTAGCCAATCTGGATAGGCACCACATATTTGAGAACCTCAGCCAGGAAAGGGATGTTATCCATTGAACAATAGTTGATAAAGATCTTGGGATATAAATAAATAAATAAATAAATGTCTTCTGGATCTAAAGTCTAGGAGATGCAGTGGCTCAAGTGATTAAGACACTGACTCTGTTGATTGCAAGATCAGCAGGTTGGCAGTTCGAGGTCCAGGTGCTGCATGATGTGGTGAGCTCCCGTCACTAGTCCTAGCTTCTGCCAACCTAGTAGTTTGAAAGCATACAAATGCAAGTAGAAAAATAAGTACCATTTCTCAGTGGGAAGGTATACAGCGTTCTGTGCAATCATGCTGGCCACATGATCACAGAGTAGTCTCTGACAATACTCACTCTTTGGCTTAGTAACAGAGATAAGCACCACTCCCTATGGTCGGTCACGTCAATGGGGAATACCATTACCGTTACCTTTACCTTCTGGATCCAATGATTGCTTTTGCAAGAGTAGTTGCACTGTCACTTCTCTTAAGGTGGCCCTTTTCAAATTGAACTGCTCAAATGTGAAATCCAAGGTGACATGGGGTAAGTGAAATATTATCATTGAAGGGGACATCCATTATTGGTAGAATAAAAAAAAAGGTTGTTGGTTTTATGGGGGGGGGGTAAGAGACAAGTAGGGAAGAGTGACACATGGGGCGTGCGTGCTTGCATGCATTATATTGGCACAGCACAGAGTTCAGTGATGGCCTCCATTCTTATTGGCCTAATCCCATAGCTATGTAGTGATTGAACCACCCGGGTATTAAAGTAAATAATTTCAGCTCTTTGTGAAAAGGCTATAGGCACCTGCTTTATCATTAATTATAATATGCAATATATTTTTGGCTCATCTCATCTTGATTTGGTGCCTCTAGGTCTGTGTTTACAGTGCAGTAAGATTATTTTTCATAAACATAAATACTCTGCAGTGCAGTAGGTCAGTGGGGGAAATTAATTTAATCAACTACTCATGGGAAACTAATTTGGAAAACAAATGCTGCTGCCATTTTTGGCTTCTTTGTCATTCTATTTATTTGCCTCTTATCATGTAAATCACTTGAAATATTGTTTCTTTAGTGAAGTTATTTTTTCATGATACATATATACTTCACTAAATTCAAAGTATAATAAAGAGATCTAGTCATAGAATGATATACTTTAAAACTAGGTACATTTCCCTTTTCATATTTACTTCATTTTCATTTTCACAAGCTATAAACGTTTGTGGGATATCAAGGAATGAGATGGTCCTTGCTGTCTGAATGAGACCTCCAAGAGCCCTCTAAGAGTCACCAGCTGCCCTGATCAAATCTTGAAAACTCAAGGCTAGGGTTTCTTTGAATCAGTCCAACTAAAATTAGGTTTTTCTCTTTTCCTGCTTACTTCTGCTTACTTCTGCTTTAGTAAGCACTATTCCAGGGAGTCACATTGTCTCATGCCCAAAGTACGCCGACCTCAGTTTAGTCATCTTCTGTAATCATCAGTAGGAGATAGTCTTTATTGGTTTATAAAAACAAAGTACAGGCACAGCGCTCCTGGAATAATTCTAGATGGAAAGAGACATCCCAAAAATAAATAGGCAGCAGATATGTCAGAATCTTGATAAAATCAAAATTCTCAATAAAACTGACAAATCAGACATGCAACAAATGTAAACATAGGGAGTCCTCCTGTACAAGACATTCCACACTTCCACCAATTAGAATTCATCTGCAGTATTTGGTTATTTCAGTTCAGTACAACTTGAATTGAAAATTATCACAACATCCTATGGAATCCTGGGATTTGTAGTTTGGTGAGATATTTAGTATTCTCTGTCAGGAAGCTATTGTCCACTTTCTTGAATTACAGTCCTAGAGCTCACTTGCAGAAAATTCTAAGTACCTCATCAAAACTATAATTTCCAGGTTTCTGTAGGATACAGCCATAGTACTTAAAATGGCATGAAAATTATATAACTGTGTGATGTGGATGTCAGCACAGAGTAGAAAGGAAAAATACTGAGCCCATATGCAGCAAGGTGCCACTAGGGAAACAAACGCCACAGCCTGATATGGAAATGGTTGCAAATTCAAAAAACCCTTCTTTCAGAACAGAGATTTACTGACACACTTGCTGAGGTTTCTTTTGTAGAGGTTTTAATCTTAATTGCAGTAAGATATTTTCAAAATATGAAACTGGAATATTTACAGTCTTTTATACAATGATCCACCACTCTCCAACATCCGCTCCAAACTCCAACTACCCAGTAAGATGGTATGGTGGCTTTCCCCCTTATATATATACATCCACTGTCCAGGTGTTTGGACCAATTCCTTGCCAGTGTTACATCACCTTCCTGTAACAATTGCAGTGACCTAACCAGTCTGGAATTATTATTGCATTGCTTCTTACTGAAGTTTCATCAGCTTCCTATGAGTCATTATCTCATTTTTGTACAATTGCATGCAGCTGAGACATTTTTTTCAACCTTGAGGCATTACATCATTGACAGTTCCCTCCAAAATGTCTTACATGACATGGATGTTAATGTGATACAAACATAATACATCATAATACACTTTTATTTACACAGTACAGATTTCATTATGATCCTTTATCCCAAGACCTACCTTACCTGTAAGTCTTTCGTAACTTACCACAGGTAGAGCTTTCATGAGTACATCTGCAATGTTTTCTTCAGAAATACAATTCTGCAGCTTTATAATTCCACCTTGTATCAACTCACGTACATGTTGGTATTTCACCCCAATGTACTTTGTCCTGCTTTTCAGGTTCTCTTCTCAGCTTCTGCCATTCCAATGCAGGCTTTTGAGTCCTCATTAATTACTACTAGTGTTGTGCATGGTTCACCTAAATCTTCCAATAGCTCTCTGATCCATTGAACTTTGCTTGCCATCTCTGATAGTGCAGTGAATTCAACCTCTGTAGTGCTTAAAGCTACACAGCTCTGCTTTCTGGACCTTCAAACAACTGAACTATCAGCATATATGATTACTAACCAGAAACTGACTTCTTGTCTGCTACCTCTGATGCAAAGGAGCTGTCTGCATACCATTCTAGCTGAGACATGCCTCCAGTCATCACCAGACATCTGACTCTTGTTCCCTTAAGGTACCGCACTACACGCTTCAATGTAGTCCAATCTATTAATCTGGCTTTTGAGGTTCTCCTGCTCAACAACCCTACTGTTAAGTTTATGCCAGGCCTAGTGTTATTGGCAACAAACAATAGGCTCCCAAGCAATGAATGGTCCAATTCAGGATGCTCAAACAATTTATCAGATTCTAGACCAACAAATTCAGGTGTCATGGGGCTTCTGACTACTTTTGCATTTTTTTAGACCACATCTTTCCACAATTATGTCTATCTTCTTTTTCTGAAATAACAAAATTACCCCATTCTGGGTTCTTTCTACTTCAATCCCTAGATAATTTTTCAAATTTCCCAAATCTTTTAATTTGAATTTTCTAACTAACTCCTCCTGCATAAGCTTCACTTCATTAAAACTACTTGCAGCAACAGTTCACTAAGATGACACTACCCTTGGTATACACACATCAGCCATGCTGCATTTGTATCCAAGTTTGCTAAACTCATTGTTTATGCATTGATTCCAGCACCTAGCACTCTGCTTTAGTCCATACAGGGCCTTCTGCAACCTGTATACTTTGCTGCTACCAGCGCAGTCATACCCAGGTGCTTGTTCCATGAACACAGTCTCCTCTAAACTAGCATTCAGGTACGCTGTTTCGAAGTCAAAGTGTCTCACTTCTAGCTGCCTTCTTGCTGCTAAAGCTAACACCATTCTAAGACTTTCAGGCTTTGCTGTAGGAGAAAAGGTCAAGTTATAATTCTCAAACTTTTCTTGCAAAAAGCCTTTTGCTGCAAGTCTGACTTAATAATAATAATAATAATAATAATAAATTTTATTTATAACCCACCCCTCTGCTCGGCAATCGGGGCGGCTTACAGCAAGTTAAAATATACAACAATTAAAACATTCCAACTCCCCACGCCCTCCACCCCCACCCCACCCCCACCCCTCCCACCCCTTAAAACTAAATTAAACTATTGTGGAATTAAAAACAAATTAGTCATAAAATACAATACAAAACCAATTGGTAAACATGTCGTGGCAGCCAGAGAAGTAAGAGCAGCAGATTACCTCCATATGGCTGGGAGATTACTCTGGGAAGGCCTGCCAGAAGAGATCTGTCTTTACTGCCTTTTTAAAGGCAGCAAGAGTAGTAATAAGACGGATCTCATCCGGCAGGTCATTCCACAGCTTGGGAGCAGTCGCAGAGAAGGCCCTCTGAGAGGTCTGAGTCAGCCTGGTTTTTATTGGCTGTAACAGATTCCTCCCAGAGGACTGAAGGGTGCAGGGGGGATCATACGGGGAGAGGCGGTCCCTAAGATAGGATGGACCCAAGCCATGTAGGGCTTTAAAGGTCAAAACCAACACCTTGTACTGTGCTCAGAATGTACTTCTTAGTATCATCAGGCAGTTCTTTCTTCCTATATATCTACTTGCAGCCTTCCACCTTGTGTTCTCCAGGCCTTTCTACCACATCAACCACTTTCCTATCCACAAGTGATTCGAATTCAGAATCCATGGCCTGATTCCACTTTTCCTGTTTTTCCTTAGGAAACCTCAACATATCCTGAAAACTTTTGGGTTCCTCTGCCATTACAGTGCAAACTCTAGCTTCCTGAATCACAAACCTATCTGGATCTCTCCTTACTCTGTGAATCCTTCTAGGTATGATTACCTTTGTTCTCCCTGATTCATTTTTACTCTCTTCACTACTGTGCTATACTGGTTCTACATCAGATCCTTGCTTAGGTTCAAACATTGATTTAGGAATTTTTTTATAGGTGTTTGCATATGCGGCATGAAAGCAATTTCTTGTGATGTGCCTGGCTTTACATTCTCTTTAGCCTTAGGCAAATTCACCCCTCCATTTCTGGCATTTCATGGCACAATGCCCAATGGAAAAAACACATCCTGGTTACAGTGAATTCTTTCCCAACCACTGTGCCTTTCAAAATTGGCACTCCTAGAAAATATAATTCTACTATTTCCCATCAGAAATCTCTATTTGTTATCCTCATAGCCCACAAAGCAAAGTCTCCCCCACTTTGGCTTTCCCTTCTTCCTGAATTGAGGTGGAACATTTGCATACTGGCCAAAAATTCTTAAATGGTTCAGATTAGGAGGATAATCGTACAATAAAAAATATGGAGTTTTGTTAATAGCTGAACTCCACATTCTTTTGATCAGGTGACATACTGTGAGTGTGGCTTCTGCCCACAGATGTGCAGGAGCTTGTGAGTCCAACATTAAACAGTCTTGCATTTGGCTGATTACCCCATATGCTTTTCTGCCAAACCATTCTCCTGTGGAGAAGCAGGGTTTGTGGTTTTATGGTGTATGCCTTTTTGTTTAAACCAGTTTTGCAATTGGTTGCTCAAGAATTCTCCTCCCCGGTCCATCACCAATGCAGTAACCTTATAAAGAAATTCCCTTTCCACTGTGTTCATCCACTGCTTAATTTTTGCAGCTGCCTGGTTTTTGCCCTTTAACAAAAACACAAACCCATATCTTGTATGCCTGTGAACAATTACGAGCATGTATTTGTTGTCCCCTTCACTAGGCTGATATGGGCCAGCCAAGTCTGCATAGACTTCCTGAAATGGCCTCTGGGTGGTACACGTGCCTTCCTTGGACAAAAGAAAATCTTTTAACTCTATCTTCTTACATACAGAACAATCTAAGTACTTTGCACAAGGGTTTACCTTTAACTCTGGACATACTTTTTCTAGCTGAGAAAGGCTTGAAAAACTTGCATGTCCCATCAACCTATGCAAATAATCGGCACAATTCAGATGCAATAGGGCATTGGTTACACTTGCACATTTAGCTTTTTCCACAATGTAGTAAAGCTTATTCTTTTAAACTGCTTTTGAACAAACAGACCCATTTGTTGATATTGTGCACCCATCCTCTTCAAATGACTATTGACACCATCTGTTGTTAGTGTGGAAACACTTATTAAACAATTCTCTAAATTATTAGCACACAACACATTATTGAATGTCTTTCCAAAGCTGGGAATAAAAGCAGTTCCCATTTGCTTAACCTTACTGGGGGCTCTGTTTGCTAAACAAACAGTGGTTACAGGAACTAGTTTCAAGTCCTTTACTAGCTTTGGACTGTTTACCATGTGATGAGTGGCTTCATTGTCCAAAAGCCAAACATGTGAAGTGCTTGCCTGGGTGGCAATAGCAACACTCCCTTAAGCCTGTGAAGCAATGCCCCTCCTGTTCTGAGACTTCTTCTTTCTCCAGCTGGTTGACTTTCTCTCCTTTTGTCCTGCAGAAGACTTCCATCAACCTTTCAGAAGATGTCCCACCTTCCTGCAGTTGAAGCAGCATCTCTCCCTGCAAACTGCAGCTTTTTCATCTTCAGACACTGTGGGAACCATCCTTTCCTGGTTGGGCGGAGTGGCTCACTCTCTCTCTCCTCACAGAACCCTGCTACCTGGCCTCGAAATTAAACCTCTGGACTTCCTCCAGAATTTGTGCTGATACCAGGTCCACAGTCAGATTTCTCTCTGCTACACTCTGCAGGCTGTACATAAGGAAACCCATTCCTTTGTCAGACTTCCAATTAAGATGTAAGCTCTGTATGTTGCTTGGATGTCTACTCCTCAGTTTGCAACCTGAGTAAACAGCTCTTTCATGCTGCTGAGATGCTGCATGACAGATGCTCCCTCTTGTAGCTTGCAGTTGTACAAATGCTTCATCCAAATCATTCAAGACAATGAGCTATTAGACTGATGGAGAATTCTCAAAGCATCCCATAGTTCATAGGCTGTTTCTTTCTCTCTTACATGGAGTAACTATGAAGGCTCTAGGGTAAGCAATATCATGGCTCTTGCCCTCTAATCATTCTCTGCCTCTTTCTCTTTGGCTGTTGCAGGAACCTGCACTACCCCCCATAGATTCTCTCAGCATCATCAGGGCTTCAGCATATACTAACCAAAAAGAATAAATTTCTGCTGTTAACCTTTCAAAATGGAAACTTGACTCCATGTTTATCTTTCACTACAATTACTCAAGGACACAGTCCAATTGGCAGACCTCAGCTTGCAGGTAAAGACTAGCACAAAGTCACTGAGGGCCTTTGCAGACTGCCAGAAATAGTGCAAATTGAGTCCACTTTAACTGCCCTGTCCTAGGGAATCATGGGAACTGTAGTTTGCTGTGGCACCAGAGCTCTCTGACAGAGAAGGCTCAATGTCTCAGGAAAAAATGCAATTCCCATGATTCCCTAGCACTGAGCCAGGGCAGTTAAAGTGGACTCAATTTGCACTATTTCTAGCAGTCTGCAAAGGCCCTGAGTCTTTAACTCTTTTTCTGCCAAAATTTTCTCTGACTACCTGAGAACTTTGGCAGCTTTCACAACCAGTGCACCTTGCTCAGTATTTCAAGAATTGACCTAGTGGCCAACTGGGCCAACAACCCTTGTCAGCACAAAGTAGAAAGGAAAAATACTGAGTCCATATGCAGCAAGGTGCCATGAGGGAAACAAACACCACAGCCTGATATGGAAATGGTTGCAAATTTAAAAACTCCTTCTTGAAGAACAGAGATTTACTCACATACTTGCTGAGGTTTCTTCCATAGAGGTTTTAATCTTAGTTGCAGTAAGATATTTACAAAATATGAAACAGGAATATTTACAGTCTCTGATACAATGCTCCACCACCATCCGACATCTGCTCCAAACTCCAACTACCCAACAAGTTAGTATGGTGGTGTTCCCCCTTATGTACACATCCACTGTCCAGGTGTCTGGACAATTCCTTGCCAGTGTTACATCACCTTCCTGTTATGATTGCAGTGACCTAGCCATTCTGGAATTATTATTGCACCACTTCTTACTGAAATTTCATCAGCTTCCTATGAGTCATTCTCTCATTTTTGTACAATTGCATGCAGCTGAGACATTTTTTTCAACCTTGAGGCATTACATCATTGACAGTGGAGGCATAGTATCCCATTGCCATGACCTCAGTCTCCATTAGGCTGTTTCCCCCATGTCTTCAAAAATTGTTTGGTAGGGCAGGTATGAAGTTATTTACTGAATATTAGTACAAGTAAATTGGAAATTAAAACAATTTGGTTAATCATAGAATCATAGAGTTGGAAGAGATCACAAGGCCACCCAGTCCAACCACCTGCCATGCAAGAACTCAAAATCAAACCATCGTCGACAGATCCAGGCTCTGTTTAAAGACCTCCAAAGAAGGAGACTCCACCACACTCTGAGGGAGTGTGTTCCACTGTCGAACAGCTTTCACTGTCAGGAAGTTCCTCCTAATATTGAGGTGGAATGTCTTTTCCTGCAGCTTGCATCCGTTGTTCTGGGTCCTGTTCTCTGGAGCAGCAGAAAACAAGCTAGCGCTCTCCTCAATATGATATCCCTTCAAATATTTAAACAGAGCAATCATATCCCCTCTTAGCCGTCTCTTCTCCAGGCTAAACATACCCAGTTCCCTAAGTCATTCCTAGTAGGGCATGGTTTCCAGACCCTTCACCATTTTAGCTACCCTCCTCTGGACACACTCCAGTTTTTCAGCATCCTTTTTGAATCGTGGTGCCCAGAACTGGACACAATATTCCAGGTGGGGCCTAACCAAAGCAGAATACAGTGGCACTATTACTTCCCTTGATCTAGATACTATACTTCTATTAATGCAGCCTAAAACTGCATTGACCTTTTTAGCTGTGGCATCACACTGTTGACTCATGTTCAACTGTGGTCTACTAGGACTCCTAGATCCCTTTCACACGTAGTCTCCTTAAGCCATGCATTTCATTTTTTTGCCCTAAGTGCAGTACCTTACATTTCTCTGTGTTGAAATTCATTTTGTTAGCTTTGGCCCAGCTTTCTAATCTATTAAGGTCATTTTGAATTTTCATCCTGTCTTCTGGGGTATTAGCTATTCCTCCTAATTTTATGTCACCTGCAAATTTAAGAAGCATGCCCCCTATTCCTTTATCCAAATAATTGATAAAGATGTTGAATAGCATTGGGCCCAAGACAGAACCCTGTGGCACCCCACTGGTCACTTCTTTCCAGGATGAAGAGGAGCCATTGCTGAGCACCCTTCTGTCAAAGAAAATATCATCTACAATCAAAAGTAAAAGGGAAGAAGACCACTCTCAATACTTCTCTTCATATACACAACCCCACTTTTATAGTTAGCTCTGAAAAGAACTGCAGATAATTTTATGAGGATTTTCAAAGTTAGTTTTGTATATTATACTGTTTTTTTAGAATTATAAAGAGGTATCTCTGGAAGCAGGAGGCCTGAATTCAATTGCTAGTCCCAACGAGAATAGACTAATTGAATCTAAATGGTGAATCAACACATGTGTAAATCCATTTGGTGCAAGAGATCTGCACTAGCTGGGACCAGCCATGGATTTAGGTCAATAAGAACATATAAATAAATATCTTAAAGTAAATATTCTAAAGTAAAGTCAGTACACACAATAAGAGATTCTTCTCTTCTTGCTGTTTCTGGGGGAAAAGATCATTATCTGTCTTTGCAGACTGCCAGAAATAGTGCAAATTGAATCCACTTTAACTGCCCTGACTCAGTGCTAGGGAATCATGGGAACTGTAGTTTATTGTGGCACCAGAGCTCTCTGACAGAGAAGGTTCAATGTCTCAGAAAAAAATACAGTTCCCATGATTCCCTAGCACTGAGCCAGGACAGTTAAAGTGGACTCAGTTTGCACTATTTCTAGCAGTCTGCAAAGGCCTTAAGACTACATTTCAACTTTCAATATGTCAAGCACAGTAGCATATTTTCAGAAACAAAACAGAAATGATGGAATCATTAATATAGTATGTTATAATTTTAAGGGCACAGGGCTATGCATAAGGCCCCAGATTAGTCTGGATGTTAATTCAGTGATTGAGATCTAGGTCTGCATCAGACTGATCTGGGCTCAACTGGTTCTCACCCAGACTCTGATTCTGTATTGACATTCAGGAATCTGGATCATCAGTCCTCTACTATTGATCTTCATTGAGAACCCCCAAAGACTGTAACTTTTATATTTTTTCACACACCAACACAAAATTTAGAGGTATAATAGGCCTAGAGAGGGAATCGGGCCAACCCAATTTCAGACAGTTGAATTTGGAATTTTTATGCTAGGCACCTATATAATTTCTGCTTTTCAAAAAACAAAAACTGTTTTTAAAAAACTATTGCTAATTGTCAATTTTGATCATTCATTTCATGCTGCTTTTGTCCTGACACTATTTCACAGAACATCAGTAAACTAACCCCCAATGCAGATGGGCAGTCCTGGGCTGCCCTAGGAAGTGGAGGGTTGGGGCTGAGGCTGCCCCATGCCTCAGCCCCAATCCTCCCTTTTCCCAGCCTGGAAAAGAGCAGCAAAATGCCTCTCCTTTCAGAGCCAGCAAAAAGGAAGCCCCAAGAGCTGCCATGCCACTCTTCTGTGCCCCTTCCAGTGCAGCGCGTCAAGACGCTGCACTGGGAGGATGTTCTGATGCTATGTGCCATGCATAATGGTGTGTGGCATCAGGACGTCCTTGGGGAGGGGTTGCAGAGGCCGGTGTGCAGCTGCCTATCCCCATCCCTGCCTCAAGGACGTCGCAAAGGGCCCGTCTGCAGAGGCCCTAAATCTGTTTAAATTTTAAGATATATAACGACAATAATGAAATGGCAGTGTGCTTGAATAGAAGGTACTTGTGTTCATTTCCTCCCAAGAAACCAATAGATAACACAGCTCAAGGAAATAGGGAGAGACTTTATTTAACATTACCAGCAGTCCAAGTGGTGAGATGCCCCTTAAAGTCCACCTGCTTCTACTTAAGATATTTCGAGACAATAAAAAGTTCTCCCTCATGGCCTTATACTTTCCCCATCAACCAAGATAATCAAAGTTCTGGAAATCAAGTTTAATGAGGGATGACTTAGGAAGCTGAATATATTTTGCTTTGAAAAGATAAGACTGAGAGGTGGCATGATAACCATCATTGAATATTAGAAAGGATATCATGTAGAAAATGGAAGAAGCTTGCTTTTTGTTACTCCAAAGGCTAGAATACAAACCAATGGATTTGCATTATAAGAAAAGAGATTCTGTCTAAACATTAGGTAGAACTTATTAACTGTAAGAGCTATTTGACAGTGGGAAAGATAAAGTCTCCTTCTTTGAAGATCTTTAAAGTGAAGTTGGATGTGCATCTTTCCAGAGTGGTTTGGTTGTGTATACCTACATAGCAAGGTTGGATTAGATAGTCCTTGTGGTCTCTTCCAACTCTATGTGGGGCAATCTGTCTTGATATAGAGCTTCTACAAACTGGTTTAAATCAGCCCAGTTTCATTCACTATTCAGGATTTGAATCTAATATAAAGGGTTGTCCTTTCATGTTCTGTTTAGGGAATATGAACTATAGCAAGATTTCAGAGGCATAGTCTTAGCTCTTGTTTATTTAAGATTTAAAGGCAAATATAAATGGTTTAATATTTTGGTAGTTATTTTTATGCCTCATAATAAATAGAAAAGATGTATGCTCATTTGAAATAATCCCATAGCTGAAACAGAGAGTGCTTCACTCCAACCCTTCCTAAACAGCACTTTTCTCTATTTCTTCATTGATTCATACTGTGGTACCAACACGTGTGATTGTACGTTTGCAGTAAAATAATAACAGAAACACACAGTGCTGGGTTAATGCTGTAAAACCACATCTCCTGAATAACTTGACACTGAAAGTTTCAGTGTCATAAGAAGACATGTGCTTTGTTTTGTTTTTTAGTGTGCTGCTTTCTCAGACATTAAGATTAAATGTGGAGATGAACAGGCTCCAAATAAATACCTACTGACTTACTTTTAATCGGCACAGCCAATTATAAGGTAAATTTACAGTGTCTGGTTTCAGGAATGAAGCAGCTGACATTAAACACACAGATCTTTCCTGTGTGTCTTCCCTCACAGAATGCAAAGGGATGTGAAAAGCTGGCCAGACTTATTTTATTCCTGTTTTCTTCATGTGTGCAGCTAGGAGATGATTATACCTTGTAACTGTGCAGTGAAAAGCTGCAGAGAGTGTGAAACAGTTGCCAATATCAAAACAGAATGGAAGGGGAGAAAGCTTATAAAGGAGACAGTTTTGACATATCTTATGGTTTACAATCTCTATTTCAGCAAGTAATTTCCCTTGTCACATGATGAGTTGCTATGCTATTGAAAACAACATATTTATAGCCCGATCTTAAACCTGTCAGAGGTAGTGCTCATGATTTGAATTGGGCATAAATCTGGAGTTACTGTATTCATATGGAAGCATTTCTTGATTCAAGCACCCATATTTAGAAGTATACCTTCAACTTAGTTTAAGTGAGGGATCACTACCATTTTGAAAAGATATTGGTCTTACCTTTATAGAACAAACTAGTTAATAAAATAACAAACTAGATAAAGCCAATTCAGATGTTTTAAAAAGCTCAGACAGTGGCTCTAGTTTGGCAGTTTTTTGATACTTCCAAATTTACCAGATGTCTCAAATTCAAGCTACCCAGAATGTTTGATTTTTTAAAAAAACAAAACAAAACACCTCACACACTATACCCAACAAACTCAGACAAGCAGTACTAGAAATACATTTAAAGAGGATCAAACATAGACAAGGATATAAGGCAACTGAGCAGCTGACAACAGAAATACTGAGCAATATATTATCCACACACACTTAGAAAAGTTATTTATTGCTGATGAAGTTAGTCAAAGACAAATGCTGACAGGTATTATTTAAGAAACTATGACTGGAAGTATCTGTGTCTTCACCACTGTTAATATTTATAACTAGTCTTAGCATCATGCTTTACTAAGTCCTCTCTTCCAGCAATTGCACATACATCCAAAAAAGAACTCCAGGCTTCAGTTAAATATTTGAGGTTTAGTAAAGCAGGTTAAACTGGCTGAACTTTTCCCATTCCTATTTAACCACACCATTTAAAAAACTTCAGGGGTGAGTTATTGACATAGCCCTCCTCCACGCACACCTAGCTGAATGAGACTCACTCTGGTGAGCCTCCAGCCAGCTCCTGAGATAAAGAGATTGCATGATCTTGTAGCGGCTGCTTTGTGTATTTGGCAGGCTCCATCAGGCAAGATCTTGTGAGCTCCATCAGGCAAGATCTTGTGAGCCAAGGGCTTGTGAGAGTTGCAGTGGGCCTAACATAGAAGTGTAACCTCTTTTGTGCCAAATGTCAAGAAGCCATGCACCTGCCACAGCATACAGTCTCCCAGGTATTTGCTGGTTGTCTTATGGGGCTGAGAAGGAATATTTTTCATGTCTCATTGGCAAGTTTTTTCTCTTCCTTGATGACTACCCATGGGGTATGGGGATTAATTTACATATGTTAAGCTACTATTTGTTGGCTCAACTTTCACTACATTTTTTGTTTATATTTGCTGTTTTGTTTTGTTTTTTTTTTTGTTTGTTTTTTTTTGTCACAAATGGTATTTTGGTCACAACCCTGTGCATTAAATTTGATGGTGATAAAAGTCATGGAAGGGGAAGGCATTTGGTCATTCCCCCCATTTGGGCAAGGAGGGGACAGGTCAAGGGGGCTGGCCTCCTCCACCACAATCAGGAAGCATATAGCTTGGGCTCAGCCTGATGCAAAGATATGCAAGGGTCTATGGGCCAGACCTGTGTTTCCAGGTTTTCCCACCTAATCTTCATATAGCTAATCTTGTTAAATGTTGTTGTCATTAATAAATGCTGTGGACTATTTTAGTCCAACATAGGCATTTGATAATCTATTGACACAACAATGTATGCCAATTTACTTGGGACTACTGAATTAATATGCACAGTTAACCTATGGCCTAAATCCTATTGTTAGTCCCACCTAGAGTAGTACAGTTTCAGTCAATTGGATTTACTTATGTTTTGATTCATCATTCAGCAACCAATTCAATGGGTCCACTCTAGTTGGGAACCAACCAACAGGATGCAAACCTATACCTATTTCAACAGGGCAGAGTTCAGAAATGTTACCTTTTAGAACCAATTGCCATGGCCAATGGCCATGTTGGATGGAGAATTGTGAGTTGTTATCCAAAAAACTAACTTTTGTGAGAACTGCAAAGATATTTCAAATGTCCATACTTGTGATGTTTTTAAAAGCTAATTGATAGCCCAAACCATTGCTTTTTAACAAGTTTATATTCAACATGAAACAAATTCATGTTCAACAGGAAGATAATAGTTCAGATACCAAAATATATTTCTTGCACAATCTGTAATGGGTTTCTAAACATTTCTTGCTATTTTTTTCTGTTTAATTGACAATTATTTCACAGCCTAAAAGTAATAATATATTTTCCCCTTCTCATTCTAACAAAAATTTGGTTCTTCCTCCTTGCTCCCATATACGGGGGGGGGGGGGGGGGGGAGAAATGTTATAAATAGTAATTTAAATATAAACCCTACTTCTGATGTTAGGTAATATATTTCGTCCTTTGTGCCATAATTTCCAGCCTGAGGAGTTATCTACAGTCTAATGCAGGGGTCAGCAACCTACGGCCCATGGGCCAGGTCCAGCCCGCCGAAGCCTGCCAACCGGCCCCTGCCCGGTCCTGCCGCCGCCACTATGTGTGCACCGCTGCCGCATGTGAGCGCGGGTGCCATTTTGGTGTCACGCATGCGCACAGTGGTGGGCGCCATTTTGGAAAGCCCAATGACGCCAGCGCCATGTGCATTTGCACAGTGCTGGCGCTATTGGGCCTTCCAAAATGGCACTCCGCATCGCGCACGCATGCACATGATGCACAGCACCATTTTGGAACGCCCAACAGCACCGAATTCGCCCGGCGCTGGTGCCGTTGGACCTTCCAAAATGGCGCCCCGTGTTGTGAACGCATGTGCATGCAATGCGGAGCGCCATTTCAGAAGGCCCAACGGCACCAGCACCGTGCGAATTCGGTGCTGTTGGGCATTCCAAAATGGTGCTGTGCATCATGTGCATGCGTGCACAGCGCAAGCCACCATTCTGGAACGCCCAACGTGGCGTCGCCGTGTGCATGCACACGGCGCCGGCGCCGTTGGCCGTTCCAAAATGGCACCTACACACACGCACACATGCACATGATGGTGGGCATCATGTGCATGCATGCACACGTGCCCATGTGCCGGCCCCAGCACCATTCCCCCCCCTGCCCCCAGCAAAAAAAAGTTGCCGACCCCTGATCTAATGTGAAGAAATTCCTGGCAGTAATCAGCAACCCTATTCCTGCATTCCCTTTTTTAAAATAGATGCTATGGTTCCAGAGTTTCTTTTTATCTCTTAAGTGAATGTCCTTCAAGCGTCCTTGACTTCAGGATAGGTACACAGATATTTTTTGACAATGATCTGTCTACATAATGTACACATTTATACTTTCTCAAATGTTAGGGCTTTTCTAGAAGTAAAAAATTGTGGTTTGCTTTCTGAACCATTTGTTCTGCTTCATCTTCTTTGTTGCTGTGTTTTCATCTGAACATTACAATTTCTTTTTCTTGTTAATCTCCTGGTTCCAGGATCTAGTGTAACCTACCAGATGCCCTATGAGTGTACTTTTTCTATGCCTGGTTCTTTGTTTTCCCCAGCCTTCTTGTTTTTGAGATTATCCAATGGAACCAGAAGACCTATATAGTTTTGATCTTTAAAATAATAATAAAAAATGGATCCCAAGACCGTATCAAGCCTTAATTCATCACAGAAGCCAAAATGACTAAACTGAGGCTATTATACTTTGGACATATTATGAGATGGTATGATTGACTGGAGAAGGTAATAATCAATTGTAAAGTTGAAAGCAATAGGAAAATAATAAGACCACATTATAAATGGGCTGATTCAATAACTGAAGTCACTGAGCAGGGCTGTTGATGATTGGGGTTTTCAGAAATCTCTCATTCATAGGGTCACCATAACTCAAAGCTAACTTGACAACAAATAAAAACAACAGGAGAAAATCACTAACACTACCCTTCTCCATGGCTCCTTTCTAACATAGACAAGTAGAAACCCTTTCCTCTAAAGGTATTCTCTGACATTAGTATCCCAGTGAATTCTCCTGCAATTTGCAGCTGGTGACTGCAGACCTATATTATCCTTGCCTTTTTTTTTCTTTTTCTTTAAAAAAACACACATTTGCAATGATAACATTTTAATTTTTTTATAATGCAACCCTGTAAATACTTTGCTGCTTTGTTCAATTGATACTTTGTACCTCTGAATGAATTAATCCTGAGGTTTATTCTAACAGTTCCACAAGCTTACCTATGATACAAATGAATGTACTGATGAGTATCTTCTTTCTCTTAAATAATAGACTTGCTGTATTGCTACATTGTGTTATTTTTTTTTTAGAAAAAATGAATTGCCTTTATCTATAATATTTTTATATTGCCCTTCCACAGTAAGGCATTGGACACTAAATCAGACAAAGAAGAATAGCATATAACATTAAAAGCTACCGCAAAACCATATTAAAACAACATTAGCACCAATGAATGCAATTTAAACAACCTAAATGAAAAGAAGCATCAACTCATGCTTTTGAAAAGTTGGTTCTGAAAGGAGATATTTCCACAATTTGAGCGTGGTTTTTCTTTTCCTCTAGTCAGTACAGTTAAATGTGGATTAGAAACCCCTCTGCAGAGCCCATCTGTGTTGTTGATCACTGTAACATATGTTTGTACCCATCATAAGAATCAGTCAGCCTCCAATCATCTGTTATAACGTACATATCAGCTCTGCCAGTTTTACTTTGGTCTAATCTGTACTGTAAAATTAATGCAGTTTGACATGCTTTAACTTTTTTGGCTCAATGCTATGGAATTCTGGGATTTGTAGTTTTGTGAGCTATATCAAAGAGCTCTTGTGTCACAACAAATATTACACATCCCAGGATTCTATAGGATGGAGTGATGACAGTAAAAGTGGTGTCTTATGTATGCAGTGCAGATTAGACCCAGGTTTAATCTATAAACCTATGGGGCAAGAACTGAAGGTGCAGTGCATGAGCAAGATGAGTCCCCTCACCACCAACTGCCCTCTAATTCAGGGATGGGAAATCTTCAAAGTACAGGCTAGACAAGACTCCCATAGGAGAGTGTTCATCTGGCTTGCCAGATTCTACCCCAGGCCCTGCCCAACACCTCCAAGGATCTGCCACCACCACTACCACTACCTCCCCAGTCAGATGTTTCTGATCTTCCATCGGCAGTTGATGGAAGAGATTTTGCTTTTAATTTAATTGTGTTTTATATGGTAATCTCTTTCACTCTATTTTAGTATTGCAACATTTTTTTAAAAATAGGGCTTCAATCCACTTAGGTCACGATATAGGGAAGAAGGTAAGGTAAATGTAAACTACGGACCTTTATAGACTGCCAGAAATAATGCAGCTTGAGGCCACTTTAATTGTCCTGGCTCAGTGCTAAGGAATCATGGGAACTGTAGTTTATTGTGGCACCAAAGCTCTCTGACAGAGAAGGCTCAATGCCCCAGAAAAAATACAACTCCATGATTCCCTAGCACAAAGCAGGACAGTTAAAGTGGCCTCAAGCTGCATTATTTCTGGCAGTCTGTAAAGGTCCGTAGTTGGGGAGAGGGGGTTCCAGTCCTACCTGTGCCAAGGGATAGAATTCAGTCCCTTTGGCCCATAAATCATGGGCCCTACACCTAAGCTATGGTCCTTTCATTTGGAGCCGTTTGGAGAAGATAGACCGCAACTAGGTTTTTTTGGGGGGGGGGGTTGCTATAAATTGGCTATCTTTTACTTTGATTCTTGACACAATATTTTCTAGAGGTCATGGGTTAGCATGAGGCATGGATTTATGCACCAGACTACCTAGTTGTTATCTCATGAGCACAAAAACTTCTTGACTCTTGGAGCACTATGGAGTAGGAGTTGTAGAATCCACTTGAGTGCAAACTGGGGCTAGTTACCCTTCACTGAGGAGTGAAGTTGGCCCAACAACCCCGAAGATGGGCTCTACTCTGGTTGCTTGCACCCCCATAATTTCTTGAAGGAGGGATGGTCAACTGTCTGAGGCTAGGGGATTGCAATAGTTGCTCAAAAGACTTTGAGGGATTGCCAACACATCCAACAATTTTTTTACCCCCATATTTCCAAATTCCCTCTGGGGTGGGGGGCATTTTGTCATGTTTTAGGCCTTCCTGGGCCATTTTACATCCAGGAGAGGCTATTGTTTTGACAGCAAGAAATCAGTGGCTCATATCTTATGTCATGCAATCACATGTCCTGTCCCTGTCCTATTTTTGTTAATGGCCCTCAAGTCGATCTCAACTTATGGCACCCTATGGATGAGACATCTCTAAGACCCTTTGTCTTCCACTGCTCTGCTTAAATCCTGCAACCCCATACCCATTACCTCCTTAATAGAGTCCATCCATCAAGCATGTGGCCTTCCTCTCTTCCAACTTCCCTCCACCTTTCCCAGCATTATTGTTTTTTTCCAAAGAGTCCTCCCTTCTCATGATGTGTCCAAAGTACAACAGCCTCAGTTTGGTCATCTTGGCTTCCAATGAGGTTTCCAGCTTGATTTGCTCTAGGACCTACCGTATTTGTTTGTTCTTTTGGCTGTCTGTGGGATCCTCAGCACTCTTCTCCAGCACCACATCTCAAAGGAGTTGATTTTCTTCCTATCATCTTTCTTAACTGTTCAGCTCTCACATTCATACATGGTAATAGGGAATACAATGGCTTGTATGATTCTAACTTTTGTGCTCAGTTGTATATCTTTTCATTTTAGAATCTTTTCTAGTTCTTTCCTGGCTGCCCTCCCAATTCTTAATCTTCTTCTGATTTCCTGGCTGCAGTACCCATTTCTATCAATGGATGTTATCACACGGGGATCCGCCGCCGAAAACTGAAAATAAACCGGACAAGCGAAATACTTTAATTTACGGAATTTGTCCCATTCCACCTCGTCTGATAACTAAATTCGAATTTGAAAGGGGATTAATTCGAACAAAAACCTGATCTTTTCAAATCCCCAAAAATCCCGAAAATGAAAAGATCAGGTTTTCGTTCGAATTAACCCCCTTTTAAATTCGAATTTAGTTATCAGACGAGGCGGAATGGGACAAATCCCGTAAATTAAAGACTTCCGCTCGTGCCCGTTTATTTCCACTTTCTCCCCGCAACTCCCCGTGTGATAACGTCCAATGTATGATCCCAGGTATGGGAATGCTTTTACTATTCCTATTTCTTCATTGTCTAGGTTGAACTTTTGAAGGTCCTCGACGGTCAATATTTTTGTTTTCTTTATGTTCAACAGTAAGCCTGCCTTTGCACTTTCTTCTTTGATCTTCCTTACTCGGTGTTCCAGGTCTGTGAGGTTTTCTGTTAGTACTATGGTGTCATCAGCCTATCTTAGACTGTTGATATTCCTTCCTCCTATTTTCACTCCTCCTTCTTCTGTGTCCAAGTCTGTTCTTCTTATAATATGTTCTGCATACAAATTGAACAGAGATGGTGAAAGCCTTGTCTTACTCCTTTGCCAATTGGGAACCATTCTGTTTCTCAATGTTCTGTTCTGACAGTATCCTCTTGTCCCAAGTACAGATTCCTCATCAGGACTATAGATGTGTTGGCACTCCCATGTCTTTAAGCTCCCATGTCCATAGCTTTTCATGATCTATTCAGTCAAAGGCTTTGCTATAGTCTATAAAGCACATGCTGGTTTTCTTTTAGAATTCCCTGGTGCACTCCATTAGCCATCATATGTTTGCAATGTCATCTCTCGTGCCTCTTCCTTTCCCTTTTCCTGTCCTATAGATGTGCCCAATTAATGTGGGATATCACTTCTAAACAGAAAGAGATGCCCAAATGTTGAATCAGACACTTCAATATCTTTGACAATGTTCCTAATAACTTTAGTGATCTTACACCTAGTGACATCAATCTTCTCCATGGTGGCTGCATCCCCCCATAAAGGTTGATCTGCCACATCAGATAAGATAATGGTGGCCCTTAGGAAATGACTGCATCAAACTTCCAGATATGCTTTTATGATCATAATCAGGTCAAATCGGTTTCTATTTGGAACAGGCTTCTCTACCATCAGACTAACCAAAGCATCAGATGGCTTGAACCTTTCTGCATGATTTTGTGTTATTCCAGGCACAGGTAGGTTTCTCCACCATTGGAAGCCTCACACTTTCCAACCAAATACTGTGCTTGCAGATTCACTTTGTCTTTCTTTATATTCTGCAGCTAGAGAAAACTGTTGTTAGATTTTAGTTTAAACTTGTTCAGGTGTAAGTCCAGAAAGCAGAGGATTTTCCTCTCTCACTTGCTTTAATTTGTTCTGCTACCAGCCCAGAGTCAACCATGTCAATCTCTCACAGCAGGATTTCAGTTATGGGAAGAGATGAGACAATGGGGAAAATATCTGCTGGCATCCTATTCACTATATTACAAGATAATAAACTGGACTTACTATGTTGTAGTAAATTTTGGGATTCACTTTTACAGTTGTTAATTATTATAAATGTGACCTCCCCCCACCCCCCACCCCATACCCTCTCTATTAAGCCAGGTAGCATCCCAACATAAAGGTTTTTGAGGGCACTGAGAAATAGCAACAGCAGTGTCCTTCCAGTCACAAAGTACATTGACACATGCAGTTGTGGTAGGACCCCAAAGGGTCTTCTCCAGCTGCCCATCTCAATGTGTACCATTACCAGGAGAGCACTGAAGCAACACAATCTGAATTGCTTTCAAAACCCTTTGGCTGGGGCATAAAAGACTTAAAAGATAGGATGGGGGCTAGTATCAGCAGAAGTAGCTACATCTTATTATCATAGAATCATAGAATTGGAAGAGACCTCAAGGGCCATCCTGCCATGCAAGAATATACAATCAAAGCATTCCCAACAAATGGCCATCCAGCCTCTGTTTAAAAATCTCAAAAGAAGACTCCACCACTCTCTGAGGGAATGTGTTCCATTGTTAAACAGCTCTTATTGTCAGGGAGGTCTTTCTAATATTGAGGTCTTTTCCTGCAGTTTGCTTTAATTTTTCTGTGTTCTAGTCTCTGGAGCAGCAGAAAACAAGTTTGCTCCATTCTCAATATGACATCCCTTCAAATATTTAAGCTGGGGTATCGTATCACCTCTTAACCTTCTCTTCTCCAGGCTAAGCATAACCAACTGCATATGTTGTTCCTCATAGGGCATGGTTTCCAGACACTTCACCTTTTTGGTTGCTGTCCTCTGGACATGCTCCATGATGCAGGATCTTGGAAGGCATCTCCATGCCATGCTACTTCAGC
The DNA here is from genome assembly GCA_026167975.1 of Phrynosoma blainvillii. Lineage (NCBI taxonomy): Eukaryota > Metazoa > Chordata > Lepidosauria > Squamata > Phrynosomatidae > Phrynosoma > Phrynosoma blainvillii. The sequence goes on along the minus strand of JANUYF010000003.1, from coordinate 230,448,082 downwards.
CTACAAAAGGGCTCTGGCATGTACATTGATAGCCTGTGTGTGTCATTGTGACTTTAAAAATATTGTGTGCCTCTAAAAAAATATTGTGTCAGAAATCAAAGTTTCATGACAATTTAGGATAGAAATATACTCCTCTACAGGGATTACAAGATGGGTAGACTCAATTAAGGAAGTCATAGTCCTGAGTCTGCAAGACCTAAGCAGGACTATTGATGGTAGGGGGAGTTGGAGGTCTCTTATTCAGGGGGTTGCCATAATTCGATGTTAACTTGACAGCTGTTAACAATAATGATAGAGTTTCTGCCTCTCATTATCTTGTGTATGAAAAAAACTAACTACAGTGATATAAACAATACCAACAGCATACCTGCAGTTCCTATAATAATGTGTTCAGTGCATGCATAAAACATTCCTAGTTCCAACACTTACCTTTTTTAAAAAACCAATAACATTATGTTATTTTCAGTATTGTCTCCACTGACATTGTGTGGGGGAAAATGGCCCAGTGAAGTGTGTAAAGTTATTTTAATCATGGTGGTGCTCTGAAAGGTATCGTGTTATCTTCAGAAGATCAAAAGAAGCCTAATCCTTCAGTTTAAGGAAACTCCAGGTACTTGGCACTTCTCAACTTGTTTTCTACTACAGGTTTGTATTAAACTGCCAAGCCATCTCAAGGCCCAAAAGTAAGAAGAAAAAGGGCCATGAAACCTACTGATTTATGCTTATAGGTCTTTCCCCCCTATGACAAACTTATATGATGCATTTAGCACTTATGAGACTATGTGCCAGTCAGAGTGTCGTAGTTACAGTGCTGGACTAGGACTTGGGAGGTAGAGGTTGTACATCACTAAACCATAAACCTCCCCATGTGACCCTAGAGACAGTCATTCTCTCTCAGGATTACCAACCTCACCAGGTTGATGTAAGGATTAAGTGGAGAGAAGGAGAGCCACATACACAACCTTGAATCTCCTGAATAAAAACATGGCTAGAAATATAACTAACAAATAATAATAAAAAAAAAAACACATTTGAAAGTGACCCCAGGTTCTGCCATCCTAACATAGGTACTAATATGCCATGCAAATTACTATAACTAGCATAATTAGCCTGACAATTATGTGATAGTATCTCATAATTAGCACAAATCACACCATTAACATACCCTACCATCTGGCATTCTTCATGCTAGAACTACCACCATCCACAGCTAAAACAGGGAGCATGGCTCCCTCCATTGACTTGATGGGACTAACTACCATTTGTCTCTGCATCTCCCAGAAGTTCTCTCATGCAGTGTCTGGAATATCTGGATTTATCTTCTTTTTCCATTCCCAAACTCTTTTTTCCCTTTTAAAATATATTTTAATTGGAAAGACCATCAAGTGTATGAGTATGCTGTGGATCCAGACAGCTTTTTCACTTGGCCATTCCAAAGTCTGGCCCCTGCCTGGACTGGAAGAAAGTTAGACTATACATGTCATAAATAAATTGAAAGAAAAAATCAGAAGAACCTTGAGGCAGTCTAGCACACCTATGGAAGTGTTTTCAAGGATCACACACAGTGTGATAAGGAAATTTCTAAGAGAACTGGTTACTTATTCAGAACGAAAAGAAGAAAAATCTTTAATATTATTTTCTAGCTCCATGTGGAAGTTGTTATATGGAACTGGTGCTAACACTTTAAAAGGCAGTTACCTCTTCAAATAGACAGCAACATCCCAAAGTCAAGAAAGTTGTTTTTTTTGTGGGTTTTTTCGGGCTGTGTGGCCATGTTCTGAAAGAGTTTCTTTCTGACGTTTCGCCAGCATCTGTGGCTAGCATCTTCACTTCTTTCTCTGAAGATGCTAGCCACAGATGCTGGCGAAATGTCAGAAAGAAACTCTTTCAGAACATGGCCACACAGCCCGAAAAAACCCACAAAAAAAACTATGGATGCCGGCCATGAAAGCCTACGACTTCAAGAAAGTTGGTTGATTTGTCATTGCTACCCATGTTTCTTGTCATGGACCTAGAGAAGCAGCAGGGATTTTACTTCTAGAGGAAACTCTCATAATCACTGTCAAGGGGATGAACTGATTTTCTAACTTTTATTCCCAGCCAGATGTGGCTTCAGCTTTGATAGACCCCTCTAGAAGGTCTAATAGGAAAGGTTCTTTCTAATAAATCCTTCCCACTGCTTCCTGATCCAGTCCCCCAAAAGCTTGCCAAGGGAATTGAATCATTGGCAGCTGTACCTTTAGAAAAGGTTCCATGCTCTAGAGAGCTCCTTTACAGTATGGACAAAAACCCAGAATGGCTTCATCATTCTGATGACATGGGAGCAAACCGCCACTACTACTGGCCCAGATACATGTATTAGCCACTACTACTGGCCCAGATACATACTTCATGGGAACTGCTGTATCTGTGTATTGCCTGAGTGAGTGTTGAGGCCATTTCTGATTCTATGTTTCTGTGAATCAGCTTCCATTTCCATTTACTTCAGTGAGAGGCAACATTTTGAACTCTGAGTACATTAGCTTGGTTACACTCAGAATTGTTCATTCAAGTCTCCTTCACCTAAGAGTACTGATGGAAAGAAATGGATTCTGTTTTAATCTCAAATCTGCATTACAGAAGGAATGTAGATAGGCTAAAAAAAAACATACAGTACCTCTGAATTTTCAATGAATAGCCATGACTCTACAAACACACATTGTTCTACTCATGATTAAATACATATGGCAAGAAAAGGTATTAAGGTTTTTTTTTTCTATCATAGGAAATCATTCTCTGCTTTACTATAGCAGTAATAACAGCTGGTCTCAAAGGCATAAAGATTGCTTGGCTTAGATGCTAACCAGATGCAGTAATATCAGGTCCAGAAAATACACTGAACTACTTTTGCCAAAATACTTAACAATAGATTTTAGGTAATGCAATATATATGTAGTGTGTTTTAAATGTTGGAGTCTGTATGATGTGAGGATCATCTAGGCCCTTTGAGGAAGTGATAAGATCATTTCTAATTGAATTACAGAAATTGTGTGGAAAAACTGTTGGAAAACCTGTTTTTATTCACAAAGACAGAATCATGGAGTCTTGCTTGAATCAGCTATATGGCATATTCTGCTATTCATCAGAAGGATATTCTAGTATTGTCAGATGTAGAGTATTGCTTTCCACCCTGAAATAGTTTCATAGATCATTTACACTGGAGACATAGAATCAGTAGGTTCAGATAGTCCAGGACAAGTAATTCATTGTGCTACAATTTTAGTCCAAGTCAGACAAATAGTAGTTTCCTGGCTTTCTCTATAAATTCCTTAAGAAGATTGATGGATTGGCTCACATTATTCCTCATCAATCGTTTTCATTCTTTGCAGTAACCCATTCTTTTGATGAATAGAATTTCTCAGTCACCATATATATGCCACATTTAGTTCATTATCAATTAATACACATTCAGAAGAATGACAATGGATAAATTAATTGGTAGCTTGCAGTGAATGAGTCTTCTGAGAAGGTGATTGTGGGGGTAAATCCTACATTTAGGATAATCAGTTTGGGGAAGAAAGGCAAGAGTGTTCTGCATTTCTTCTCGTCAAGCGGAGTCCTTATCATAATGTATTTATATGGTTTGGCAGTACATTATTACAAAGCACATTTTTCACAGTACATTGTACTCAAAGTAGTTCACACACGCACACAAACATATACAAGAAATCCAGTTATAATATTTTACAATATAACATTAACAATTCAATTACATTTCCTTTAAAACATATCAAATTTTAAGATGAACATAAGGCATGTACCAGGGTTGGGAATAATGTGGCCCTTCAGATCACAACTCCCAACAGCCCTAATCAATAGTGAGGGATATTGGAGCCTGTAATTCCTAAAATCTGGAGAACCAAATAATTCCCTCCCCTGACTTATGCCAGTATCCAATGCCAGCAGTACCAACATCCAGCAATGAAGGATGGAGAATTTTCAGAAGCAACATCCAGAAAAGTAACTTCTTCATGCTCTGATTATATCCATACTAAGCAATTTACTAAGTACTTGCTAATAAAAGATCTTAATAAGATTCCTTGCTCACATCAATTCATGACAAAAAAAAAAAGCAAGAGAAGATGAACTGAAATAACCACCAGACTTCAGAGTCCACCCTCAACCAATAGAAAGAGATCCACCAGTGTGCCTTGTCCTGAGCCAAGGAAGGGCACCCCATCTCCTAACTGTTCCTATCCAGTTGCACACCTGGAAAAGCAGGACGCAAAAAATCCTCTGCTGGGGAAGAACTTCTCATCAAAGGGCAAAATGATCCCTGTGAAGAGTTGAGAGTAAGTCAAGGCAGGTGGATTCTACCAAGCCTTAATGGCAAGCATGCTTCTCTTCCCCCCCCCCTTTTTTTTCCCCTCCTCCAAGCTGGGCTGTGTGAGAATAGTTGTAAACTAATATTGGGGTTAGTTTGTCCCTAATATATCTTTAAGTTGCTTCATCTCACCTTCAGTCAGTGTAATCCATCTCTCCTGCACATTTTATCTGAAAAGGTTGTTACTTACACATTGCTAAGTGGTGGCTGGTGATTCTAATACAACACAACAAGTTATGGAACAAGTTTGCTCAAGTTCATCTGTGGTCCAAAGATATCCAGATATATTTTAGAATCTAGAATTGCCTTGAAAGCATGCAAAAGTTAGGTATTCTGTCTATCACAGTAGTAGTTGTGTGGTTTTGTTAAATTGCTATCAGCCTGAAAAGCCATGTAACTCTGAAGAATTTTTGGAACCAGTGAGGTAGAAGCTGATATGGCAGCTGCAAAAAAATTCAAGAGTGCACATTCATCTGAGTTCAGAAACACAGAGACAACTGTGGATCATGACTGATGTGCCTTATTCTAAACATTTAATTGTCATGTCAACAGTTCAAGAAGTCCTTGAGTTTGATGGTGGTGGTGGTGGTGGGGGATAGTCTGTTCTCCAGCTAAAATCAAATTAGTTGATTTTCATTCTATCTGCTTTCTTCCCTCTCCAGCTCTCATATCCAGTTTTGTTTTCCATATTTGTTGGTAGATTTTAGTTAGCACTAGAGTTTGTTCTGTCTGTGTGGATTGTAGCAGTTTTACTGGTATATCATCTGTTCCTGGTGATTTATTTTTCCCAATTGCTTTGAATGCAGCTTTCACTTAACTTTCCAAACTTTGGGGTTCATCTTTGTATTGCTTCTGGAAATTAGAATTTTCTTATTCAGTTCTAAATCCTAGAGACAATACTTCTTTCCTTTCACACACTGCCACACAGTTTTTAATTAAAACTAGATATTTCCATCCAAAGAACAGAGCAATAGACAAGTGTAACTAATTTGAATTGCAGGCATAACTGTACTTTCCATTTCCTACTTGTTCAGAAAAACAACCAATACTTTTCTTATGAAACCTGGCACCATGTTTACATCCATATGCACAGTGAACAAAATGAACAGCCACATATGTATGGGTTCAATAGGTGTGAGCTCACTTTTCGTGACAGAATGAAGCTGTGTATTATATGAAATACAACATGTACAGGTTTGTTGTTGTTTTGTCCTGTATTGAATCTAGTTATAGCATAATATTTATGAAACAGTAACAGTCATTATATACATTAAATGTCCCCCTTTCCCACATGGACACAGTAGCTCAAAAGTCTCTCTGTTTAGGGATGTAAATCCTAAGCATATACAAAGGGGTATGGGGATTTACTGCAATAGAGATTACATTACAGTAGTGTAGTTGTAGGAATAAACTTCATGTCTACACCACACTTTTAGAATAAAATCCAGATACATATTTTCTATTATAGTAAAAAGATTTCAGCAATATATGTAATGATTCTGGTTCCAATTTTTTTTTAGCAGGGAGAAGTGCAAAGTGATATTTCCTGGAGTAATTTTGGTCTGAAAGCAAATACCTTCATGTGCTATGAAATATAATGGAATGTAGTTCACTTCAATCATGGAGTAACTTGAACTTGTCAGTTACAACAATATGGTGCACATTCTGGAAGGTGTTCGCCAATGCAGCAAGTAGGCTCTTTCCACTGTTACTGCTGCTCTCACTGGGGAAGCTAAGGTCTTTTATCACAAAAGGGCCTTCCATGAGGAAGCTATTTTCTGCCTCCACAGCCCTATGTTTTTGCCTGTTCACTTGTAGGGGAAGTAGATGTGGATGCGTGGGAAATCCAACATGGACACATATTACTGTCTCTGAGCACCTGACTCCCTTTTAAGGCTTTCTTCATTGCACTGAGAAGGTCTGCAGAGGGCTCTGTTAATGCATTCAGCAAAATGTGCTTACATAGAGGGCCTATGACTGTAAATTTTGATGAGGCAGGATTTCCAGTCAGGGAAGGTCTGTAAACATAATCAGTTGAACATGTAGTTGAACAGAATACTTTTCAGACTTTTCCATTGAATAGGTAAAAGTCCATAAAGTGGAGAGTTGTGCATGAATGTTGGGTTGGGGCTTATGTATGCCCCTATGTTCTACTCCCCACTTCAACCACACACATGAGAGGACCCATGAACAGAACTAGGTGAGGTTTTGTTCCTTGTGGGCAGATTTCAGAAAGGGAGCTAGCACTATATTTCATATCAGTGCTCCTGCCCCTATGCTACATTTCCTCTGAAGCAAGTCCTATTGATGGAGTTGATTTTCAGCAAGCCTTTATGGGTTCACTGCTCAGGGGAAGAGACCATTCACGTGCTAGGTTATTTATATTTGTCCTTTTTTTTAAAAAAATGAGTTTCTAACTGCTTTTAATTTTATTGATGATTTGATTATATTTTTAACATTTTGTACAACAATTTTTGGTGCTGTATCTGTTTTAACGTTTGTAGGCCAACTTGAGTCCCAAACCGAGAAGAAGGCAAGAAAGAAGAAGAGGAGAAAGAGGAGGAGTATATTTCAAGTATACTTTGTGAGAAATGCCTTTTTATAAGTAAACACATAAAAGTGAGAGTGGAATGCTTATTGGAAGGGAGGAGCACCCACCACTGTCAATTTCAGTTTATCATCATTTTTCCAGTCTTGTTAAATTCAATTCTTCCTGAATCCTCTGAATTTCCCCAAATTTAGATTTGTTCATACTGAATGTTGAGAATGTTTTTTTTAAACTTCATTTGAAAACTGACATTCATTTTAGTGCACATTATTTTTCAAATACACAACATTTTATAACCAATTTGGCCTAATATACACTCTGGCAAAAAAAAAAAAACAACTTCTTCCAGAAAAATACACACCTTTGCATGTGTGTATGTATGCAATGACACCAGTGCATCAGAAAAAGAGTGCAGGAGATTTAAAATGGCCAGATAAATGCACTGCCACACGTGCGGTGGAAATTGAGTTGGCGATCCAGAGCATGCGGCCAATGCTTCAGATGCACTTTAATATTAGAACCCTAACCCTAATTGTAACCCTACGCATGTACCCTAGCAACTGTGCTGTATTATGACAATAAATGCATTCCATCACATGTATACTTGCTGTCAGAATGCACAGTAGCTTGCATGAAAGAGGCTTTTGTGACCTCTTCTGTGCAGGTGTGCAGGTGTGCATAAGACCTGCACACCACTTCCTGGCATGCTGGGGTGGGGGCTCCTGGAGTAACATTTGTCTGTGTGTCCTGTTGGCCATGTCCCTTGCATAACCACCATCTGCATTTATCAAGTCTGTCCACACAAACCTCCCTTGCATTTACCTCCCCCCTCCCCCCCATCTGTGTGGGACATGTTTTGTGGGAGACAATGGAATAGGTGTCTTTTCGGTTGACAAACTCATTTCTCTGCCCCAAGGGTGGCACAATTAGACAGTGGCACCTGTTTACGGCAGCCACTACTTGGGGAAGCCAAGGTCAGTGAATCCTTGCATGATCTGTCCTGCGCAGGTGCGCAGGGATGCTGAACATCAGTCACCTTTGTATAGACAAAATGACAGATTGTATGCCAACCTATGACATATTCTGTGCAGGTGTGCAGGGATGCTGAACTTCAGTCATTTTTGGACATAGAGAATGACAGACTGTATACCAGCCTATGACATGTTCTGTGCAGGTGTGCAGGGATGTGTTCCTGAGCCCATGCATCTGAGAGAACCAAAAAAAATAAAGCAGCCGCTGCCAGCCAATGTGTTTGCTCTGTCTCCCTTCGTGGCGTCCTTGGATTGGTGGTGCAGTTGGTGAGGCTTCAATACAGCCTCAGAAAAGCACATTGACTGCCCCCCAATGCGGTTGCTCCATCCCCATTTAGGGCATCCTCTGGGCAAGCAGTGCAGTTGCTGCAGCTTAGGGAAAAGGCAGTGTCATGTCACCTTTTCCTGCCTATCTTAGTTAGCCTGATGGATAGTGTAGAAATAAAGTTGGAAAGACCACAGTAAATAAGGATGGTTTGAGAGTCCTAAAAGAGAATATTTGGTGTTTTCTAGAGTTAAAGAGTATGTAACAAATTATAACAAGAATAAATGAATGCAACATTGTAACAAATGCAACATTGTTAAACATCATTCAAATAAAGATATATTTTTGTTTTATTACAAGCTTGCTAGAACCTGGAATTATTATCCATGCTACTAAGAAATAAAGAAACCATGATTGGGGAGTAAACCCGTAGATATGCATCACATATTGAGGCAGCGGTGGGATCATAATACCCATAGGACTGCCATCTAAGGAAAAAAGGAAAGTTAGGTGAAGGAGGGGCTCTTCAAATAAATTGGTGGCAGTGGTGGAATGAAAAGGGACCATGGTGCTGCCATATCAAGAAAAGTAAGCAGAACTCATGATAAATATGTGGCAGTGGTGGGAAAATAGTTGGATGAGTGGGACTCAACGTGATAACTGCATTTTAATGTTGTTTTGCTAATACATACATTTTGGGGTGCACTTTTCCCTAGCATACACATTTTTCTACTTGGTCCCCCCAGTTGGATAATACCATTACAAAATGTGGATAATTGTGAGTTTTGGTAGGGAACTGAGTCTGATTTTAATATTGGTACAGACCTGCAACTTTAGGTTCCATTAAAATATGAACCAAACAGATGCCTATAAAATGCCATTTATGATCAATGGATAGACTTCTAACACTGGAAGTAACTGTATCATCCAACAATCAGCTTGGAGGAATATATTTCCACTTACCAATCCTCTTTGGAACTTGACCATGGAAGAGCAGTAACAACCCACACTGATGGCACATGATTAACAAATAAACCTACAGCAAGATATACACAAGGACATATTTCAGTAGCTGTTGTTGAATGCCTACATTTTTAAGTACCTCCCATAATATGAGAGTGTGTGGTTTATGCGTGTGTGTGTATGATATATAGTAGGTTTTTGAACTTTAGGTTGTTGGTGTAATAGCCAACTACAGTGATCTATAAGGAAACTATGCCTGATGAAATGTATTAGAATACTTCAAGGATCTCTTGAATAAGACAAGTGTCCCATTCTGTTCTCACTAGAAAGTGTGGTTAATAATATCTAGATTAGAAGAACATGTTTTAAGCTTTTTAGCTAGTCCTCATTCCTGGCAGAGGATGCCTACATGATCTGCTGCAATCATCTATAGATTTTACATCCTGATTTACCTTTTGCTTACCTCTGTTCTAACCTGTTTCTGTTGTAATATTTGAAGTGGGGTTTGTGAATTTCTTTTGCAAATCATTTGTGTATTTGTTTCCCTCTTCTTGCTTCTCAATAATGTGTTTTATAGTTAACCTTTATTTATAGTTAAATTTATAAGCCACATTTCCATGGTAAAGGCTCTTGGAGCAACTTATACGAGAATTAAAAGCATAACAGAAACATTGCAAAGCACATATCAAATGAATTAAGAAACAGATTTTAAGACTAAAATTCATTTCAGCCATGCAGAAAATCTAGCATGAACTTGGCTAGATTGTTGAATGATTCTATATGTTTGTGTAACATAGCCTCAGCAGTTTTCCAAAAAACTTTATATGTAAATTAATTGAGGGCCAGCATGATCTAGTGGTTTGAATGCGGGACTAGGACACTGGAAGATCTGAGATAAAATCCCTGCTCAGCCATGGAAACCTACCAGGTGACCTTGGGAGTCACAATCTCTCAGCCTCAGAGGAATGCATTGGCAAACTCCCTCTGAACAGATTTTGCCAAGAAAATCCAGAGATACATTGCCTTATGGTCACTGTAAGTCAGAAATGACTAGAAGGCACACAGAACAAATATAAATTGTATCAAAAAGGCTTTTGCCAAAAAAGAAAGAAAAAAGAAAAGAGTATTCCATGTAGCTGTAAAGAATCAATTTGGAGTGTATATATAACCCATGTTTGAATGATACCAGAGACACCGAAACAACCCCCAAATACTAAATGAATGCATTAAGTGAATAATGAATGAATGAGTAAACCATCTTGCAGAATAAAAGACAAGGCCTTTTCCATTTTCACTGAGCTAATTTTCTAAACATATGGTTGAGGGCAGAGATGTGCGGAACATTGTCTATCCTTGTTCATTTGAAAATTCTCACCGTTATTCTAATCAGGAATTATTTTCCTGCAGGACAGTCTGTATGAGTGAATGATGCTAACACAAATACCAAACTGAACATTGAAAATTATTGTTTCTGAAATGTATTACTGCCCTTTGTCTGTGTTTATTCAGGCTAGACATTTCCTGAGGAAGTTTTTATAGAGCTTCCCCCCATCCTACCCCCAGATCAACCATAAGTCCATGGTGCATCACTTGCTATTTCCAAGCTCCATCTATAAGTCAGAGATAAGACTACCCCCCCCCCCACACACACAGCACACACATATTATGGATTAATGAAATAAGATGTTTAAATAAGATATAAAATAAAATATGGTCACCTCTATCATCACCCTCAAAGGCCAGGCCAGTGATCTACATATATAGTGGATCCCTGTGAGCCAGTTGAAGCATTTAATTTTGATATCCTAAACCAGGGGTAGGAAACACTCAGCCCATGAGCCATGTAAATCCCCAAACTATTTTTCTGCCCTCCCAAAGCATGGTGTCAATTTTGGATGACAAATTATGCTGCTAAATTTCAATGGAGAAGCAGAAATGCCAAAATTAAAACAAGCATTTCTCTTGCCTTAAACAGCTAGTAGTGGTTTGCATTAAAATAGTTCAAGATTTTCCATACCTTGACTCAGTCATAATCAGAATGAAAACTGCAGACAAGACATTGCAAGAAGACTAGATCTTGGAAGAGCAGCTATGAAGGAACCAGTCAAGATCCTGGAGTGTAAAGATAATTCATTGAAATAATATAGTTAGGGTTGTTTATGCCTTTGCATTTCCATGGTTGTGAAAGCTGAACAGTGAAGAAAGCTGATAGGAAGAAAATAAACTAATTTAAAATGTGGTGCTGGAGAACAGTTCTATGGATACCCTAGAGCAGGGGTAGGCAACCTTTCCCCTTTAAGGGCCGAGGGACTTCGGCTCCCAGAATCCCAGGAGCTATTGGCCAACATGGGACTATTGGCCAACATGGCTGAGGCTTCTGGGAGCTGAAGTCCCTCGGCCCTTAAAGGGGAAAGGTTGCCTATCTCTGCCCTAGAGTGTTAAAAAGACCAATAACCTCCAGGAAAACTTGAAGTGAGCATATGATAATGTTACTTAGATAGCAGTAGTCTTCCTGCACTCTTCAACTACTGCTGCCACACTGCAGAATTAATGCAGTTTGACACTGTTTTTACTGTCATGGCTCCATTCTATAGAATCCTGGGATTTGTTGCTTGTTGTGGCACCAGAACTCTCTGACAGAGAAGGTTAAATATCTCAAAACTACAAATCCCAGGATTCCATAGCATTGGGCCGTGGCAATTAAAGCGGTGTTAAACTGCATTAATTCTGCAGTGTAGATGCAGCCAATACCATCTGCAATACAGTGATTCTGCCACTTTTCCTACATAACCTCTCTTTCCTACAGCTATATAAGAAGGTGATTGTGTTTCAGCACAAGCAACTACCCAAAGTATAGTGAAAGGTAATTAAGGAGCTCTACAATGAGTAGTGTTTTCTCCTTGATATACAGCCAGCTGGCATGGAATATCTGAGACAAACTTTGAGCCTTTGCAGACTGCCAGAAATAGTGCAAATTGAGTCCACTTTAAATTGAGGCCCTGCCCTGGCTCAATGCTAGGGAATTATGGGAACTGTAATTTATTGTGGCACCAGAGCTCTCTGACAGAGAAGGCTCAATGTCTTAGGAAAAAATACAATTCCCATGATTCCCTAGCACTGAGCCAGGGCAGTGCCTCAATTTAAAGTGGACTCAATTTGCACTATTTCTGGCAGTCTGCAAAGGCCCTTTGACTCCTTTCCCTCAAGCTCCAAAACCATTATTGACTACCAAAATAAAATAAAATGCAAAATACAACTGCTGATAGCTACAGATTGACTGACATATATGCCATCACATCTGAAATATATTCCCATATGCAAAGACTTAGGTGGCTTGGGACCCAGGGATCTGAAGGATTGTATGTGCATATGTACACCTTACCATAAATTGAGATCATTGGACCAGGCATTTCTCTTCTAGCCTAGAGGAATTAGATGAACTGGAAAGCAGGCCTTCTATGTAGCAAAATAACTGGCGAATTCACACCAATGATATAAAATGAATGCCTAGAAGATAAAAGTCTAAAACATAAAAACGTAAGAACATAAAAAGAGGGAGAGGCATATATTGGATGTGGTCTGTTCTATTCAGGGAAGGCCTGCCAGAAGAGATCCATTTTGATGGCTTTTAAAAAATTCTCCAAGCTAGTTGCTTGGTGGATCTCCTCCGGCAGGACATTCCATGCTTGCAGTTAGTGTGAAATTGAATCCCTTGCATGCACACAGACATATATGCAATTTTTTTTAAGGATGCAAGGTTATACTTGCTATCTCTGTCAATAAGGAATACCACAGATGAATTTCTGCTTTTCTGTTTGATGGGGGTCAGTGACAGTACTACATTGTTAATAGCCAATTTCTCAAACAGTGTTAATAATCTTAGAGCTTCAAAGTTCAACAGTTTGAATTCTTCCCAATATTTACAGTACGGTATATATTTTTTTCCTTTGCCTTGCATCCAAGGTGCTGTGTTATGATCAACTGACTAAAGTTTAGGCTGATGAACTTTTTCTAAGTAACCCTCACAGGCAACCCTAAGAACATGACATGGCAATCATCAGGATGTCACCAAGCATGGAAAATATTGGCCAGTATGGCTTAATCCAGAAAGGTAATGTTACCACTGTAACAGAGGCTACTGTAAGAACAGAATAGAACAAAACAGAAAGAAACAGAATGGTTCCCAATTAGCAAAGGGGTCAGGCAAGGCTGCATTTTATCACCCTATCTGTTCAACTTGTGTGCAGAAAATATCATATGTACAGCAGGTTTAGACATGGAAGAAGGAGGAATGAAGACAGGAGGAAGGAATGGCAATAATCTAAGATATGAGATGGCACCATGTTACTAGCGTAAAGAATCACAGACTTGGAACAATCACTAAAGAAAGTCAAAGAAAAAAGTTGCAAAGGCAAGCCTAATGTTAAACATAAAGAAAACAAAAATAATGACCACAGAGGATTTACACATGCAATTCCTAGATAACGAGGGAATCAAAAGTGTTAAAGATCTCCCATACCTTGGATCAGACATTGCCCAAAATACAGACTGCTGTCAAGAAATCAGAAGAAGATTAGGAATGGGAAGGGCAACTATGGAAGAACTAACAGAAAGGAAGAAAATGAATTTATTTCAGATGTGGTGCTGGAGAAGAGTGCGGAGGACACAATGGATGGCCAAAAAGACAAACAGTTATATCCTAGAACAAATCAAGCCTGAGCTCTTCCAGAAGCCAAGATAACTAAGGGCCTCTGCAGATGGGCAGCACAGAGCCACCCCAGGCTGCAGCAACCCCATGCCAGGGCTCTGATCTTCCCTTTTGCTGCCCCAAAAAGAGAGGCAAAAGGCCGCTCCTTTTAGGGGCAGCAAAAGGCCACTCTAAGAGCTGGCGCCATGGCTCTTCCTCACCCTTTCGGTTCAGCGTGATTAAATGCTGTGCCAGGAGGGTGTCCTGATGCCATGCACCATGCATAATAGCACCCGGCATCGGGACGATGTTGGCGTGGGGTTGGGGCAGCCGGCATGTGGCTGCCCTGCCCCAACTCTACCCCCAGGCTGGGCCTTTGGGCTGGTCTGCAGAGGCTTACTAAGTTGAGGTTGTCGTACTTCAGCCACATCATGAGAAGGCAATATATAGCAATATATAGCAAGTACATTTCTATACTGCTTATCAGTGAACTAGCACTCCCTAAGCAGTTTACAATGTGTAAGTCAATTGCCCCCAACAAGCTGGGTATTCATTTTGCTGACGTACAAAAGGACGGAAGGCCGAATGGACTCTGGAGCCCTGCAGGATCAAACTCACAACCTTGTGGCTATGAGTGGCTGCAGTACCAGCATTTAACCATAGCATTACTAGGGATCCTTGTGTGACATGACTCATGAATCATTAGAAAAGGCAATGATTCTGGGGATGGTAATTGGCAGTAGAAAGAGAGGAAGATCACATGCCAGATGAATAGACTCAGTCAGGGACACCATGGGCCTGAACCTACAGGATCTGAGCTAAGAGGTAGTGAATGGGGGGCTTGGAGACCTCTCATTCACAGGGTTGCCATGAGATGTGGTCAACTCAAAGGCAGCTAACAACAACAACAACAACGTTAACACTAAGGCTGCACCCAGACTGCAGAAATAATCCAAGTTGATATCACTTCGGGGTTGTACAAATGGCCCCTAAGGGGCAGCTCTGTGCCGGCCCTGGGAGTGCCATATTGGGGCTGCGGCAACCACACAGCATGGCCCTGATCTGGCTTTTTGCTGCTCCAAAAAGAGCTGGCAAATGCCACTCCTTTTTGAGGCAGCAAAAAGCTGCCCTTAGCACTGCCATCGCTCTTTTGTGCTCCTTTGGCACAGTGTGTCTACCTGCTGTGCCAAAGGGTCGCTTTGATGCCACACACCATGTAGTGGGGCAAGCAGCATGACGATGGCATTGGGGAGGAGTCGAGATGGCTGGCGTGCAGTCACCCCACCCCAACTCCACCCCCAGCCCAGCCCTTTTGGCCGGTTTGCACAGCCCTTGAAATGTCATGTCTCAATGCTATTGAATTCTATGATCTGTAGGTTTGTGAGACATTTAGCCTTCTCTGTCAGAGAGCTCTTGTGCCACAACAAACTACAATTGCCAGAATTTCATAGCATTGAACCATGACAGTTATAGTGATGTCAAACTGGATTATTTCTGTAGAGTGGATGCAGCCCAACACTTCTGCAATTTATTAAATGTGAGTCTGTTACTAAAATCAAGCTTTTATAATATTAAGTATACCTTGTCTAGATTTTCACTACTATTCTAGTCACATTAACATTTGGACAAAGTAAAGACCTTGAAACTTTCCCTTATGCAAGTAGCAACATGATAGGCAGGAAACTTTCTCCCTTCCAACAGGATGAGACACCTTCTACACCAGAGGTAGGCAACCTTTCCCCTTTAAGGGCCGAGGGACATCAGCTCCCAGAATCCCAGGAGCTATTGGCCAACATGGGACTATTGGCCAACATGGCTGAGGCTTCTGGGAGCTGTAGTCCCTCGGCCCTTAAAGGAGAAAGGTTACCTATCTCTGTTCTACCCCCTAAGCAATGTTCCCTATACAAGGTATAGAACAGGGGTCGGCAACCTACGGCCCGTGGGCCGAGTTCGGCCCCCCAAGGCCTTTGGACCAGCCCCCCCGACCCCCGCCGCCGCCCCCCCTTGCTGGTAACTAAAGCCAGGCGCTAGCTATTCCAAGATCAACTTCTGAGTGTCAAAAATGCCATAATTGTCAAGGTATCTTTATACTTTATACCTTGTAGCTTCATACTTTATACAGGCACATGCTATCTCCACACATTGAAAAAACACATGGGCTAGTCCCACCATTGCTACCGCATACTCCAGCTCTGCTCCTGGTTCTCATGCACTAAAGAAACTTCTCCCCATTGTCCATATTTGTGGCCTGACAAAGAAGAATATATGAAAATGTACAGATATATACAGTGGTAAAATTTCTTCATATAAGGGAAGTCCTAGATCAGTGATTTCCAAACTGTGGTCCTTCAAGTGTTTTGGACCCCAACTCCCAGAAGCCCCACCACGTTGACCAACACTCAGGAAATCTGGGACCTGACATCCAAAACATCTGGAGGACCAAAGTTTGGGAACCACTGACCTAGACCAATCAGAATTCTAGGTGTCTACAAGTACATCAATATGTACACATACCCTTTATCTGTATCCAGTTTGACAAGGGCAGTCCTGATTAATTTTCTGTTGTCCCACTTTTTCAGCTGCTTTTTAAAATGGTTGTTTCTCCTCTTCACACTTTCCTCCTTTGTCCTCAGCCCACTTTAGCAGCTGTCAACTGAATTTAAAATGCAAAAGTACACTGAATTAACATAGCAGAGAGGGAGAGGAGGTTGAATAATCCATCCTTTCCCAGTAGGCTCAGGCAAAAGCAAACTGCTGCAGCCAGTCCTTGCTTGTGTCAATAACTTTTTGCCATCTTGACCTATATTCTGATGTTGTTTGGCCACACATGTCCTAGAAATCTGTGGAAGGGATTTGCATAGAGAGTTTCCCTCCACTGGTGAAATGTATTGAGAAAAGACGTTATGGCAAACAGTAAGGACAGAACTAGCCTGCACAGTCTGCAGGGTCTATGTATTTTTTCAACATGTAGAGATAATTCTGTAAATGTCTCTATTAGTAGTAGCTGGGGCTTCCCTACCAGTGTAGTAGAAAATTCACCCCAGATGTTAGTCCAAGTGTTAACAGAGCTATTGATGTTCTTTTGAGGATAAGAGTTCAGCACACAGATAGTTTTTTTTTATTATTATGGATTAAAATACGCACTCACATATGCACGCGTGCACACACACACACACAGCCAAAGAAGGTACCAGCCACCACCATCCTACCACACAATTGTATAATTTTCTTTTTTACAGAAAAAAAATCTTTACAATTACATACCATAGGGACGTGTTAAAGTATTTGCTTTATGAAACATTAAGCAGAGCAAAATTTTCCAGCAATCATTAATATTGAGTGCAATGCTGGGAAGAAAATGTGTAAATTAATATTTAATTAAATGTCTCACAAAATTACAATCAAACTTTTGATGCAGTCCAAACTGTTTTGGCCAGTAAACCTCTTGTGTGGCTTAAGCACTAAACATGATTGTAAACACACTCCCTCAGGCACATGGAAAAAAAGCTTTCTATTGATGCACTGCTGAGTTTGCTATTTACTTCCTTCTCTGGCATACTAGCTTTTTTAAAAAGATAAATAAATCCAGACAGAAATGGTATTTTGATTAAGCTTGCAGATGGGAAGCACAGCTGGCAAACACTCAGAAGCAAAATTTAACTTTTCAGTTTTCAGGTTTCTGACTGGTGATCAGAAAACAATACAATGTGAATCTATATTAGAACAAAGGCCATTAAGGGCCTGAGCGGATATGGCAGGAAAGCATGGGATGAGCCTGTGCTATTCTAGTTTGGTTTCTCACCCAGGTTGTTCCCCAGGCCAGCACAAGACCAGGCAGGTGTTTAGATGCTTGTCCCTGCACTGGCCCAGGGATCCACTATTGGCACAGGCACCTTTCTGTGCTGCCACTCCAATTAACCCCTCCACCCATCGCCACATATGACTGAAAATAGGGCTCTTGGCTGCACCCACATGGCCAGACACCCCATCTCCATATCAGACATGACAACAGAGGATTTCCCATTAGGAGCAATAGCACACAAAGGCATGGAATGTGCAGGGGCTGTTGAAACTGCCAGGGGTTGCTGTGGAGTTTCCAGGAAACATCAGCAAACTGGTGTCAAATTGATCCACGTTAAGGACTATTTATCCTGGAATTGGGCCAGATCCACTAGATCTATGTCTGGCCTGCCAGGATCTGACTTGATCCTGGCCACAAGCTTTTGGCCTATGTCATCTAAACAGAATGACACATGGTCGGGAAGAACACAGGCTTTGGGGACTGTGCAGACAGACCCTAAATTCAGAAAGCATTGAATATGATCTGCCAAAACAACTGTACACAATAATTCACAATAATCATGTTAACTTCATGATAATAATAATAATAATAATAATAATAATAATAATAATAATAAAGTTTATTTCTAAGCTGCCCTTCTGCTTAGCAATTGGGGCGGCGTACAGCATAATTTAAAAACAAGAGACAATGTAAAATTCCTATATCCCACACCCTAATCCTCCCACCCCTTAAAACTAAATTAAACTATAATAGCAGAATTAAAATAATTCTTAAAAACATAACAAAAACAAAAACAAAAACAAATTAAACAAATTAAACAACTTGGGCATGTCCATGTACTGTGGGAGGTTAAGGGGCGTGAGGTAACCTCCACTAGAGCCAGGGGATTATTCCGGGAAAGCCTGCTGGAAGAGATCCGTCTTTACTGCTTTCTTAAAAGCAGCAAGGGTAGTAATAAGACGGATCTCATCTGGCAGGCCATTCCATAGTCTGGGAGCGGTCGCAGAGAAGGCCCTCTGGGAGGTCTGCGCCAGCCTAGTCTTTATAGGCTTCAACAGATTCCTCCCAGAGGACCGAAGTGCGTGGGGGGGATTGTATGGGAAGAGGCGGTCCCTGAGATAAGATGGACCCAAGCCTTGTACTGTGCCTGGAAACTAATTGGCAGCCAGTGGAGGGATTTAAGCACTGGTGTTATGTGCTCCTTCCTTGATGTTCCGGTAATTAGCCTGGCTGCCATGTTTTGCACCAGTTGCAGTTTCCGGGTTAGGCACAAGGGTAGCCCCATGTAGAGTGCATTGCAGCAATCCAGATGTAAGGTTACCAAAGCGTGTATAACAGTTTCCAGATCCCTCATATCCAGATAAGGATGCAGCTGGCGTATCAGCCGAAGATGATAACAGGCACTCCTGACTGCCGCATTCACCTGACAAGTCATGTGAAGTGACGGATCTAAGAGTACCCCCTGACTGCGAACACAGTCCTTGGAGAAGAGTGTGACTCCATCCAGGACCAGAGACTGTATTCCCAAATCTGGTTTCGGGCCTGTTACTGTCAGTACCTCTGTTTTGTCTGGATTTAACTTCAATCTGTTTTTCCTCATCCAATCCATTACCGCTCTAAGACAGTCATTGAGAGGAGAGACGTCATCTGAAGTCTGAACCAATGATCTTGTCATAGAGAAATATATCTGGGTGTCATCACTGTACTGATGACACCCCGCTCCATCCCTCCGGATGATCTCACCCAGCGGCTTCATATAGATATTAAATAGCATCGGGGACAGGATGGCACCCTGTGGGACGCCACAATTAAGCTCTATTCTAGAAGAGCAACTGTCTCCGAGCCTCACCCTCTGGGATCTGCCCGAGAGGAAGGAACGGAACCACTGCAGAGCAGTGCCTCCAATTCCTAACTCTCTCAGGCGATCCAAGAGGATGGCATGATCTATTGTATCAAAGGCCGCTGAGCGATCCAAGAGCACCAGCAGGGTCACACTACCCCTGTCGATGCCCAGGCGGAGGTCATTGGTCAGAGCAATCATGGCCGTCTCAACTCCATATCCTGTCCTGAAGCCAGTTTGATATGGATCAAGATAATCGGTTTCATCCAAGACTGCTTGGAGTTGGGAAGCAACTGCCCTCTCGATCACCTTGCTCAAAAAAGGGAGCAAGGAGACTGGCCTGTAGTTGTTTCTATCCAGGGGGTCCAGGGAAGGTTTTTTCAGGAGTGGCCTAACAGCCGCCTCCTTCAAACAAGATTGTACAAATCCCTCCCTAAAGGACGCATTGATTGTATCTCGAAGGAATACTCTCAACGCGTCCCCCCTCTGGGTGACCAGCCAAGATGGACATGGGTCAAGAGGACAAGTCATCTTCCTCTCTCTTCCAAGGAGCTTGTCCACGTCATTGGTACACACAGATTGAAATTGATCCAGTAAATTGCCATCAGCGGAGTTGCTGGATACCTTGTCTACGGATTCTGCCAAAACACTGGCATCCAAGTCGGCTCTTATCCAAGAGATTTTATCTGCAAAGTGGGTGTTAAACACCTCACAGCAGGCTGTCGTTGGGTTGAGTAGGGGATTTGGCGCAGGTGAAACCTTCGTCAGCTCCCCCACCACCCTAAACAGCTCTGCCGGGCAAGACTCTGCAGACGCAATACGTGCAGAACAGAAGGATTTCTGCGCTGCACACAAAGCCTCCCGATAGGAATCAAGGTGCTTCCTAAGGTGAGTTCTGTCAGATGAGAGACGAGTCCTTCACCATTTGCACTCTAGTCATTGTCCGGCCCGCTTCATCTTCCTAAGCTCCTCCATATACCAGGGCTTACGCTTAGAAGCAGGCTGGAAAGGACACTTGGGAGCAATTGTGTCGATAGCCTTGGTGAGATCGGTGTTCCAAGTGTCCACCAAGGCTTCAACAGAATCACTGGTGTTACCAACCACCAAACCCTCTAAGGCCTTCTGGAAACCAATTGGTTCCATTAGCCTTCGAGGGCGGACCATTCTAATGGGTCCACCACCCCCATGGGGCAGACAGTGGCTTTTAGTTCCATCTTGACCTGGAAATGATCCGTCCATGACAATGTGGAGGTTTTTATGACCTCCACCCACGGATATTCCTGTTCCGTACTAAAAGCTGCATCGAGGGTATGACCCACGCAGTGTGTGGGCCCGTCAACCAATTGGGATAGGCCCATGTTTGTCATGGTATCCATGAACTCCTGAGCCGCACTGGTTAGATCTTGCAAGCTGGTCTCGAGTGGAATGTTGAAATTGCCCAGAAACAAGAGTCTGGGCGACTCCAACAGCAACTCGGAGACCAGGGTGGTCAGCTCGGTCAGGGAGTCTGTTAAGCAACGGGGTGGCCGGTATACTAACAGAATCCCCAAACTATCCCTGGTTTTCAGGCTAAGGTACATACACTCGATGCAGGTTGTTTTCCAGATAGGCTTTCTGGTCAAGATGAGGTTGTTTCTGTGAACTAATGCCACGCCGCCCCTCCCCCCCGCCCACTTTCCCTTGTTTGCTCACTGATCGTGTACCCGGCTGGGAGAACCTGTGCCCAAGTAGCGGCGCTAGCATCTCCCAGCCAGGTCTCGGTAAAGCAGGCTAGATTGGCCCCCTCATCCACTATAAGATCGTGGATGATGTGGGTCTTGTTTTTGACCGACCTAGCATTGCAAAGGAGCAGAGTAAGGGTCTGTGGTGTGATTGGTACACTCTCCAAGTTATCCTGGGAAAAAGAGTGAACTGAAGAAGGGATAGGTATTAAGCATCGATCCCTTCTTCTTTTGTAACATTTCTTCACTCTGTTGCCACCATACCTTCCCTGCCCCCACACAACCTCAATGCCCACTCCCAGACTATTCCTAGCTCCATTATGTGATGGCTTTGGTGGGTGCTCCAGCTAGTTCCCACCCCCTAATATATGGGCAATGTCTTACAAAAGAAGGAAGAATGAGGAGAGAGGGCGGGAGGACTCTTCCCAGGTTGCAGCTTCTTTCCAGTCCTAGCAATTTGTCTGCTGTTAACATTGTAAAGATTTAAAGGAACAGTTCCCATTTCAACAGCTGTTCTACTAGTAACAATGTTAATACTTGTTCCACCCAACTCGCCTCCCTCAAGTCCTTCAGTAGCTTGTGCCGCAGCTGTGTCTGCTTTAATCTGCTGGGAGGGTGGGGGGGATAATGTTCCCAGTTCAACACCCCACTTATATACACGTGTCCTCCAAGTGACATTGGCCTTGCCTCCCCCGCCTCACCCAGGTGTTAGATGTTTGACTCCCCATGGTCCATTGGAGGGCCAATGCTCCTCCCGGTTCCTCTTGGAGGACAGGCACAGGCTGCCCAGATGGTGGCAATTGGGCTCCCTAGTCGCCTTGGCGGCCCCAGATGCTGCCTCTCCACCTCAGGAGTCTGTTGGAGGGCCGATCTCCTGGGGGGGGGGGTTGTCCCCCGCTGATGCTCCTCCTGGTTCCTCTTGGAGGACAGGCACAGGCTGCCCAGATGGTGGCAAATGGGCTCCCTAGTCACCTTGGTGGCCCCAGACCCTGCCTCTCCACCTCAGGAGTCGGTTGGAGGGCTGATCTCCCGGGGGGGGGGGGGTTATTCCCCGCCGATGTTCCTCCCGGTTCCTCTTGGAGGCATGATGTGAAATTAAAAGACTGTGTAGAATGAATTGCTCAGTGCTGTCTGGAACACTGGCATAACAGCCCAATAAGCCTCATGAAGAAAGGAGGACAACTACTCTGCCTCAGAATTCCTCAGACTTGGAGCTGATTCTTTCTCAAGAATTATTAAGATATTGTCACATCTGAAATCAGCAGTGGAAAGGGCATGAGGCCATTTTTTTCTGTGTGTACTTCATCAATAGTTACCCATTCATATATATTGTACCAAAATCCTGTCTTATTTCTGTGCTGTCCCATAGTTTCTATTTTGCATCCACTCCAAGAAGCTATTCCAGAATAGCACAAGGCTTCAAGTACCTGCATTATTTTTTTATCTTTTATTTGTGGTTCAAGGATGTTACAGAGTTTTACAAACCTATATGGATTCTGTTTTATAGCCTGAATTTTCCTTGTAAAAATGAGTATAGCTTTTGTTGCGGCTCCCTTACCTTCCTGGATACTCAGTCTTGTCTGTGCTGATACTATCCTCTCTAATCTTGCTTTGCTAGGTCCGTGCTTATGTGTCTGGTATGTACTAGAACTAAGAGATTTGGCTTTCTTATTTTTGCTTGTAGTATATATAGCTGAA
The DNA here is from genome assembly GCA_026167975.1 of Phrynosoma blainvillii. NCBI lineage: Eukaryota > Metazoa > Chordata > Lepidosauria > Squamata > Phrynosomatidae > Phrynosoma > Phrynosoma blainvillii. The sequence goes on along the minus strand of JANUYF010000003.1, from coordinate 230,425,164 downwards.
TGATTCTCTGTTTATCTAATTGTCCTGTTTGTGTAATTCTCATTACTTCTCTCTCGTAAATAAATTTACCTTTGTACAAATGAGTGTGTTTGTTTGTGCTCATATTAATTATTAGGAAGAACCCCCTTCTAAACCTGGCTGCTTGATTATGAATACTAAATTTGGACACTTGGGATTTTTGGAAACAGTGACCAAGACACAGCAAGTATGCTGGCAGAGAACAATCCACCACCAGCATACTTACACTGTCATCTGAGGATCTGAGGCTGTTCCTACTTTTCCATTTCCAACTTAGGTATACAACAGCATTCTTGCAGGGAAATCTAGAATGTACCTGGGCATGCCTGGCATGTGGCGGATCTGCAGTTGCAAGCCCTCTGGGTCATGTGGTATTGTACAAGAAGATATGTGATACCTCCTTCCTCGTGTAGATGTAACTGGGGATTACAGGTTATCAAAAGAATAGATGGTTTTGCTCCTGGTTGCCAAGAAGCTTCAAGGATGTCCTGTAGGGTTCAAGTGGAGTTGAACAGAAAGGGTGGTGGCAGTTCTTACTCTGTAAAGTTGGAGCTAGAAAGCTAGCTATACTCTTGACATTGGTTAAAATGGCATGCTACAAAAATAGAGAATGTAGCCATTAGTTTATCATCTGACTGTTATCTTGCCCTATCTTTATGGAAAGCATTAAATTTATTTTATTGATGTACCACCTTTCTCCCAATAAAGGACCCAACTTACAATATAAGTTAAAACAGCTAAAACAATATTTGGTACAAATGTTAAATTAAACCAGACGTGATACAATTTAGGCAGTATTAAAATAGCTTTTAGGTTTAAATGTCAGCATGTGTAGCCAGATTCTATCCCCTGTGTATATTTAGAGACAACTCATGAAGTCTATGGTATCACTGATTGATTTAAGAATAAACACTAAGGCTAAAATTATCATTTATTTATATCGCACCATCAGTGTTCATGGCACTTTACAAATAAAAGGCCAACAGAAAAGAGCATCCCTGCCAAAGGCATGCAGTATATCTGTTTGTCTATCTATTTCTATAAACACATACATGTACAGACATAAGTGTGCACATACACAAACACCCAGAGGAAGGAAGGAGTAATAAAAATACAAAACTATGCAATACAATGGGGGGGGGGACAAATTATCTAGACAGAAATACAAAAAACAATGCAATATAATATAAAGCAAACTGACAAATATGTATAACCAAAATATATCTTACGAAACAATATTAAACTAAAAGTTATCTAGGTACACTGTGACAGCATGGACAATGGAAAAGGGCTGTGAGTACTACAGTCATGAAGGAAATAAGGTGCTAGAGAAATAAGCAGCTCAGTACTTGCAGATTTACTTTCCCTTAGCATCACTGTGGCTCCTGGAAAAAAGCACCACCATTAGTAAAGTGCACTAGCTAGTGTATGTTTGTGTGTCTTCAGGTTGTCTGTTGATAGATTGCAACCCCATGAATTCCATAGGGCAGGGGTAGGCAACCTTTCCCCTTTAAGGGCCGAGGGACTTCAGCTCCCAGAAGCCTCAGCCATTTTGGCCAATAGTCCCATGTTGGCCAATAGCTCCTGGGATTCTGGGAGCTGAAGTCCCTCGGCCCTTAAAGGGGAAAGGTTGCCTACCCCTGCCATAGGGTTTTCTTTGGCAAGGAATATTCAGAGATGGTTTTGCCAGTTCCTTCTTCTGAAATGTAGCTGACAGCATCTGGTAATTTTTGGCAGTCTCCCATCTAAGTACTAACTAGGGCTGACACTACTTTGCTTCCAAGATCAGACAGGATCTGTTGCCTTTAGGGCATGTAGGTCCTCTAGATCCTAGCTTAAGGCTGCAATCCTGTACATACTTATCCAGGACTTAGCATACTGCAGTGGTTTGAATGTTGGACTGGGACACCAGAAGACCTGGATTTCAATTTCTCAGCCGTGGAAACCCTCTAAGGTTATGCAGGGCAAATCACACACTTTCAACCTCAAGGTAAGACCATGGAAGACCACCTCTCAACAAATCTTGACAAGATAACCCTGTGATATGCTCACATTATCATCACCATATGACAAAACCACTTTAAGGCACACAACAGCAATAAAATGTTATTGAACTCAGTGGAACGTACATCTGAATAAACTTACAAATGTTTGTGATACAGATTTTCAGTAGATCATGCATGTGATTTTTAGAGCAAAGTTAGTAAAAGAGAGAGAGGCCACCCTTGTATTTTAACTAGCATTGTTTAAGCCTGTCTCTTAATATGGAGGTTTTTCCCCCCTTTATTCCCTTTCCTTGGCCTGTGAGCTATATACAGACATTCAGCCCAAATCAAAAGGATCATAAAACAATTTCTTTGTAGTCTCTACCAAGTTGTTTTATCATTTCATCTTTGATATCCATTCTTTCCAAAGCTGCACACTGCCACGTGCTGATGGACAGAAATGCAATTTCCTTATAAATTTCTTCCTTTGTTTTCAAGATGTGAAGGGAAAATATTTTAAGGCTTCTAAAAACAGCACTTGAAAAGACTATTACCTCATCTGGGACATAGTATGAGATTGCAAATATGGCAATATAAGATGTGCATATGTTGATCTTACAGATGGTATTTGCAGAAGATGCTGACATTGAGTTTGGATGGCTGCATGGGATTTTTGAAGCTTCTTTTATGGAGAAAGGGTAAATGTCAAAAGTCTTACTGATACAAGAAGGGAAAATGTTGTCTATTGGTCTTCATTACTTGCAGAGTTACAGAGAGGCAGTCCCAGTCCTGCCCAGCAACTCTGGCAGCAACCAGGCTTTTAAATAACAATCAGGCCCCAAAGTGTTTTGCAGAGCTCTCCAGCCCTGTCTGGTTTGAGCCAATTGGATGTTGGTCCCACTCAGTAGTTTTCCATTAAAAAAAGTGTATAAATATGTTTTATACCTTAGTTCATGGAGCCTTATATTGTTTACACTAATTGATTGCACCTCTCTGCAATACCAAAGAAGATCCTTCCCAAATCCTATCAAAACATGGCAGGGAGTCAACTTAAAAACCTTCTGCATGCATGCAAAGAAGCGGTCTAAAACGAGGTATAGAAGTTAGGGAGGTATAGAAAGGCCCCAAACACCAGAAGGCAGGGACAAGCTTCCATCTATTAATTCATGGTTGCTTTTCTCCTTTGTATTTGACTATTCAGCAGAGCCATATGGAGTTGCACAAGGAACAGGCTCCTTGTTTCTCCTCCACAAATCAGAGAAATGTCAGTCCCAGTTGGGCAGAAAGCATGAGGCATTACTGATACAAGGAAGAGGGTTGTGGAGAAAGGATTCTGAGTCTTGAATCCAAGTGGAGCTTGGAAATGTTGCTTTTAGAAGATTGCCATACTCAGAGTTGTGGAGGGGATTCTTTGAGCTGTAATCCAAAAAGTAACTTTTCCAATATCTAGCACTGAGTGCAGTGGGACTTATTCCCAGAAAACTGTATGGTATAGGCTTATCAACAAGGAAGTTGTACCCTTACATCTGAGTAGATGTGTGTAAGATTTCACTGTTATTTCTGTAGTTATAAATTTACAGATAATCAAAATATAAATAGCTCAAGTAGCTTCATCTATCTATATCTTACAGTTCAATTTAATTTAAAAAAAATCCTACAAGCTGTTCTAGCCATTTCTATTTTCTGATAGAATTTCCAGAGATTTAAATCAGGAACTACCTGGATGAAGTTGTTGTGCTCTCAAAGTTATTGGCAAGGTTAACTAAAACATTCCAAAGATTATTTTTAATATTCTAACTCACTTCTGGAAGAATACTGTTAAGTACCTCCTTTTATATAACACAGTTTGCCCTCCATATCCACAGATTCCTTATTCATAGATTTAACCATTCATGGCATATATATATATATATATATTCCAAAAAGCAAATCATGATTTTGCCATTTTATGCAGGGGACATCATTTTACTATGCTATTGTATTTAATAGGACTTGAACATCCACAAATTTTGGTATCCATGAGGGTTCCTGGAACCAAACCCAGTGTATAGCAAGGATCCACACTGGTATCGCTGTGCTGTGGGCATAGTGACAAAGAAATAAAAAAGGAAATAAGATTCTCATGTCCAAGAGACTGAGCAGATTCTCTAAAAATGAATGATTCTTCTAAGGATGACCACATTAATTACTTACACTCCAGTTTTGACTAAGAAGTATTTTTGGTCATTGGTATACATCATCAAGCTGTATAGTCATATGAAGAGACAAGACCTAGCTCTACCAAATTCTTGACAGCTTTGAAGATTATAGATGGGAGGGGGGAAGCCAGGAGTAAAAGGCATACACCTGGCAAAGTTGTGCGGTTATGCTGAAGATTTTCAGACACATCGTGCTTATCCAGGACTTAACCCATAAAGATCCAGGAATGCTCCAGCAGCAAACTATTCATGAGGAAGTTAGACAAATACACACAATGCAATCTTGGACATATTTTCAAAAAAGGAACTACCATTGAGTTTAGTCTTGAGGTACATCAACACAAGATTTCAGCCTTAAACTCTGTTCATAATCACACTATGATGAAATGAGAGCAGTTTGTGGGAAAGTAATAATATTTAGCTAAGCCATAGTTGTAAGACACGTAACTATCTGCAGCTTTTTTTTTTCTTAATGAAAAGCAGCCACATGCAGTTTGGGATGGAAGTAGGATAGGCTGCTTAACCCTTTAGCCTTTTTTTTTTTTTTTTTTTTTTTTTTTTTACTTTGCTTAGCTACACTTCCATTCATAACATAAAATGTACAATTCCCTATATCTTACCTGTTATTTTCCCATAAGTGGAAAATGGGTGGAGAAGGCTCATTTTGAGCAGAAAAACAGCTGGAGAAGAGAAACGTAAATGTTCCCCATCTCCCTTCTTCTCAAAGTAGCAGACTTGCTTCTTCTTTTTAAATTTAAAACAACAATAAAGCTTCTGGAAAAGGTTACATGTACTTCCCATGAAGTATTTAGTTTGGCTCAAAGTCGGTGAGATGCCAGAGTACAAACAATGAATGGTATTATCTAAAAATTATAGTCCAAAATATAGAGAGGAGTTAATAGAGATTTTTAGAGACTGGAAGGAACAAGGTACAAATGACACATCACTGCCTGTGTTGCATAAACATACACACATACATACATACAATATACTTCAGTTCCAGCTCTTTGTTGACCAATTTTGTAAGTTTTTATAGTGCTTCAATATATCTGTAATTTATGGTTTGGTTTTGTTAGGTTTTTTTACTAGAGATTTCAGTGGATTATTAATTAACGTGCACACAACATAACATTATGTATAAATAATGATTGCTAGTTCTCCAGATTTTCTTTCTTTCTTTCTTTCTTTCTTTTTTTTTATGCTTCCAAACTATGGGTTTCATTTATCTGTGCTTCTTAGTACACTTGGAGATCTGCTAGCAATCTGGTATCAACAAATTTTAGTTCGTATTATTCATGGTTACAGAGCCCAGTGATTATGCTTTTTACACAATCACTGAGCACATTTTAGCCATAAGAAAACCATGGGGGGGGGGGGGAAATCCTATATGAATGGATATTTAGCCTGTTCATAATGTATAGCACAATCTATATTTCAGTTTTTATTTTCAGAATGATGATGTTTGTGTTCACATGCAGTAATATCTAAGTTCCTTACCTGATGGTAGATGCATGTGATACGGCCTCCTTTCTAAGCCTTGTTACCTTTTACCTCTCCCTTATAGAAGTTCCCTCATCATTGACACCTGCCCAGTGTCCACCCTTTATACATTTTCCCTAAAGGTATAAGGCTACATTAGTATAACAGTTGGAGGTATTCATAGTTTCCTCTTTACAATCTCCAATACACTTTCTCTCCCAGTCAGTATCCTTCTCTGACCATATTGAGACCCTTTGTCTCTTTCTCCAGTTTCTCTATTGTCTTGTCAGAATATCTCTCTGACTTTCTCTAGGCCCAGTCAGATTCTTTATTTGATGCTCTCCCTAGAATTCATACTCAAGAACCTCCCCTGAACTTAAACCTTCCCTCACCTCAGTTCCCTTCAGCCCCCTTCAACTGATTCTGGTTCTCTTAAACTCCCCCTCAACTGAACTCACAGTGAATTTCTGCTGCCTTTTATGTCTACTCCTTCCCCTACAGCCCCTCCCTCAGAGTCAGCCCAAACTGAGATTGGTTGTCAGAAGTCTGCCCAGTGACAATGCACATGTCTATTGTGGGAGAATTTCACATGGCAACCATGGACCTAATGGTCAATGTATGGGTCCTCAGTCCTGAAACATTGTTGTGTGCCTTTAAGTCATTTCTGACTTATGACAACCATAAGGCCAACCTATCATTGAGTTTTCTTGGCAAGATTTGTTCACAGGAAATTTACCATTGACTTCCCTAGAGGCCAAGAGCCTGTGGCTTGCCCAAGGTCACTTTGGTCAGATGGAAATTGAACCCTGGTCTCTAGAGTTGTAGTTCAACAGTCAAACCACTATGCCATGCTGGCTCTGAAACATTTTAATGAAAGTGATATGAGAAAAAAAATCCTTCTAAAAGGAAAAAATCCTTAATCCTTGACTAGTAGGTTCAACATGTACTGACAAATATTGCAATAGCCTCTAATTTAAGCTACAAAGTGTGAAAGACTGATCAAGACAAAAACCTAGAAGAATAAAAAATTTAATAATAGTAAAAACAAACAAACAAATATTGTACTATCTTTATTGGTGTTCCCCTTTTTTTTTAAGATTAACTGCCTCTGCAGATGGGTGGTTCTGGGCCGCCCCGGGAAGCGGCAGATAGGGGCTGCAGCAACCCCACGCTGCAGCCCTGATCCTCCCTTTTGCTGCCCCGAAAAGAGCAGCAAAATGCCACTCCTTTTAGGGGTGGCAAAAGCCCAAACCAAGAGCTGGCACTGTGGCTCTTCAATGGCCTTTCAGCACAGCGTGTTTGAATGCTGCACTGGAAGGGTATCCTGACGCCTCGCGCCGTGTATAACAGCATGCGATGTCAGGATGGCATTGGCATGGGGTTGGGGCGGCCAGCGTGTAGCTGCCCCACCCCAACTCTACCTCCAGGCCAGCCCTTTGGGCCGGTCTGCAGAGGCCCTAAAACTCAAGGCAATTTACACATTAAAAGATTATGATTTAAAACATATAAAAACCCACATTAAAACTGAATTCAGTTAAGACCATATTTAAAACATACACTTTAAAATAGTAAACAATGCAATTTAAAACAATACAGAACTTAACTCCTTTTTTCAGTTCTAAAAGCCTCTCTGAATTAAAAAAAAAATTGGCCTGCTGAGGGAAGGACAGCAAGCAGGAAAAAATTCTAGCTTTCTTAGGGCCAATACAGACGGCCCATTTGGGGTGGCTCTCGGCCGCCCCTGGGAACGGTGGATCAGGTCCAAGGCAACCACACACTGCAGCCCTGATCCTCCTTTTTGCTGCCCCAAAAAGAGTGACAAAATGCACTCCTTTTGGGGGTGGCAAAAGGCCACCCTTTCAGCCAGCGCTGTGGGTTTTTGCACTCTGTTGGCACAGAGAGTGTGCACCCTGTGCTAGAAGGGTGTCCTGATGCTGCACGCTGTGCAGATGGGTGCATGACATCAGGACGGTGTTTATCACAGGGGTAGGCAACCTTTCCCCTTTAAGGGTCGAGGGACTTTAGCTCCCAGAAGCCTCAGCCATGTTGGCCAATAGTCCCATGTTGGCCAATAGCTCCTGGGATTCTGGGAGCTGAAGTCCTTCGGCCCTTAAAGGGGAAAGGTTGCCTACCCCTGGTTTATCATATGGCCTGGCCCTAAGCTGCACAGGGATTTATATATCATAACCAGCACTTTGAAAATATACCACGTGTATCTTTAGATACATTAAAATATAACCTAATTTAGAAACACACTAAGGAAGATGACAACATATTGTTTTCTTTTGCACTATGTTTTTAATTTGTTTGAACACTGAGAGTAATGTCAAACTGAAAATCAACATTCACATCAAAACAACATATTGCTCTTTGGGATTTGTTACCATTGAACTTATCCCAGGACTACATTCATTCACTGAGCTTGTAAAATATATGAGAATAGATGGGAAGTAAAACCATTTTTTGTTCAACTGTCTACTGCTCGTTTACATCGTTCATCAGAAGCCAGATTTGTCTTGAGGCAACATCTATTCCTGCTGAAGAAGCCATAAAGTTTACGGCTGCCAAGCAGTGACTTGCTCTATTTTTAAAACAGCTTGCTTTGCATTATTTAACATGTTACAGCCAGACTTCATTTTAGAAAGTTTCACTATTAAATTAGACAACTCTCTCACTTTGGTAAGCCAGGTTTTCAACTGAGCCATACAGTTGGCATTTCCTGTGTTTGTTATGTGGAAAGTATTGTCAGTGCTGGAGTGGTTACTTGCTTGGTTATTAGCTTTCTATGGGAGGACAATGTTGTATTCAACTTCAGTTACCCAGAACATTTAATTATCCTAATGCATTAACTGCCTCTCAGCAATCCCTTTTCAGCCCTGCCCTGATCTGGCATGCAGTCTTACCTGAGATGACTTGAGTTTCTTAAGGTTTGGGCTATAGCTTCCTAGCAACCCCTATAAAATCAAGCAGAAAGAAGCCAGTGCTGGCAGATTAGGCAACAAACTAGAGGTCTTTGGCTATACTCATTGCCTTTCTCTGCCATTTAAACCAAGACTATGCCTGCCTACAATTCTTAATATGACTTTATACAATAGTCTGTCTTATATATTGCCTATGTGGCTACCTTTGTGTGTGCTGAGAGATCCCATTATCTTTTTTGAGGGGGGCGACAAATGTCTTTTCTTCCAAGGAGACCTGTTCTTGTTGCCTGGAATACAGTATGTGGGCCCAGAGCTAAAAAATTGACACAGCCATAGCATATAAGGTGGCAAATGGTTTATTATCATTTATTTTCAAAGCTGGACATCTATGAATTATTTCATGTTGTAATCTCTGCTGCTTAAAAGTGCAGTCTTTAATCAGGTCATCCAGATTGCAGTAGCCTCTAATTTAAGATACAAAGTGTGAAATAAGTGCCTGATTTTAAATTTCATAACTAAGGCAGAAAGCTAATGACCTTTCCCTCAAATAACTAATAATGGTAAGGACTGAACCCATATATATTCATTAATGTATATATGGTAAGGAGTGTGTGTGTGTGTGTGTGTGTACCAAAACCTCCTTCATTTGTATATCATCTATGATACTTCAACTGGACATGTGGTAAGTTCCTGTGAATGTCTCTTGGGAAATGTCTCTTGGACCTTCTAGAATTGCCCACCTTTGGTGGGCAAAGGGCCCCACAGAGTAGAGAAGGTGTTAATATTTAGAAAGGGAGCAATGAGACGCACAATCAAAATATTGCAGTAATAACCACTCCTGTTCAGTGTTTCCATTAGTCGGCTACAATTTGTTTATAAAGACCACATTCTATTCCTGATTTGACATGTACAGAGAGAGAGAGAAGCATTAAATAAACAGAACAGCTCTATACATTAAAATATATAGCAAAATCAAAACATTTCATCTGTTACCTTTTTCAACTGCAAAAGATAACATAGTGTTTTGAACTGCATACAAGGTGGCAGTTCAAAACACTATGTTATCAGCATTCTTAGTGGATGATGGTATTATCCTCTAAGCGAAGATAATTTGGTGTTATAGCTTTTAGTCTATACAAGTAAATCCATAAAATTATCCCTTTTCTCCAAAATGTCTGAAGGAGATGGCACTTCAGTGTCAAACAAAAACAGATCAGAGAGGTTGTGATGTTCCAAGTTAAAATGTCTGGCCACTAGGTGCTCTGGCTTCCTAATTAGAATAGCAGACTAATGGTTCCTGAAATATGTAAAGAGGTCTGCGGTTGTTTTGTCTATGTACTACGGATGATATCCTGTATATCTGCATTCAATCACATAAAATAAGATTGCAGGACAAACAGGTGATGTTTTATTTAATGCAGGTAGTAGGTCCTGCTAGTCACTGTGCTCCTAAAAGTTACAGTCTGCTTCATGTATTTACAGGTGATGCTGCATTTTGAATCACAAGAATGTGATCCTGAATTGCTGACTTTTTTCATGGCAGCTTTTACCAGCACTCTCCTTAGATTTGATGGCTGGCAGAAGGCTATAATTGGAGGCTTGCTGGTGGATCTAGCAAGATGTTCAGAATTTATTAGCCATTTGAACATTGTTTTTTTCTTATAAAATGTTAACATATGAATATACATGAATGTGTGAATGAAAGTATGCACACAAAATAAACAAAATATTTGTATTCATATACTGCATCAAGTGGGTGGGTGGGGACATCCACACATAGATATAAAGGGAGGTCCCAAGAGTAAAGAGTTTGAGTACCACTGTCCCAAGAATTTGCAGCATTTACCAACTAAGGACACATCAAGAGTTAATAATCTCTCTCTAGTGGATTGATCATCTCTTGCTGAGAGATAGTGATTGTGTTCCTTGACAAAATAGAATACACTGTATTCTGAGGGCAAGTTTTAGGACTACCATTTGCCAAAAGGTTTGTGAAACATTTAGAGCCAAATTGACAGATATTTTTCAGTTTCATCCATAAAAGCTCTCATAGATCCCATCTGCTATAACTGGATTTTAATACTCAATTTTTAATATACTGCAAAAAGGTGATACTCATTCAACATTTGCAATTAAACACTTTCTAGAGTAGTGCAGACTGTTTCTTAATCATTACCATCTCAATGACAGTCTTTAACAGTATCTTTGTGAGTCTGGGTATCCCAACAGACAGCCACTGTTCTTATAGCCTGAAATGATATACACAGATGTGGTTCCAGCCTTGCAAGTTCCTTATTAGTCAACCAAAAAATGTTCTGATTTACAGGAAGTACATTTTATTCAGTAAAGCAACAGGGAATAAAAGAATATTCCAAAGTTCAACATTATGAAATGGGAAGAGACATACAGTAGTTGTTTGTGGAGGACATAATGCGAGACTGAGAGGTATATATTTCCAAGGAAGGCAATTCCTCCTCTTCCTATCTTTTTCTTCAGAACAAACATTGTTCCCTAGTTATCTGAATAAATTACCTATGACTGTGCATGTAAAGTACAGACAGCTAGCTCATTGCGTTGTGGGATTTTCTTCTGACATGCCTTTTAACCAAATGAGCATGTGGCAACAGCATGAAAAGAGTGAGTGTGAATTCCAGAGATGCTGTTAAACCAACTGATCCACTCAGATAGTTTGGAAAGGTACCAAGCTGACAGATGGATTCCAAAACAATAGTTTTTAATTTGATTAATTAGAACATTTATGAAAAAAACACAGCATGGCTGTTCAAGTTAATGTCTTGAATTCCACACTCTGCTTTTGAATAAATGAGCATAAGTGGGGCAATAGATATATATAGGTAAAATCTGATGGAATATTATAGCAATAATAATAATAATAATAATAATAATAATAATAATAATAATCTGATTCAGACATGAAGTGTATTATTAGACTAGGAAGTATTTTTGGAAGTAGAATATTTACTTTCAGAAGGTTCAACAGAATATATTCAACAGAAATACAAATGAGTTGGGGGGCGGGCAGAATCAGCCTATAATAGAAATCAAAGCATATTTAAGAAGTTCTGTCAACCAGGGAAAAACTGCTTTATGGATACTATTGAATTTATTTCTTGTTTGCCATCATGGGAGGGAAGGATGTATTCAGAGTTAAGGAAACTCATTTCTTGGTTTGGAACATGGTATTTTGCCACCTGAGTCAAGTTTCCACCAGACAACATGGCAGAGACATGGGGCAGACAACATGGCAGAGACATCTTTGTCCTGTAACTATCAGCAGTGCAAGCTTTCCTGCCACATGAAGCAAGAGGAGAAGCACCACTATTGTTCTTCTTGCTGCCGCTTCCACTATAATGCTCCTCCAAGCAGTGCCTATTTTCCCAGGCTTAAAAGCCTGGCTCTGCGGAGGGGGATGGTCTTCCTTAGAACTATATATAGTATTAGGATGACCTGTCCTCCGGTTTCCCAAGACAACCTGCCTACGATGCTGATCTCTGAGGAATCCTCAGAGCTAGGTTTTTGGGACCTGGACAGCTTCAGAAAGACATGCACCAGATTTTTGACTTGCCATATTTTTCTGAACAACAGATGCCCTCCCCATAGAGGAAGAACAGAATTTGCCACTCCTTGTGCTTTGCCACCTAAGATGGGTACCTCACTTTTTTCAAATAGGAGAGATGGATTTCTCTGTTTTTGTTAGTAACTCCTTGTCCCTGCCTGCTGCCTCCTAGCACCCTGATCCTCAGCACCTCACACTGCAGAAGCTGATCTGAGAATATGGGGGGGGGGGGGGGGGGTGGAATTAACAAGCAACTGAGACATGGGTCAGTGTGAAGTGCAAAAACTGATTCTCTGTGGATTCCCTATGCCAAAACTGTCCTCAGTCTTTTCTAAAAGTAGTTGTGTAAAGGTCATAGCATAAGATTTGGACTTTCCAAGAGCTGTAGTTCTTTGGCTGAGAGTTCCATCTTGATGTCACACTCCCATAAATTTCTGCTAGGTTCTTGTCTGTGGACAAGCCAAGTCATAGACCCAACTGCATCCTTGAAATAACTAGTTGAATGCATCACAAGGGGGTCATTTTGATCACGTGAATCATCCCTCTAACAAAATTATAAGCCAGTAAAATTTAAACAGACTGGAAAGTGGACTCAATTTGCACTATTTCTGGCAGTCTGCAAAGGCCCAAAGATGACTCAAAAAAGAGCCAGAGATTGTATGATTGTATGCTTTGATGATTAGATATGAAAGCTTTTCTCAATAGAAGAATGTTGGTTATATATTTATTGTTAATTAAATAACAAAGATGTAGAAAGGTTGGTTTGTTAAAAAATGGATTATCTATAGAGGCATAGGTAGGTGTTATAAGGCCTAAGCAGACTGCCAGAAATAGTGCACATTAAATTGAGGCACTGCCCTGGCTCAGTGCTAGGGAATCATGGAAATTGTATTTTTTTCTGAGACATTGAGCCTTCTCTGTCAGAGAGCTCTGGTGACACAATAAATTACAGTTCCCATGATTCCCTAGCACTGAGCCAGGGCAGTGCCTCAATTTAATGTGCACTATTTCTGGCAGTCTGCTTAGGCCCTCAGTTGGAGATCATAGACAGAGTAGTGTGGGAAGTCAATTAGAATGGGAGGAGGAGGAAGGGAAGGATAATAGTTTTATGTATGTATTTATTTTCTTCATATTTGTAATATTTTTCATTTTGTTTATTTTATTTATTTTTTGTAAACTGATTTGTTGATAAAGTTTATTTTAAAATAAATAAAATAATAAATAAATTGACTGGAAAAAATAGTATGAGGAAACAAAGAGACAGTGGTAGTTAGAAATTAGTCTATGGTCCTTTCTATACAAAAATCCACTCCTGGATCTTTTCCTATTCTTTATTTCTGAATCCAAAATTAGGCTTTGCGGGTCTTTTGTGTGATAAACAAGAACCAAAAGCCCTTGCTGCATTTATCATCCCAGTCTACCTCTGCACTCTCTTTTTCTACATGAACTTGAAGAAGAAGAATAGGATAAGCGAAGTTTCTCAAAGCAACAGTAAGGGCCTTTGCAGACTGCTAGAAATAGTGCAAATTGAGTCCACTTTAAGGGTTAGGGTTAGGGTTAGGGTTAGGGAATCATGGGAACTGTATTTTATTGTGGCACCAGAGCTCTCTGACAGAGAAGGCTCAATGTCTCAGAAAAAAACAAAAACAATTCCCATGATTCCCTAGCACTAACCCTAAACCTTAAAGTTGACTCAACTTGCACTATTTCTGGCAGTCTGCAAAGGCCCTATGTTTACTTGGCTGAGGGTAAAGATAGTGGACCCAAGGGAAAACAGGTATCACTTAGACATCTGAAACAATAATTGATGTTTGTGGGATTTTGCATGCTAGTTTTCTTTTCTTTTGAGGTTGTATCTTATTTCAGTTTTAGACTATAGCATTAACTTATTTTCTACTGTGTTAGTTTTCTTGTGTCAACTGCCTTGTGTACTTTTGCCTATAAATTAATTAATAACAATGAATAAAAATAATTTCTCTGGGAGGTAGACTTTGAGAAATTTGTGTATAGTTGGTATTGCTGAGCAAAATCTATTTTTCTATAGTCACCTAATCCAAGATATAATTAAGCACAATTACAGCACAATACAGTCACTTAAACAAAGAAATGTTGAGTTCAATCAGGAAGAATATAGGAGTCCACCTTTTAATTGTTAAGTCAACTTATTGTTGATTTGCAACTACCATTTAAAAGAGTATCGCAAATATTGCCAGACCTCTTTGTCAGTTTAAAAATGTAAATTAACACTGTACTCCAATATTGATTTACCTAGCAGAAAGCCCCAATGAATAAAATAGGATTTATGTCTGAGTCATACAAGATTGTGCTCTTGTTATTTTTGTTAACAACAGCTCTAAGTGACAAAACCGATATATATTAAACCCTTAACTGAAACATAATGGCACACATTCTACGACTTGGAATATGGGACATTTAAAATTCTCATATATTCAGTAAAGGGCTTTTGTTTTTCCTGTCACAAAGTCTAATTAAGACAATCTGGGCCATTGATACAATTTGCATTCACCATTGTTGCTAGTATATCATCCCTAGCCCAGAGTAAATTAGGAAAGAATAGGAAGACACTTGCAAACTATTATTCTGCTTCTGAAAAAATCCTTCATGTGTAACAACTACATGGGCTTCTTGTTTGGATTCTAACTATCCTCCTGGCAAACTGAAAAAGGCCACCCATAAGGCAGAAGGTGGATTGGCTCAGAGTGCAGAGTTTCAGACCTCCCTTATTCAGGCATTTGCAGTGATGGGCATGAAGGAATGAGGTAAAAGAAGGACATATCTCCCTACGAAGATCCTGAGGAGAAGAGCTGCACAAAGCATATTTCCCCTGGGTCTAGTCTTCCTGCTATCCTTTTATATGGGGGTTACAAGTATAATGTGTAATAACAATGGCAGCAGCAAGATAAAAATCACAGATGATGAAGGAGACAATAATTTCCCTGGTTTTCCTCTCTTTCTAACCACTGCCAGTGTCTAGCAGTGTGAAAAGTGCTTTGCAGTAATCCAACTTTCCATCTTATGCAAAAGAAACTCCACAGAGAGAGAGAGATGACGCAAAAGGTTATAACACACAGGTACCAACATCAGCCTTCATATGTATTTCTTTATGTTTCCAAAATGGAATAGCCTTTTACAATTTTGCAATCACTGAGCTGTTGTCATATTCAATACTTTTATAATAATAGTCTAGAATGCTTTCATTTCACCCCTTGTGGCAATTTTACACTATCTTTGCTGTTGACAACTAAACTACTGTAGAAGTGTTTTGTTTCTTTTAAGGAAACAATTATAAAATAGTGAGTGCCTTGTTTAATAGTTATTTCATGGGTAATCTCAAAAGTTGGTTCATGAGATAAAGTGTGAAAAACTGAAACATTTTACGTAATATTTTAAAAAATCTATTTCTGGAAGATTCAATTCCTTCATGGAAACATGTGTTGTTACATGCGTTAGCATTTCAAAAGTCAAACAAAAGTGGTTTAGGATTTAGACTGTTACTGTTGGCACATCCAAAGATTTGGCATGCCTAGTGGGATTCCTGACTTTTCTTTTCTTTGAATAGCAAAACTCTTCCCCACCATCCCATACCACAAAGTCCTTTGGAAAATCCCCTTTCCCTTCCCATTTCCAAAAGCAATGTGCTATGTGGCATGTGGTGGGGCATGATTCACAACCCAAAGACCATTTGGCCTTAAAGAACCAGTTATACATTGATGGCTTAATTCTGGCCAATGATGATTTTAAAAAAAAATTACATGAAATGTTTCAGTTTTTCACATTTTATCTCATGAACACATTTTATCTCATGAACCAATCTCACGCCAGTTGGAAGAAACGTTTTTGCCAAGAGTCTCAAGAATTTGATCTGGAGGGCTTTAAACTGAATTATGTGGGGAAGGGAGACAGCGTCCTGGAAGACAAAAGGACTGGAAAAAATAGTCAAACTGTCATAGAGGAAACAAGGCAAACAGTACAGGGACCCAACAGTGGGAGGCAAAAAAACGTGCACAGGCAGCAAGTAAGGGGGACATATGGTCTTAGATGTCTCTACACTAATGCACAGAGCATGGGAAATAAGCAAGATGAACTTGAACTCCTAGCACAACAAAGCAAATATGATATAATAGGCATCACTGAAACCTGGTGGGATGAGTCTCATGACTGGAATGTAGAAATACAGGGGTATAACCTTTTCAAGAGAAACAGGCAAAACAGGAAAGGAGGAGGAATAGCATTATATGTCAGGGATATTTACACCAGTGAAGAAATCCAGGACATCAATCCTAGAAGCCAGGTGGAGAGCATCTGGATAAAAATTAAAGGGGAGGGAAACAACAGGGATGTTAGTGTGGGAGTCTACTACAGACCCCCAACTCAAGCAGAAGAATTGGATGATGACTTTCTAGAACAGATGACCACACACTCAGAAAGGAGAAATATAGTGGTGATGGGTGACTTCAACTATCCTGATATTTGCTGGAAGTCAAACTCAGCAAAATCCTCAAGGTCTAGCAAATTCCTCACTTGCCTCAAAGACAATTTCATTGTCCAAAAGGTGGAAGAGGCAACAAGGGAGTCAGCTATTTTGGATCTGATCCTAACTAACAGGGAAGACCTAGTTAATGGGGTGCAAGTGGTTTGATCCTTAGGCGGGAGTGATCATGTCCTCCTGGAGTTTATTATACAGTGGAAAGGAGAAGCCAGGCATAGTCAGACACGCACTCTAGACTTTAGGAAAGCTGATTTTACTAAACTTAGAGAAATACTGGGGATCCCATGGACAGGAATACTAAAAGAGAAGGGAGTTCAAGATGGATGGGAGTTTCTCAAGAGGGAGATACTGAAGACACAATTTCAAACTGTGCCAACGAGGAGGAAAAATGGGAGGTGTCTCAAGAAACCAGGATGGATGATTAAGGAACTTGCAACTGAACTATGCTTTAAACGGAACATGTATAAGAAATGGAAAAATGGGGAAATCACCAAAAAGGAATTCAAACAAATACCTAGCACATGTAGGGGTAAAGTCAGAAAAGCTAAAGCGCAGAATGAACTCAGGCTTGCTAGAGAGGTTAAGAACAATAAAAAGGGCTTTTTTTGGTATGTCAGCAGCAAAAGGAAGAAGAAGAAAATGGTAGGGCCACTGTGTGGAGAAGATGGCAAAAAGTTAACAGGGGACAGAGAAAAGGCAGAATTATTCAACACCTTCTTTGCTTCAGTCTTCTCAGAAAAGGCAAAGGGGGCTCAACCTGAGCATAATGGAGCAGAGGACAGAATAGGAGAATTTCAGCACAGAATAAGTAAAGAGATAGTACAGAAATATCTGGTCAATCTAAATGAATATAAGTCTCCAGGACCAGATGAATTACATCCAAGGGTATTAAAAGAACTGGCAAACATAATATTGGAACCATTGGCAATAATCTTTGAGAACTCCTGGAAAACAGGAGAAGTCCCAATGGACTGGAGGAGGGCAAATGTTGTCCCCATCTTCAAAAAGGGGAAAAAAGAGGATCCCAACAATTATAATCCAGTTAGTCTGACATCAATACCTGGAAAGATTCTGGAGCAGATAATTAAACAGAGAGTCTGTGAACATCTGGAAGGTAATTTCATAATCACAAAAAGTCAACATGGGTTTCAGAGAAACAGGTCATGCCAGACAAATCTGATCTCTTTTTTTGATAAAATTACCAGCTTGGTAGATGAAGGGAATGCTATGGATATAGTATATCTTGATTTCAGTAAGGCCTTTGACAAGGTTCCCCATGACATTCTTGCAAACAAGCTGGTAAAATGTGGGCTAGACAAAGTAACTGTTACATGGATTTGTAATTGGTTGACTGGCCGAACGCAAAGGGTGCTCAACAATGGCTCCTTTTCAACCTGGAAAGAAGTGACCAGTGGGGTGCCACAGGGCTCTGTCCTGGGCCCAGTGCTATTCAATATCTTTATTAATGACTTGGATGACGGTATTGGAGGCATAGTTATCAAATTTGCAGATGACACCAAATTAGGAGGAGTAGCTAATACCCCAGAGGACAGGATCAAAATTCAAAATGACTTGAACAGACTAGAAAGCTGGACCAAAGCTAACAAAATGAAATTCAACACGGAGAAATGTAAGGTACTGCACTTAGGGTGGAAAAATGAAAAGTACAGATATACGATGGGGGACACCTGGCTGAATGAGACTACGTGTGAAAGGGATCTAGGAGTCCAGGTGGACCACAAGTTGAACATGAGCCAACAGTGTGATGCAGCAGCTAAAAAGGCCAATGCAATTTTAGGCTGCATCAGTAGAAGTATAGTGTCTATATCAAGAGAAGTAATAGTGCCACTCTATTCTGCTTTGGTCAGGCCTCACCTGGAATACTGTGTCCAGTTCTGGGCACCACAATTCAAGAAGGATGTGGAGAAACTGGAGCATGTCCAAAGGAGGGCAACTAAAACGGTGAAGGGTCTGGAAACCAAGCCTTATGAGGAATGACTTAGGGAGCTGGGGATGTTTAGCCTGGAGAAGAGAAGGCTGAGAGGTGATATGATAGCCGTGTTTAAATATTTGAAGGGATGCCATATTGAGGAGGGAACAAGCTTGTTTTCTGCCACCCCAGAAACTAGGACCCGGAACAATGGGTGCAAGCTCCAGGAAAAGAGATTTCACCTCAACATTAGGAGGAACTTCCTGACAGTAAGGGCGGTTTGACAGTGGAACACACTCCCTCAGAAAGTAGTGGAGTCTCCTTCCTTGGAGGTCTTTAAGCAGAGGCTGGATGGCCATCTGTCGGGGATGCTTTGATTGGGAATTCCTGCATGGCAGGGGTTTGGACTGGATGGCCCTTGTGGTCTCTTCCAACTCTATGATTCTATGATTCTATGATTTACAGTAAATTTGGCTATCATATCACTTTTTAATCTTCTTTTCCCATATTCACCATACTAAGCCAATCCTCATAGGGCATGGTTTTCAGATCTTTTACCATTTTGATTATCCTCCTCTGGACATGTTCCAGATAGTCAATATCCTTCTTGAATTCTGGTGCACAGAACAGAACACAATAATTCAAGTGACATCTGAACAAAGCGGGGAAAAAGTGGTACTATTACTTCCATTGATCTAGACACTATACTCTTTTGGATGCAGCCTAGAATTGCATGGCTTTCTTAGCTGCTGCCCTTGCTGTCTAAGGGGGGTTGCAGACTGCCAGAAATAGTGTGAATTCAGTCCACTTTTAGGGTTAGGGTTAGTGCTAGGGAATCATGGGAAGTGTTATTTTCCTGAGACATTGAACCTTCTCTGTCAGACAACTCTGGTGCCACAATAAAATACAGTTCCCATGGTTCCCTAACTCTAACCCTAACCCTAAAAGTGGACTGAATTCACACTATTTCTGGCAGTCTGCAACCCCCCTCAGTTTCTCCTTGGGTCCCTCCTGGAAGAAAGGCAGTATACAAATGAATTGCAAAACTTGGAATTCAAGTTAAAACTAATACTACAAAAATGTTGAATTTTTAACATTTGATTTTTTTTGTTTAAGTTTCAGATTTGTGTATATCATGCAAAGCGGCATAAAATAATTGCGGGCCTTTTATAATCATCCTTTCTTTTATAGAAAATAATGAGTACAATAATATTAAATAAACTGACTGCACCCCCAAGTTTTATTTATATTCATTTAAGAAAAGTCGTCCCATTTACTTTGTTGATATATGCAATCAAACATAGAAGTGTTAGCACACTTTTAAAATGCAGGCTTGTGCAAAGTGATACAAAATTTGAGAAGTTGGTTATAGAACTTTATAAATAATCTTTTCTTTTACACAAATAAGAATCATGACTACATTAATATTAAATAATTCAATATGTAGCTGTGTTTTATTTATGTCCATTTAAGATGAGCTGAACCATTAATTTTACTGAAATGTACAAGCAAACCAGTAGTTCACATACTTGTAAAACGTGATCTTGTACTCAAATTCTATCACTACATTTCTTTTGTCAGTGACATCATTACTGGCAAAGAAAGGAAGATAATAGCTACACAGTGTTACCAGATTTTGTATATATCTCCTGCCTCTTTTTTAAATTTAATAGTTTTTGAAGGTCATGCTGTCCTATGGTAGCTTATGTTCTACAAATTAGATACATTGGTTATGACTTATATAGCCATAGAAAGGTTTTCTGAGAGACCCTGAGTTTTGATATCTTCAGGTGAAGGCTTTCTCTGAGTCCCACCATCCCAAGGTAAGGACTTGAGAGAGGGCCTTTTTGGTGGGTGCTTCCAGATTGTGCCACTCCCTTAACCAGGACGCTAGGCTGGCCCCAACATTGCTCTTCTAACAATAGGCAAATATATTTTTTAAAAGCTAAGACAGTTTTTAGGGTGCTTAACTGATTTTTTTTATTATTTTTTATTTTTATTTTTTTTGGTGGAAAGATCTTTCAATGATTTGTAGTGTACTTTCTCCACTCTCCTCTTTTTGTTATGTTTTAGATGTTTTTAGTTTATTTTAATTCTGTGTCTGCTTTTAATATAGTTAGTAGGGGGGTTTCTTCATTTGGTTTTAAGCTGCGAGCTATTTTAATTCATGTTGTAAGCCACCCTATGTCTTGCACTGGTAGAAAGATGGCACATTAAGTAAGCAAATTAAATATTATTTCTGCTTCAGGTAGAAATCTTGATTCACATAATCAATTAAAAGGCTTGGTTGCTGTTTTAAAAAGCTTCATGCTATCCTTACCCTACATGGCAAGAGAGTAGCTAACCTGATCATTTTCTTTCCTTATGTCATCAGAAAATACCACCAAAGTGTTTGTGTTCCTCATTCATCTCATTGAGTAGCCTGCAAGAAAGATCATAAGACTGGTGTGCGAGAGTGGAAAAATTGTGGCAGCTTCTTGTTTAGGCCTGCTTTTTTTGTTTCAAATGATTGGAAATAAGAGGGAAGTTCTCTCATAAAGCTCTAATAGGACCATATATCTAATAGGGATGCAATTCTTTGCTAATTTCTTTATCAAAAGAAGTAACAGGTATTTTTTTTTAGTAATTTCTTCCCATTGCAGCAAAGGTTTGTCTTCATGTGTAAAAACCCTGAATTTACCCCACATCTGCTGCTGTCTTTCCTCATGACACATGGCTACTTCCAGGGAAATACCACATGTTTTCCCTGTTAATCCAACTGTGTCTTGAACTAAGCAAAGTCAGGGGAAACCCAAGGTGAACTTGGGTTTTTGATGTGCAGACAATTGGATTGGGCCTAATTTGGGATTAGCTAGTTGTCCTCCCACCAAAAGCTGCACCATCCCCTTCCCACATGCTGAGCAACACAGGGAAAGGGGATGGCCTGTCCATGATGCTGCCACTGCCATTACCTCACCTCCAGGACTTCCATGGAAAAGCCATGGCCCACTACCCTTTCTGCTTAGGGTAGAACGGGTGCCTATGTGATCAATGAGAGGAAAGGGTCAAGGGATCCCCCAATCACATGGTTGGATGCTTCCTGGGGATGTCACATCCAGGAGATATCCAACCTTGTGATTGGAGGGTCCCTCTACCCTCTCCTCTTGTTGATCATATGGATACCTGTTCTACCTTCAGCAGAAGTGGTGATCTACTGCAATCTTTCCATAGAGTAGAGCTCCTGCCAGTGAGGAAGCAGTGACAGTAGATCCATGGATAGGATGAGGAAGTGGAGCTGATGTTGGGTTAGCTCAGCTGGCCCATGTGGATACAGCTGTGGCATTGTATTGGGTTCGGCCCAGTGCATGTGGAATTTAATGTTCCAGACTGACCCCAGATTTTTGGCTGGTGTAGCCAAAACCAAAATCTTTGAAAACTAGACCATTTTTACACATTATTCACAGTTCAGGACTTATTCTGTACAAAATTTGCATATTTTTTTAAAAATGGAAAACCGTACCAAAAATAATATTTCTGCAGAAATATTTTTTTACAGAAAATAACACATTTTTTTTTGAAGAAAATGTTATTTCCTATGCAGAAAGAACCCCAAATTTTGCAAAAAGAATAAGCCCTGGACTGTCAGTCCAAAACTCTCTTCATCAGGGTTTCCTAGTATGCAAAAAACACTTTTTCCAATTATCTTTTTAATATCTTTGCACATACTTTTCATTCCTAATCTGTAAAACCATAATCTCCCATTTTAACCAATGATCTCCCATTTTAGAAAGTATATAAAGATTGGAACAATTAAGATCCTGCATATTTGAAATTACTCTAAATTGTTAATTACTTCATTTTATCTTAAATAAAATTATTAATCTAAACTAGACTACACCTGTTAAATTAATGTGATCTTGATGTGTCAAAACATACGTATTTCACTCATTCAGTGGGTTTACTCTAGTTCTGGAGTAACTATTGGATTTAGAGCTTTCTTAAAAATTCCCATTGTGTTAATGTGTCATTGCTTAGACATATTACACTGTTCTGTAATAGCTGACTAGAAATGAAAATGAGCACACTTATAGTTATTAAAACAAACTTCTTAGCTATTCACATAAAGCTAGTCAGAAGATGGATTCATAAATTTCATAAATGTAAATCAAGACATACAGTGGGCCCTTTGTATTTGTGGGGAATCCATTCTGTAACACACACACCCCTTTGCGCCTATGGCAAAAAACATGGGACTTTAAGTCCCATTTTTTCAGTGGTTGTGTGCTCCTGCATGTGGCATGGTGCATGCCATTATTGCTTCCGCCACTTGCCATACATGTAAGCTCAAAGCTGTGTATGGTGCACTGGTGTATGGTGCAAGCACACTGTATTTTACAGCTGGAATTTTTAACAGTTTTCTATTTCTACACATTGTGGCAGAATGACAGATCAGTTGGAAACAAGAATGGTGAATATGCAATTATGACAAAAGTTTTTAACAATTTATTTCCCAGCACCCTTTAAGAAATTCAAACATGACACATATGTATGGGATTCTTAGGTAGTCCAGAGTCCAGACATGTTACTTTTGTAAAGGAATAATATTTTCTGAATAGTTGTCCATTCCAAATGTATTAGAGCATCATCGCTTTACAAAAATGAAATGTATGTGTCGTCTCAGGTTACTGTTCCTGTCAAATGTTTCCCAGTTGGAGCCAGATTTTTATTTATTTATTTATTTTGGTCAATTGCATTCTTATGGCAGTAGCATCAACTTCCAGTTTAATAACAACTGGGCAGTGCACAATTGGATCATATGATTCAAAGGAATGTGTGAGGCCAGCCATTCTCACACATTTTCTCTGCCCTGTATATCAGAGTTTGGAAAAGTTACTTCTTTAGACTATGGAGGATATGTGTCTGGTGGCTTCTTTGAGCTATTATAGACCAAACAAATAAATAAATAGCTTTCCCACAATCTGCTCTATATACTAATGAAGCTTCTAGTGACAGAATGTGAACCCCAGACTTCACAAGCCTACTTTGCTCCAATCCCATTCCAAAGTAAGCATCTTTAAATTTGAAAATGAATTGTTGTAGACCCCAAATTCTCCCTTTTCTCCCACAAGCCATCATTACTGCAATGACTTCTTTCTTTTAAAACTCACCCAGTTGAAAGGGCTTATTGGAGGACCTTTCTTTCGATCCAAGATCAAGGGTAGAGACCTTCCATATGCTGGTGGACTGCAATTCTCACCAGCCCCTCTCACCATGGCTAATGGCCAGGGATGATGGGAAATGCAGTCCAATAACATTGGTAGTTCCCACCATGTTTAAATATGCACAACTAGAGGTCCCAGACAGTGGAAGGAATCTTAAGGTGAGAGCACTGCCTTGAGCATAATGTGGGTGAGTGTGTTTGTATGTTTGTACTGGCAGCCAAGAGAACACAACAGCAACATGTGCCCCACACTGTCTTCAACTAAAAGCATTACTGTATGGCAGGAATGAACAACTTTATTTTGATTACAACTCCCAGCAGTCCTAACCAGCATTGCCAATGCTGAAGGAACTGCACTTCAGAAACATCTCAAAACCCACAGTCACCCACCCCTTCTCTATTGCAAAACTATGGACCCTTCCCCTGAATTAGTCAGGTAAAGGCCTGGAACTTATGAAGGTTTTTCACCATCATCAAGAGATGTGGAAAAAAGTTTCTTCCATTCCCAAAGGACATTTCCCCCAAAGTACATCCAGCAGTATATTGCTCTCTTTATGCTTTCTAAAATTAATAGGGCTACCCTGGAATAAAATGTGACGACCATGTACAGTCAAGGAAAGGTGATAGAACCAGGGAAAGAATGAACAGGATAATGTATGACTGCCCTGTCTCCCACCATATTGTGGGACTGAATATTATGTGTCCAGGAGCCATGTTGCAAGATTGCAATCCTATGAACAGTCTGTGCATTTCTATTTATGAAACATTTGTTGACTGCCCTTAGCAAGTAAGACTGAATATACACCAGCCATCCAATGAGAAGAGAGTTGAAAAGACTAACAGCTGTTTGAAAATTCATAAAAGCACATGTTCAAGCTTTGAACCACAGCTCATTCTTTTTTTCTTTTTTTTTTTTGCACGCTTTATTCCTCTTAATTAATGGAGTTGCATATTTGGAATTAAATTCCATCATCTTTTTTGCAGAGAGTTATAAAAGCAAGAACAAGATGTTCTGTAGAAATCTGTGACAGTAAGCATAATAAAGCACTAGCTATGAAACATCAGAGGCAACATAATGTTTCTCCATGGTGGGGGTAGGGTGGTCCACATTTCAAAAAACAATCAGAAAGGTAAAAATAGAAGTAAAAAAATAATGATTACAATCAACAGGAAAGCACCATATTGTCTGGAATCTGGTATTTGTACGCACCAATGTTATGCATGTACGCATCTGGTATACTTTGGAAAATTTTCATTTTTGGAATGCACCTCCCAGAAACCTTCAACCAGGATGGCCGTAACAAATTGTGGCTGGCACCCTGCTAATGCCTTACATGTATGTAAGTGCAGCTTATGTGCAAGTAAGTCCCATTTTGGATTGGTCACAGAAGACTATTCTCTTGCCTTTGCATTCTCTCCAAAATCCTCCAACTGCCTGGTAGCTGTCAAGCCCTGGAGGGATCTGTGCTGCTGTTGTAACTATGTGGAAAGGAGAAGCTATTCATTCCAGGAAAATCCAGATGCTATGGACTTTTGGTGGGAGGAAAAGGTAGGTGTATTCCATTTGAGAGTCCACCCTCATTTCTTCATCCCAATGGTGAGACTAGACACTATTCCATGGTCTGAAATCCTCATCCTCCAGTAAGCAACAGCAGGAAGGGTCCCTATTGGAGACTGACAGATGCCGAGTGGTTGTAGAACACAGAACTGCATAAACAGAGCTAGAGAGAGAGAGAGAGAGATTGAGGATTTCAGCCAGAAATTTGCCATTGTATTTGGGAGAGAAGGGGCGAAACATACATGGAAGGAACCAGTTCTTCCCTTCTAAGATTTCTGATGCTGGTCTGTATCTGGAGTTGCCCTTCAACAATATGAGAGTGCTCCTTCCAGTCAAAAAAGAGAGAACAATCCAACAAAAAGAATGTGTGTGTGTGTGTGTGGGGGGGACACAATTGTTCCTTGTTCCTAGCAGCCAGTCATGCCGTGTTCCACACTGTTCTCTTCCAGAGGTTTTTGCAGCAGATTTGCAGGGTCCACAGAAGAAAGGAGGAATCATCAAAAGAAGTCTGCCCCACTCTCTTCAGCAAGATCATCCCATGAGTGGAGTTGAATTTACAAGAGCTCTGGATACAAGCCACTGTCACTAATAGTGCCAACCATCTGTTTGGCATGAACATAGTGTACAGAAGCATCCAACATGCATGAAAGATCTAATTTAGAGAAGTGAGCTATGTATGGAAGGTAGTTTTCCAATTTCAAGAAGTAATGCATGAGAAGAAGGTCATATTGAATGTCCCTGTTGGAATGAAATTTGATATCACTGTTATTTCAAGAACTTCTTAACTCAAAAGCCAGAAATCTAGAACATTTCCTATTATTTACTTTCTTATATAAACAGAAAATGGATTACATGCATACAAAAGTAGGTGATGAACTTTCCTCTTTCTCAAATACTTCAGAACAGCTAAAATGTGGATCTGTATCAGCTTTTCAGTATATGTGTTATATGTATGAGGAGTTTATCACACAGAGGAAATCCTGTGCAGAAACGGGGCTTTAAATTAAAAAAAAAAAAAACCGCAAAAGCGGGCAGATTTTCAGATGACATCGCTGTTAAAATGGGGTTAACCCGAATGAAAAGTAGTCAGAAACTGCTTCTTTTTACTTTCGGAAAATCCCTAAAGTAAAAAGAAGCAGTTTCTGACTACTTTTCGTTCAGGTTAACCCTATTTTAACAGCAATGTGTGTGAAAATCTGCCCGCTTTTGTGGGTTTCCCCCACCTTTTAAATCCCGTTTCTGCATGGGATTTCCCCCGTGTGATAAACTCCTATGTCAGGATGTAAGTTTTGGTTAGCTGGTTAATACAAGTGTATCATTGCATGCTAATAAGTGAGGGAAAGATGTGTAAAAGCTAGCGGCATTTTAATTGTTGATTAAATTCCTCCAATATGGAAGCACTATGGTCACACATAACAGAGGCATCACAGAGGAATAAGCCCTCAGTAAGAGGATCTGTAGGCACACACATCAAAAAAACTTTGATCTGCTCACAGGCTTAAACTTGTCTTTCATATCTGAGCTTGACTCCTTCCTGAGAAGGACTATGATGCAAAGCAGGGTCTGGAAGCTATTATCACTGTTGAGGAAATCTCATGGGGGGAAAAGTCACTTGGGGCAAAACAGATGGTGGTAAAGGGGCGGCTTGCTGCTGCCCCTTTGCTTGCCAGATCAGGGCCTTGGCAACCACATGCTGTGGCCCCAATCCAGCATTTTTACACCCCCAAAAGAAGTGGCAAAATGTGCTCCTTTCAGGAGCGGAAAAAAGCTGCCTTTGCTGCCACAGCAGCAGCTTTTCCCCATTTCTACTGCACAGTATGTCTAAACATCATGACACCATCCGCCATCTGGTCAGGCAGGTGGCATGATGCCGGCATGGAGGCGGAGGCAGGGCAGCCAGCGTGAAGTCATCACACCCCCACTCCACCCCAATGCCAGCTCTCACTGCTGGTCTGTTTAGGACCTCAGTCAATCTAACCCCTCAGTAGACACAGCGTGGACATTTACTCCTTAAAAAAAAATGCTGGTGGAAAAAGATACTGCATAGACCTATAAGCTTTGAGAATTAGGATACTAGAGGAATTTTTTAGTTCATCTAACCCAGTATTGTCCACATCAACTGGCAGCAGCTCTCCAGAGTTTGGGGTAAGGATAGATAAAATATTTCAAAATATTCCCTGCCACCCCCATCTCCCACAAGGTTGAAAAATGTGTTTTTTGAGTGTTGAGAAGAATCTTGTACTGATTAGAATCTTCATAGCTTAAGATTCACACATGACAAAAAGCAGATTTTTTTTCTGCTCAGGAAACAGCATTTTTTGCACAGAATGTTTCATGCAGAAATATTTTCTTCACAGGAAACAAAACTGTTTTCTGTAGAGTAAATGCTATAATGGGGGAGCTGCATGTAGTTTCTGTGCAGGAAACAGATTTTTCGATGATGATGATGATGATGATGATGATGATGATGATGATGATGGCTGAAATCTTGTATCAGCTATGGATGAATAAATCTGAGAACTGATTCATATTCATGATTGCTACTTAGTCATGACTGTGACACTATTGCCATCATCATTACTCCTCCCCAAACCTATTTTAACAGGCACCAGCTGCATGGGGAGATGGAGATCAATTCTTCTTCCAGTGAATTATGCTTCCATCAGGTTTGGAAAGGGCCAGGTCAAGTGAGGTTACCTAGCCTCATGAAGGCTCTCTTGGCCAGTTTATCATATCTCCTTTGTGGTTCCCAGCGCACATCACACAATATTCCAGTAACTCCCTCCATTATTCATAAGGTTTACTTACCTTGGCTTTAAGCAATATCTTTCTTCTTGCCTCTGACCCTCAATAGTCATTGTTAAAACTGAACTTGTCACCTCATCACTATGCTCATAAGTTTTGCATTTCTATTGCTATTCACACAACCTACTGACTCACTTCACTGCATGGATCTGATGAAGAAGACTTAAGTCTACGAAAGTTTATGTTACCAATCTCTTTCTCTCAGTTAGTATCAAAAGTGCTACAGCATCTCTTTGTATACTGATCCAGACTAATACAACTATGTCTTTGAATTCTTAACTAAGTAGCTGATGCAGAATTATGGACGGAGGAGGAGGAGGAGGAGGAGGAAGAAAAACAGAATAATAGAAATATTATTTTCTGCACAGAAAATGCTGCTTTCAGCAAAAAACAACAGCATGCAAATTTTGTGCAGAATAAGCTCTGAATTGCAAATTTGTGTGATATCCAAAGACTGTCTCACAGCAGGAAGAAAATTTCTAAAATTAAAAACTCCCTCTTTCAAGAAGAAAATTATTGAAGAATTTCATCTCTAGTCTTGGATGATAAACATCCAAGCCACACATGCAGATGAGCAACTATAGATATTCATTTATTTCATTCTTGGATACAAGATTCAATAGTTTAAAATCTCAATTGGGTGAAATTATAACTATTTTTGCACATTTTAGGAAGGTGAGGTTTTTTGCACATCTGGACACTTTGAAAAAAATTAGCTTGCACGAAACAACATTTTTGCACAGAAAACAGTGTATAGACTTCTGTGCAAAAATATGGGTTTTCTACATAAAAATAAAGTTTTTTGCACAAACAATTATTTTACAAAATAGTCATGAATATGAAAAATCTTGCTCTAATTGACCACTTTTTTAATGGAATGCCTTGATGTGCCAAAACACCCTTCTCACTGAACATGAGAACATTTGTGACTGTACACACACACACATCCCTACTGTAGGTGCCAGAGACCATGGACATTCCTGCTCTAATGTATATACCGGTACTCTACCTTTAAACTTTGCTCCCTTCCATATTATTCTTAGGATTTCTATCTCTATTTTAAATATTTTTGTGTGTAACTCAGTCACAAAAGAACAATAAAGAGACAGCCCTGTCTCTTGTCGTTGTTTGACAGACCAATAAAAAAAGCCTACATTGCCATTTAACTGAGCCACAAATATCTACTTTCAAACCAAAACAGGCATTCCATAATTTAGTATTAATAGACACATCTTTGAAGAATTAACTGAGCTATTTGGTAATACTTAAATAAATAAGTAACTAAATGGGAGCCAGACAGTACAGTATACTGAAATAGTATATCAATGAAAACAACAAATCTGCAGTCCTTTATGACTAACACTCATGTCATAAAATAATACTAGAAATGAGCTAACAATTGGCAATTACAACAAGGAAGATAATGACTGCAATGTTAGGTTTATGTAAAGTTTGAAAAATCAGTGGGGATTCTTCTGATGATATAAGAGGTATGTTTATACTTGTCCAAGCATAAATTTAAGCTGGTGTTCCTTCTTTCTTTCTCTTATGGGGATAGGGCTGAAGCTTTGTCTGCATTGTTCACTACAGAGCCAAGTATGACACCTGGAAATATCAATCTTCTTCACTCTTCACTCACAGCTGCTTCCTAGCAAAGCAATCCCAGGCAGTTCAGGGATAAACAGGAATACTAATGCTAAACCAAATGTTGTTTTATGGGTGTGGGGGCAGAATCTGGGAAGTTCACCATTGCTCTCACCAATATTTCAGAACTCTTTCTGGTGGCCATCAAATGATAGTTGCCATTTGTCTCAAAAAAAAAAAAAAAGTTTATCCTCTCTCTTGTTATTCAGATGTTTGCTGCAACAAGGTTACCAGTATAACAATTGCAGCGATACAATTTACATAAAAAGAGGGGAAGTCTATAGCATGGATATATTTGTATATTTAAAATCAAATTAATAAAATAAAAAAGTCTCCAAAATATTTCTGGAAAATGACAATACACTGGTGTGTGTCTGTGTATTCGCACCTGCCACCACCCAATACTAGCCACAAATGCCTGACACACACAGTTTCAATATCCCTACCATTCACAATCACAAGTACCCTTGAAAAACATCCTGGAGTTTCAACTTATTTAACATGTTCCCTAGTTCATAGCATTATAATTGCATTACTCCAGTGCTGAAGGGTGCCAGCTTCTCTAGTTGACTCAACTTTAAAATCCAAAGCAGCTTGGTGCCTGGCTATCTAAGGACTACCTGTGTCTGTGTACAGTGAGATGTTCAGATCTTCAGGAGAGTGCCTTCATGTGTGGAAGTCCACATGATGTGCAGGTAGGAAGAGGGTTTTCTTCTGTGATGCTCCAGCTAGGGGTAGGCAACCTTTCCCCTTTAAGGGCCGAGGGACTTCAGCTCCCAGAATCCCAGGAGCTATTGGCCAACATGGGACTATTGGCCAACATGGCTGAGGCTTCTGGGAGCTGAAGTCCCTCGGCCCTTAAAGGGGAAAGGTTGCCAGACAGTCTGCCTACCCCTACTCCGGACTGTGGAATGCACTTCCTCCAAAAACTGCTTGATTTCAGAAAAGAGTTGAAGAAACATGTCTTCAACTGGATTTTAAAATGTTATGTACTGCCATGATATAGTGATTTTAATGGTCTTGTTTTATTTCTTTTTAATTTGTTTGTAATCTCTTTTGTAATCTCTTTTTAAATCTCTTTTGAATCTCTAATTTGGGTGTTATTTTGTAGTAGAAGAGCAGGGCAAAAGAGTAATAAATAAAGAATAAGTTGATCATGCATTCTGCTAGCACGTGAAGGGGGCTATGAGTGTTGTTGTTGTTATTGTTGTTGCTGTTGTTGTGCCTTCAAGTCATTTCTGACTTATGGTTATCATGCAGTTTCTTGGCATGCTTTGTGCAGAGGAGGTTTGCCATTGCCTTCCCTTGAGGCTGAGAGCATGTGACTTGCTCAATGCCACCCAATAGGTTTTCTTTTCAAATTACATTCACATAACTGCAATTGTGTCTTTTTTAAAAAGAAAATCACAGACAAGTACAAGGCACAGGTCAAAGAGCAGGAAGGCAGAGTTAAGGATGAGGCAGAAGTGAGCATGAGGGCCCAGCATCAGCTCAATTGCACTAATGGAGGGTTGTGCAGTAGGGAGTGCTCTCAAGCTATCTTGTATGGACTTCCCTTTATTAACGTAATTGTGATGAGAATGGAAATGGTGTGACAAACTTCAACATGGCCTAGTCATGAAGGGCATCTTAGCAGTAAGCAGCCACCTAACTTCAAAGGGTGCCTAGACAACATCTAGGACCAGAGAGGGCTGGGGTCTATTCACACTAGATAAGGGTAGTGCTATTATTCCACTTGGTCCACTTGTAATGGTTCCATCCTATGGTGTTCCTTTGATGAGACACTGGAATGCTGTGGCTGGGAATTC
Source organism: Phrynosoma blainvillii (assembly GCA_026167975.1). Taxonomy (NCBI): domain Eukaryota; kingdom Metazoa; phylum Chordata; class Lepidosauria; order Squamata; family Phrynosomatidae; genus Phrynosoma; species Phrynosoma blainvillii. Next base: position 230,393,531 of record JANUYF010000003.1, on the reverse strand, counting down.
AATGTGCCTCTTTACTAAACAGCAAATTCAAGGATTTCATAGAACAGAATTATAGCTTTATGATTCTGTAGTGTGAATAGGCCCCTGGTTTCAAACACCCATTGATGGTCACAATTCTCCTGGGTGACTTTGAGCCAGCCATTCACTGTCCCTCAGCCCACACTCCCTCCCAGGCTTGCAGTGGTAAGAAAGAAGAGAGAATAGGGATAAGTTCCCCCATGGGAAGAGTGAGATATACATGTAATAAATCATTAGCGTCATTCTCCTAATGTGCCTTGTTCATCGTTTTCCCAAGAAAAATGTTTTTAGCTATTTCTTACATCATTTGAGTTTTGTTTGCCCGACACCTTTTCTCTCCTCTCTCTCGGAACACTTTTTCACTGCAAATGGAAGCCAATTCAAGGTGTTAAAGGGATTGCCTTTGCTTTTGCATGCAGTATTGGCATGCTGGCAAATCTGTGTGTCTTGAAGAGGCAGTAGCATTGTGCATAGGAGTTGTATGAATGAGACATGATTCCATCCGATGCCATCTGGGAGAGAGACACTAGGCCCAGCACCATCGGGCCTGGAATAAGAAGAGGAGCCCTCCCTCCATTCCATCCGATGCCATCTGGGGGAGAGACACTAGGCCCAGCACCATCGGGCCTGGAATAAGAAGAGGAGCCCTCCCTCCATTCCATCCGATGCCATCTGGGGGAGAGACACTAGGCCCAGCACCATCCGGCCTGGAATAAGAACCCTTACTTCTTAAAGGACGGGTGGGAATTGGAATTTTTATATTCTATTTAAATTGTATTAATATATATGTATGGAAATTTTAATGTTGTAAGCCGCCCCGATTGCTCTGCAGAGGGGCGGGATATAAATTATTACTATTATTATTATTATTATTATTATTATTTACACAATATCATACTCTGCTTCAACATTTGTTGTTTTCCTCTTCAAACCTCAGTGGCTGCTCTGTGTCAGTAGAGTGTTAATCTATTGTTGTTGTGTGACTTCAAGTCATTTCCAACTTCGGGCAATCCTAAGGCAAGTCTCTCATGGGGTTTTCTTGCAAGATTTGTTCAGAGGTTTGCCATTGTATTCCCATGAGGTTGAGAGCATGTGACTTGTCCAAGGTCATCAGTGGGTTTCATGGCCAAGGAGGGAATTGTATCCAAGGAAGGAATCGAATACTTTAGAGTATGGTCTTTATCACATGGGAGGCAATCCTTTGAATAAAGTGCATTTAAACCTGTCAATATCCCCACAAGAGATTTGGGATTTTCCTCTGAGTAAAAAGTGGTGCAATTTTGCCACTTTAGTCACAGGTTGATTGTGGGATAATGGCGACATCGGGGGACATTATCTGAAAACCAACCCGCTCTTGCAGGATATTGATGCGTTTAAATGCATTTTATTCATGGGAGGAGTATGCTTTCCTCCCATGTGATAAACTCCATAGTCCAACACTCAAACCACTACACCACCCTGAATCTGTTCCATCTTTTAGTCTGAAACTGGAGCTATCTACAGTGCTGAATCCCTTCCCCAAAATATCTCCAACAGCGTGGATTTACAGTTCAGAATTAAACTTCAGAGTGGATTCACCACCTCATGGAGAAGAGAACCACCTTGCAAAGAAAACTTCAGATTTAGCCTGCTCTGCAGCCATCTTGGGCTTTGCTCAAGCAGAGGATCTAGCCCAATGAGAAGATGAGCCCCAATATTTTAAAAAGAGGAGGGGGAAAAGGGGGGAATCTAAAGCCACCCTTAACAATACTCTTTTTATCTTGCTAATAGGACTTAACATTTTATGTCCTGGAGTATCCACATGGCCAGGAGGAGGAAGGCCCTGCCTGCATGAACTGGGAACAGCTACTAACATTGTCATAATATTTTCCCCCTCCTGTATGTTTTTTTTTTTAACACCTTTGCCTAATGAAGAAGCCACTGGAGCTTGCAAAGCTTGTGACATGTATTTCATCCATTTGGGTCAGCCCCATAAAGGTATCCCTATTTTGTGGATTTGGGATGTTATTGTACTTTGCTACATGGCCAATACCCTTGGCTTCAGGGTTCAGCATGGCACAGTGGTTTGAGTGTTGGGCTACAACTCTGGAGACCATGGTTTAAATCCCAGCTTGGACATGGAAACCCACAGGGTGACCTTGGGTGAGTCATGCTCTCTCAGCCTCGGGGGATGGAATGGCAAACCCCCTCTGAACAAATCTCGCCAAGAAAACGCCATGGTAGGTTCACCTTTGGGTAGCCATAAGTCAGAAATGACTTGAAGGCACATAACATTAACAGCAGAGTTCTTGTTTGGAAGTTGTCCAGGAACCAGTCTGGGTTGGCTCTGAATTAAGAAAAGCAGCTGTCCCCTTGGCATTGTTTGGAAGCTCCAGCCTGAGAAGATGCCCCCATATCTCTCTCTCTCACACACACACACACACAAAACACACACTTACACAGCTGCCCACCAAAAAGGGCTACCCTCCTATCTGGCCTTCCCCAAACACCCCAGGAGGACCAGATGTCCCCACCACAAAGGAAGACAAGGCACCGCCAAATGGAGGACCTTCCAGAAAAAAAAAAGTCGGACATGACCAAAGGAGAGCTATAAACACTCCTAGAAATATATGGTCATGCTTCTTAGGAGTTTATCACATAAGGGCAAACTGCAAAGATTCCATGCAGAAACGAGATTTAAAAACCAGGGGGAAACCCTCATAGTGTGTTTCACACACTATGAGGTCAATGTGACATTAGCCCACACAGAAAGTAGACAAAACTCACCGCTTTTTTACTTTGGGGATTCCCTGAAAGGAAAAAGGAGCAGGATATGGACGTTATCACACACGGGGTCTCAAAGCGGCAAGAAAGCGGCATGGAATCAATCCAGAACCATACCGGAATGGACCCAGACGAGAAAGCAGCATCATTCCGGTATGGTTCTACATCTCCCCCGGCCAGAAAGGCCTCTGAGGGACTCCCTCTGGCCTTTGGGACTTTGGGCTCTCTCCTCGGGGGCTGAAGGGGCCCCAGAGACCCCCACCATCTCCAGGCCCCGAGGGGGAAGGAAGGAAGGAAGGAAGAGGACCGAAGGAGGGAAGGAAAGAAGGGCTGAGGAACTGAGGAAGGAAGGAACTGTGAGTGTCCTCTCCTCCCGGCCTTCCTTCCCTTGCTGCCCTGTGCCCAAGGCAGAGGAAGCGGCAAGTTGCCCGGAGTGGACTCTCCCTTCCTGGCCTCAGCGCCCGGCCAATTGCCGGATCCCAGCGAGGCCGAGGGACCCGAGAGGGAGCTTGCGGAGGAGGAGGAGGAAGAGGACTGAAGGCGAGGAGGAGACTTGAGAGAGAGACCTGTGGATGTGAATTGATTCTGGTTGCGGCAGCTGTAATTCCTCTTTGAAAGAGGAATGGCAAAGAACGGAGATGATGCTGCAATGCGCCGGGGATGGTGCAGGGATGGGCGGGGTTTTGTGTGGCGTCTTGTGATCACAGGGGCAAAGGATCCGGAATGGGACGGGGATGGTGTGGGGATGATGCAGGGATGGGCAGAGTTTTGTGTGACGTCGTGTGATCACAGGGGCAAAGAATCCGGAATGGGACGGGGATGGGACTGCTTTAGACCCCGTGTGATAACGTCCTATGTCTAGTTTCCATTCGGGTTAATGTCTTGTTAATTCCCATTAATGCTTGTGTCGGCTGAAAAACAGCTTGCTTTTGTGGTTTTTTTCTACTCTCCATTCAGGTTAACCCCGAACATCATCTCAAAAAACACCCACTTTTGCAGGTTTGTTTCCAGGTTTTGCAGGGGGTGGTGGTTCCAGTTTAAATCCAGTTTCTGCACAGGATCCTTAGGACGTTATCACACGTGGGCCAGTTTCGTTGTTAAAGAGATAATAAAGTGGAAATGAAGCATCCCGAAAAGAAAGCAAAAAAAGAGCTTAATTGCGCAAAAGCTTTTCACACATAATTACAGTAATAACAAAATTAAAGCGAAAAAAGACGTTTTTAACTTTCATACACAAGTGAAAAGAACCCGTACATGTACTGGAAATGGGTGTGTTTCGTGACCAGACTCTTCCTTTTTCCAGGGTGGGTCCTGCATTTCCCAGGAGGAAGTGTCAGACTGTCCTACATTTGGGGTCATGTCCTCTTGCACAGGTCCTAACCCCCTTCCGTTGGGGTTAGGACCTCTCAAGAGAGCAAAGGAGGAGGAGGAGGAGGAGGAGGAGGTGGTGGCTGGAAAGGCAAGGCAAGGCAAGCCGAGGCAAGGGAGGGATTGAGATGGCTCAGCCTCCCTTTTCTCTCTCCTTTCCTGGCATTGGAGGCTGTCAGCTGCTGGGGAGATGAGCAAGGAGGGTAGGATCACAGGCAGAGCTGGCAGGGAAGGAGGAGGAGGAAAGGGAAGAAGGGAAGGAAGGAAGGAAGGAAGGAAGGAAGGAAGGAAGGAAGGGCTGGGTGTTCCCTGGGGAGAGCCAGAGCCTTGGATGATGCCCAGGAGAGGGGGAAACTGAAGGTAGCTCCCATGCACCCCCCCCATAAGCCTTTCCCCTTTGTAGGACCTGCAGGAGATGGATTTCCAAGTTGTTCCACAAGCACACCCCACACTTGCACCCACATCCACCCACAGCTGCTGCAAGGGAAGCCTTCTTTCCCCTCCTGTTCCCTCCATCCCAAACTTCCCTCGCCTTGCCTTGCCTCGCCTCGCCTCCCCTCGCCTCGCCTCGCCTCCCCTTCCCTTCCCTGCATGGCAGGAGCCCGGGACTCTCCCTCCCTGGAGACCCCTCCTCCTCTTCCTCTTGGCCCTCCTCCAGGTTTTAAAAGAGAATTGTCCGTGCGTATTTGCTTTTCACATTACAGTAAATGCGAAATTACTGTAATTTCGCAAATGCATTTCCTCTAAACTCCTGAAATTAAAAAGATCTCGGATAATAACAGTTTCGGTCCAGTTTCTGACCAGTTTCTGTGCGACGTTGTGTGAAATCGTGAGGCGCAAATTCAGTTTTTGTTTGGGATTTGTGTGGATTAACCAACAGATTTCCCCTGTGTGATAACATCCTTAGTCCTGCTCCAAATGGAGGGCCTTTTGAAATTTCTTCCTGGATAGAAGGCTGAAATGTAGGACACGTCCTGGAGAAAAGAGGACATCTGGTCAGTCTCCACCTAGGAGGAGAGAAGGAAAAGAAGAGGACGAGGAGGAAGAGGAAGAAGAAGAAGAAGAAGAAGAGGAGGAGGAGGAGGAGGAAGTAGTAGTAGTAGTAGAAGAAGAAGTTGAAGAAGAAGAAGAAGAGGAGGAGGAAGAAAAAGAGGAGAAGGAGGAGGAAGAAGAAAAAGAGGAGGAGGAGGTAGTAGTAGAAGAAGAAGAAGTTGAAGAAGAAGGAGGAGGAGGAGGAGGAGGAGGAAATAGTAGTAGTAGAAGAATTAGAAGTTGAAAAAGAAGAAGAAGAAGAGGAGGAGGAGGAGGAGGAAGTAGTAGTAGTAGAAGAATTAGAAGTTGAAGAAGAAAAAGAAGAAGAAGAGGAGGAGGGAGTAGTAGAAAAAGAAGAAGAGGAGGAGGAGGAGGAGGAAGTAGTAGTAGTAGAAGAAGAAGAAGTTGAAGAAGAAGAAGAAGAAGAAGAAGTGGAGGGAGTAGTAGAAAAAGAAGAAATAGAAGAAGAAGAGGAGGAGGAGGAAGTAGTAGAAGAAGAAGAAGTTGAAGAAGAAGAAGAAGAGGAGGAGGAGGAGGAAGAAGAAGAACAAGAAGTTGAAGAAGGAGGAGGAAGAAGGCGGAGGGGGGTCACGGATGGTGGGAGGGGGCGGGTGTTTGGGGTGTGTGTGAGAGAGACAGAGAGAGACAGAGACAGAGGGGGAAGAGAGAGAAGGGCTTGGAGCTGGCTCTCTGCGAAGGCGCCTCTCCCCTTTCCTCAGCCGCGGAGGCGAGGGCTCTGGCGCGGATGGCGGGGCTCTCTGGCGCCTGTCCTTCCTCCTTTGGGGCGAGGGAAGCCCCGGGGGAGAGGTCCTCCGCCCCTTCGGGCGCCCTTGGCTCTCGCTGCCCCTGTGGGCCCTTCCCCGCTCCCTCCCTGGAGGAGTGAGGATGCCTGGCCGAGGCGGGGGCTGCCCAGCTCACTCGGGAGGCAGCAGACGAGGAGGAGGAGAGAGAGGCCGCCGCGCCGGAGGAGCCATGTGCCTTTGACTGATGAGAGAGCGCCCAGGGAGCTCAGGTAAAGGGGCCCGAAGGCTGGGTTGGCGGGGCCAGGCTGTCCTCCTTTCCCCGGACGCTCCCTGCATGCCTCCCTCCCTTTGCAGCAGAACTGAGAAGCCTGGGTCGGTCGGTGTAGGAGTGTTCTCAGCTTTTCGTTTGGTCCCTGTCCTACGTTTCTCTTTCATGTCCCACGGCCGGGGGTGGCCAGGCGTCCTCCTTTTCCAGGACGCGTCCTCCATTTCAGCCTTCTCTCCAGGAGGAGTTCCAAAACGTCCTCCCTGTCTGGCATGGCTAAGGAGTGGGGTTTTTTGTTTTTGTTTTTTTTGTTTTTTGTTTTTTGTTTTTTTAGCCCTCCGTTTTTTTTTTCTGGAAGGTCCTCCACTTCGCATTGCTTTGTCCTCCTTTGCAGTGAGGACATTCCTGGTCACCCGGGGGGCAAATGGCTTGCAGAAGGCAGAGAGCCTATTGCTCTTGGCTGCCTTTTAGTCGTTCCCGACTTAAGGGCGACTGTTCATGGGGGTTTCTTGGCTTTATTCAAAGGAGGTTTGCCATGATCTTCCTGTGAGGCTGAGAGAGTGTGACTTGCCCAAGGTTCTCCCAGTGGGTTTTTATGCTCGAGTGGGGTCTCCAGAGTCGTAGTCAACAATCGGACCACTATGTTATGCTGAAGAGGGCTTGGAAATGATGTTTTTGTCCCGTCTTCCCCCCCCCCCCCCGTCCCCCAGAACTGGGATGGAAGGTGAGAGAACTGGAAAATGTGATGGTTTTGTTTGACTGCTCCAGTCGGGCTCTACTGGTGTTTGAAACCTCGGAATGAACTCAAAGACATGGTCCTTTTAGTCTGGGAAATCAGTCTGCAGCACCTTGGAGACTCCCTGAAAGAGAGAAGTCGGCTGCATAGTCTATATCTTTCTTGCAAGAGAGAAACTAGATCTTGGAAAACTCCTGCTCTTCCTTCTTCTTGTTCTTCCTCCTCCTCCTCCTCTTCTTCTTATCAAGTCTTGGAAAACTCCTGCTACTGACTTCTCTCTTTCAGTATGTAGAGAGATCTTGTAGCACCTTTGAAAGAAAGAAATTGGCAACAGGAGTTTCCTAGACTTCAGTCTACTTCCTCAGATACATTTGCAAATGCATCTGAGGAAGTAGACTGAAGTCTACGAAAGCTCCTGCTGCCAGTTTCTTTCTTTAGTTAGTCTCAAAGGTGCTACAAGATCTCTCTACATACTGATTCTACAGACTAACACAGCTATATCTTTGAATTCTCTCTTTCAGTTAGTCTCAAAGGTGCTGCAAGATGAGAATGAACTGTTGCTTTCTCTCTCTCTCTCTCTCTGCCTCCACTCCTTCCCTTCTTTCTTTATTCCTTTCTTTCCCAGTGACTCTACAATAGTAATGACTCAGGGAAATAAAGGGCATTTTTCTCTAATGGGAAGCATGTGCTTCAGCTAGGAGTGGAAGGTAGAGCCGGCTCTGGTGTCTCTCCTCACCTCCCCTGCTACACACATAAACACACACACACACACACATTTCTCTGCTGCTGCTGTTGCTACTGTCCTGAACATTGCTGGTAGAATCATCAGCCTTCCCACTTTGCCTCACCATCTCCTCCTTCTCTCTCCCACCTTAGTGAGGAAACCTGAGACCACCTTAGGGATTTAAAAGAAGTTAAAGGAGAAAAAAAAACATCCCTGGCCTTGATCCATAGCCCCTGTCCAGACAGAAGGCACACACATGCTGGCGTCCCGCACACAGATGCGCTGCAAAGAGAGACATGGAGACAAGAGGCTTCCATTTCTGACCAGACTCCCTTTGGCTTCATACTGGGGAGCCTTTCAGCCCGTTAGCTTCACCAATGCTTCTTTCTTTAATCCACAACATGCCTAGCACACATTCTGTCATTCAGAGAAGAGTCATATGAGTCTGGACTATCAGTATGCAGAGGGATCTTGTATCACCTTCGAGACTCTCATCCAAGCACACACATAAATAGACAGCACACACAGGGGCCATTCCCACTTACCTTTAAATCGGTTTGTGAATCGTGTTGACACCGGGTGGCTGAAGCGATTGAGGCCAAGGTGCAGTTCTCACTATGAAGTGAATTGCAGCAGTGGCACTAGTAGTTCCCACTAGTGCCCTTTGCAACGCTTCTGGCATGGGGCACACCAGCTCAGGGACGGCAGGGCCCCAATCCAGGCCCTTCTTGGAGGCCTTTTTCCCTGGCCGCTGCAGCCTCTTCTTCCGGGACCACTGCGGCCAGATATCGATTGTGGCCAGGCTGGCACTGCGTGTGTGCCGGCAATAAAGAGCCCCCAGGGCTCTTCTCTCTGGAGGAGGATGAGGACAACGTGGCGCCCCGTCCCAAAGCCCGGCAGTGCCATGGAGGCATGAGGAGAAGAGGAAGAAGAGGAGGAGAAGGAATAAAAAAGAGCTTGGGAGGTGAAGACTGCTCAGGTGGGTCTAAGAGAAGAGGATTTGGGTTGCCTGGACAGGAGGGAGGCAGCCCTATATCCCCTGCTGCACTGGAGGCTGAGCAACTGAGTGGCCCCTCAGTAAAATGAGGTTCAGGTCCATCTTTCACACTTGTTGAACGTGGTTATGAATAGATTTATTCCAAAAAGACCACCAGAAAACTACTCTTCAAAAAGTGTGGGTTTTTTGGATTTATGGCAGTTCAAAGCAACTCCGCATAACTGAAGTCGCTTCTGAAACCGCTCACAGTGAGAACAAGGCACATATACAGCGAATCGTAATTCTCTGTAAATCATAGTGGGAACAGCCCCACATCATGCATTCTCTGGCTAATCTGCTTTCCCTCTCTCTTCTTTCTATCTAGGCCAGGGGTAGGCAACCTAAGGCTCGGGGGCCGGATGCGAACCCCCAAGGCCTTTGGACCGGCCCCAGGCCAGTCCTGCCGCCGCCCCCCCACCCTGCCATGATGATATTATTGTTGTTATTACTTGTTCTTGGGGTTTTCTTGGAAAAATCTCCACAGGAGTTTTGCCATGGCTTTTCTGGGGCTGAGAGAGTGTGCATTTATTTATTTATTTATTTATTTACTTTTGGTGCTTCGGCCCCCCAATTGTCTGAGGGACAGCAACCTGGCCCCCAGCTCAGAAAGGTTACCTACCCCTGATCTAGGCAATAGCGTCTAAAAATCCCTAGGGGACAGTGAGCCACAATCTGAATGGCATGGGGCAGGAGAAAGAACTTTATTTTTTTATTTCTTTGAAAATATTTACCAAGGCAGTAACCCTAATCCTAATCATTCCTCCTTTTCACAACCTGTTCACCGCAGCACTGGAGAGCGAAAAAGAGCTGCTCAGTTGCAGGATGTCTCTCCAAACACAGAGTATCTATAAGGTTCTACTTCATACTCATTGTCAACTTTGTTGTTGTTGTGTGCCTTTAAGTCATTTCCTGCTTATGATGACCCTAAAGCGGGTTTTCATGACATGTTTCTTTGGTGGGGGGGGGGGGGTACTATTGCCATCCTCTGAGGCTGAGAGTGTGTGACTTGCCCAAGGTCTCCCAGTGGGTTTCATTGGCTAGTTTCTCCTTTTTTGGCAAAGAATCTACTTCCAAGAGCTACAGATTCAGTGGGTTTACTCAACACAGGAGTAAAATAGCATTGATGCCACTATTTCGAGCATATCCTGCTGTATTTATAGGGCTAGTTGAATGCCAATCTTCTTTAACCTTTTCAATCTCATTACTTGTCCATCAGTCTATGTCTGTAGCCCAGAGAACTGAGAGGATATTTTGGTTAACTATTTGGGGTTGCAGACTGCCAGAAATATTGCAAATTGAATCCACTTTTAGGGTTAGGGTTAGTGCTAGGGAATCATGGGAATTGTTGTTTTTTTCTGAGACATTGAGCCTTCTCTGTCAGAGAGCTCTGGTGCCACAATAAAATACAGTTCCCATGATTCCCTAGCACTAACCCTAACCCTAAAAGTGGACTCAATTTGCACTATTTCTGGCAGTCTGCAACCCCCCTATATTTTGATTCAAGAAAAAGGTTAAGTGTAGACTAGATTGTTGTTGGTAGGATGAATTTCCAGCTGGTTGGGAAACCTTACCCAGAGTACTCTTCAGAATTTCCCATCTGAGTTAAGGTAAGGTTCAAGTGGGATGTTGCAAGCCTATTTCCTGGATGGGATACTCTTCATCCCTTTATAGAAGAGAGGACCATTGATCTCTTGAAGTTTTAATCTGTGACTCCAACCATCTATAACTATTAGTCATGCTAGTTAAAGGCCAAAACCTTTGCAGGGTCATAGGCTCTTCAACCCCTTGATTTAGGTGAGGGGGAAGAGGGAACCCTTTACAAATCTGCAGTTAACACACAACTGGGAGAACTGTAGGGATTCAAAATTAGCTCAACAGAATGAAAAAAAATGAATCAAAAGGTAATTTAGCAAATAATGTAATATGGTATATTTATGCAACAAAAATCAAATCTATGGGTATAGGTTGGAGGATACCTTGCTTGGTGATTTTAAATGTGAAAAGGATCTGAGGTGCATAGTTAACTACAAACTGGACATGAAATGGTGTGATGTGGCTGTAAAAGGGGCACATACAATTTTAGATTTTAATTAATAAAGCCAAGGTTTCCAAGTCATGGTGACTAATTGTTCCAATGGCTACCAGACTAGTCAGTCTTCAAGTGGAATATTCAGATCCAGAGACTACATTTTAAGAAAAGAGATCAATTTTCATAAGTTAAGGAGAGGGCAATAAATATGGCCAGGGATCCTGGGAGAGGAAGAAGTCGAGTGAGGAAACACTGGTGGACAAGGATCTATTTAGCCTTGGAGAAGAGACTAACACAATAGACTTCTTCAAATACCTGAAGGGATGTCACCCAGAAATGGACAAAAACTTTCTCCCTGTTTTCTCAGACAGCAAAGCTAGAGCTCACAAGCTCAGGTTACAGGAGGGTAGATTTTGGTTGCACTTTAATATAAATTTTGTATGAGTGACTATATGACAGAGCAATTTGACAACAGAATCAGTTACCAGGGGATAGATTCTCCCATAATAAAGAGTTTTAAGAAGACACTGGATCTCTGTTGGAGATCCTCTAGCTGTGGATTTCTTGCATGGAGCAGCATGATGGACAAGATGCCTAGAAGGACCTGCTCCAGTTCTGAATTTCTGTGAAGTCAAACCTTCCATCTTACTAGGGTAGTAATTATTCACCTTGTCCCTATTTTCTGCTTGCACTTCTTTTCTTTTCTTTTTTACTTTTCTTCCTTCATTCTGTATTAACCATATTTGCTCTCTGTTAACTTGGCTACATAACTTTTTTGGATGACATTTCCCAGGATCCTCCAGCAAGTAGCTTTTCCAGGATCAGTTTATAACTGCAGGAACCCTTCTGCCTGGCATTTGAAGACTATTTGTGTTCTTCAGCATACTGCCTCTGCTCAGGCATGCCACTCCTCAGCTGTCCACAAAGCCCAGATAGATCTTGGTGGTTGTGACATCCTATTTTGTTTCTTTTTCTTGAAAATCTTTCCCAGTATAGTAACTAGATTGACAAGTTGGAATAAGGGGCAGGACTTTTACATCTTCCAAGCTGAGATGGGCATTGTGCAATACACCAGGTATTGGTGGGCTACGATTCCCAGCAACCCCAGCCACCATAGACAGCTGCAAAAAATCTGATGGGCTGCAAAATTCCTATCCCTGTTTAAAGACTGTGTAATGCAGATAATTTTGGCAAGGACTGCTTTTCTAACCCCTGAAGTATTACTGCATGACAATCTGGCTTGCTGAAATTCCTTTTTCTAGATAAATGTTTCGCAAGACAGTGCACCTTCCTCATTCCCAAACTCCTGACCCAAATGCCTGAGCCAAAAGAGATATTTGGCCTTTGAAATCTTTGTAATTTTCATTAAATACTAGTAAAATTTAGCGTACCTGGTTTTTCTTGTCACATGCAGTATAAAGACAGTAGCACAAACTACACCAGCCTCCTTTCTTTCTACTCTTTCTGCCCTGGATCTACTAAAAATGAAAATGTATCTTCAAAGGAAGTGTACTAGTAATATTCACTAACTTCTATCCATATTGCTGGCTGAACTACGGTACTCTGTTCTTTCCAACAGTTTAGCAGATTATGATAGCAAATGAAGATAAGTGTTATTTCCTGTTATCAGTTGTTCCAGTCCTTTTACCCTTTCTTCTACCAATAAAGCATGCATAGAGGTATCTGGAAAGACTTAAGCAAGCTTAACTGTATAATTAGCATGCCCTACATGGTTAGGAATATAGGAAGAACATTCTTTATTTATTAATTAGTGAGGATGGAAACAACAGAACAAGCGTAATAGTTCACATATGCCTTTCAACAGTGGGCCATTTAGCATATTTTACTGATTTAAACCCTTTGCATTCTACCTTTCTGGTTCTCTGGACTATTTTTCATTTTGCTCATCAGTGAACATGTGAACACTGCACAGCACTGGCTGTGCTTGGATCAGACATCACATTGAGCCATGACTAAAAGTAAATAAGCTTGAAACAAATTTCTGGCACATACACTCCCTTGACATCTTTCCCTCCCCTTTGCAATTATACTAGGCCTGGAAACAAGGTTTAAACTAGGAAACAACTAATTAAGTTGAGTGGATAAGAGGGTGGGGTAAAACAAGCCAGAGGCTCATTCCAGACTCAATCACATAGTGCAAAACATTGGTTTCACATGCTGCCTGAACCAAGCCATTGTGTTTGATGTAGCGTGAGGTGATCTGAACATTTTGCCAACAGAGTTTGCTCTGTAGTGACTGTAAGATAATAGTGCAGGAATGGCATGCTGAACATACGGTAATGTATGGGCAGTGTACAAAAACTGATGCTGTCCAGATTACTTAAAAACATGGCACATTCTTTTCAATGGCTTCCAGGAGAAGATGTTACTAGCAGCCAAGATTTTGCATCAAAGAGGCACAGCTACAATAACATAGCTATGTTTCATCTTGTGCCGTGGTTCTGAAACCCACCTTAAAAGTTAGCCAGCCATCTCTGTCAAGAGAGTTTTGTGGGGCTGGTGACCAGGCACTGAAAGATGGCATGACGAGTCTTGAAAGGTTGTGACAAGAACTCTTAGAAGTCTCTGCTTTTGCTCCTCAAACTGTCACTTGTTAGTAGCAGAGCTGGTCATGCCATACTGCAGTCTCCCATTCACTAGCACCATAGAAGTCCATCATTCCAAGCCATAAAAAACTTGCTGGCATTTATGATAAGTTTCAGGAGCATTTGCTGTTGTGGCAATGGTGTCACAATCACAGATGTGACTACAGAGCTGTTAGAATCATAGAATCATAAAGCTGGAAGAGACCTCAAGGGTCATCAAATTCAACTTTCTGCCATACAGGGGATTGGATTTGATGGCTCTTGAGGTCTCTTCCAACTCTTATGATCACTGTAACATTGTATCATATGATCTATGACATTGTAACTTCCTGGCAGGATATCAGCTGACATTTTGTGTTATTTTTGATACAATGATAACTTTTTGATCAGAATTTAACCTAAATCTAAAATGAGGCATGTGTGGACTATAGTCTCATTCTTTTTCTTATTCCTTTTCTTATTCATTCACCTTAATGCAACTAGTACTCATTTAGGTTCATCAAATAGTTTAGTCCTTTATTTGCCTTCTACAAAAATGGGCCTAAGTGCTTTGTTCTTTTTTAATTGCATGTTTTGTTTTAATTTCTTTTATCCTCAGTTTAACTTGCCTCACAGTTGTTGTCAGGATAAAGTCAAAAGGAGGAAAACTTTGTATGCCACCTTGAGCTCATTAGAATATAAATATAACTAATAATAAGAATACAAAGATATAGGACAAAAAAAAAAACCTACAAAGAAAGATTGGAAAGAGAAACAACAGAACTGTTTCTGGGTTGAACAAAGACAATGGTTTCTTGGCACACTACACATATAGCAGTAGCTAACCCCCCAATCTCATGAGTGCTCTCTTGGCAAGTCTATCACATCTGCTTTCTGGTTCCCATCCAGCATCACACTACATTCCAGTAACTCTCTCCGCCATTCATATGGTTATCAACCTTGGCTTTAGGCAACATTTTTTCTCCTGCATTTGTCCCTCAAGAACAATGGTTAAAACTGAATTTGTTACCATGCCCACAAGTTTTACCTTTCCATTGCTATGCATACATGCACCTATCTCATTCACAGCTATAAAGGTCTTTTCCTAGGCACTTTGTGCCATGCATCTGATGACACAGACTTAAGTCTATGAAAGTTTGTGCTACTTTTTTTCTTTTTCTCAATTAGTCTCAAGGGTGCTACAAAATCCCTTAATAATAATACTCTTTGTAATAATGCAGGATCCCTTTGTAATGATAAATTTATAAAGGCCAGAATTCTCTATCAGCTATGTAGCTAAGTAGTATCTATCAGCCTCACCTCCCAAATCCCCACTTAATGGACAGCAGCCATTGCAATAGAAAGGGTTCTGTTCCCCTGTCAATTGGGAAGCAGGTGACTGATATTCCCACCCCTTCCTGTGAGCAATTTCCATCGTGATAGGAGGGGTCACTGTTGCAATTCCCCCTTGCACTGAAGATTGCTTACACAAGGGATGTTTTCACACTTGGGGTCTCAAAGCCGCCTGGAGCCATTCCAGAATGGATCCTGCAGCTTCAGACCTGTGAAAGCAGCATTATTCCGGAATGGCTCTGGCAGCGGCAACTTAATTCCTTTTTGAAAAAGGAATTACAAAGACCGGGGATGATGCCACCCGGCACTGGGGATGGGGCGGGGTGGGGTGGGGCGGGGCGGGGCGGGGCGGGGCGGGGCGGGGCGGGGCTTGCTGCGACGTAAGTGTGAACACTCGGAGCAAGGACCCGGACTGACGCCGGCTAGCGCTGGGGATGGCACTGGATGGGGCGGGGCTTGCTGAGACGTTGTGTGAAAACTTTGCAAAGGAGCCGGACTGGGGCCGGACGGAGGTAGGATAGCGTCTGCCTTAAGCCCCTTGTGAAAACGCCCAAGGAAGGGAGTGGGAATGTCAGTCTGCTCCTTCCTGATCAGCAGGGGAAGAGATCCATCTCAGTCATAGCAATTGCTGCCTAGCAAGTGGAGATTGTACAATGACCTTTACAATCCCTACATATTCTTAAACTAGGGAATACATAGAGATCTTAAATATGAACCAGTCAGAAATGTGTAACTCTAGGTTACACATTCATAACCGCTTTGGAGAATTCCAGACACAATCATTTCCACTGCATTCATAATCTAATGATCAAAGAAATGCAAATGTGTGCATTTATACTTTTATGGCAATAGATAGGATGACAGGGCTCTCCAGTGAAGTTGTTACTAGATACCATTATGCCACAAAAAAGTTTTAGTTCTATTTCAAATTATGCACATTTCTGTGCAGCAAGAGCCTACAAAACTTTTAAAAGAGTATTCTTTTCTAGTTGGCTGCATCTTTGCTGATGTGCCAGATATTGACGGAAATGGAAAATAATGTGAAGGTATAATATATTTTTGGTTGCTATTGATTTTTTTTAAAGGGGAAAGGAAGAAAGAGCCCTTTCTGTACATCATTTTCCACTTAACCTATGCTTGAGATTTTGAATAGCAACTCCTCTTTTGATATTATACCTTCTATTTGACTCTTAAGCAGGATTTATAAGAACAGAAGTCTATGTTTATGAGTCCCCTAATGAAAAGAAAATATGTCAGATATTTAAGTATGACAACTTTCATTACAGAAACTCTTTAAGTACAAGGTGCTTCAACATGTCTTAGAAGGTTTTTTTGTACATTGTACTTTTTTTAAGTACAAAGTTTTTAAACATGCCTTAAAGAGGGGGGAGAGAGAGAGAATGAGAGAAGGGCAGCTGTTGTATCATTCTGATCACAGACATTTGAGAAGCCTGCTTCCAGCTTATGGAACCATTAGTCTGAGTTATAATGGCTTACCTATGATAGTGATAAGAAGGGAAGGACAGCCTTGTTGTTTGCAGATTGAAACATGTGGATGCATGCTCAGAAAAGGCTGCTAATGGGTCCATCCTATGGCTTGCAGAATGAGGAAGAAGAATGTTAGATCTTGTTGTTGTTGTTAGCTGCTCTTGAGTTTGTTCCGGCTCATGGAGACCTTGTGGATGAGATATCTCCAAGAATCCCTCCCAATCTTCCACTGCCTTGCCCAGATCCTGCAAGCCCTTTCCCATAACCCCCCTGATTGAGGCTATCCATCTGGTTTGTGATCTTCCTCTATCTTTCCTAGCATTATAGTTTTTTCTAGTGATCTGTGTCTTCTCATTATGTGGCCAAAGTACAATAGTCTCAACTTGATCATCTTTGGGCCTTTACAGACTGCCAGAAATAGTGCAAATTGAGTCCACTTTAACTGCCCTGGCTCAGTGCTAGGGAATCCTGGGAATTGTAGTTTATTGTGGCACCAGAGCTCTCTGACACAGAAGGCTCAATGTCTTACATAACTGCAATTCCCAGAAATCCCTAGCATTGAGCCAGGGCAGTTAAACTTGTCTCAAAGTGGATTATTTTTGCAGTGTGTTTTAGACCTTTGCTTCCAAGGAGAGCCCTGGTCTGATCTGTTCAAGAACCCATTTGTTTGTCATCTTGGCTGTCCATGATATCCTAAGTACTCTTCCCCAGCACCACCATTTCAAATGAGTTGATTTTCTTTCTGTCTGCTTCCTTCACTGTTGTCCTCGCATCCGTATATGGTAATTGGGAATACAATGGCCTGAATGATTCTGACTTTAGTGCTCAGTTGTATTCTTTGCTCTTCAGTATCCTTTTCACTTCTTTCATAGCTGCCCTTCCCATTCCTAGTCTTCTTATTTCTTGACTCCAGTCTCCATTCTGGTCAATGTTTGATCCTATATATGGGAATTTTTTAACTATCTCAATTTCCTCGTTGCCTAGATTGAATTTGTGTATTTCTTCTGTGGTCGTTATTTTTCTTTTCTTTATGTTCAGCACCAGACCTGTCTTTGCACTTTCATCTTTGACCTTCCTTATTAACTGTTCCAATTCCTGAATATCTTCTGTTAATATTATGGTGCCATTCCTGGTGATTTATTTTTCCCCCATTTCCTTTATTGCAGATTCCACTTCACTACTTAAAATTTGGGACTGGTCTTCATATGGCTCCTCATGCCAAATATCATCCATTCCCTCATCTCTTATGTGTAACTCTTCTGTGTATTGCCTCCAGCGTCTTTTTATTTCTTCTTGTTCCTGTATTATGTTCTTTTTTTCTCCATAGAGCATCCCTGCCCTCAGTTTGAACTTGGCTTTAATTTCTCAGATTTTTTGATAGAAGTCTCTTATTTTTCCCTTTTTGTTGTTGTCTTCTATTTCTCTGCATTGGTCATTGTAGTATTTCTCTCTATCCCTGCATGTCAGATGTTGGACAGTTGTGTTCATACTTCTGGCTTTGTTCCTATCTCCCTTTCCTTTTGCTTTCTTCTTTCTTTTATTGCATGAAGTGTTTCATCTGTCATCTATTGTTTCTTATCTTTATTTTTGTCCACTGTTATCATTTTCTTGCATTGTCCTTAATTATGCCTTTCATTTCTGTCCACAGTTCTTCAGGTTCCCGGTCAGTTATACTCAATAGTTCAAATCTATTTCTTACATTGTCCTTGAATTCATCTGAAATGTTATTCAGGTCATATTTTGGTATAATGATGGTTTTTGCTTTCTTCTTCAGTTTAACTCTGATTTTAGTTACTGGTAACCTCACGCCTGGATTACTGCAATGCACTCTACATGGGGCTACCCTTGTGCCTAACTCGGAAACTTCAGTTGGTACAAAACATGGCAGCCAGATTAATAACCGGCACATCTAAGAGGGAGCACATTACACCTGTGCTCAAATCCCTCCACTGGCTGCCAATTAGTTTCCGGGCGCAGTACAAGGTGTTGGTTTTGACCTTTAAAGCCCTACATGACTTGGGCCCAACCTATCTTAGGGACCACCTCTCCCCATATGAGCCCCCCCGTGCCCTTCGGTCAGCCGGGAAGAACCTACTCCAGCAACCGAAATCTAAACTTAAACAGACCTCGCAGAGGGCATTCTCTATTACCGCCCCTAAATTATGGAACGGCCTGCCGGATGAGATCCGTCTCATCACAACACTCACTGCTTTCAAGAAAGCAGTTAAGACGGATCTCTTTTGGCAGGCCTTCCCGGATTGATTCCCTCACAGGAAGAAATATTGAATCCCCTCCCTATGCTCTCTGTTGTTTTGCCACTATCATTTGATAATTTTGTTTTATTTTATTGATTTGTTTTAAATTTCTAAGTTTAATTCTGTTTTAAGGGGTGGGTGGGATGGGTGGAGGGATTGGGTTTTTAGAATGTATCTTAATTACTGTATTTTAATTGTTGTGAGCCGCCCCGATTGCTATGCAGAGGGGCGGGATATAAATAAAAATTTATTATTATTATTATTATTATTATTATTATTTATGAGCAGTTTGTGGTCTGTGCCACAATCAGCTCCTGGTCTGGTTTTGGCCACAAGGATAGAGTTTCTCCATCTTCTACTTCCAATTATGTAGTCTGTCTGGTTTTTGTTTTCACCATCTGGTGATGTCCAGGTGTATAGTCTCCTATCTGGTTATATGAAACAGGTACTTGCAATGAATAGATTATTGGCCTCACAGAATTCTGTCAGATGCTCTCCTGCTTTATTTCTTGTCCCTAATCCAGATCTTCTTACTGTTTTTTATTCTTCTTTGTTGCCAACTTTAGCATTCAAGATTCCAATGATTAGTTTGAAATCTTGTGATGGTATGTTGTCAATTTCTTCCTGAACTGCATAATAGAATCTCTCAATTTCCTCTTTATCTGCACCTATGGTTGGTGCATATACCTGGGGTATTGTGATGTTTATAAGTTTACCTTGAAGCCTTATTGATAATATACAGGCTGAAGTTGTGTCCTTTAAGTGCTCTAGCTCTACTGAAACTAGAACTTGCCCATTTGCTCCACCACTTGAAACAAGCTTATCATACTGCTACACTTGTGCTTCTTCTTTACCTTGTGCATCATATTCTACCATGTAAGGATGTTCATTGGAGGAAGCAATCTGTGTTGTAGATGGCATAGCAGAATCAGAAGCAAAGATGAAGGACAAACAGGAAACAGGAAATAGGAAAAGAGACTGGACAGCCTTCGAGGAGAGTTATAATAGAGCAAGCAAAAGAATCAAAAAAGTCTGAGCAATAGTGGCTGAGTTTACCTCTCAAGATAGCTTGGGAGCAGGTGGCTAGTAGGAAGGAGCTGATAGGGGTCTGACTGAACCCTTATCCAGGCAGATGGGACTTATTTATTTATATCCCACCTTTCTCTCAAGATGGGACCAAATGGCTCACAACAAATTAAAACAAAGAACAGCTAAAACTTATTTGATGAAAAGTTTTTAAAACACCAAACAAACAATTCTGTTAAATAACACCCAATTAAAACAGTTTAAAACACACATTAAAACATAATGAAAGGATAAAAGCATAACACATTTCATTAAAAGACAGTTTGGCCCCAGTAAATTTAGAAACAAAGGCCTGCCTAAATAAAAAGGTCTTGCCTTCCAGCACAAAGAGAGCAGAAATGGAATTTCACAACTTGAGGGAACAACCACCAAGAAGTTTCTCTTCCATGTCCTCATCAAATGTACCTGTGAAGGTAATTGGGATGGAGAGAAAGCGGACTCATGAAGGGAGATATCTTCCAGATAGTTTGGATCCAAACTGTGCAGACCCCTGGGGTCATATTTTCCTGCAGAATTTACAGAGAACTAGACTTCCAAAAGGTCACTTTATATGATGTTGTGACCTGAATAATTGTACACAATGACTGATCACCTAGATCAGGTGGAGCATACCATTCCACCAATGTACAGTCATCCCTCCATATCTGCAGATTCTTTATGCAGGGATTTAAGCACCCATGGCTTGAAAATATTTAAAAATATATAAATTCCAAAAAGGAAACCTTGATTTTGCCATTTTATATAAGGGATATCATTTTACTATGCCGTTGTATTTAATGGAACTTGAGCATCCACTGATTGTGTTATCCACAGGAGGTCCAAGAACCAAACTGCAGAAGATACCAAGAGCCCACTGTACTTCCTTCCTTCCTTCTTTCTAACACAACTAACATTTCCCATGCTGGAACATGCCCCTACCGCTAATTACAGTTGAACTTGCTATATCCGGACTTGCCATCTGTGGACCTGAGCATCCACTGACAACAAGTCCACATTGTCCTCAATGGCGGTGCATGCCCATGGCCACACCGCCACGGGGACAGCCCCTGTTGTTCCATGGCAGTGCATGCATGTGGCCACACCACCATTAAGTTCTGTGCCAACATTGGGAACAATGCGGGCTTGAGCATCCTTGGATTTTTGTATCCATGGAGGGTGGGGTCTGGAATGGATCCACCATGGATACCGAGGCCAACTGTACTAGCTGGAGAAGCTATGGATGGTGGTATCAAGATAGCATCTGGCTCTGGTTGTGCACCTAAAAAAGAGAAGATGTAATTTTTCTGGATTTCCAGTATGCTCACAGGTACCTGTTGGAGATCAATTTTCTTCTGTTTGTAGACCTGCAGGTGGACACTTCTCATATGATTCTGCCCTCTCCTAAGCTCTAATTGGCTGGAAAAGGTGGGCTACCCTGGATTGAAGGTGCTGTGAAAGGAGGTACTGAATACTTTTTCCCCAGAATAACTTAAGTGCATCTCATGTCATATTATGCCTGTTTCTGTCACTAACAAGATTCCAGACATCATCATCATCATCATCATCATCATCATCATCATCATCATCATATATTTATTTATTTATTTATATCCCGCCTCTCTGTAAAATATAACCGGGGCGGCTTACAAGATAAAATCAAACAGTCCAACCTAAAACATGCAGTTTTGTTGATACAGACAAAGAATTGGCCAGAACAAGAAGTGTATCAGCAAAGCTGTTGCATCTGTGGTTTGTTTGTTTGTGTGTGTGTTTGTTTGTTTTTAGCAGACAAGGTAGCAGACAAGGTAGGCTGACACATGTTAACAAAAAAAAATTTCATCTCATTATTAATAAGGAACTCTGGTGTTACAGTGCTTAAGTGCTGGTACTGCAGCCACAAGCTTTTGAGTTCTATCCCAGGGCTCCAAGATTGTCTCAGCCTTCCATCCTTTCATAGGTCAGTAAAATGAGTACGCAACTTATTAGGGGCAGTTGGCTTACAGATTGTAAACCATTTAGGAGATTATCACACAGATGCTTACTGTTCTTAAAATGTGGCTAGATCATCCCTAAAGCGTGAGGGTATGATCACTGGTTGTGTTTGTCTCTCATGATGAAATCATTAAGGAGGCATCCTGTCATTAAAGTGTTTGTGGAGCCACCATTTCTCTGCATAACGGGAACTTCCATTATGCAGAGAAATGGTGGCTCCGCAAACGTATTAATGATGGGATGCCACGTTTTAAGAAAAGTAAGCCTCCGTGTGATAATCTCCTTAGAGAGTGTTAAATTCACTGATAAGTGGTATAGAAATGTAAATGCAATTGCTGTTGCTATTAATATACATTTTATGTATTTTTGTGAATGTGTATTATGAATACTGGATGCTTTAGGTTATATTTCAGAAGAGGGAACTACTGTCTGAGTATTCCTTACCTAAGAATACCATACAAAGTTCATGGATCACCGTTAAATCAACAGACAATTTGAGGACCATATACACATTGTGGAATATCTTTGATTCTGCACTCACAAAAACTCCAATGGGCATTAGACACTTTTATACCTTGTTACACTGGAATTTTCATGGGTCATAAAATGCCTTAGAGCAGGGGTAGGCAACCTTTTTGAGCCGGGGGCCGGGTTGCTGTCCCTCAGACAATTGGGGGGGCCAAAGCACCATAAATAAATAAATAAATAAATATATTTTTTAAATATATATATATATATAAAAAAATTAAAAAATATGCATGCACACTCTCTCAGCCCCAGAAAAGCCATGGCAAAACCCCTGTGGAGATTTTGCCAAGAAAACCCCAAGAACAAGTAATAACAACAATAATCAATATCATCATGGCGGACGGCAGGACCAGCCTGGGGCCGGTGCAAAGGCCTGGGGGGGCCACATCCGGCCCCCGGGCCTTTGGTTGCCTACCCCTGCCTTAGAGTAAAGTGCTTAGTGGATATTAAAAAAATAAAATAAATCCCTGGGTTAGTTTGGCATAAGATGTTCTATTTGGTGATTGTTTTGAAAATAGGTTAGATTTTTGTAAACTAATCCAAGAAAAGTGGGAGCAGTTCATGGATCAATATTGTGACATTTATGTGCTCTTCTCCTTCACTGATTGGCATATGATGGGCCTATTTCATATTTACTTGAACAACCACCACTTCTGTTTAAGTTATCCATCCATACAGTCATGCTTCACTTGCAGCCATGCAAGTTGCTGCATGCAATACTTTAGCTAAAACTATTCATTGGATTCAGATGTTTAGGGCTGGCTTTTATTTATTTAATGGGTGGCTTTAGTCAAAATAATTTGTGTTAACTACTCAACTATAATTATATGATGTACATCCCAGTCCCACCTGCTTGTTCATTTGTACATGTTTTATATGAATGGTTGAGGATATTTTCCTTTATGTTCTGTTGTATAATAACAGTGTTTAAGATGATAGGTCCAGCCAATTAAAGGAAGCTTCATACATAGAAAAGATCCATGGATCTGTGCTGCTGAACTTATACCTAACATTGCACAGCTTCCTTGCACAACTGACCCCATGTTGATCATGTATATCTACGTATAGTCAGGAAACCTCAGACCTCTAAATGCCCTAAGGTAGTATAGTTCAGTGGTAGAACACATAGTTGGTATGCAGAACATGCTAGGGTCAATCACCAACATCTCCATGGGGTGATAGGAATTAATCCTGCCTATAATCATGGAAGAGCAGTTGCCAGTTAGGTTTTGATTACACTAGCCTGCTATCCCACCACAATCACACTAGTCTAAGAATGGACACATCCCAGTTTGGCATCATTCATAGCACACTTTTCTCCACAACAGCACTTTGGTGATCCATGGTCACATGATCTGTTTTCTGCAATGCCAAATGCTGCCTCTGTGAATGTGCTGCTCCAACCCCCTTCCAAAGTGTGGGGCTACTGCTGTGTACACTGCACTGTCACGGATGCATCATTTCCTGGTCAGGGTTGGACTAAGACCCACTGTCCACCCCACTGGGAGTGGAGGACCTATTAGAATGGTTTGCCCCTGAAGGCTAATGGAGCCAATCAAACTCCAGAAAGCCTTGGAGGGTTCCTTGGTTGGCAATGCCGGTGATTCTGTCGAAGCCCTGGTTAATACCTGGAACATCGATCTCACCAGGACTATTGACACGATGGCTTCCAAGCGTCCTTTCCAACCCGCTCCAAATCGACAACCATGGTTCACAGAGAAGCTTAGGAAAATGAAGTGGGTTGGACAATGACTAGAGTGCACCTAGCGAAAATCTCAACTCTTATCTGACAGGACTTGGCATAGGAAGTTTCTTGGCTCCTATAAAGAGGCAATAAGTGCAGTGCAGAATGCTTTCTTCTCTACACGTATTGCATCTTTTTTTCCCCCACTTCTTGCCCCTGATATTTGTGATTTGTCTGATTCCTGTTCCTTTTCCCTGCACCGATGTTTTTAACCTTCATATTGTAGCAATTTTAACTTTTTTATTGTTTTAACTCTTTGTAAGCCGCTTTGATCATATCCATGGAAAGGCGGGGTAAAAATAAAATTTATTATTATTATTATTATTATCTGCAGAGATACGTCCAGCAGAACTTAGGATGGTAAGGGAACTGACACAGGTTCCACCTGTGCAGAACCTTCTATTTAACCCCAAAACAGCCTGCTGTGACGCTTTTTAACAACTACTTTGCAGATAAGATCTCTCAGATAAGAGCCAACTTGGACACCAGGATTACAGCAGAATTGACTGTTATTAGTGTTTTAATGCAGGATATATTTTATTTAAATTTACGTTTATTCTGTGTGAGCTGCCTTGATTGTCTTGGCAGAAAGGTGGGATATAAGAAAGTTATTATTTTTATTATTATTATTATACATTCACACAGCAGTTCAGCATTTTAGGAGGAAGTCAGGGGACAACAGATTCCAGCTACCAACTGCCTCTTAAAGGCAGCTGCTGTGTGAACATCACAGCTGGCTTCAGGAAGCTGTTATTGAGGTGATCTCTATGAGAGGGAGAGGAGATGGCAAAATCATGCCCACTCACAACACATGACTGCCTGAGAAGCAGAACTGCAGTAGAAGGGACCTATCACACAAAGGTAGTAATGGAGTAGCAGCAAAATTGAGAGCCCATTGACAGGTTTTACACATCACTGAAAAGTGTGCTACAGTAATGAATGGAATGCAGGATGGACATGACATCATGTGATAAGATCCAGCCAAAGACACGTTTGTCCTGTTAAAATTCCATTTTTAGCCTCAGGTGGCAAAGTCCTTAAAGTCAATAGGGATTGTTAGATGGACAAGGAATCAGTTTGGTATAAGGCAGGCTACTCTGTTCCTATGAAAAGACTTCCACAAGTCATAAAACTCTGATCACATCAGTTTCTATGTACAAAGCCTGTGGACTTTGCTGTCTCATACATCCATATCTATCAAACAGATGTTGGGGGTAGGGTTAAAGGAAGCTGCACATTCTAACAACACATCCCCATTGCACTTTTTACTATATGGTCCCCTTTGTGCAAGTTATGCATAATTAATGCATGAAGGGGGATGACTGGATGTATGAAGTATGTTTACACAAAGAACTGAATGCTGTCAAAATCAGATCAGAATTTCAGAATGCTGGGTTTACTTTGCCTTGGTTTTCAGAAAGAAATTTGGATACTTGAATACAGAAATTCCCCTTTTGAGTAAAGACAGCAATCTCTCATACAGTGTTAACACTGAATTAAAGAGAAATTCTAGGTATATCACAACCTGTAATCATATAATCATAGATATTCATTGAAATGATTACAAGATATATATTATAACATGTATTTACAAGCTGCTATTATCATCTGAGCACTGGAACCTGAGTATTTAAAAGAATAATAGCTGTACTGGCATATCCTTTAATCGAAAAAGGTGATTATATTGGGGATGAGAGCAATTTTTGCCTCTATCCCTATGACCCCGGCAGTGATGAACTTTGCTACAGGTTTCTTTTATACTGTTTTTCGCCTTTCCCCTCTTCTTTTTCTGCCTTTATTCTTTTGCCTTTGGGGGGCTTTGATGGATCAGAGGGTGGGAGGAACAAAACTGCTACATTTTATAGCAGTTTTCAGCATTTGGGAACACTGGAGTGAGAAATTTCCTCATTTATTAAAAATTATGTGGAGGCTATCTTGGGGATTTTTAGAAGCCATGAAAAGGGGGATGCCACTACTTGTGGCCTACAGGCCACACTTCCCCTACCCCTTTGTCTAAATATTCAAGATTTAAAAAAAAAAATCAATATAAAAGTCAAGGACATAAATTACTTCTATTTTAATCGCTTTTAAGTTATGTGTTTGTATGTATTTTAAATTAAGGCTTATTCCTAGTCCCAAGGAAGCAATGTATCTTCATTCTAATTCATGGATTTATGTGTCCAGGAAGTTCACCATTCTACCATTTAGGGCCAGAGCAGACGAGCAGGAAAAAGCGGGTTCATCCTGCATTATCTGAAAGTGGGTCAAAACCCCATTGTCTAAGACCGCCCACACCAAAGAAGGCCAGAACACTCACACACTGTCTGCATGGTGTGGCTGTGGTGAGTAGAATGTCCAGCTGGCCAATCAGGAGGCAGCTGAGGGCCAACCAATAGAATTCAAGCTGAGAGCACTCGAAAATTCCAAGTTGACAGTTGGAGTGGAGAGTTGGGAATTAGACAGTTGAAGGAAGGTGTTGTCAGGGAGTGAAGCCAGAGAAAGGGCTGTGTTTTGGGGAGTTCCTGAGGGAACTGTAATTTTGTTATTTAGAGTCTAGATGGGAGGAACTTGAAACACATACAGAACTCTAAAGAAGGGAGTTGCTGTAGTGTTCTCTTCTGAGAGATATTGTTAGCCAGTGTGGCTGAAGTATTAAAAGTGAAGTGGAAACAAATGTTATTATATGTAACCAAGCAAGCCTACAGTAGCAAGCTTTGATACAAGTTATTGTTATTCCATGCTGTTTTAAAATCTTGTTCTTATTTAAACATCACTTGGCCTACGTTTTTAAAACAAACCACACTACTAACATTTTAAAGTTTGGTGTGGGACATCATACAAAGAATAGTGTGGGTACTATACACATAAATTGGAGGCGGGGTGAGATAACGAGTTCCCACAGGACTGCCATACAAAAAGTCATGCTAAAGGTGAATGGTGGCAGGATTGATCGCCATGTAACAGTGGCATCAAGCCATGCCATGTAATTATTATTATTATTATTTGCCACCTGCCCACCATGCATGTGCACCATCATACAAACATACCACCAGTGACCTCCAGTTACTTCCCTCTTCCCACCTAGCTGCCATTCCATTGGATGCCTGCCCATATGACTGGCCACACCGTCGCACATGTAATGCACTGCCTGTACAGTGCATTGGTGCATCGGTGTGCCCAGTAAGACATTGGAAAAACTCAATCATAGAGATCCCCCCTATACACACCCCCTTCAGTTCCCTTCACTCCATGCCACCCATTGTACTATCTGGTTTGTGTATGTTGTCATTATCCATTGCATTATTGGTGATCGCCTTTTGGCTTTGCCGCAGTCCCACACTCATGCCAGGCCATTTATCTGCTAGTGCGAAGATGCACATTTTCTGCCTTGAGTCAGAATATCCCAACTTCTTTTTGCTTCTGTTTTAAGTCCTGGATTGAAGCTTCATTTTGTTTTCCATCCGCTTTCATCTCATGCATCATCTAAATCCCCCGCCTTCAAGGTGGCTGGAAGCTGCTTTATTTTGCCCATCTGTTTCACCCCTTCGAACAGGGGTCAGAAACCTATGGCCCAGGGGCCAAATCCGGCCCCCTGAGGCCTTTGGACCGGCCCCAGGCCAGTCCTGCCACTGCAGCCGCAGACCCCCACCGCTGCCACCACGTGCGTCGTGGCCGCCATTTTGTTTTCCAAAATGGCAGCTGTGACTCGTTTGTGCATGTGCAATACACCGGAAGTACTGCACATGCACGAACACGCGCAGCGCCATTTCCCCCCCCCCCCCCCTCAGCCCACGGAAGACCTGGAGACCAGCGGATTGGCCCCAGGTAAGAAGTTGCCAACCCCTGCCTTAGAAAGTGTCCATCCAAAGATAGGCATAGCTCTCTGGTGAAGAGAAAAAACTTTCTTAGTTCATGAAGAAAATAAGTGGATACCAATATTTTTTTTTTTAAAAAAAGTTGCCTTTTCCCTTTGCAGTGTTTAGTTCTTATGTTAGTGTCTCCATTAGGGCTGTATTCCAGAACCTAGAGATAACTAGACTCAATGTTCAAGACTGAACATTTGTTTTTAACTACTTTTCTCCTGTATTTCTAGCATCCCAGTTTTAAAATAATATTCTGAAGTATTTTGTGCACACATACATTGAAGGAAACAGTAGTATATCTACATTGTCTCACATTACATCTGTTTAAAAATTAAGTCCATTCTCTTTTCCAAACTAAATAGGTACAAGCGAAATGAAGAAATCTGAGAAGATGTTCAAGCAACCAAATTTGGGGACACTATCCGTGGTGCTGATTTTCTCTTTGGGGCTTCCAGAAATCTCCCTTGCATGTCCTCGTCCATGTGCCTGCTATGTTCCCACTGAAGTTCACTGCACATTTCGGTCCCTAACAGCTGTGCCTACAAGCATCTCTAAGCATGTGGAACGAATCAATCTGGGGTTTGTATTGCAGTTTTACTGTGGTGTTTTACATTCTTGGAGTATAATCTTTAGAGTTCATCCCATGTGTTATCAAATTGTAGAACTGTGCAACAGGGTTGTGATGTAATACCATAGTTATATGGATCAAAAATAAAATGCAAGACAGTATGAAGGAGCAAATAATTTTAAAAAATGTGATATACATTTGATTGACACTTTGGGAAAACTGTAAAATGCCTCCAGATTCCATTAATTTTTCCTTCAGTGCATGATCAATATGACATGTCAGTAGTAACTCTGGAGCAAATTTGCTTCTTGCCTCTACCTTGTTTCCTGTCTCCATTCTAGTTATTTCATTTTTATAGATTCATAGACTCATCAAGTTGGAAGGCACTGCAAAGGCCCTCAAGTTCAATCACCTGCCATGGAGGAATATGGAAGAACTTATTGTTATTGCACTGTAGCATGAGGGCTTCTTTCCCAAATGTAATAATGTCTGGTATGGTTTCTTTGTATTCTTTCCTTCAGAGGTCTGCTATCAGAATTGAATTTGCTTCCCTGCTTCAGAACTCATATCATTCATCTTTCTTCTGGCTTTCTTAGAAACGAGCTTATTTTTCTAATTGTAGATACACTAAATCTGGGTTATTCATGGCCCATTAAGACCTGTAGTTTTTCTCCATATCCACACCCCACCACTTTTCCTTTGCATGCTCTGATGAACGACTTCCCCTTGATCATCTTCATTTTACTGTTACTAGTGATTTTTGCTCTCCCCTTTGATCTTACTGCTCTATGTCTTGTTTAGTGGTTTGGTGGGCAATATGGCTATTCTTCTAGCCCATTAAGTTGCTCTCCAAACAACTGAGACCATTTGCTGTCTATTTGTGCACAGGATCCTTAGCCCAGCAACTCACTATTTGGAATACATGATTCCATAGAAGAATGATAGATTAGTCTTGATAGTGACTTGAACGGGACAGCAGAAAATATTACCATCCCCACACCACGGAAGACCACATGGATGGACTGGGGGTGGAACCTTAGAAAGAAGAGAGATAAGCCCTATACAGATTGCTATGTTTTCACAGGCAGCTGTAAGGGGATGTTTTCCTTCCCAACTGCTGTCCTGGCCATTAATCATGTATGGATGCCCCCTAAATTATGCAATTATATGTTATATGCATTAATAGTATTATTAATATTCTATAAAGAAAAATCTAAATGTGGTAGATGGATTTGTAATACTTAGAAAATGAGCCTCTGTGAATGAGATCAAATAGACTAAAGAGGAGGTTTACTGAGATCCAACTGAAGGTTCCTCCACTGTTTTATCTGTGGGTAAGGGATGCAGTGGCTCAAGTGGTTAAGACACTGGCTCTGTTGATGGCAAGATCGGCAGGTTGGCAGTTAGAGGCCCAGGTACTCCATGATGGGGTGACCTCCTGTCACTAGTTCCAGTTTCTGCCAGCCTAGCAGTTCAAAAGCATACAAATGCAAGTACATGAATAGGTACCACTTCAGTGGGAAGGTAAACAGCATTCTGTACAATCATGCTGGCCACATGATTACAGAGTAGTCTGGCAACACTGGCTCTTCGGCTTAGTAATGGAGATGAGCACCATCCTCTATGGTCAGACACAACTTGACAACCTTGTCGAAAGGGAATACCTTTACCTTTAGATACCATAACACTTTGGAAGTACAGTGGAACCTCTACTTACGAAATTAATCCGTTCCAACAGCCATTTCGTAAGTGGAAAATTTCGTAAGTAGAGGCAAATTTAACATTGAAATGCCCTAATCCGTTCCGCAGCGAGGCCGGGGCCGGCCTTGCTGCTCTATGGGCCTGGTCGCCGAAGCGGTTGCTTCGGCGACCAAGCCCATAGAAGGGCGAGGCCGAGGTTAAAGGGACAGTGTGTCCCTTTAGCCCAGGCCTCTTTGCTTTCTATGGGCCTGGTCGCCGAAGTGGCCAAAGCCGAAGCGGTGACCGGGCCCATAGAAGGCAAAGAGGCCTGGGTTAAAGGGACATGCGCCGTCCCTTTAACCCAGGCCTCGCTTCTCTATGGGCCTGGTCGCCAAAGCGGCGACCGAGCCCATAGACCTAAGAGGCCTGGGTTAAAGGGATGTGCGCCGTCCCTTTAACCCAGGCCTCGCTTCTCTATGGGCCCGGTCGCCAAAGCGGCGACCGAGCCCATAGACCTAAGAGGCCTGGGTTAAAGGGACGTGCGCCGCCCCTTTAACCCAGGCCTCGCTTCTCTATGGGCCCGGTCGCCAAAGCGGCGACCAGGCCCATAGAAGGCAAAGAGCCCATAGACCTAAGAGGCCTGGGTTAAAGGGATGTGCGCCGTCCCTTTAACCCAGGCCTCGCTTCTCTATGGGCCCGGTCGCCAAAGCGGCGACCAGGCCCATAGAAGGCAAAGAGGCCTGGGTTAAAGGGACGTGCGCCGCCCCTTTAACCCAGGCCTCGCTTCTCTATGGGCCCGGTCGCCAAAGCGGCGACCAGGCCCATAGAAGGCAAAGAGGCCTGGGTTAAAGGGACGTGCGCCGCCACTTTAACCCAGGCCTCGCTTCTCTATGGGCCCGGTCGCCAAAGCGGCGACCGAGCCCATAGACCTAAGAGGCCTGGGTTAAAGGGATGTGCGCCGTCCCTTTAACCCAGGCCTCGCTTCTCTATGGGCCCGGTCGCCAAAGCGGCGACCGAGCCCATAGACCTAAGAGGCCTGGGTTAAAGGGACGTGCGCCGCCCCTTTAACCCAGGCCTCGCTTCTCTATGGGCCCGGTCGCCAAAGCGGCGACCAGGCCCATAGAAGGCAAAGAGGCCTGGGTTAAAGGGACGTGCGCCGCCCCTTTAACCCAGGCCTCGCTTCTCTATGGGCCCGGTCGCCAAAGCGGCGACCAGGCCCATAGAAGGCAAAGAGGCCTGGGTTAAAGGGACGTGCGCCGCCCCTTTAACCCAGGCCTCGCTTCTCTATGGGCCCGGTCGCCAAAGCGGCGACCGAGCCCATAGACCTAAGAGGCCTGGGTTAAAGGGATGTGCGCCGTCCCTTTAACCCAGGCCTCGCTTCTCTATGGGCCCGGTCGCCAAAGCGGCGACCGAGCCCATAGACCTAAGAGGCCTGGGTTAAAGGGACGTGCGCCGTCCCTTTAACCCAGGCCTCGCTTCTCTATGGGCCCGGTCGCCAAAGCGGCGACCGAGCCCATAGACCTAAGAGGCCTGGGTTAAAGAGACGTGCGCCATCCCTTTAACCCAGGCCTCGCTTCTCTATGGGCCCGGTCGCCAAAGCGGCGACCAGGCCCATAGAAGGCAAAGAGGCCTGGGTTAAAGGGACGTGCGCCGCCCCTTTAACCCAGGCCTCGCTTCTCTATGGGCCCGGTCGCCAAAGCGGCGACCAGGCCCATAGAAGGCAAAGAGGCCTGGGTTAAAGGGACGTGCGCCGCCCCTTTAACCCAGGCCTCGCTTCTCTATGGGCCCGGTCGCCAAAGCGGCGACCAGGCCCATAGAAGGCAAAGAGGCCTGGGTTAAAGGGACGTGCGCCGTCCCTTTAACCCAGGCCTCGCTTCTCTATGGGCCTGGTCGCCAAAGCGGCGACCAGGCCCATAGAAGGCAAAGAGGCCTGGGTTAAAGGGACGTGCGCCGTCCCTTTAACCCAGGCCTCGCTTCTCTATGGGCCCGGTCGCCAAAGCGGCGACCGAGCCCATAGACCTAAGAGGCCTGGGTTAAAGGGACCTGCGCCGTCCCTTTAACCCAGGCCTCGCTTCTCTATGGGCCTGGTCGCCAAAGCGGCGACCAGGCCCATAGAAGGCAAAGAGGCCTGGGTTAAAGGGACGTGTGCCGTCCCTTTAACCCAGGCCTCGCTTCTCTATGGGCCCGGTCGCCAAAGCGGCGACCGAGCCCATAGACCTAAGAGGCCTGGGTTAAAGGGATGTGCGCCGTCCCTTTAACCCAGGCCTCGCTTCTCTATGGGCCCGGTCGCCAAAGCGGCGACCGAGCCCATAGACCTAAGAGGCCTGGGTTAAAGGGACGTGCGCCGTCCCTTTAACCCAGGCCTCGCTTCTCTATGGGCCCGGTCGCCAAAGCGGCGACCGAGCCCATAGACCTAAGAGGCCTGGGTTAAAGGGATGTGCGCCGTCCCTTTAACCCAGGCCTCGCTTCTCTATGGGCCTGGTCCCCAAAGCGGCGACCGGGCCCATAGAGAAGCGAGGCCTGGGTTAAAGGGACAGCGCGTCCCTTTAGCCCAGGCCTCTTTGCCTTCTATGGGCCTGGTCGCCAAAACGGCGACCAGGCCCATAGGAGAGCCAGGCCGGGGCTAATGGGACGGCGTGTGTCCCTTTGCCGCGGCTTGGCCCTGGCTTCCGAAGCGGACGCTTCGGAAGCCAGGGCCAAGTTGCGGGGAAAGGGACGCACGCGTCCCTCTCCCCGCGGCTCTTTCTCCTATGGCCTTGGCTTCCGAAGCGGACGCTTCGGAAGCCAGGGCCAAGCCACGGGGAGAGGGACAGCCGGGCTGTCCCTCTCCCCGCGGCTCTTTTTCCATTGGGCCGACCCTGGAAACGGGGGATGGCTCCGCTTCCAGGGTCGGCGCAAGGAAGGGCCAAAGCTGCCGGTTTTCCTTGGGCCGACCCTGGAAATGGAGCCGTCCTCCGCTTCCAGGATCGGCCGAAGGAAAGCCGGCAGCCTCGGCCTTTCCTTCGGCCGATCCTGGAAGCGGTCGGCCGCAGGAAAGCCGGCAGCCTCAGCCTTTCCTTCGGCCGATCCTGGAAGCGGAGCTGTCCTCCGTTTCCAGGGTCGGCCGAAGGAAAGCCGGCAGCCTCGGCCTTTCCTTCGGCCGATCCTGGAAGCGGAGCTGTCCTCCGTTTCCAGGGTCGGCCGAAGGAAAGCCGGCAGCCTCGGCCTTTCCTTTGGCCGATCCTGGAAGCAGAGCTGTCCTCCGCTTCCAGGGTCGGCCGAAGGAAAGCCGGCAGCCTCGGCCTTTCCGTCGGCCGATCCTGGAAGCGGGGGATGGCTCCGCTTCCAAGGTCGGCGCAAGGAAGGGCCAAGGCTGCCGGCAGTTCCTTAGGCTGGCCCTGGAAGCGGAGGTTTCCTCCACTTCCAGGACCAGCCTGAGGAACAGCTGAGGCCACGGCTGGACGGAGGCCTCCTTCCAGCCGCGGCCTTTCGTAAGTCGAAAATGCTTCGTAAGTTGAAGCAGATTTTCCCCCGAGGCGCCTTTCGTAAGTCGAAAACATCGTAAGTAGAAGCATTCGTAAGTAGAGGTTCCACTGTAGTACATAAAAACATAGTCCACTAATGCAGCAACCCAGTCTTAGTCATGTTTAGCTTTTGGTATCACAAGTCTATGGCACGTTCTACTGTTGATGTGGCAGCA
Source organism: Phrynosoma blainvillii (assembly GCA_026167975.1). Lineage (NCBI taxonomy): Eukaryota > Metazoa > Chordata > Lepidosauria > Squamata > Phrynosomatidae > Phrynosoma > Phrynosoma blainvillii. The sequence goes on along the minus strand of JANUYF010000003.1, from coordinate 230,360,017 downwards.
AGAATTGCCTCAAAAATGTTTAATCTTATAAAATGATGTACATCTTGAGCCATAACAGCATGCCAAAGTCTGTAATGACTCTAGAAGAAGATTCTGACTATGTGTGTGACCTGTTGCACATCATCGATTCTTAATATTACTTGCACATTTAGTTTCAGTCCCAGCTCCTGCTGGCTCAGGAGCCCTGGGTATTGTAGATCAAAAAAGTGACTTTTTCAAGGTCTGAATATGTTTTCACATATATATAGTTCATTCAGAGCCACTGGACATCATGTAAAGTGTCATTCCCATTGGTCAGAGTAATCTGATATATGCATGCATATTTCACTAGGGACATGAATCTTTATAAATTTCATTTTCCCAGGGAAGAATAAATAATCGTTGGCATTTCTGTTAGTGATTTATAATGGCATAGGTCAGACTTTCACTATCACAACTCACATTTATGGCTTATGTTCTGTTTCAACCTATCCAATAACAAAGATATTTCCCCAAACTCACCTTGTAAGCCACTCAGCTCCCCCCAACATAGCTATTTCCATGTTGTCTGAGAGTGTCCAAGTATTTTCTTGTAGCAGGACACAGTGCCAGGAAGTCATCAGCAGAGTGTTTAGAAGGACCCTTGGAGATCTCTTCAGATGCCTGTTGTAGTGTGATTAGTGCAGGAAACTAGCTGGACTCATCTCCATTCTTTCTCTAATCCTCTGATAACACAGAATTGGCCATGTTAGGGGGACAGCACTATTATAACGTGCATTTGGTTGAGTAGCCATAGGAGACAACTACATAGACATGTATGATATGCACACATCTCTTAATTCAGAATCTCAGCCAATATTAGCATTTTTCACCTTAACTGTGAGAAAGCCATGGCACATCTGTACAAAAAAGTGCCTTTTTTCCACAGAAAGTAGCATTTCTTTTCTGTACAGAAAATGCTTTTTAGTTTGCAGAAAAACACATGTTCAAATTTTGCACAGAATAAGGCCAAAACTGAAGGCTCTTGCCTATCTAGGATTCTTCTCATCAGGGTTCTCCAGTATTCACGAAACCTGGTCTTCAACCATTTTTTCTCAGTATTTTCAAATATTCTTTCCATCCCTGTTTTGCACCAAAGTGAAGGGCCCTAAGCAACTACCTGCCTATCAATACTCATTTCAGTAAGTTACGTTAAAGAAAAATGCAAGACTCTGGGCCTATGCAGCCATCTACCTGGTCATGAGCATCAGGGATTTGGGTGTGCCCCACATAAACCCTACACCTAGTGTCTCCACATTCCTGTTTGCTTCCTAGACCTTTTGAATGCAAAAGTCTGTCTAAGGGCCTTTACAGACTGCCAGAAAGAATGAGGCCACTTTAACTGCCCTGGCTCAGTGCTAAGGAATCATGGGAACTGTAGTTTATTAGGGCACCAGAGCTCTCTGACAGAGAAGGCTCAATGTCCCAGAAAAAAAAATACAGTTCCCATGATTCCCTAGCACTGATCCAGGACAGTTAAAGTGGCCTCAAGCTGCATTATTTCTGGCAGTCTGTAAAGGTCCAAGCCTCTGTAATCTCATTCAGTTGAACATGGTTACTGAGCTCCAATGACTGGAAACACAGTCTTATCAGTCTCCGTGTATAGTCCTACACATGAGCAAACACTCATGCATAGTGTTTCTGCTTCATTATGTGGATCAGAAACACCATAGGTACCTTGTTTTGTATTATCCATTACATTAAAGGAGGCGCCCTTATCAATGTGGTGATGTGATACTGCTTTTAACATTAAGGTGATATAAGTGGCCCAGGGAGAGCCAAGATACTCTCCTTGACAACCACAAACATTGCTTTGCTATAGCTGATTTAAAACCAGTAAGATCATTGTCTTCTTTGAATATGTCCCTTGTTTTTATTTGACACTGTTATATCACTCTCCTTAGAGGATGGCCTAATAGCAAATGTGTTAAAGTGCCTTATCTTGAAAACAGAATAATTGATCATTTTGAACATTTTTTAAAAATCTAATTTTTAAAGTAATACTTTCTCCTTTCCAATTTTCAACAAAAAGAATTTAGTAGAGCTAAATTTGTTCCAGTTAGTATATAAACAAATTAGAGCTTTGTGTGATTAATCTGTTATGATAATTTTTAATTAGTGGAGGCTGTATGTGAATTGCAATCATGTTTATATTTTTAATTTGGGGTGTTGCAGTGCCATGTAATAGTAAAAGAAAAAGACTTTTGGATAGTGAATAGTTTTTGTTTATTTAATAGCAGATTATGTTCTCTCCAATAGAAATATAGTCAAGGACTCATAAAATACAAATTTGTTTAAATGTATTGGATTGATCTGTAAAAGGACAGGTGATTACTCAATATCCATTGTGTAAGTAGCTCATAGTTCCAAGTTTCTGGATGCATGATTTTGCAATTCATGCCAACAGTTAAATGCCTAATTATGTACTATATGTGAAAATGTAGCACTATAGGTAGTAGTTGTGGTTTCCTGCTTTGAGAAATGGCTTGGCTTTCATCCATTTTAAAATGTGTTCAACAAATCTTTGTGCATTTATTGTTTCACATTTTGTTGGAATCCTTGCAGATTTTACTGTTTGCCAGTCTCCATAACATAACTGGATCCCTGCCATTGAATTATAACCCAATGTTGTGGTGGGGGGGGGGGGGGAAGAAGCCCACTCTAATTGACATTTCCATGGAATTAAGTTCCAGATGAATTGCATTTATTTTATTTTATTTTATTTTATGGCCAAAGAAGCATTAAATTGACTTTGGGAACCATATATGAAATAGCAGCTAAGGGCATATGGCCTTGTTAAAATGCTTCATTAACTTGATCAGCTTGCATATATGTTTTAAGAATAAGCCAAAAATTACCTAAAATGCAAGGTTTTCTCAGCCTAGAATGATGATTCATTGCAAAATATATTTAAATGTTTTCTTTCTAGGTTTAACAGCATCCAGACTATATCTGAAAACTCATTTGCAGGACTTGCAAAGCTGGAATTGCTCATGATTCATGGAAATGACATTCAAAATATACCCAATGGTGCCTTAAAGGATCTGACATCATTACAGGTAGAGCCATAGTACATATTTTTTAAAATAATAATAACATCAGTAATGACTTACTGCATTGTTCCCAAAGCTCAGGTGTGCATACTTGGATTCTTTTAAGATCCCTGAACTCTGTGTGAACAGAGTTGGACTGATTCCTTTCATGCTGGAGAAAGCCATATGAATGGATGGACAAAGCATGATACAGCACTGAAGATAAGCTTGTGCTTATAAATACCTATAATTTTGAAATATGTTTATTGCTGCTTTAAAAAAAACAGCAGTAGAGCAGACACTTTTATTCTTTCTGCCTCTAGAAGATCTTGCATCAGTCCCATTATTGTGGTTCTTTATTATCAGTCATCTTCTATTTTGGGGGAGCCAGCAAGCCAGATGAAGTTAGTAAAATTTTCAACAGTCCCATGAGAATCGGGGTCAAAAATTAAGTTCCACTGATTTCAATAGCACAAAAAAGGTAGCTTGGTTTTCATAGGCTGGAGCCTCTTTATTATGTTACATATGTTCTTTAGTAGTGTTGCATTCTGTTTTCTGTTTCTGCATGTTCTTTGGTTTTCTTCCCTCTTTTTCCCCCCTCTTTTTTTGTTTGTAGTCTCTAGTGCATTTGGAAACATCGAATAAATATATAATTAAAAAGGTAGGGTTGCATCCCTGTTAAAAACATTGACCTATTCATTTCCCTGATCATTTAGGTATTCAAGATAAGCTACAACAAGCTGCAGGTTATAACTGGTCAGACTCTCCAAGGGCTTTCCAGCCTAATGAGATTGCACATGGACCACAATCGCATTGAATTCATCCACCCAAATGCTTTTAATGGATTAACTTCCCTCCGACTTCTCCATTTGGAAGGAAATTTGCTCCAGCAGCTTCATCCCAACACATTTTCTACCTTTCTGGTCCTTGATTACTTCAGGCTTTCAACAATAAAACATCTCTACTTGTCTGAAAATGCCCTCAGAACACTGCCTATGGGCATTTTCCAAAAAATGCCACTCCTAGAGAATGTTTACCTTCATGGAAACCCCTGGTCCTGCGACTGTAGATTGAAATGGCTTCTTGAATGGAATGAGAAGTCAACAGGTAGGAGAAGGTCATTGTTTGTTACAATATGTGAAAAATTATCCCCCTCCCCTGAAATTTGCTGAGACATGTTGAATTCTTGCCTGGTTTTACTTACATTTGGGGTTATTGATTTATTTCTCCTTTTCCACAATTTGGTGTGCCAGTGAACAAATAAGCTAACATTCCTTCTCAACAACTCAAAACCTAATTGCGTTTTAAAAAATACAAATTTAAGCACAGAACAGGATAGAGAGAGAGAGAAATCACTAATTTGGCCAAATGGCCTTTTTACACACACAACACACACACATATACACACTAAAGCTGTCTGCTTGGTAACTGAAGGACACAAATGAATAGTTTGGATGAGGATCCTTCAGAATAGACCTCAGAAATCTAAGGCTGTATCTTAGGTTAATAAAAGGGAATTTCTGCTGTTTCATTTCCACCTTGGAAACAGTGGTTCAGTGAGGTAGCATTTCCCTCTGGACATAACAGTAGTATTCCCATCCCTTCAGATGGAAAGGTGTATTGCATCCTCTCCTGTGAAGTGTAATAAGCCAGACTTGCTGTATTTGGAGAATCGTCTCACTGTCCTAAATTGGATTTGAGACACATGCTCAAACGTTCTCCTCTAATAGAACTACTGTTTGGGAATATGGCCTGAAGCCCTTTCACACTACACATTTATAGCATTCTGGTGCCACTTAACTACAATTGATGCATCCTAAAATATAATAAAAATAATCAGAAATGAGGTTTGGAGTTTGATGGGGTACTAGAACTCTCTTGCTGGGAATTCTGAATACTTCCCTAAACTGAATTCTATAAGAAGTTGTCATGGTAACTGAAGCTGAATCAGAGTGTTATAAATGTGTAGTGTGAAAAGGCCCCAGGTATTGCCAAACGCCAGTCACCTGAAATAAATTTGAATGAAGTAAATTTTGAGAACAATTTGTTTGAATGGGAAATATCAAAGAACAGAAGTCAATTATTTTAAAAAATGCTGTGTTAGGTAATCTGAGGAATGATATGTAGAAAGCAAGAATAATCAAAAACCAAAGACTCTTTATGAGCATTCATACTTCAGTGTCTGAAATTTAATTTTTAGCTCCCGTGGTAGCAGAATTAAAGCTTTGGAAACCTAAGGTTTATCATACTTTATGGTGGATAGTACTAAATGTGATAAGGCAATACTTAGTAGAAGCAAAACCTGTCCCATTTTGCTCCATTCTTTTATCTTTAGTTGGAGTCTGATATCTACTCATATCCCTAAAAGCAGGGTCTCAGAATGAAGCAGATTTTGGACCTTTGCAGACTGCCAGAAATAGTGCAGATTGAGTCCACTTTAGATTGAGGCACTGACCTGGCTCAGTGGTAGGGAATCATGAGAATTATATTTTTTTTCTGAGACATTGAGCCTTCTCTGTCAGAGAGCTCTGGTGCCACAATAAATTACAGTTCCCATGATTCCCTAGCACTGAGCCAGGGCAGTGCCTCAATTTAAAGTGGACTCAATTTGCACTATTTCTGGCAGTCTGCAAAGGCCCTTAGTAGGCTGGCTTCTCTGCGACTTGCTTGTGAAATTAGTTGGCTGTGAATGCTATGTATTCATTCAGGGTTTTTAAAAATTAATTATATGCTATGTGATGTGTAAAATGCTTTTTTTTGTGTTTTGTTTTTTTCCCAGGTGTCCTCAAATGTAAGAAAGACAAAGCTTATGAAGAAGGCCAATTTTGCCCTAAGTGCAGCTTCCCTAAGCAATTCCAGAAGCAAGATATTCAAAATGTAAAAGATATTTCTTGCACAAAGCCTGTCATACAATCCCCACTCAAACAGAACATCAGCCTCAAGGAAGAGAAAAAAGAAGATGACAGCTCTGAGCTTTCCTTGGAAGAATTTCAGCTGTCTCCTTGGAACATTACCTTGAACCTGACTGATGAGCATGGAAACTTAGTGAATCTGAACTGTGAAATCAAAAAACCAACAGACTCAACCATAATTCAGTGGAACCAGATTTCTCCTCACGAAATTGAAGTCAACACTACCATTTCCCTGGATCTGGAATGCCTAATGAGCCGAGACAACTATGAAAAATTGTGGAAGCTTATTGCTTATTACAGTGAAGTGCCTGTCAAGTTAGAAAGGGAGGACATACTCAGTTATGAGCCAAAATTAAGCTATCATTACAAGCAAGGTTCTGATTATGATGCCCTTTACTACACAGGTGTCAAAGGGAGAATCCTTGCTGAGCCTGCCTGGGTGATGCAACCATTGATCCACATCCAGTTAAACAGACGCCAGAGCACAGGGGAAAAAGTAGTGCTCTCTTTTACTACCAGAGTTTCTCAGACATTTCAGACGCAAGAAAACAGACAGCAGAGAAACAGCTGGGTTATGATAGAGCACGACCAGCACACAAGGGCAGCTCAGAGTGTAGTAGAAGGTTCAGATACTCAGCTCAGCTGCAATGTGAAAGCCTCAGAAAGCCCTTCCATCAAGTGGATGCTTCCAGATGGGACTAAACTGAAGGCTCCATTCAAAATGGAAGACAGCAGGTATTCTGTCCTCAGCAGTGGTCAGTTAGTCATGAGATCAGTGTCCTATGCTGACTCAGGTGTATACCACTGTGTTGCTCAAGTGAGAAATGATGTAGACACAATGTCCTACAGAGTTCAGGTGCAGCCTCCAGTCATTCAGCCACCTGACTCTGAGACAACAAAAGTCGAAAAAAAAGTTGGGGATTCCATACTTTTGCCTTGTAATGCAGTTGCAATACCAGATGCACACCTAAGTTGGATACTCCCAAACAGTCATGTTCTTCATGATTTATCCAACTCATCCAATGGATACCTGTTACACAATGGCACATTGCTAATTCCACACAGCCATGTGAAGGACAGTGGCTACTACAGGTGTGTGGCTATCAATCAACAAGGATCAGACCAATTCTCTATTAAAGTAACAGTCAATAAAATGATATCTGATAGATCCCTCAAAAGGGCAAAATTTAAAAAGCACCCTGGTTCAAGGATCTCTGTGAAAGCAAGGGGACAGACTATAGAAGATGATGAGGGATCTGGTGATGAAGAATCTGATACTCCAAGCAAGAGACTCCATCTGAAGGAGCATGAGGTATCCTTTAAACAAAAGAATGAGCATGTTATTCCTGCCCAAATTAAAAAGAATAAAAAAGGAAAACGCAAAATGAAATTGTGGAAAGGCATGGATAGGACTGAAGAGATCAATGTTGCAGAGGGTCGTAGGGTATTTGAATCTCGAAGGAGAATAAATATGGCAAACAAACAAATTAATCCCCAATATTGGGCCAACATTTTGGCAAAAGTCCGTGGGAAAAATCTTTCTAGAACAACAGCAGCAACAGAGCTTCCTTTAAGAACAACAACAGAGGCTCCATTTACACATCAAACCTCAAGGGTTCCTACTCCTCCTATTGCCAGCCCTCCACTAAATACTGCTGAGGAAGTTAATGAAAATGAGTCTTCTGCAGATATGTCACATCTGACTGAGGCAGAACTATTCTTAGTCACCTTTCCCCCCATTATTAATGCTCATGATAACCATCAGGAAAAAACACATTATCCAGCAGTGAGTACCATGTATTCTGTACAACATGAACCTTCCAGCATTGCAAAAAGTCTGTACAGGGTGGAATCATCTATCACAAATGATAATCAGTTTTCTCAAAATGGACAGACCCAGACTTGGGATCACAGTGAAGTGAAGACAGATCAGGAAAAATCAGCAGAACTGGAAATCATAGATGATTTTACTTCAGATGAAGAAACTATAACCAGCTTGCCTTATATTCAAAGCCCTTTGGTAACAATAGGTAGTGGAGATAAAACTACACAGTATGAATTCTCTTTAGATTTATCATCAGTACCATCTTCCCTTGCAAAAGCCCATGTCTCTGAAAGCTCAGAAACATATTTCCAACAAAAGAAAATAAATGAACTAGACACCACTGCAATCTCTGTACAGTCACCAGTTAATGATGTTAATTTGAAAGCCACTACTCCCTCACTTACTTCTGCCGCTCCAGTGATAGAGTCTGTTCTTAAAGAAAGTAGTAAAATAGATCATCAGCAAGTAAGAATTTCTTCAGATCCATTTGGGGTTTCTGAAAGTCCAATCCTTGAAAATGCAAATGCTCAAAAACCAGAATCCACTTTTACTCTAGAAAGAACCACCAGTCCATTCAAAAAGAAAGAATGGATAATGACTACCATTGCTACTGACAAGGTGACCACTGTCTCCATGATTACAGCATCTGAAAGAAAAATAACTGTTTCTGAATCACAGGTTATTCAGCATCCCCGAAGGCGAACATATGGGAGAAAGAGATTTAGACCAAATAGGTTCAGGAGACCAAAGCTTATCCTCCCTACTGCCATTACTGTCAAGGAAATACCTTTCATTCAAAAAATGTCTAAACTAGAACCTGTAACACAAAGTGCACAACGTTCCACTTTTAGGGACCATCAGAAACCTGATGGTGAAACACAACAAGCAAATGAATATGAACCTTTAGAAGTCAGTTCTTCATTAACTACAACTGTTACTTCTTTACAAAGCTCCACCAAGGCCCGAGACACTGAAGCACCTTCAGTTCAGCACCTTTTTACTTCATTGCCTAACATACCTGTAACTCTTTCTAATGGTGTCAAGGACCCAAATATTCACCTCATGGTAACAACACAGGATCCTACAACTACAACACCCATGGAAGAATTATATTTATTTAATCACTCAGAGGAGGTGCTTACAACACCTACAAACAATGAATTAATCAAAGTTTTGGAAGATAATACCATTAGAGCAAATAGTGAAATCATGAAGGCACATAAAACAAGAACTTCAGCACCTATACAGAGTTTCACTAGCTCATTGTCACCTTCTGACTTGAGTCCCTCAATGATTCCAAAATTTGCTGAAGAGTCTCTTCCTTTTGGCTCATCAGATAATGTATTTAATCCAAGAGTAGCTCTGTCAAAACCTCCTACTGTACAATACATGACTACAATTAAGAGCACAGAGGAGTATCTTAAGACTCCTCCAAATGCAGATGAAGTGCATAATGTTTCAGAAACTCCACCAGTGACCACATTTGAAACATCTTCTCATCAGAGAGAAACAATAACTTTATCTCATTATAGTACTATGGATGATCACCTTTTCATACCTACTGAAATGAAAGAAATCATTAATCCTTGGCAAAGCAGGATATCCATACTCCCGTCTTCAAAGGAAAGTATTACTCAGTTACATGATCATCATGATAAAAGTGCTGTATACAGAAATGAAAAAAATGACCCCCCTGCATCTATACCTTTAGCCACTACTCATCTTCCATTAGTCCAGAGCAGTCTTACTTTGTCTGATCATTCTGCTATGAAGAAAAATTACACATCTGGCAAACCAGCACACCCAGACAACAAAGGATCTACTGCTGACAATATTAAAGTCAAACTTAGCTCAAGGGAAAATGAACTTTCAACTTTCCACACAAACCACAACAGAATCACTACACAGCAAAAGAAGGAGCAATTGAAAGAACCATATGGTGGTAGATCATACAACAACCTCAGTCCAAATATTCCTAGACAGCCAATTGGAATGATACCCATTTTGAATCAGCCACCTGTTTATGTACCTCCAAAACATATTCCTGCAAGGGGAACCATGAAAGCTCCGTATCTTATGGTGCCAGGCCTATTTCACCATTTTGTGACTCAGCAGGTCCCTCTTCGCTACACCAATAAACCTGAGATTACAGCATATGCAGCACAAACCACACAGGACAGAAAAAACTCTTCATACACAGAGACATTCCCCACCACAACAGCGGCACTGTTATACAGACCTAAGGTGCATACTCCAAGCAGATATGGGAACCAGGGTGAAAGCCGATACACTATTCACTCTAGGGTTTTTGCCAGTAACTACCTTCCTGAAATCAAAGATAAGCCTGGAAGAACAATAAATCAAGCTGTGCCACACTTTTCCAATTCCAGAATGCCATTCCTGATTAATAGGACCAGGGTGTTCCAACACTTAGGAGTAAACTCTAAACCAGTGGTTCCTAATATGCGTGCCACAATGAGCACCACTGAGAAGAAATTTTTCCCACCAACCAGGACTATAACACAGAATACTCCTCTAAAAGTCACAGCAATGCCAGCACCTCCCATTTCCTTGGTTACTGTGCTATCAACTGCAGTTGTCACACCTACATTCCTCACTCCAAGCACTAGATCTCAGACAACTTCAAGCACACCATCTTCCAGAAACATTCATCATCATAATCCAAATGTATTGTTTGTGCCTAAACTGGGAGGAGTTAGACCACTGAATTCCAGCATCATACAACCTTCCACACAATTCAGAACAAAAGGAGAAAAACCTAAGATAATAACCAAAAAGGCAAGCACTTTATCCATCCTTGCTGAGTCAGATGCTATTATCCCATGTGATGCCACAGGAGATCCCAAGCCACTCCTCTCCTGGACAAAAATCTCCACAGGTAGGTTTTTTGATGCAGACACAGTAGGACATAAAGGTCATCTGTTCCATTCCTTTCTCCACTCCTGCAAAGACAGTGTGCTTTATTTAAAATAAACCCTGTATTTAACAATTTATTCTGTCACAGCTCTTCATTAATCCAGGAAGAGAGCCAAGCATGCAAGTATCCTTTGTGTATTTCTCATGCAGAATACAGATATATATTAAGATTACCATTCCCATCTGTACTGTGATGCTTACTTAAGCCCTGGCAAATAGTTGAGCAAGGGGTAGGCAACCTGGCACCCTTTAGATGTTATAGACTGAAGTTTCTCTAAGCCTCAGCCTGCATGGCTAATGGTCAGAAGATAATCCTCATTAGGTAGATAAAGAACTTGTTTCAAGTAAGCTCTGGGACACACACACATACTGGCTGAGAGTTGCAGTGTTTTGAAGGCTCCACATTTTGTTTTTCCTGAAACCACTGAAAATCCCACTGTTAACAGATGGGGCCAACCTACTGACAGACAGAATGTGTTACTACTACTTCCCTCCATCAAGGGGTGGAGGGAGGAACTTTGTTGACACTTTTTTTTGTCTCAGCTGAGGTTTTTTTTGTATGTCATTATACACGTCAAGTGACTGACAGTAAGGGCATTTTTAATAACATTACAAGTTAAAATGCCATGAAATGTTTACCTTGTGGGTCTAGTTCTTTGTTAATTTTTCAGCAAAACATGATTATGGGGGGGAGGGGGGACGGGGACTAAAATATCCTGTCCAGGTGGATTAAGATTAAAGAAACTGTAGTCTGGAATATATTGACTTCCATACTCTGTGACAAGATACTCTTTCTTTATTTCTTTCAAGAAAATAGGAAAGCACAATTGCATCCACAGTTACTAAGCATTATCAGGTGACTACATGGATTTAGTTTTTATCTCTACATGCCTCTTAGTTTCTACATAGGTATTTCTATGCAATCAGAGTTTCTGGGTTGTTTTCAATATGTAAAGGCTGTTTAGAAAAAGGGGGAAAAATAAACACCAACTCTCTCCCTCCCCCCCCCCTCCCCCCATCTGTTGAATCTTGCAGGAGCATTGATGACAGCCAACACAAGGATACAACGTTTTGAAGTCCTGAAAAATGGTACATTCATTATCCACAATGTTCAGCTTCAGGACCGTGGACAGTATTTGTGCACTGCTCAGAACCTGCATGGCACTGATAAAATGATTGTCTTACTGACTGTCTTAGCCCAGCAGCCCAAAATGCTGGGTCCACGCTTCAGAGATGTAACTGTTTATTTTGGAGAAAAAGTGACCATGGATTGCCAAGCTAATGGAATCCCAAACCCACACATTTCTTGGATTTTTCCAGACAGGAAAATATTACAGACTGTGAGTACCACTGAGGGAAGAGTGATGTTATATGAAAACCGAACCTTGTCTCTCAAAGACACCAACTTCTCAGACCGGGGAGTTTACAAGTGCATAGCCAGCAACGCTGCAGGAGCTGACAGTATTGCTGTAAGGCTTCACATAGCTGCTTTGCCACCAATTATTCAGCAGGAGAAAGTGGAAAACATTTCCCTCAGTGTGGGGGCGAATATTAACATTCACTGTAGTGCCAAAGCAGCTCCTTTGCCTGCCATCCGTTGGGTGCTTTTTGATGGAACACAGATCCGAACCTCCCAATTTGTCCATGGCAATCTGTTTGTTTTTCCAAATGGAACCCTTTACATACGCAATGTCTCACCCAAAGACAGCGGGAGCTACGAATGCATTGCAGCCAATATGGTTGGTGCTGCCAGGAGAACTGTATGGCTGAATGTAAAAAAACAGTCCACAAATGCCAAGATCACTGGGAGTTCTCCACAGAGAACAGATGTGACATATGGTAGTGCCTTGCGACTGGATTGCAGTGCATCCGGAGACCCCTGGCCACGAATACTCTGGAGGCTTCCTTCAAAAAAGATGGTGGATTCTCTACATAGGTGAGAGAAATTTTAAAAAAATTTAATCTATGAAATGAACTCTCTTGTAATATAGCTTCGAGAATCCCCCAGCCAGCTTTGCCAATGTCCCAGCTGGATGATTCTGGATCATGCAATGGGGACAAAAAGGTAATTTTTCCAAGCTCTGGGAGAAAAAAAATTACTATTGCTTGTCAGCATGCCATACCTGTTATTTAAAATTTTACACAACTCTACATGTTTGCATAATCCCTTGTCATTCCAAATATATTTGGTTCATGCTCTTTGATTAGAAAATAATGGGCAGTTCAATGTCTGTGTTTGTGTGTTCATGCATGAATGTGTGTGGCCACAGGTGTAATACACACAGTTTCAGAATGAAAATTCAACAGCACTAGTAGTATTACACTTCTTGTAGCATTTCACTTTCCTTCCATATGGCATTGCAGTGGCACATTTAGGCTTCAGTGTTTGATATTCTACCCATGTTTCTTTAAAATTAAGTCCCAAGGAGGCAGGTGGTCTAGCAAGAATTATATAATTACAGCTGAATACTATTTGTTTGCTTATTTATAGTTTGCCAAAGAATCTTAGGGTTTCTTATATGGTTATCAGAGATTTCCCTCTTAGAAGATTAGTAATAGTGAAAAGTATTCCTACCTCACCATTATTTCTCTTCTATGTACATTCGTGGGGTTGTGTTTGTTGTGTTATACAGAATGCTGTTTCTGAAGCAACTCTTAAGACTTAAGATGACATGCTAACTATGCACCCTATGAAATGAATATGTAGGAATGCACTACAATGCAAAGCACTACATAGAACCAGAGCAATGTGGAAACAGTTGCCTAAAAACAGAGAATTTGAAAATGGCAATACTGACCAGTATATATCTCAAAGTAAGCCCTGTGAAGGTCAAAGATTGTGAATTCAAAGCAAATATGTGGAATAGTACTAATGAAGAAATTTTGTTAATTCAAAGCAAATATGTGGAATAGTACTAATGAAGAAATTAGAGAGGAGATAAAATTTACCCACATATCTTAACTATATAGATAAACCAACACAATAAAAAGCATCCTCAGGCCAAATCCTCTTCTGTGTGACCAACTCTCCCTGAGTTAAAGATTGTCCTATTGGTTACAGGGAAGGTAGCTATGAACTGCACACTTATAATGTGGAGCCTTAAACCTGATTTGTGTTAGTTGGATTGTGACCACATTTTCTGGAGCGGCAGTATGAGCTTTGTTATGTGTGCATGTATATATTTAGCTAAATGCCTGGGTTTTTATTAAAGTGACTATTTTTATTAGTAATATAAATATAATAATGTATTGTATTCCAAGATGTTCAAGTGTTCCAAGAGGTTTGGCTTTGATTTGTAGTAGTACTAAGATTTCTTTACATTATGTTGGACCTGGCAATGCTCTTTTAAAACATATGTTGCCTTATGTAAAAATGATTCACCTTTAGTAACGACAATATATTTACTAATATAAGGTGAACAATTTGTAGGGGGGGAAATAAGTTAGTTATTAAGTACTGTACATTGTGTTTTATGGATAAAGCCAGTTGATTATATACTTGTAGTCATTTAATGGCTGGCATCCTGTATGGCTCAGGATAGCATAGTACTTCATCATGTGGAAATAATAATAATAATAATAATAATAATAATAATAATAATAATAAATTTTATTTTTAACCCGCCCCTCAGCAAGGCAATTGAGGCGGCGTACAAAGTTAAAACAAGACAGCAGTTAAAACAATTCCATCCCCCCCAATCCCTAACCCACCCACCCCATAATAGTCGAATTAAACTAGTAAAATAATTAAAATACCAAATAAATCAACAACAATAATTAAAACATGAAAACAAACAGTGGTGTCAGGGAGCAGTAACCATCCAAACTCTGATAGGGGCGAGAGAGTCATTCTGGGAAGGCCTGTTGGAAGAGATCCGTCTTTACTGCTTTTTTAAAGCAGTCAAGAGTGGTAATAAGACGGATCTCATCTGACAGGCCATTCCATAATCTTGGAGTGGTGGCAGAGAAGGCCCTCTGGGAGGTCTGCGACAGCCTAGTTTTTATGGGTTGTAGCAGGTTCCTCCCAGAAGACCGAAGTGCGTGGGGGGATCATACGGGAAGAGGCGGTCCCGAAGATAAGTTGGACCCAAGCCATGTAGGACTTTAAAGGTCAAAACCAACACCATGTACTGCGCCCGGAAACTAATCGGCAGCCAGTGGAGAGATTTCAGCACAGGTGTTATGTGCTCTCTCCTAGATGTTCCCGTGACCAACCTGGTTGCTATATTTTAAACCAATTGAAGTTTCAGGGTTAGGCACGAGGATAGCCCCATGTAGAGTGTGTTACAGAAGTCCAAACATGAGGTTACCAGAGCGTGTACCACAGTTTCAAGATCCCTAATCTCCAGGAAAGGGCACAGCTGGCATATCAGCCAAAGCTGATAACAAGCACTCCTGACCGTTGCATTCACCTGACTAGTCATGTGAAGCGACGAATCTAGGAGTACCCCCAGACTGCGAACACAGTCCTTGGAGGAGAGTGTGACTCCATCCAGGACTGGGAGTTGTATTCCCAAACCTGGTTTCAGACCCATCACTGTTAGTACCTCCGTTTTGTCTGGATTCAGTCTCAGTCTGTTTTCCCTCATGCAATCCATTACCGCCTTAAGACAATCATTGAGAGGAGAGATGCCATCTGAGGTCTGGACAGACGATCTGGTCATGGAGAGGTATATCTGGGTGTCATCAGCATACTGAAGACACCGTGCTCCAGGCCTCCGAATGATCTCTCCCAACGGCTTCATATAGATATTAAATAGCATCGGGGACAGGATGGCGCCCTGAGGGATGCCACAATTAAGCTCTATTCTAGAAGAGCAACTGTCCCCGAGCCTCACCCTCTGAGATCTGCCTGAGAGGAAGGAACGGAACCACTGCAAAGCAGTGCCTCCGATTCCTAACTCTCTCAGGCAATCCACGAGGATGGAGTGGTCTATTGTATCAAAGGCCACTAAGAGGTCTAAGAGCACCAGCAGGGTAACACTACCCCTGTTGATACTCAAGCAGAGGTCGTCAGCCAGAGCAACCATGGCAGTCTGAACTCCATATCCTGTCCTGAAGCTGGTTTGAAATGGATCGAGATAATTGGTTTCATCGAAGACAACTTGGAGTTGGGAAGCAACTGCCCTCTCGATCACCTTGCTTAAGAAGGGAAGCAAGGAGACCGGTCTATAGTTATTCCTGTCCATGGGGTCCAGGGAAGGCTTTTTCAGGAGGGGCTTAACCACCGCCTCCTTTAAACAGGATGGAACAATGCCTTCCCTGAATGACGCGTTGATAGTATCCCAAAGGAATACCCTCAACGTGCCCCCCCCCCCCGGACAACCAGCCCTGATGGACAAGGATATAGAGGGCAGGTCGTCTTCCTCACTCTACCAAGGAGCTTGTCCACGTCATCGGTACTCACAGATTGAAGCTGATCCAGTAAAATGCCATCAACAGAGTTGCTAGATGCCTCACCTACGGATTCTGTCAAAACACTGGCGTCCAGGTCGGCTCTTATTTGAGAGATTTTATCTGTAAAGTAGATGTTGAAAGCATCACAGCAGGCTGCTGTAGGGTTAAGTAAAGGTTTCTGCACATGAGGTACCTGTGTCAGTTCCCCCACCACCCTAAACAGCTCTGCTGGACGAGACTCTGCAGACGCAATGCGTGCAGAGGAGAAAAGTCTCTGCGCTGCACGCAGTGCCTCCCAATAGGAATCAAGATGTTTCCTATGGCGAGTTCTGTCGGATAAGAGCTGAGTCTTTCACCATTCGTGCTCTAGTTGTTGTCCAGCTCGCTTCATCCTCCTAAGCTCCTCTGTATACTAGGGTTTGTGATTAAGAGCGGGCTGGAAAGGACGCTTGGGAGTGATTGTGTCAATGACGTTGGTGAGATCGGTGTTCCAGGTATTAAGCAAGGCTACGACACAATCACCGGCGTTACCAACCATTAAACTTTCTAAGGCTTTCTGGAAGCCAATTGGTTCCATTAGCCTTCGAGGGCAGACCATCCTAATAGGTCCACCACCCCCGGTGGGGCAGAGTGGCTCTTAGTTCCATCTTGACCAGGAAATGATCTGTCCATGACAAAGCAGAGGTTTTGATAACTTCTACCCACGGATATTCCTGTTCCGTACTAAAGACTGCATCGAGGGTATGACCAGCACAATGTGTGGGTCCGACAACCAGTTGGGATAGGCCCATGCTTGTCATGGTTTCCTTGAACTCCCGAGCCGCGACAGTTAGATTTGACAAACTGGTCTCGAGTGGGATGTTGAAGTCGCTCAGAACCAGAAGTCTGAGTGATTCCAAAGCAACTCTGAGACCAGCTGCGTCAGCTCGGTTAGGGAGTCTGTTAAGCAACTACACTACAGATGGCCATTCATTGCCCCCTGGCTGGTATTCCCAGGATTATGGTTCACCCCCTCTGTAAATCCACTGCAACCCCCCCCCCCCCCCCACGGACATTGTGGGTCTGTTGGAGAGCAAGGAGAGATTAATCTGGCTATGTCCCTGTAGCTAAATGCAAACTGGGGGCCTCCTGAGGTTTCAGTGAACAGTATAATCATTGCACATCTGGCTTCAATCTCCTCTCACAATCCACCATGCCTAAGGCTAGAGGGAGAAAGCCATTCACCTCCTAATTGACAAAACAACAAAAAATTGTATGCAGGTATAATGTGCACTTATGTCTGTGTATACTGCTAAGAGGATATCAGCTAATGTGTTCTTATTACATGTAGAAACCACAGAGAGGTATATTAGGTAGGCTATGGTAAGAATTTTGTTCTCTTTGGGGATAAACTGAGCTAATTGGGCTTTTAGTTATTTCACAAGGATTTTATGATATTTTTCTACGAAGTTAGCATGGAATTACACTTGCCCCTCTGTGTTTGTGGGGGATCCATTCCGGACCACCCACCCATCCCCACGAATGGCTTGAATGGTTTGTGCCCCTGCGTGTGGCATGGGCACATGCACCATTTTATCGAATGGAGCTCGCCCCTCCATGAAGAATCAAGATCACGGACTTCAAGTCTGTGAAAACAGCGGGGCAAGTGTATATGCTAACAGAAAATCTGAGGTTGCTATGGAAAACAGCATCTCTATTTTGTATTCTCCCCATCCTACTTCACATATAGTGAAATCTCCATTTAATATGATGTTGTCATGTGTTGCATTCCAGAGGCCCTACATCCTGTGGATGTACTGGCATCATGGGCTGCCATTAGTGAGGGTGGGAAAGCTCATGGTGTGATAGTGTCACATCATGTGTTTGATTATCTTAGACCTTCCAGGGCAGAACTGGATGTCCTTATCTCTGATAGCCCTTTGTCTTACAAAATATCTAAATTTTAGACTGTTAGGCCATGCCCCCTTCTTGGAAAGTTCAAAATGCAGGCTGTTGTCTTGATATTATGTAAGTATATGTGCATGCATACATATGCACACAGACAGAGTGCATCAGTACATAGCATAATGCCACTTTATTAGCATGATCTCACTATCATAGAAAGGTTATCTGCTAAAAGAGAGTGTAGTGGTTAGCTGAAGAGACCAGAAATTACATTGGAAATAGGCACAGAGGAACACAGTAAACCGACAAGCAGGACCACTAATATAGGAGTTTTCAAGAATCCCTTTCCCCCTGGACAGAGTGGCTCAGGAAATAAACTATATCTCAGAGTGCATCTGCACTGTGGAAATAATGCAGTTTGATGCCAATTTCATTGTCATGGCTCCATCCTACAGAATCCTGGGATTTGTAGTTTTGTGAGGCACCACAATGTTTTGGCAGAGAAGGCTAAAGACCTTGTAAAATTACAAATCTTGGGATTCCATAGGCTGGACTTATAACACTTAAAGTGGTGTCAAACTGTTTTATTTCTACAGTGTAGCTGCACCCTCAAAGTCATCAGTCCAATTCCAGAGTTTTTATTTCACACAGGAGCAGGTCTTTTGTCAAACTAATAGACTGCTGGCTCTCATGTCACTGAGATGGTGAAGGTAGTCTGTGTTTTTGTCCACACTTTAAAAATGAAATCCAGCATGCTAAACCTATTTTAGGAATAAGGTCCCACAATATGGATACCTCCTTCAGTTGAAACTAAAAGCCTGAGTTTATTCATTGCCCCTTAGAATGGAAGCCACTAAATGGGTCTTGTTTATTCAAGTCTAAGCCATCCGAACATTACAACAGGGATAGTTCAGAACAATACAGTAGGCTCTCCATGTTTGCTGTGGTTAGTGGTGCAGTAAAAGTGAAAAAAATGCAAATAAAAAAAACACTTTTATTTACCTGAGAGAACACCTCTCAAGGCATCCCTAGGTCCTCCAGTATAACTCTATGGCCAACTTCCTATAGAGTCACACTGGAGGACCCAGAGATTCCTGTAGAGAACGTATTCATCAAATCTGCAAATAATCAAATCCTCAAAAGTTAAAGCTGCACATATAGAAGGCCAATTGTTGCAAACACATCCCCCTCCTGTAGCTTTTCTTTTTCCTTTTTTCAGCTACGATCAGAAGGAACAGAGAGCCCTGAGAGGGTGGCAAATGGTAGGACCATCCCTGCTAATCAAAAAGTGCTGGCATGTTAATTGTGAACTAATGGAACCAGGATTATTATTCCTTCAGGCTTCAGATAGGTTAACTATGAACTAATGGAACCAGGATTATTCTTTCAGGCTTCAGATAAGTAGCAAAAAGGACGAGGCTGATCTCATGAAATAAATTTTGTTGGGAAGAAAATCATGTGGGACTTAACAGATGGCTTCTGTAGGAATATGCTTCAGTGTTGCAGCCTTTTTGTTACCTCTCTGATCATGATGAGCCTATGCAAAAAATCAGTGTTCTGCCAAACTGGAGGCAGAAAGTTGTCCCACCCTTCCTTTCTGCATCAAATCGTTTTTCCAATTGAAGTAGCTTCAAATACTGTGTGTATCCTAGGTTTAGGAAAGAATGAAAACTTCTTACTTTCATAGTACAGGAATGGGTCACAGGGTCAGCTCTACTTTTAAGCAGGGTGAAACAGTTGTCTCAGGCAGCAGATGCTAGGAGGCAGTGGCATCTCTAGGGTTGGTGTCACCCGGTGCAGTAACTCATGGTGTCACCCCCCATTGACTTCTCCCATTTCACAACACACAGAATCCTTAGTAATGCTTTTTGCACTAATGTTACTCGTAAACTGTAATTCCTATATACCACTGAATGTAATGCTAATAGTTGTGATATAAACAACTAGCAAAATTAATATTAAACCTTCAAATTACAATATCAAACATACAGCCTAGATGTATTTACATATATATAGTGAACATTTATTATGTTTTTAAATAAAATTTAAAGGAATATTTTTTTAAAAAAATCAATTGTTTTAAAAAATTACAATTTTGAAATTTGACATTTTAATTTTAAAAATTTTTGGAGCCTCTCCTTTCTCCTTCCACTGAGCTTCCCACAATCTCTTAAAGCATTTTAAAGGGAAGCAGATGAATGCCACAGCCCATTTCTACCAAAAGGTAGGTGTTTGAGGAAAAGTGGTGTCACCCCCCTTAGGGTGTCACCTGGTGCAGTCCGCAACCCCTAGTGATGCCACTGCTAGGAGGTGGGAGCAAAGTGTTTTAGGAGAGAGCTGTTGGCCATGGGGAATGCTATGCATCCCATAAGGGAGCCTCTGTCTTTGGGTACAGAAGGGTATACTGTCCCTTTCTCAGTGCTGAAGAAAATCCAATTGCCAGTCAAGATGGCTTTTTAAATATGGAATTGTAGGTGACATGTCCTCCTTTGCTTCGGTCACCAAAATGTCCTGAGGCCAGCCTTATCCATAATTCCTAATGGACCATGTGCTTTAGGTGCAGATGGTCCCATGCTCACTAGATAGCGTCTCCAAGATAATAGAATCCTGGAATCAGAGCCAGGAAAGATATTTTCCTAAAGCCTTAGAGAAATGCTGTCAGCTAGAGACCAAATACACAGTTAGACCAAATACACCTTCACTTCTACATTTGGCTAGCTGTGCCTTATTGTACATTTGAAGGGGAACATATGAAGGGTATGGGTGTGGAGTTTTCCAAAGTATGAAACATTGGTTTTGTCTTCCCACATCTGAAAATAATGGGAAGAGAAGTGGTTCCAGGTTCAGGGATGGCTTGAGTGGACAGATATTCTTACATGATCAACATCCAAGGCAAACATCTCAATTGCCAAAAGGGCAGAACAACCTTACATAATGGCATTGGATGTTTATAGTCGTTTAAAACAGATTGATCATACAGCTTATTATTGCAGAGGGGATTATACCCTCTTCCATTAAGTACCTCGGCTGTGTAAACTTCTTAAATTAGTTCATGTAAATATGTCACAGTGGAAGTAGAACATTCATTTTCTTTTCTCAAAGATGTCACGATCCACTTTTAGGTTATTTTCAGTTCAATTCAATATATGTTTACTCAAATGTAGATCCTATGGAGTTCAACATCCAGGTAAGCATGCATCTCAGTGTAGTCTGACTATGGTTAATGTATACAAATATGTTCCCTGTTTAATAAGAGAGGAAAGACTGGATTGCTTATAACCAAAGCAATGTTATTCTCTATGGAATAACATTTCATCATTAATAAATGTGTGTGTATCTTGTCATATGGAATATATTGTCAATATCCTGCTCATCTTATAAACATATCTACCCAGGCTCATAAGCATGGTAGTTCTCTATAGGATGTGTATATATATGAGGATTTATTTAATTTTTTGCAGTCCCATGTCTGACTGTAGTGTAGATTTCTGTAAATAAAATCTAGAACTTCAGAAGAGAAGCTTAAAGCAAACAAAAACATCCTTCTATTAAATAAAGTTAATTTCAGAATGCAATTGTTTGTCTGGAAATGAAGATAATTATTTCTGTTTGTTTTTTGGCTCAAAGTATGACTTATGAACATAAACTTACAGCATATGTTTTGTTTTATTTTTCCCTCCCCTAAATTAGTTTGGACAGCAGAATCAAGGTATTTGGAAATGGAACTTTGGTTGTCCATTCTGTCACTGACAAAGATGCAGGAGACTATTTGTGTGTGGCCCGCAATAAGATCGGTGATGACTATGTAGTTCTCAAAGTAAATGTGATGATGAAACCTGCCAAAATAGAACACAAGAATGAAAATAATCACAAAGTGATCTATGGAGGAGACCTGAAAGTTGACTGTGTGGCCACAGGCCTACCAAACCCTGAGATCTCCTGGAGTCTTCCAGATGGCAGCATGATCAACACCTTCATGCAATCAGATGACAGTGGAAGCCGAACAAAGAGATATGTGGTGTTCAACAATGGGACGCTTTACTTTAATGATGTAGGGCTGAGAGAAGAAGGAGACTACACCTGTTATGCTGAGAACCAGATAGGTAAAGATGAGATGAAAGTGCGAGTCAAAGTCGTGGCTGAACCTGCCATAATAAAGAATAAAACCTACACAGTGCTCACCATCCCTTATGGGGATGTGGTGTCTGTAGAATGTGAAGCCAAAGGGGAGCCCACGCCAAAAGTGATCTGGTTGTCTCCAAGCAACAGGCCTATCCCACTTCTCTCAGATAAATATCAGGTGTACAGAGATGGGACACTTCTCATACAGAAAGTCCAAAGATCTGACAGTGGCAACTATACATGTGTAGCCAGGAACAGTGCTGGAGAAGATCGGAAAGTTGTCTGGCTCCATGTCAATGTTCAGCCTCCCAGAATCAATGGGCATCTCAGCACAATCACTTCTATTAAAGAAATGGCTCTGAGAGACAGCCGAAAACTAATTGACTGTAAAGCAGAAGGTATCCCATCTCCACGGGTCATGTGGGCTTTCCCAGAAGGAGTCATCCTGCCTGCCCCTTATTATGGGAACAGAATCACTGTGCACCGCAATGGCACACTGGATATCCGTGGTGTGAGACAGACAGATTCAGTGCAGCTAGTGTGCATTGGCAGGAATGAAGGGGGAGAGGCCAGGCTGATTGTGCAGCTTCAGGTCATGGACCATGTGGAGAAACCTACCTTCAGGGATCCTACCACTGAAAGGATCACTGCTGCAGCAGGTCACAGCATCAACCTGAACTGCTCAGTCCAAGGGAACCCTCATCCTAGCACAACCTGGATCCTTCCCAATGGCACTGAACTGCAGAAGGGCAGCCATTTACAGAGGTTTTACCACAAAAGGGATGGCATCCTGCACATCAGTGCCCTGTCTGCAGCAGATGCTGGGACTTACCGCTGCACAGCTCAGAACTCTGGGGGCTATGTTGAGAGGGTGGTCTTCCTCAAAGTGGGGCTGAAACCAGAAATCAGCAATCAATATAACAACCTGGTGAGCATCATTAATGGGGAGACCCTGCAGCTTCATTGTATCACTCAACCTAGTCAGCAGGCTCGCATCACCTGGACTCTGCCCAATGGGATGGTGTTGGATGGTCCCCAGACTCTTGGTAGGTTCTCCCTATCAGAGAATGGTTCTCTTACTGTGCGTGAGGCATCTGTCTTTGACCGAGGAACTTACCTGTGCAAGGTGGTGACCGAATACGGCTCTTCCCTGATGAATGTTCCAGTGATTGTGATAGCCTACCCACCCAGAATCACAAGTGAACCAGCCCCTGTCATTTATGCAAGGCCAGGCAACACTGTGAAACTAAACTGTATGGCCATTGGGATCCCTAAAGCAGAAATAACATGGGAAATCCCAGACAAATCACATCTAACAACAGGAGCTCAGTCCCGTTTGTATGGAAACAAATTCCTTCACCCTCAGGGCTCATTAATCATCCAACAGGCTACACAAAGGGATGCAGGCTTCTACAAATGCACTGCTAAAAATCTACTAGGCAGTGATTCAAAAGCAACCTACATACACATATTCTGAAGTTCAAACAATCACCTTTGAATACACATAAATATCTAAAGCCCCTGCCAAGTGAGCACAGTTAGGGAAATACAGTTGCTAAATAAAACCAGTTGCATCAAGGTGATAGTAGATCAATTGTGCCAAAAATGAAGGGAGCACACAGTTTTACCTTCATGAAATACCAAACTACTATTCAGGTAATACATCTGAGAAGACCTTTCACCTGTCACTGTCACGGAATAGGTTCTCTTGCCCATTTTCCTTCGAACTTGAGACTGGAACATGAGAAAGGAGACAGGAGCACAACAGTCCAGCAATGTTTCAGGACAACTTTGTGAAGCTTTAATATTTTCACATTTTGCTTCTGAAACCTGATTTTATGGGGTGCATGTGTAAACAAAACAATTTAACCAAGCCAAAATTAAACCATTAAGAACTAGCCTACGTGGTCCTGAACTATGACAGGATTGTGCCCCATCACCTTAAAGTCACTCTCCTATGGCATCTTCATGATATAGTAGCAGCACATGGTGAGTTTCTCAGCCCATACTCTGTATCGTTGGGTGCCACAAATGGTTGTGCTAGAACTCAAAATCTCCAGGTCTAGAGAACCTGTGGTTTTCCAGATGCAAATCAGTTACTTCAGCTATCATGCCTAACCATTGTCTAGGCTACGACATTTGGTGGTAGTTGGAGTCCAACAATGTCCAAAGAGCCACAGGTTTCTCAGCTTGTACTATGGGGTAAATTACTAGGGAGATTAGGGGAACTTTATTCAGGACAGCAATTTTCAATAATACTAGCAACCATGTAGGCTAAATCTAGCCAGTTCATAAAATTAAATATTATATTGACAAATTAATTCTTGCACATCTTGTGCTATGTAAGACCTTTATGGCTTCCACAGCTGAAATGTTAGTGGAAGAGGGGAGAGGAAAATTAGATTATAAATTTGTATATTTATATGTTTGCAAGCAAATCCAGACAAGACAATTTTTGACTTCTCCTTGCCCCTGTACATTTTGGTGATGCATTCAGCAGTGGAGTACTCAGCCCACAGATGTTGTTGTGTGCTTTCTGATTTATGATGACCCCAAGGTGACCCTATTATGGGGTTTTCTTGGAAGTTTCTTCAGAAGTGGTTTTCCATTGCCATCCTGTAAGACTGAGAGTGTGACATGCCCAAGTTCACCCAGTGGGTTTATCTGGCTAAGCTGGGATTCAAACCCTGGTCTCCAGAGTCCTAGTCCAGTGCTCAGACCACACCATCATATCCATTATTTTATGCAACAAGCACCTTAAAAGAAACCAAAGTGGTATTAAATCTAACAGAAGAGTAGACCTTTGAGAAGTTCGTAATCCCCTCACATGTTTTAATATAGGCAAGATTCCACAATTATGATTGCTAATTACTTTCTGTCCATTCTTCTGTTAACTCCCCAGGATCAACTGCTCACTTTGCATTTTAAAATAAAAAGAAAGGAAAGGAAAACCCTGATCTTATTCCAGCACAATTTAGCAATAATTACTGTAGCAATGCAAATGCCTCACAGCAGTGGAATCCCTGGCTGACTTCAACCATTCTTTTTGTTATGTGTCTGTCTGTATGTGTGTGTGCGTTTTCAGACTATGAGACTGGAAGAATAACAGTGACCTGTGTCTCAGTGTATAAATTATTGGTCTTTACAAGACTCTGATATTTCTACTGTGTTTTATATAATATTAAGATCAGTATACTGTATGTTTTATAATAAAAATATTTTCCACAAATTATTTTTGTCACAGTGATTCCTGCTGATAATAAAACTGTTCCATATACCAACCTCTTCAAAGAGTGCCTGGAAAAAATAAAAATTACTTTCAGGATTACAATACCTAGAATCCCTTAGTGCCCATGCTGGCTAGGAAATTCTGAGAAATGTAGTCCATCCCCCCCCCCCAAGCTTTGATTATACTTTGGAAATAGACACTTGGAAATTATGGTTTGATCAAAGCCACCAAATTGATTTGATCCAGACAGTAAACTTAGAGTAAACTCTGTGACTAACTGGATTTCAGTGTGTCCTACAGACTTCAGTGGATCTCTTCTGACCACATTTGAGTCAATAACAGAAATGGGACTCTTGGTATGATTTTGGATCCATGAATATGTATATATGTATATATGTATATGTATGTATAAACTCTTGGAACAATGCTAAAGGTTGGGGTATGATGGAAAGTTATTATTTCCTGTTAGGACATTCTTAGAGAAATTGCTCCATAACAATTTGCAAGCTGGAATAAAGTCTTATCTCACTGTTTAGCAAATTTAATTTCAAATAACCAGCATAATAATTTGGAAAAAATAGTACTGTCCAAAAGTTTCTATGTATAATCATTTGAGGATCTATGAAATAATTTTGGTTATTTTCCACTCCTTTTTTCCCTAGCTCTTTGATAACTACTTCAGGAACATAATATTAAAAGCCTACTTTGGTTTAAAAGATATGATTGCATGTTAAAGCTAATTGCAGACTTTACTATCATGCTAAATTGCCACCTCAATTTCTTATGAGAGAGTCAAGAAATTCATTAATGATTAGCCTGCTTAGAAAGAAAGAAAGAAAAGTTAATTTTAACCAGTTCTGCATAATGTGGATCCTTGAGCATGAACTGGTCATCTGAGTACCATGTGATGAGTACTCATATTTTCCACACAAATTATATTCTGCAATAATGTAGTAACTCAGGACACATAAGAATACTTCTATGTAAGATACAGGGAGATTTACTGCAAAGGCTTAGTAAAGCACTTGGTGAGGGGTGGATGGGGTGGGATGCCAATAGTAAATTCCACATAATAAGGTGCTGTACATGTCCCATGATAAGGTGTTATATGATGTTTTCATAGTAATTTTTAAGGGAGTTTTTGCCCCTTTATGGGTAGAGAGAAGAGTCTGTTGTGGTCCATTGAAGTCAACATCTTATTTAATGAGATGCCAGGCAAGTTGGCAGCATTCACACTGGACAATCTGACAATCAAGCAACCATACACTTTACCATTTTCAGCTGTTTTTGAAAGTTTATCCAGCAACACCATACATCTATATACAGCAAATCATAGGCAGATACTGGATACATAGTAGTTGATCATTAAACAGTAGTCATTAAGCCATGATGGAAAATTACTAAGCAGGCACCAAGCAAAAACCATTCATGTTGAAACTATCCCTTACATTTCAGATTATTATTATTGTCATTACTAGAATTTGTCAGTCAGAATGCTCTGGAAATGTTTAATCAGCTTTCCCTGGAGACTTCAAGCCTCGTAATTCTGTAGCTTGGAAAAAATTACCTTGTTGATGACATTTTTATTCATCTCAGTTTTATCTTAGTTTGGTCTTAGGGTAATCCTCTGACCTTCCCCCTTTATATCTCAAACAAGCATTGGGATCTGGGCATTTGGGGATGGTTTCATTAATACTTATCCATCCCTGAATTGTTTGGGGGGGGGGGGATATTTTCTAACCAAGCTACAGAAATTATAATACATTATGCTGTTGTTTTTATGCACCCCATCTTACACTGGACCCCTTGCACCCTGAACATGAGAAGGTTGGCCAGCCTGATGTGGCACTTAACCTGTTCTTGACAGATGGAAGTTGTTTGATTCTTCCTGCCCCATGGTTTCCAACTTCTTCCTCTCCTCCTATGCCCAGTCTGGTGGTTGTTGTTTATACTCACCACTGCTGTCACTGTTTTGGATCCAAAAAGAAAGCAGGGGTAGAGGTTGGCAGAGGGTATAGAGCTGAGGAGTTGAGAGTAGTAAGTAAGGATGAGGACATTGCTCTCCCAAATAAGAATTCTGCCCCCAAATGAAACTTTCCTTCAGTTCCCAAATTTCTAGCATTATAGTAACTTAAAACTACAGTTGAGCATTTACAAATACAGTTTACGCATTCAAAGAGGCAGTGTTTTCAAGGAAATGCTAACACAGGAAATAAAAAGGAAGAGAAAAGGAGAGGGGAAAAGAAAAGAAAAAAATGTGGCAGCACCTTTAAGACTTACTGGTTTTTACTTCTCCACGAACTTCCATAGATATAAACCCACTTCTTCGAATTCAGTAGAGAGTGATAATAATGCCTCCCCCTTCCTCCTTGTTATGCTGCAAGAGAATAACACAGCTACTTCTTTGAACAACAAAAGAGTTCTAGTTGTGAGTGATTTTCAGTGTCTCACACTCTCCAATGCTAAACATTTGGGGACTGAAGAAAAAAATCATTTGGATGTGCAGAATTGTTATGGGGAGGGTTTGATGCCCTCATTTTGCCTGCTCCCCTGTAGTTGCATTCCTGGTCAGGAAGAGTGACAGTAAACATCATTCCCTGGTTTGGATCATAGAAAGAGAAACACAGGGCTTTGGTGAGGGAGTTAGGAAACAATGATAAAAAGGAGGAAGATTGGCTGCAACCTTTGCTTTCCAGAAGCAACTTCAGGAGACTGTGAATAGTGGCACCTTTCTCCTAAGGCAAATGATATAGCTCCTGCCGTTAGAGCCTATATGTAAACCAGCAGATGTATGGTGACTGCTTTTATTTTTAAAAACAATTAGAGATTTTTCTATGCCTATATAGTGCTTGCATGTACATATTTCCTTTCTGTGATTAACAGCTCATTTTCATCACACCCTCTCAAAATAGCCCCTCATATGTTGATAAAGATTTTTGCATGCTGGTGACAGTGGCAACGAAGGGCTCACTAGTCAGTGGATAATGAATCTGCCCAGGGCTCTAAGCCCTACTTAAAAGGAGCAATCCATGATGCTAAACCCATTTGGGAGATGGGATTTAGTACCTTGGATAGCGCCTTTAAAGTTCAGTCTAAAACTATCAGATCCCCTGCTTACCTGACACAGATGCCACTAGGAACCACTGGTTGGTGATCTGCTCCAAACACATGGGATCCATATTAAGTGGTGAACATGGGAAGTGAATGGTATACAATTTCATTGTTACATTATGCACATGACCTGGAAACAGTTCAATGTGATCCTATTCAGACAGTTTGCAGAACCGTTCCCTACAAGTAAGTGCTTCCATCAAGACCTGTGTGAATGAGGTGCAGCTCTCCACCCACATGAGTGGAATATTCAGAACACACTTTGCACATACAAAAAGTTGCTTACAACACATGAACAACATAATCATTCAGCCAGAATAAATATGTTGGCCTAAATCATATTGATAATCCCAGCTAGAGCAAATCTTTGAATGAATAGGATTTTACATAAATTTTGACACACACTTCAGCATTATATTCAAAGAACCAACCCAACTTTATGAGTAGGGCCTAGGGCCTAGAATCTGCACTCTTTAGTACTGTTGAATACTTAAGATACTTGCATGAAAGAAATCTATTCTCAGTCATTACTAACAGCTTCACCTCCAACATAATGGATTGGGAAATTATGTCCTTTTTCAGTTAATCATATTTAATTGGTAACATGTAAAGCTGAAATCAGCCTTCAGCTAAATGTATACTTAACTACAATAGATAAAGTGCAAATCCCCCTGTTACTTGTCAAAGCATTTAATTATCCATACACATGGTGAAGACAACAAAATAGTTTGTAAACAGTAATTTATATATAGGGTTTTTGTGTGTGCATCTGAGTTAGTACACTGAAATTCAATATAACTTTAGAATAGCCTCACTGATGTAGGCAAAACATTGATTGCTTATCAGGGACTTGACAAGCACATAAAGTCATTTTCTGTTTTTTTAGTGATTTAGCCTTCAGTGTCACAGTGGACAGATAGTAACAATCTATTCCTTTCAACAGTATGAAATGAACACTTAACACAACTTTAATCAGCTACAAACCTAATTAGAGGTGTTTCCTATCATTTGCAATTTTCAGGATCTCTCCACTCAGTAAATCTTACCTAAGCAACTAAAACAAAATTGTAATACGTACTTTCCAACATTTCACAGATGAAGCCCAGGATACGTGGCCAAGCAACTTCAGAGTGTGGTTTGTATGGCAAAACCCATAAATGAGGAAGAATACACGAACTAGAAGAAGCTGCAGGGGCTGTTTTCACCTGAGCTTACTAGAAAGAGCAAGATTCCATCCTCTCTTCTCTCCCCACTGCTAAGATAACTGAGTCCAATCTACTTTTGCACTTTGTACTCAGTATGCTCCAACTGTAGTAGGCTGAGGACAGAGGGGGGAAATAGGAGGAGGAGAGAGAAGTCAGGACATATTGAAAGTATCTGAAAAAGTGGGATGATAGAGGATTAATTGAGACTGTCAAGCTGGGAAAGTCGGAGGGTATGGCAATATTGTTCTGCTCTGCCCACTTCTTCAGGCAGCAAGAAATTTCAAGGATGCAGGACTTAGCAAATTTACTTCCTCACTCAAGTGTTTTGTATCATTTGATCTTATTTATAGACTGATTGAGCAAAATTGAGCATACGAAAATAATTCAAAGATATAGCCTTGTTAGTCTGTATAATCAGTATGTAGAGAGATCTTGTAGCACCTTTATTTCAGTTAGTCTCCAGATCTCTACATACTGATAAGAAAATAACGCTGGACTAGACCAAAGGTCTATCTAGTCCAGCATTCTGTTTACACAATAGTCAGCCAGATGCCTCTGGGAAGCTCAAAAGAAGTAAATGATGGCAGCTGCACCATCTTTCCCATATTCTCCAGCAGTGGATAAACAGATGCACACTGTTTCTGGTGTGAGTGGAGAGACACTATAAACAGTCAAAAGTCAACTGCATGTCCCCTATAAGATATCCCATTACCTTGGAAATAAAGAGGTTCATAGATGTTTTTGTTCTTGGTCATTCATACTGAGGCCAATGTTCTTTGAATTATTTGTTAACTATTTGTAGATGAGGCAGGGTCACCATGAGTTGGGGTGACCTTAACGTGGTTAACAACAACAAAATATTGATACATTTTATTTTTATAGAAAATTATCTTTGGTTTCCCAGCTGAATTCAAATGGCTGTTAATGGCCTTTAAAATCCTAAATGACCTCAAGTATAGAATTCTAGCTCTCTAGAATTCTCCCTTCCTACAAAAACATATTTGAGCATCAACCGTTTTGTTTCCAAGCCATGCACCAGATTCTCCTGCAAGTGAAGTAAAAGGGTGACATGTTTTCTGTTGTGGCATCTCATTCTTTCAAATGCTTTCGAAATAAATCCTCACCTGACGACATTGTAATTTGCTTTTTGCCCGATGCTGTTTGAAATTATGATTGTGAACATTTTGAGTAGTGCTATGATCATTTTAAAACCCAGAATTATATAATTGTTTATTACTATCACTTAGAGCTATATTTATAAGGATAGCTTCAATTTGTTCCTATGTTTGTTTCTGTATTCTTGTTTAGTGACTTTAGTATTTCAGTAAGAAAGCACAGTGTGCATAATCCAGATAAATCAGTATGAAATAAATGAATATAGGGTCAGAAATAATTGGCAGGATGATGGATCTTGGTCTGTTTCCCCCATTTTTAAGTTCCAGACCTACCACTGAGGTATGGTAGGTCATGTTCCAGATTAAGAGGACATGGCAGTTCAATTTTATAGACAGATGCATCCCATGGCACATATGCTAACTTTCCTCTGCATCTCTGCACTTCCCCCTTCAATGTGGTCTGGAGCAGTAGCATCACTGGGGGGTATGGGCAGTGTAGATTGCACCAGGTGACACCCCAAAAGAGGGGTGACACCATGCTGGTGTGCCCCCCACAGCACACAGCAGGAAGGAAGAGGCCCAGCTCACCCCCTCCTTCCTGCTCAGTGCAGCTTTACACACATGTAAAGCCATGCTGGGAAGGGAGGAAGGGGTGCCCTGAGCCTTTCCCTCCCTCCTTGCTCAGCGTGGCTTTACACATGTGAAAAGACGCACAGGGATCCCTTTTGGCTCTGTCCCTGAAGCCCAGCCTCCTGTACCGGGTGACATCAGCCATGATTCATTTTGTCAGCACACATGGGAAACACTGGCTGGTACACCAATCAGCAATTACAGTATTCTAAGTCTGATGTAGGACATCACAAGTCACTTCTACAGTCATTGCACTATTACAATGATCAAAAGACTTTCTCCCCCATACACACACAACATCCTGATTTTAAAGCCATTTTAAGCTGCCCCAGTATGGCCATTTCCAAGTTGCTGGAAAGTGGTGGTGGAGTGAAAAATGACATTTTCAGTCCTTTTCTTGTTCCTGGGTGCTGCTTCAGCTGCATGCCCAGCTACAAGAAGTAGGCTAGATATGTCCTTCTCCATCTCCCTGTTCTCTGGCAACTTGGAAATGGCCCTGTTGGGGGAGGGTGTGCAGCTTAATAGGAAGGATTTGGGTGGGTAGTATCATAGGCATAGCTACACGAATCTGTAGATCTGTAGATATGAGGATCTAGCCATTGCTAGTATTAAAGCAGCCCCAACGCAGCACCTTTTCAGCCTACAGAAGCTGCTGCTCTCATTAGTGCTAAAAATAAAAACTGTTCTCTTTCTGTTTCCTGCACCCCTGTTGTTGTTTTGTGCCTCCATGTCATTTCTGACCTATGTTGACCCTATCACAAGGTTTTCTTGGTGAGATTTGTTCAGAGGGGTTTGCTTTTGCCTACTAACTTTGAGGCTAAGAGAATGTGGGTTTCCGTGGCTGAGTGGGGATCCAAACCCTTTTCTCCATAGCTCAAGTTACTACATCACTTCTCTACCTCATCCCAAATTTGAATCTACACGAATCACACACTTCAATCCTAACCTACACACCCTACATCATTAGGTTTCTTTCTAGGCACCATTTGCAGTGAACATTATTGCAATTATTTTGATTTTGTAAGCCACCTTGAGTCCCAATATTGATCAAAAGGTGCAGTATAAATAAAGGCTATCATCCTGTATTACAGTTACAGGTTTGTAACCTAGAGTTATGGACCCATAACTGTTCTGTATTCAGTAAGACAATGTAGTTATAATGGCAGCACTATTGCCATGATTTCAAATGATCCCCAACCGACCTTAACATCCAGCAGCCACATTAAGCAAAAGATATCTGTTCAGGTACTGACTGGGACACAAGCAGGATAACATTTCCAGACCCCCACTGAAAGGAGGAATTGTGACAGGGGTCTCGTAACAACCTTATTCAGTGGGAAAGGGCTGGAAATATTTTCCTTGTGCCCTGATTGGCAGCTGAACAGACCTCCTTCATGTGACTTTTGGCTATTAAGGTGAGCTTGAGAATGTTGGGCCAACAGATGTTACTTCTTAGTTACTCATTCATAACTATGTAGCCAATATAGAATACTGAAGAAAACAACAAGAGCAACAGCAACAAAAACAAATAAAAGCCTGATGAGTTCTGTTAATCATGTAGATTATCAGTCATTAACCAATAGATTTTGGTTTGGTTTGTAAAAACAACAGAAGTACTGTCTCCCTGTAGAATACCACAAACTGTAACTATCAAGTTCCTGTGTGTCAGAGAATCTTAGGAGAGTATAAAGAAGGAATCACATGCCTAGCTTGGTTGGAAAGAGAATGCTGATAAACAGGATTAAAGGAGAACCCAGTTTACAATGCAGTGCCATATATAATCACATAGTGCACATCTACACCTTAGAAATAATACAGTTTGACACAACTAATTGCCTTTTTAAATATTTGATTGAATTTATATCCCACTTTTCTCCCAAAATAGAATTCAAGGCAGCTAACAAAAATTTAATGAGTCCATCCTACAGAATCCTGGGATTTGCAATTTTGTGAGGTACCAGCATTCTTTGACAGCAAAGGCTAAAGACCTTGTAAAACTACAAATCCCAGGATTCTACTGGATGGAGCTACAGCACTTAAAGTGGTTTGAAACTGCATAATTTCTACAGTGTAGAGGCACCAAGAAAGAAAGAAAGAAAGAAAGAAAAAGAAAGAGGCAAGTTAGAGCTGAACAACATCTGGAGGGCTGCTCAATTCCCACTCCTGCCTTATAGACCCCCTTGGATTTTTACTGAGACAGCTCTCAGCAGAAATTTACTATATTGTTCAGTTTCTCTGGTGACTGTACACAATCAAATTGTACTTCTGTTTCAGAAAGTGCATTGTCTAACAAAGGTTTTATACATCTACACAAATGTCAGCTACTGAATTCTTTCAATAGAGAGAAAATGTAATTTACAGTATAATGAGTATCAAAAAAATGAGGGTTTTTTGGGGGGCGGTGTGAACAATTTATATTTGATGTAAATGGTATATTTCTCTGTAGTAAAGTGTATTAATCCATGAAGATATGAAGAATGTGTATCTGTATGTACACATTCCCCTTATAAAGAAATGTATCTTTTGATCTGGAGAGAGAGAGAGGGAAAGAGAGAGAATCTGATTTTATTCATTGATGTTTCTGTTTAAAGTTTCTGAAACCATTTACACAACATTGGGATTAAGACACCCTGTAAGTTCAAAATGGGAAACACATTGAACTGCATTTCCACAGCTTTTGAAAGGAAGGAGGAAACTGTGGAGACACTAATTTTCTTTTCTTTGACTGACTTGACCTCAAACCTACTGTAGCCTAATCAATTCCCATAAATGTTCAAGAGAAAAGAAGTATTAACCTAGATTCTATAGTCAGGTCATCTCAATACACTGAACATGCAATTACATTAAATCACCACTGTGAAACTGACAGCAATAGAAATAGCCAACATCTGGGGGGAAATCCCATTCTCTCCTCATGGAAAGCTTGAGTGCCTTGGGAAGTACAGTAAAGTGCATGTATACAACAAAAGAACACTTGGCCTCATGAACTTATGCTGAGTGTCCTGCTGTTACATTACTCATTGCATTTTGATCCACATAAAGTGGTTCTCACTGTGTTGAGGACCTGGCCACAATAAAAGGTTAAGTAAAAGGGTAGAAATTCTGCATTTGTATTTACTTGCATGTTGATGTGCTACCCTTGCCCTGGCAAGTATGTAATTGTGTGGGTTTAAGAGGTGTAAGTGCTCTCCAAAGGTTTATATGTGATATATATGATTCATACACTGGGAGTGAAAAGTGTGAAATACTATATTCACTTTACCTATGAGCCCTTTCAAATATGACAGAATGCGACGATATATCCAATGGTATAAACACACACATAAAACATGAAAAAATACACACTCCATTTAAAAGCATTCAGATTTGTAAACACAGCTTAAAATTTGCAAAAATTGCTCACAAAATCATTTTTGATACAAGAATGTCCACTGCTATAAACACAGACATAAAACTCCTGTCCATCCAATAACAGCTTCGTTGCTATAATCTGTCCTGATTTATACAGCACATTAAAGAGATACAGAAATTTAAGCAAAAACAAAGACTTTTGTAACACCTTGAAGATTAACATTCTCATTATATGCCATAGTTTTTCATAGGCCTGTGTATCTTTCATCATCTGTATGAAATGTCGTTCTAAATTTGTTTTAAATTTTGGTCTACAAAAGCTTGTGTAATAAAAAGTAACACAATGTCAAAACACTATTTATTGATTTTGCTATTACAGATTAACACAGCTATGCCAGTGAAAATCAAAAATGTAAGGGCCATGTAGTAAATGAAAACCATTATTTTAAAAACAAACTATTCTGGGTGATTTCAACATATAGCAGGAGAAATCAGGTGTGTGAAACATGATTCCTTGTCTGTAACTATTTCCAGTTGTGAAAGGAAATCTTTCTGGTCACTTTGTTCATTTGTTGGAAATGAAGGGAACATTTGTACTTGGGGGTAAACTTTATACAGAATTAATATGATCCATTCCCCCTCCTAATTCTCTGGCCCCATTTACTTAATTTAACCAGATGATATGTTAATTTCTTGAAATTCTTACACTCATTAATAAGAAGCTGATAAGTGAAGGTAGAGTAGCTGTGGTCCAGAACACATTGTAGAAATAATCCAGTTTGAGATCAATTTAACTGCCCTGGCTCAATGCTAGCAAAATTCTGTGAACTGTAGTTTTGTGAGACATTTAGTTTTCTCTGTCAGAGAGCTCTGGTGCCTCAATAAGCTACAGTTCCCAGAATTCCCTTACACTGAGCCAGGGCAGTTAAAGTGGTCTCTAACTGGATTATTTCTGCAATGTGTTTTGGACCTATGTTTATATCTCTATTTTGGTACCATATATACTTGACTATAAGTCAAGAAATTTATGTCCCAAAATTGATCCTAAAATCCTGGCTTGACTTATATACACTAATACTTCTTAGAAAGGTCAAGAACCAAGTGCCCTTGTGATGCCCCACTCTTACCTACTCTTCATGCTTTGAGGCAGGAGGTGTGGGTGTGTGAAAGAGTTTCCTAATCCGATTTTAAAGCCGATTTTCTTCCCATCAAAGAAACACCCTTTTAAACTCCACCTCTTTCCCTTTCCAGTCTAATTTGAAAGCCTTCTCTTCCCATCAAAGAAACACCCTTTTTAATTCCACTTCCTTCCCTTCTCAATCTGATGTTAAAACCTCTTCTCCAGAACCTGGGTGGTGATGTTAGGTGGTCCAGAGAGGTCCAGAGAAGGAGAAGGAGGGACAAAAGTGGTATTTTTCCCTTTCCATCCTTTGTTATAGCCCTCTAAGTTTTACCCTCAACTTATCCCTAGGTCATATCAAAATACATGATTTTGACCCTGAAACATTCCCTCGACTGATACATGAGGTTAACTTGTACATGAGTATATATGGTAAGTCTTACCACAGTTACTTCATATTATTCTGGACCAAGCTAGTCGCAGACACAGAACCTGGAAAGATTACTTTTGGACTAAAAGAGTACCTCCAGCTGATGAAAGTAGTTTCCAAGTTCTAACAAGGTATGAGCCATTGTTCTGTGGAAAAGTTCATGCATTATATGTGGGTTCCGGTTCAAATCCTGGTTTGGATCCAAACTATCTGAACAACTGCATCTCCTGGCCAAATTTTAAGATCTTTGGAGGAGAGCTTTCTGTTCCTTTGCTTTCACAGGTACATATAGTGAGGACAATGGAGAGAGCCATCTCAGTTCCAGACAGGAAGTAAGGTTGGCCCCCTTTCTGCTGCAGGTGAATACCTTTCTATTCACTCAGACTTTAGAAGTTGGCTGTTCCTGGGTGCACTGCATTTTTTAAAACATCATTATTACTATATTTGAATGGACTTTCAAAACTGTTTTAAATTAATGTTTTAAATATAATTATTTGTTTAATTGATTTCTTTAATTTTTGTATTACCTATTTTTAAATTTTTTATTTTGCTTTAATTCATATTGTCAACTGCCTTAGATCCCATATTGGAAGAAAGGTGGATAAAAATAAATTAAAGTAAAATGGCATCTCCAGTCAAAGGGATCAGGTAGGACACGATAGCAAAGGGGGTGTTAGCATTCTAGTCATGTGTTCATCCTAGTGGGTCTCTATTTCACACGTTGTTGTTGTGTGTGCCTTTCAGTCATTTCTGACTTATGGCAGTCCTAAGGGGACCCTATCATGGGGTTTTCTGGGGCTGAGAGTACATGACTTGCCCATGGTCTCCCAGTGGGCTTCCATGACTGAGTGATGAATCAAACCCTGGTCTCCAGAATCATAGTCCAATGCCCAAGCCACTCCACCATGTTTTCTCTATTTCACACTACTGTACACAATTATAGAATTTTGGTATCACTTTAATTGTCATAGCTACATTCTATGGAATCCTAGGATTTGGAATTTGCTGAGGTACTAGAACTCTTTGGTCGCAAAATCTAAGTACCTCATGAAATGACAAATCCCAGAAATATACAAGGTGGTAATTAAAGAAGTATTATCAAAGTGTTCTACTTGTGCAATGGAGTGAAGACAATAGGAGAGGGCTATTGCCTAAAGGTCCTATTTGTGGGCTTAAGAGAGGACTCTAGGGCTTTTATACACTGCCAGAAATAATGCAGCTTGAGGCCATTTTAACTGCCCTGGCTCCGTGCTAGGGAATCATGGGAACTGTAGTTTATTGTGGCACCAGAGCTCTCTGACAGAGAAGGCTCAATGTCCTAGGGAAAAAAATACAAATCCCATGATTCCCTAGCATTGAGCCAGGACAGTTAAAGTGGCCTCAAGCTGCATTATTTCTGGCAGTCTGTAAAGGCCTCTAGTTGCTACTGTGGAAGACAATATACTGGGCTAGATGATCCACTGGTCAGATCCAGTGAAACTCTTATGATCCTGTTGGACTCTTGGAAAAGGCAGCTTCCTATATTCCCTTGACTGCAGTCCCAAAGAGCAGGGATATACCTGGAATCTAATTTAAGCACCTTAAATAAATCAGATTTGGGGGAGTCCTGCTGCCCCACAACATTATTTTATTTATTGATAAATGAACACTGATAGAATTATAATAGTGTGTGTCATGTGGTAGAGCTGATAGGAGAGATTACAACCAAAACACCAGTTCACAAATTAAATTTGTGGCACACCAGTACTCTTTGAAATGTAATATGTCTCCCGTAGCTTGTATCCTACAGGTGCCATATCAAGTGTGAAAATCTGCAACAGCTCCCTGGCACATGCTCATTTGCTGACAAACATGGTTCCCATTGTGTAATACTCTGGAAGTCTGAACTGAAATTTCCACAGCTTTGAAAGTAAAATGGAGCTATATAAATAGTCTCAGTTTGGGTGGCTTGTCCTCAAACAAATGATATCATAGCCTATCCCAATGCATTTCCAATACAAAAGAAACATGCTGGATTCTGTCGGTGTCCCTTATGCTGTGGCCCAGCAGTTTGGTCCAAGGAATGCTTTTCTAGCACCTGCTCAAAAGCCCACCAGAGTTTGTATCTTGGTGCACCCTTTTGTTTCTTCTTAAATGCCTTATAGGAACACATAGTTCTTTGGAGTGGGTAAGGGAGGACAAATATGATGTCTGCCAAAAGCAACAACTAGCCTCCTTGGTGTGAACCACTAACTGTCAAGCTCCCACAGGCTTTGCTGACTTGGAATATTTAAACATTATCCTCTCCTTTTGCTTTTAAAGTAATCCAAGCAATAGGCTGGGAATGTTAACCAAGATGACAAGACATGGCATGCCTGATACTTTGAAACCATTCAAAGACTTACGCCTGCCTGAAGACTGTGTAATGGTATATACTCAGATGAATGGCCAAGTTCTCTGTGGATCTAAGTTCAATTGCAATTGCCTAGACATAAATTAGCACAAGATATGCCAAAAGATATTATTTAATGTGATGTTGATAAATTAAGACACCACGCCTTGTGAAGGAATTATCTCAAATGCAGGCAAGATTCTGCTGCAAAGCAGGTTATAGATATCAAAGACGGTGATGATCAGAACTTGTAAAAGTTACATTGGGGGTTTCAACATCCAGAATGCCCTAGACAGCATCATCACAGGCCACAGTGGCTGGAAGATTTTGCAGATTGCCATACAAAGACGTTACTTTCCCAAGCTCTGGAGTAGGACTATAAAT
The DNA here is from genome assembly GCA_026167975.1 of Phrynosoma blainvillii. Classification (NCBI taxonomy): domain Eukaryota; kingdom Metazoa; phylum Chordata; class Lepidosauria; order Squamata; family Phrynosomatidae; genus Phrynosoma; species Phrynosoma blainvillii. The sequence continues at coordinate 230,320,944 of JANUYF010000003.1, read as the reverse complement.
CTTTTTTTTTTCTCCAATTAGTTCTCGCATACAACAACAAGAAGGAAAAAAACCTGATATATTTTCTTCCTGCTGGTTAGATTGCAAGAGACTTTGTGCATTTTTATTATTTATTTATTTTTATTTTTATTTTTTGCATTTCAGGACTTTTGTGCAAAAACATGTCAAAGAGGTTTTTGTGGGAAAGGTAATGGTTTGTGCACACAAAAATGCAATCTATGCAACAAAAAGTGGAATTTTATGCAAATATTTTTGAGCAAAACTCCCCAAAAATCTCTCTATGAAATATCCACAAAAAAGTCCCAGAGTGTGAAAACATCTTGCTTCATTGAGAACTTTTTCAACAGGTGTCTTGATCTGTTTAGACACCTTTTCTCATCAAGGCAGAGAAAATTTGTGGAAGTTCTACACTATCTCTGTTTTGGGTGTGCTTTCAGGTACCTTATTTGTTTGCTACTATTGGGGAAATGTGACAATATAATACAGATTGTACAGTTTCCCCTTTCCATTCTCACATTAACTAATACATACCCTGTGTTGTATATAGCAACATGGCACACCTTTCTCTGGCATTACTTCTCACCTTGCTTTGGAATAACATTCATTCCCCCTATACACATACACACCTTCTTTCACTGCTTATGTGAGTTGGCCAACATAGTATAACACTTCATACATCTCATGATGGGAACGCTATCTCAAGAGAAAATATGTCAGAAACCATTTGTTAATCTCTATAATATCCAATAATGCTTTGTTGGTTTTCCAGCAATGGAAAAACAAGGCTATACCTCTAAAATTTGTTACCCAATAAAAGTTATCGCTGCTGTTTTTGCTCTTTCTTTCTAACCTTGTGATCACTGTATAGATTTAAAGTTACCATCTCCTTTCCATATCATGTTGGAACTTTTCACATAAAGTCTAGGTCAGGGGTAGGCAACCTTTCCCCTTTAAGGGCCGAGGGACTTCAGCTCCCAGAATCCCAGGAGCCATTGGCCAACATGGGACTATTGGCCAACATGGCTGAGGCTTCTGGGAGCTGAAGTCCCTCAGCCCTTAAAGGGGAAAGGTTGCCAACCCCTGGTCTAGGTCATACACCATCTTTCCTAGACCTCCCATCATCACCATCCAGAATAGCAATGCTGGACGAGGATGGTGGCAGTTGTATTACAGGACTTCTGAAGGTGGTCATAGACAGGTGCAAACTCAAAACAACATTGTAGTACCATTGGAAAACAAGGTTAGGATTTATAGCTTTACAGTCTTATGATTATACAAGTCCTGGTGGAAATTTCACTTCTCCAGAACTTCAGCACTGCAGAGTGATCATTCAAAATATTTTTATTTTTGTTGGAGTTTCACAAGCAACTGTCAAATGTGGACTTAATTCAGCAGGTGGAGAAGAGAAGGTGGAATCTTACCCTTCCCAATAGGCTCGGGAAAAGCAAACTATTGCAGCCTCTCCTAGCTTGTCTGCTCTTTCTCTTTAATACTGTTTGGCATCTTAACCATATTCTGCTTGGTCACATGTGTCCCCATTGTCATCTGTGAAATGTTGGTGGGTATGTGGAACTGGTAAAAGAAGATCTGAAGGATTTTTTTTCCACAAGAAGAGATCAGAAATTATCAAGACTTAGGGGCTGAACAGATGGCCTCGATCCGATGTTTTGCTGCTCTACAAAGAGCTGGCAAATGCCATTCCTCTTTAGAGTGTCAAAAAGCCGCCCTTGCCACCACCATGGTGGCTTTTCGGTGCTCCTTTGGCACAGCATGTGTGAACGCTGCACCAAGTAAGTGCCCTGATGCCACCCGCTGTCCGGTTGGGTGGGCAGCATGACAGCAGCATCAGGGCAGAGTCAGAGTGGTTGGCGTGCAGTTGCCATACCTCCGCTCCACCCCCAGGCCAGCCCTTTTGGCGGTTCTGTACAGCCCCTTAGTTGAAGAAGTAAAAGACAGTGATTATATTGTTAGAAGCATTTCTATCTTTTCCTTTTACCAAATAAGCTCTCAGTTTATGCTTTAGGCTTGCAATCTAAATAAAGCATGACACACAAAAGGAAAGGAATTGGGGCAGGAGAGGGAAAAATTAAGTTCAGCAGCCCCTAAGTCCCAGCATGATGGATCTGTGCCTGGCTGTTCTTCTTTCTGTTCTTTCTTTTCAGAGGCCAGGGCAGTTGGACCAGACATGATGGAAGTGAGATGAAGAGGCTATATGGTATGCATGAAGAGGCATGGCGGAAATAAAACAAGCTCAACATCAGCAGCAAATGAATGAGACTGCAGGAAAGGCAACGCTGCATCTGACTAAAGCATTCTGTTGACATCATGGACAAACAGATATCTCTGGGAAGCCCACTGAGACCATGCATACTTTACTATTCATATTCCCCAACAAGTAGAACACAGAGACATGCTTTCTTTGGTAACAGAGGAAATCATGAGACCAGTAGTCACTGCTAGCTTATTTTCCATTAGAAGATATTTTGATGACATGGATAATCTAGATTCTATATATATTTCTGAGACAATTTCTAGGGTATCCAGTAAAATCTATTGAGTAGTTACAAATGTACTTATTATATCTAATCAAGCCTACCAGCTCAATCAAAACATTAATATCTTCCATATAGACAAAAAGAGAACTGCACAAAAGGAGAAAACCCTACATTTTAGGTGGGCATTGCCTTTAATTACAAAACTCTTGGTGCCAGAGCACGAGTCCAGCTCACAGCAAGAGCAAATGGGAAACATATGAATCGTTCACTACATTTGGCTCTGCTTTAAGAATTGCACTACTGTAGCTGGCAGAGTATCATGTATGCAATAATGAAAAATCAACACTACAATTGTCAGAATATGAAAGGCAACACAAAAAGCAAGTCTGATACTCTCTGCGTAATTTACAAGTGACTCTCAAAACATTTGAGCTTTATGCTTGAATAGTGCTAATGCCAGTTAAAAGCAAAAATAAATGGATTTAAAAGCAAACAGACAACTGTAAATTATAATATAACTTGTAGGAGATTATCACATGAAGCTTTCAAAGTGGAATTAGAGCAGGATAGTAGTGTCCTTGTCCGTTACTTACTGCATTATTCATTTCTGTCCTGTAGTGGCTTCATATGCCAACCATTCCTGAAGCACTTCTTTTTATTGATTTTTTTTAAATGAACCCATCAATCACACTGCTCTTCCACAATGGATTTATGAGCAAAAAGATCCATCCACTGCAGTTCCACTTTTCAGGCAGTCATACGACATGAGTGGCAGTGATTCCCCTCTTGCTCTCTTCTTCACTTTTCTTTTTTCTTTTTGTTTTTGTCTCTTTTCGTTTTTTTGCTTTTTATTTTATAGTTTTTTTAAAAAATGTTGTTTTTTTATCATTCGTATTTTTTAAAAAATAAGAGTCTTCCCATGAGTAAGGACTCTCATTTCTTTTTTGGTGGGTGCAGAGCAGTGCAGTCAGCTTCTCCCCATCTCCCATTCCACCAAAGAAGAAATTACAGTCCTCTCCCCACAACTGTCAGTGTCCTGAAGGCATTTGAGAATATTGGGGGTAGAGAAAACAGCCTTGAGTCCACATGTATTCCTGTTTGTGAAGGATAACTGATTAATTGATCTTTTCACCTGCCTTCCGAGCCACTATATAGTTTCTATGTAAGTCAGTTACCAATCAGCCTATAGTGGAATGATACTGCTTGCTGGTCAAACTGCATTTTCTGTTCATCCAGAGTTTGGAAAGTTATGTTTAAAAGTAATTGTGTTGCAGTTTCAAGGTGCCTCAAGATAGTTTGTTAATAATGTAGTTACATTTTACAGTAATTCCCATTATCAAAAGGTAACTCGAACAGTTACTTTTGAAGTACTTTAATTAAACTGTCTGACTACAAGTCACTGACCTTTAGTGTACAAAGCACATTTTGCTCCTCAAACAGAACACAACCTTGCCCTTAAATCGTGTGTGATTCTTCCTCCATCCCTCATTGACACCATATATATTTAACTGAGAGGTAACTGAAATGCTACAGTTACACCACAGACATTGTATAATTATCACTTCATTTCATTTCATTACAATAATGAAGTAATGCACTTAAACCTTGGTTGTTGGGGAAAGGAATGAACTGGTACTAAACAGTTATTTCTAAATAGCTAGGTCCAGGCTCTGTTTGTAGCAGACACTTGTTTAATATTTCTCTATTAGCAGTTTAAGCTTAACACAGACAAGGAGAAGAGTTGTTCTTTTGGATTACAACTCCCCAGTTTACCCAACTAGCATGGTCATGGGGTATTCTGGAAATTAATAATAATAATAATAATAATAATAATAATAATAATATATCCCGCCCCTCTGCAGAGCAATCGGGGCAGCTTACAACATTACAATTTCCATACAGATATATTAAACAGATCATAAAATTCCGAATCCCACCCATCCTTTAAGAATTAAGGGTTCTTCTTATTCAAGGCCGGATGGTGCTGGGCCTAGTGTCTCTCTCCCAGATGACATTGGATGGTAATGGAGGGAGGGCTCTTCTTCTTATTCTAGGCCCGATGGTGCTGGGCCTAGTGTCTCTCCCCCAGGGCCTAGTGTCCTCTCCCCCAGATGACATCGGATGGTAATGGAGGGAGGGCTCTTATTATTCTAGGCCAGATGGTGCTGGGCCTAGTGTCTCTCCCCCAGACTTTTGCAGGCTTTGTCAAGACTCTCAACTTTTGCAGGCTTTGTCAAGAAGCAAGGCTACTAATGTTATTTAAACAAGTTTTTGTCTATTCACTCTACTTGGCATGCTATATCTCAATGAGTCTTTAGGGCAAACCCTGTTAAGTTACCAACATACTTTCTATGAGTTACCACTGTTGCTCCCATCTGAAATGTGTGTGTGGGTCGAAAAGATTGGAATGAGATGAGCTACCCTCAAGCTGAGATCTCCCTGTGATCCTTAAAGCATTTATTTTTAAGTTTATGTTGCCCAGCTTCCTGTGAACTCACCATCCTGAAAGAACAGCCCTGCTGTCAGCAATTTTGAAGTAGATGTTATTTTACTCGCTCTGAACTCTTTGTGTTCATCATCTATTTATTCTCAGCTGAGAGCTTCATCAGAGCCTGTCTTTGAAATTTGTTTGGATTTCTCTTTCCATGGCCTCCTGGAACTTATATTCTCTTTAGGTGGCCAATGTTTCATTTATATTGTTTCAAAATTGCCTTGGGTGTCAAATGCCAAGTATCTTGCATGCAGGATTTCATACCAGAGGAATCTTCCAGCCTTTGTTTGATTTTTAAATTTTTCCTTTTTAGCCAACATATAATTTAAAATCAAGTACAAATCAGAGTTTTCACAGAGAGAATGCAAGTGATGAGAAATAATGTTATTATTAATACTAATACTAATACTGATATTAATAACAACAGTGATGATGGTGGTAATGAAGATTCATCTTCTAGGAGAGCTATTTAAAATGTGGTGGAAATATTTCTTTAAAAGAGACTATCTGAACTGTCACATGCATTCAGATAGTTACACCAAAGCTTCTTTTCCCTCTCAGAAAGGCCAAAAGCGAAGCCCAAACTATCTCACAAAAATGGATATTTCCACACTTTCCTGTTCTCTCTCTCTCTTTAAGATGTTGCTGATCTTGAATCATGGGTTGAAAATTTTCAGCTTCCATTAAGGTAGATAAATGGAAAACAGCTTTTTCTAAAGGGAAACTACTGTCTCTGAAATATCAACACATAACAGAGTTCCATCCATTCATGAATTTATGTGGATGACCCAAAAGATTAGTAATGCTGTAACAGTTTCTTTCTTTTCATATGGGGATAATAGTGTGATCAAGCTTGTTTGAGTCTAGATTATTTTTATGAGTTGGACTTTATTTCTCTATAGTGAGTGTGGAGAATGTGTGGCCTTCTAAATGTTGTTAGGCTGCAGCTCCCATTAGCCTTAGCCAATGGTGAGAAAATGAGAGCTGCAGTCCTGTAGCAACTTTGGAGGGATGCACATTCCTCATCCTTTTTCTATAGCCTGAATGCTTGTTGAAAAATAAGGAGTCCAGGAACTAATGATTTCCTATCTATAGCAGTTGTTAGGAGACTTCAGATTTCATGCCAGGTTTTTATCTGAAGTGTGAGGGTGATACTGTAGAGTGCAAAGTGGTATATCTTCCAACTGTCCCATTTAGCAGAGACAGGGGGGTTGCAGACTGCCAGAAATAGTGCAAATTGAGTCCACTTTTAGGGTTAGGGTTAGGGAATCATGGAAACTGTATTTTATTGTGGCACCAGAGCTCTCTGACAGAGAAGGCTCAATGTCTCAGGAAAAAAAAAACATTTCCCATGATTTCCTAACCCTAACCCTAAAAGTGGACTCAATTTGCACTATTTCTGGTAGTCTGCAACCCCCCACAGTTGAACTTTTTGAGATGCCTTCCAAATGTCTCAGCTTCTCTCATCCTCTTACTTTCCCCCTTTGTCTTCAATTTATTTCATTTGCTGTAGACCAGGGGTAGGCAACCTTTCCCCTTTAAGGGCCGAGGGACTTCAGCTCCCAAAATCCCAGGAGCTATTGGCCAACATGGGACTATTGGCCAACATGGCTGAGACTTCTGGGAGCTGAAGTCCCTCAGCCCTTAAAGGGGAAAGGTTGCCTACCCCTGCTGTAGACTGAATTCAGAGTAAAAAAAAGAAGTTTGCACTCAATTTACTCAGTGGTGGAGAGGAAATTAGGAAGAAATATCTTCCCCTTGCCAGTAGGCTCAGCCAAAAGTAAACTGCTACATCTCTCCTAGTTTTTCTGTTCCTCCTCATTAATGGCCATCTTGACCACTCTGTGACCAGGTTTTCCTATGTGAAATATTTCAGGGTATGGAATGGTAGTAAAATATTAGAAGGCAAAACTGTGTAGAAGACAAAACTGTGTGAAACTTGACCTGTCTTGCTGCCCTCCTCCCCCACATACTGCCTGCCAAGCTAGCCTGCTGTCTTAAGGTGTGGTTGAAGAAACTGTCACTAGGGCTCACATTATATTCAAAGGTCATATTATTTGCTTTCTGTATAGAGTAGACCTTAAGCCATGGCAGAGATGTCTGGCTATTCCAATTGTTCCTATGGCTTTTCTTCCCACAGAAGGGATAGACATTTATAGTTACAGATATATGACTTCAACAAATGGTTGCGGAGGAGTAATATCACATGGAGGAGTAATGTCACATGGTTCAGTGAGGCTCACACTATGGGTTTTGCAGCTGCCTTACAATGTTTTAAGTATCTATAGGTATCTATTTGAGTTACCTTTGAGAAAGGGGAAAACAGAGTTAATTTTAAATGTAATTATAACAGTATCAAACTACTTTTGAGCTCCTGAGATTATGATGATGATGAGTTCTGAGCACCACAAATGTGAAGGGTTCCATGTTGACCATAAGACAAAATTCAAAGCCTACATTGTGGTAATGCCACCATCAAGCCAATAAAAAAGCAGAACATTGTGGAAGCTTTCCAAATGCAGACATTTCCTCATCAGACAAAAATGTTGAAGAAGAAGAAGAAGAATGCAGGAGGTGTAGGGGAAAGTAATAAAGTTACAATGCCATGATCTGCATATAGTTTTGAAATGGTATGAGAGGAAGATGGTGCAGATTATCAAAGTTGGCTCATTATATCTGTGGCACACACTACTGCCACCTTTCTCCTTTTTACTTTAATTCTAGTGGCAGTCCTGTGGGAACTTGTTATCCCCACCCTTGGCTAACAATATCTATCTGGAGAGAACACCACAGTAATTCTCTTCTTTAGAGTTCTCTGAGTGTTCAGAGTCTCTCCTTTCTAGACTCTAACTCCCCAAAATACAGTTCCCTCAGGAACATCCTAAAACACAGTGCTCTCTCTGGCTTAACTTTCTCAACACTAACTCTAACTATCCACCAACTGTCAGCCTGGGCTTTTTAAATGCTCCCAGCTGGAATCCCATTGGCTGGCTCTCAGCTGCTTCCTGATTGGCCAGCTGGGCATTCTATTCACCACAATAGCCTCAAACTGGAAGCCCTTTCACACTACATATTTATAGCACTATGGTTGCACTTTAACTGACATGGCTTCATCTTATGGAATCTGGGATTTGCTGTTGGGGGAGGATATCTAGAATCTCAGCCAGAGTTCTAATGGCTCAGCAAAGTACAAAGCCACAGGATGTTGTTGCAATAGTTAAAATGGAATCATCATGCTCTAACTGTGTAGTGTAAAAAGATCCTTGCTGATCTTGGTGAGTTCAATTCTGGAAATTTTTGGAATTTTCCTGAACACTGACTCAGTAACATCCTGATGAAACAAAATAAAAATGGATGCTAGACACTGTCAGCCTCCAGCAAAAATAAATCCTTTAGAAACTTTTGCGACAATTGGCCACAATTCTGTATTGCAGTCTATGGAGTTTACCACATGGAGGAAAATTGCTTAAATCCCATGCAGAAACGGGATTTAATTTAAAAAAAACACCCACAAAAGCAGGTTGTTTTTCAGACGTGTTTGTCTAAAGGAGAAATAACGTGACATTAATCTGAATAGAAAGTCACCAAAACCTGTTCCTTTTTACTTTTGGAAGTTTCTGTTCAGATTAATGATGCGTTACTTCTTGACACCAATGTTGTGTGAAAAACAACCTGCTTTTGTGTTTTGTTTAACCCTGAACATTATGTGAAAAACAACCTGCTTTTGTGGGTTGTTTTCACTTTAAATCCAGTTTTTACATGGGATCCATCCTGTGTGATAAAATGGATGTTAGATGTTGTCAGCCTCCAGCCAAAATGAATCCTATAGAAACTTTTGCCACAATTGGCCACAATTCTATGTTGCAGTCTATGTTGTGTTACTTTGAGCAGACTTACACAGCAGAGGTACTCTGTCATCTCCTAGTGAATTGCAAAGATGTGTATCAGGGTACCAACATGATTCATTATGCCACTACTTCATATTAGCAAGAGTGTCCCAATGTGCATTGGGCTCTCCCAAGGAAGTCACTTGCTGTTGTCTGGATGGGCATCCGGAGCACCTAATGTTGCCTGTTGCCTGTTGCATATCGCTTTTGTTACACATCAGTCCCAAAGTGCAATGGTTACTTTGCTGGCTTCCCGATGTAGTAATGCCACAGAAGCTGAATATTGATGTAGATAAATATAGATGTGAAAGTGCTGAGACCTATTTACCACCGATGTAAGTCCACTTAAGTAGATGCAAGTCCCATACTGAATTCCAGCCATGGACTCTTCTCCTTATGAAAGCATTACTTTGCTTACCAGAAAACCATCAGTGGGCCATGAGTCATTATATTTCATCACTGCTGGCCACAATACTTTAAAAACTGTTTCCTTTCATAATGCCACTACCTCCTACAGGTGCATTTAAAAGCTTTGATGTATTTCCAAACACTAATGTTATCTGCATGCCTGAGAAAGGCTGTACTTTGCCCAGTGTAAAAGGTTATGTTGATTACAATTGATTTTTTTTAGTACAAGACTCAAAATATATGAAAACATCTGGCAAGCACTGCCTAAGTAACATTTTGTAACCTTTGATGTTTAGAACAAGTAAACATGCCCATGCATTTTTGTTCCCTTTGTTATAACCTAAAAAGCACGACACTGATATCAGACATGCAAGAGTTTCTTTGCCCCACGTATAGAAGTGAGTGCTACCTTTACTGGCCAACCAAAAGGCACAAGCTTCCAAGCTTTTGAAGCTCCATGGGCTTGTTCATCAGGCAAGAAGTTACAAACCAAACAGGAGAAAAACAACTGGAGATGTTAGTCAGATGCCTACATGTTGTTTCAGTCTTTAGTTACGATGGTATATGGTAGGGACAATATTTTTTGTAGGCAGGTTCCTCCTCCTCCTAGCTCTGTGGCTATAGGGAAATTTGCAAAGTCCAGGAAATTTAAAATCCACTTGCATCTCAACAGGAATCCCTCTTTTGCAATCCAATATGTTTTGGATTTTGTAATCCAATGTGTTTTGGATTGCGTTGCAAACATATTGGATTGCAAAAGAAGGGCCCTTGTTGAGATGCAAGTGAATTTTAAATTTCAGGGACTTTGCAAATCTCCCTATACCCACAGAACTAGAAGGAGGAGGAGCCTGCCTACAAAAGATATCCTCCCCATCATATACTATCTTAACTAAAGACTGAAACAACATATAGGCGTCTGACTAACCTCTCCAATTGTTTTTCTCCTGTTTGGTTTGTAACATCTTGCCTGATGAAGAAGCCCATGGAGCTTTAAAAGCTTGTGACAAGTATATTGGGCATTTTCGTTGGCCAATAAAAGTATCACTGATGGATTTTTTTTGAATTTGCTAAATGGCCAACACAGCTACCCCTGAATGTTTTACAGAAGTGAGGTTATTCATTGTATTTATAGTCACTTCTGCAGAAGTTTCCAACCTTGGGTCCCCAGATGTTTTTGGACTATAATTCCCATCACTCATGACCATTTACCATGTTGTCTGTGGAGGATAGACACTGCCATCCATCTGGGGACCAAAGGTAGGGAACTACTTTTCTAGGTACTCTAAAGAAATGTCTTGAGAAAGCTTTGTAGTTCACTGGGATTGAAAGCAATTTTAATATAGATGTCATTATCCAGGAGTCTTTTTTCTAATAGGAACACATATTAATTAATGAATTAATGCCCCACACACAAAAAAGAAGTGAGTTAAGGTTGTTCAGTTCATGCATAAACCTGCTTATTTGCATGTGTGCCAAAACTGAGTTTGAAAGCAGCTCCACATATCATTTTATTTATGCAATGCTATTTTATATGCAAGTGATGGGATTCTAAGGAGCCCAACACAAAAATTAAATATTTTAAAAGATATGTATATTTTTAGAATGATCTGATTTGTTTGTTTGTTTATGGCATTTCTCTATTTATGGTACTTTTATACTGGCTTTGAGAGCTATATAGCTCACTTGAAATATACACAGCAAAATGAATAAAGGAAAATAAAACAAGTTAAAAAAGAACCCTAACATGCACAATTGAACAATCCAATCCAAAACCAAAAATAAAATAGCTGAAGAGTGGCAACAGCAAAAATGTTTTCATTTAAAAGCCTGTACTAAGTTCATATTAATCGGGTAAATGCAGATGTGAACAATCAGACCTTTTAACGCCTTGGAAACAGAGAGGGAAGTATAAGCAATTTTCCCATGGAAGGAAATTCTTTAAAAATTGACTTGTGGAAAAGGAAAATAACTTAAATGAATGTCTGGGAATAAATTTACAGGTAGATATTCTAACCTTTTGTGACCACTGATTTCAATACATGCTGTGATGCATACAGGGGCCTACCACATACAGAGAGAGAGATTGAGAGAGAGATTGAGTCTCCCTTATCTGAAATGCTTCAGACCAAAAGTGTTTCAGATTTGGATTTTAAGATTTTTTTTTTAATGATTTTGGAATATTTGTATATACATGAGAAAATATCTTGGAGGTGAAACCCAAGTCTAAACACGCAATTCATTTATGTTTCATATACACTTTATATACCCCAAAGGTAAGTTTATACATAATAGTTTTAATAAATTTGTGCATGAAAAAAAAATTGTGTACACTGAACCATCAGAAAGCAAAGGTGTCACTGTTTTAGCCACCCATGTGGACAATTTTGGAGTATGGAGGTTTTTTGGATTTTGTAATTCTGGATAAGAAATACCAAATATGTGTGTGTGTGTGTGTGTGTGTGTGCGTGCATGCGTGCGTGCGTGCATGTATACACACACACAAAGACTTGTCCCTACAGATCTGTTTTCTTGTCACAACTGAAGAGTGAAACAATGGGAAGTGAGGAACCTGTGTAAACTGAGACAGGTTTCTGGATTGTTTTTAAAATGATTTTTTAAAATAAATAAATAAATAAATAAATAAGCATTGTCTATAACAACCTCACTACAGAAATATATCTTCACAATACCTCTGTTACTCAATTCTTTATAACAACCTTGCAAGGTGGGCATTTGCCCATCCACTGAATTTTGTACTCTTTCAGACTTCCATTTACCTTGTCATCACAAGTTATTCATTTCACCTTTGAAATGTTCCTTTTTATCTCTTTTTACTTCCCCTTGAGGTATTTCTTTCTTCTTTTATCAATGCCAAGATTAGTTGTCAAAATAAATCTCCCATCAGGCCAAAACAAATCTTTAAAAGAACATGAAAAGTATTATTTAGAAGTGTTCTCCCTGGCTAACAACCAACTCATATTGCACAATGAAGGTTTTTATGTATTAGTCACTGTGTAATTTATGTTCTTATATCCCTGTAACAAAAAGTGCAGCAGTTTCATCAGAATATAATTTGTCTGTGTTTTTATTCATTACTTATTTGAAATTTGCACACACACATACCAATAAAGACACTCAGACTTTTAAAAAGCAGCCTATTTTGCATGTACAGAGGTAGGATGAAGAATGTTTCCCATCTCAAGGACCAAATTTCAGTTTGAGAAAGATCTCGGGGACCCATTCCAACAGTGGTTGAAGCCTTAAAGCAGGGCCAATGCAAAGTGGGTGCAGCCAGACATCATTCTAGCTAATTTTGACATATTCCCATCAAGGTTATAAAACACAGTTCCATTCTGTGCATGTCTGCAAGAAAAAAGAACCAGTGTGAGAGCTAGGCTGAAAACCAGAGCTGAGTTCCATGCAACACTTTCTTCTCACATTTATTTATATCCTACCTACATTGACATATATTTTGTTGCTTTATGAATGCATATTAAAAGGATTAAGGCTCTGCCATCTTAATGGTTAGCTGGTATGAGCTGGCGGCATATAATTTTTAGTACAAATAAAGCAATAAAAATATGTACAGGTAGATAGGATGTAATAAACATGAGAAGAAAGTGTTGCATACAGCTCAGCTCTTGTTTACAGCAGTTCTGTTACCAGTAAAAGCAGTGATGAGGAAATGCAATAACTAATCAACATGAATAGAGATGATACTGCTAGAGTAATTAAACTAGTGAACTGAAATCATTCACAGATGTTCAGTGCAACTGTGGGAGCTCCTAGAACTATCCACCTCTAGTGAGTAAGCAAAAAATCATAGAATTATAGAATCATAGAATTGAAAGAGACCACAAGGGCCATCCAGTCCAACCTCCTGCCATGCAAGAACTCAAAATCAAAGCATCCCCGACACATGGCCACCCAGCCTCTGTTTAAAGACCTCCAAAGAAGGAGACTCCACCACACTCCAAGAGAGTGTGTTCCACTATTGAACAGCTCTTACTATCAGGAAGTTCCTCTTGATGTTGAGATGGAATCTTTTTTCCTGCAGCTTGCATCCATTGTTCCATGTTCTAGTCTCTGAAGCAGCAGAAAACAAGCTTGCTCCATCCTCAATGTGACACCCCTTCAAATACTTAAACAGGGCCTAAACAGGGCTATCATATCTCTTAACCATCTCTTCTCCAAGCTAAACATACCTAGATCCCTAAGTCTTTCTTCGTAAGGCATAGTTTCCAGACCCTTCACCATTTTGGTCACCCTCCTCTGGATACGCTCCAGTTTCTCAACATCCTTTTTGAATTGTGGTGCCTAGAACTGGATACAGTATTCCAGGTGAGACCTGACCAAAGCAGAATAGAGTGGCACTATTACTTCCCTTGATCTAGATAGTATAGTTCTATTGATGGAGCCTGAAATCTCATTGGCCTTTTTAGATGCCGCATCACACTGTTGACTCATGTTCAACTTGTGGTCTACTAGGACTCCCAGATCCCTTTCACAAGAAGTCTCATTAAGACAGGTGTCCCCCATCCTATATCTATGCATTTCATTTTTCCACCCTAAGTGCACAGTACCTTACATTTCTCCATGTTGAAATTCATTTTGTTAGATTTGGCCCAGCTTTCTAATCTATTAAAGTCTTCTTGAATTTTGATCCTGTCCTCAGGGGTATTAGCTACTCCTCCTAATTTGGTGTCATCTACAAATTTGAGAAGCATGCCCCCCATTCCTTCATCCAAGTCATTGATAAAGATGTTGATTAGCACTGGGCCCAGGACAGAACCCTGCGGCACCCCACTGGTCACTTCTTTCCAGGAAGAAGAAGAAACATTGCTGAGCACCTTTTAGGTTTGGCAGGTCAACCAATTACAAATCCATGTAACAGTTGCCTTGTCTAGCCCACATTTTACAAGCTTGTTTGCCAAAATATCATGGGGAATCTTGTCAAAGGCCTTACTGAAATCAAGATATGCTATATCTACAGCATTCCTTTTGTTTACCAAGCTGGTGATTTTATCAAAAAAGGAAATCAGATTAGTCTGCATGACTTTTTTCTCAGAAACCCATGTTGACTTTTGTGATAATGGCATTGCTTTCTAAATGTTCACAGACTCTATCTTTAATGATCTGCTCTAGAATCTTTCCTGGTGTTGATGTCAGGCTAACTGGATGATAATTGTTGGGGTCCTCTTTTTCCCCCCTTGTTTGAAGATAGGGACAATGTTTGTCCTCTTCCAGTCTGCTGGGACTTCTCCTGTTCTCCAGGAGTTCTCAAAGATTATTGCCAATGACTCTGAGATTACAGTTGCCATATCTTTTAGTGCCCTTAGATGTAGTTCATCTGGTCCTGGAGACTTAAATTCATTTAAATTAACCAGGTATTTCTCTTTACTTATTCTGTGCTGCACTTCTATTTTGTCCTCTGGTCCATTTTCCTCAGTTTAAACACCCTTTTCCTTTTCTGAGAACACTGAGGGAAAGACGTGTCCCCTGTTAACATTTCACCATCTTCTCCATATAGTGGCCCAACCATTTCCTTCTTCTTCCTTTGCTATGGACATACCCCCAAAGTCCTTTTTATTGTTCTTAACCTCTCTAGCAAGCCTGAGTTCATTCTGTGCTTTTGCACAAAAATTCAGAGGCATTTTTTTTTGTATTTGTTATCTTCAAATAATCCTGTAATCAAACTGTTAATAGAACAGACCATTGTACAAGTGCTTTCATAGTTCCATTGCTCAGGCAGGTAGGTATCCCAAACCTCCCTCAACAAGGAGAAGAAAAGTGGCAGCAGATGCAAACAACAATCCGAGAAGGCAAACACACAATGCTCTTCTCTGGCTGGAAACTGGCTCTTTCTAGAAGACCCTATTACTTCAGCTCTCAGGTCATTTGCCAAGGGGGGTGGGTGGGTGTGTGACTTGGGAAATCTCCCACCAAAAATGCACTGAAGAGTTCGAAGCCATCTCTCATAATGCCTTGAGTCTGAGAACCTCAGGATCCCAACTACTACAGAAATGGGCACTCTGGCTTACCAACAAAGCTAGGCATTCACTCTATCAGAACTTAATAAAATATCAGCCTAACTTTGAGCATGTATACCTTGTCATTTCTTCAATAAGCTTAAGATAGTATATAATTTTTTTTCTTCCCATGCAACACCTTGCATCCTTGGGATGTCAATGATTTGCAGTGTTCATTGTGAACTTTAATCTGAGTCTCCCAAATCCCAGTTTAATCTTCTAACCTCTACACCATGCTAACTATACTTTCTAAATCCTATATGTCCATACCGATTTCAGTATGTAATTCTGGAAATTAGATTCTGAATGCAAGAATTTTCTCCTTACAGTTCAAAGTGGCAGAACGTTTTAAGACAAAGACTTTTGTCCCCAGCTGAAGGGTGCAGTCTTTTTCCAACACCATTTCCATACATTCAAAGTAGACTATGGAGTCCCTTCTCAGAAGAGCCCAGTAGAATCTTCTTCTTTCATTTGTTGTTTCAGGTAGGCCACCTCTATGTCTCTAGTACACCAGATTCTTGGTTCCACACTAGGCACTTTCCTTCATTTGCATAGGGTTAAGTAACAACCTGCATAACCTAAAGACCTTGACCCATCTGATGCTGCTCTCAGCAGAAGCAAGAGTTAAACCATGTACACAGATCATTAAGTCATACACCCAAATACAGACTTGTCCTATGCAAATGCCTCCAGCATGAGATAAAGCACTTGGCTCTAAGGCCATGGAAAGACAAGATTGAAGCTCACCTGACATAGCACTGGCAGGATATGTCACTCCAATGCATGTACACAGATGCTAGACTGAATATGATTCTATTAGAAGGGTTGCATCTAATGATATCATTCAACTGAAAAAATTGCATCCATCCATGGAAATGGGTGCTGTGGAGGGCTAATCCCCCTCGTCCTGCAGCATCTCACACATCCTCTGAATCCACTCTGGAGGTCAATGAATCCTTCCAGAGGACATTTTCACAGGGCACACAGGAATGTAGGGAGAGGAGAGGAAAAATTCTCATTGCACCAGTAATGTCCATTGTGGTATTGGATTTATGCCTGAGACTATAATCCTAAACACACATATAAGAAATCAAGCCCCATTGAACTCATTCAGATTTATTTCTAAGTAAGTTAAATGCTTGTAAAAATTTACACTGCCGTGCTTTTCATTCAATGCCTCATAATCCATTGTTTTTTCTGTACATGCAAGAAAACATAATGCCAATAAAAGGCCAGAAAGAAATTAACCATGTACCCCTCTTTAGTACCGATCCCCTCACTGCCCAAATTCCCACTGTGGGGATATGCATCTGAACTCCATTTTCCCAGAAGATAAATGCTCCCTAACATTCAAAATGCCAACAACTAACCTGGCACATCAACTCTTCCCCTTATTTGAAGAGCTTCATACTTGAAAGAGCTACAATAAATTAAAAATGCTGCTAACCAATGGGTGATTACGTGCCCCTCTCTTGAAAGGAAATTTTTGCTGTGATTTGTGACATTTGCCAAGAAATACACATATATCAAATTGTGCGTGTGCATTAATTAGATGCAGGGCTTGTCTCCAGAGAACATAGGAAAATATATGTGGCCCATTTTTTTGAAACTCAGCTTTCAGTTTTGAAGGGTGAGTTGGTTTTTGGTTAGAAGAAAAATACAGTAGAAGAGAATCAGCAAATAGAAAATAAAGCAGGAGCTTTTTCATATGAAAAAAAGACAACTCTTTATGTCCCTGCAATGCACACATATGGTGATGTGTATACAGCCCTTTAGGGGTCGTAGAAATAAAGCTAAGTGTGATTGAAGTCACTGAAATATAGTTAGGACTTCCTGCCATTAAAACATGAGAATCTGAAAAGTTAAGATTCCATCTGCTGACCTGCTGCCTTTTGTTGTCAAATTCTCCTTCCAACAGGCTAAAACCAGAACATATTTTTCTCTAAACTGGGGCTGGGAATCATGCAGTCCTCCAAATATCAGTGAACTGCAACTCCCAGCATTCCTCACCTTTGTCTATGCTGACAAGGACTGCTGGAGCTTGCAGTCTAACAACATTTAAAGGGCCTCATGAGTCCCACTCCTGCCTACACTGTAGAAATAATGCAATTTGGCACCACTTTAACTGCCACAGCTCCATCCCGCACAGATGTAGCTTTGTGAGGCATCATCGATCTTTGGCAGACCAGGCCAAAGACCTTGTAAAACTACAAATCCCAGGATTCCATAGGATGGCATACAACACTTAAAGTGATGTCAAACTGCATTATTCCTACAGTGTAGATGCACCCTAACCCATTCAAAAAGTAAATGTAGCTCCAGGTAGCCGTATGGGGGGGGGGGTATCTAAAATTGATAATAGGCCAAACAAAGGGTTTCAAAAATACAAAAATAAAAACATTTTTAAACAAAAGGGCTCAAATATGTGTGCAAGTTTTCAAGCCCCATTGACTAATGAAAGTATTGCACTTTCAAGGAGTGGGGGATATCTGGTTCTGTTCTACACTTTTTCCACTCAGAGGCCCAATTAATGCCAACTCTGGTTTCATAAAGGCAAAAAGTGAAAACTTGGCTGTTCACCAAAACCTTTGAACACCACTGCTTTATCTTAAAGGCTAATGCACATAATTTTAAACTCTTTTAAACTGTTTTAACTTATTAATTATGATAAATATGCATTATATACATTTAAATTATTACTGTTTAAATTGTTTTAACTTGTTTGTATTAACTTATATATCTATACCTCCCTGTGATCTTTTAATATAGGGTGGGAAAGAAATAGTTTAACAAATAAATGCAAATGAATAGAATTAGACTTTGGAAATAATGAAGAACATTTTGTGCTGATTCCTCATGTTAGTCCCAACTGAAGTTAGACCCACTGATTCAGTAAAAGCCTGGAAAGCCAATGTTCCATTGATTCAAAGGGTCTACTCAGTTTAGAACTAAAAAATTATTTAAGATTATGTGTTCTTCATTTTGTCTATTATTTCAAAAGTCTAACTCTAGATAGATGCTGAATCCGAACACACTAAACATTTCTGTTTAGATGCCCACTGGCTTTAGTGGGAGATGCACACACTTAACTCTCTCTCCAAAGGGGGTGTGGGTGTAGATTGCTCCACTATGCTCCTAGCCCCAGAAGCAGATGAAAAGTCCTCCATTTCAACTGCCAGCACCTTGGCCTCAGAGGGGGGAAATACCCAGCAGTATTTCCTGGACTTGATCCCCTTCCCCACTGCCATACTCTTCTCCTTTCATGTCATGCCTTTTTTAGATTGTAAACCTGAATTAGCAATCTGTAAAGTGCTCTGGGAGCCTTTGTGTCAGAGGAGCATACATAAATACTCTGAATGAAATGAATGAATGACATAAGAAAGACTCTGATAGTTGTATCAGTTATTATGATGCAATTTTCACATACAGCCAATCAAACTTGCCCTCACTCCTGTCCCTCACAGCTGTAGTATAAACACTTGCTTGCTAATTAAAAATTAGAATATTATAATTAAACAGTCAGCAAAACTCCAGCATCTAAATCCATGACATTCTACACTCACCATAGGAAGAGAAACACTTCAAAGCACTTCATCACAAGGATGTACTTCACCTTGATCCTTGACAGTTAGGTCACTCAATCTTTGGAAAGCACATTTAAGGTTGACTCTCTGAGCCTTCTGTCTATGGCTTCTGGAGCTCCCTGGCAACAGAGGCCCCTGATCCCACAAGTACTGGATGAATCTTGGCTACCTGTGGTTCATATATTGAGACGCCCTCATCTGCTTCCCCCCTTAAATCTATCTATCTAGATGATCTAGATCAGGGGTAGGCAACCTTTCCCCTTTAAGGGCCGAAGGACTTCAGCTCCCAGAAGCCTCAGCCATGTTGGCCAATAGTCCCATGTTGGCCAATAGCTCTTGGGATTCTGGGAGCTGAAGTCCCTCGGCCCTTAAAGGGGAAAGGTTGCCTACCCCTGATCTAGATTATCACCTGCTTGCTGACATTTATGGACTTTTAAGTGCAGCAAGCTATATTTCTGAACAACCTAATCAAAGAGGGTATCTCTGGTGGGAAATAAAGTGAGACACCTTCCTCACTGTATATCTACACTAAATGTTTTGGCTGAATCAGAGGAAACATCTGGATTAAAACATAATTCCCAAATTAGATCACTACCAATCAGTAGTGGATGAAAGACGGTGTCTTTTTCAGTAGCTAAATGACATAATTGTTTCCAGAAAGTGCCATAAAGGAACAATCTTGTTTCATACAAATGGAATGTCTTGCATTAATTTACTTTATTTGTATGTGTTACTTTTCTCTATGTTTTGCTTTGGACCAAAAGCATAGTTTCATGCATCATATAGTATCAGGTCATTTAAATGTGTGACTGAAAGACTCAGCCATTGACTGAGAACAGGCTTTAAAAACAAAACTTCTAACTATAAAGCCTGCTTGTTCACATGAGACCTTTCCCAGCCTCCAACTGCCTCTGGAGGGAAAGCTGGGGGCCGGAAAAGCTCGGGGTAGGAGAAGCAACTGGCGCGTGCCTGTTGCTCCTCCTCCTGGACCTTGCCTGACTTCTAGCTGTCTCTCAGAGATGGCTGGAGGTTAGGAGAAGGACAGGGGGAAGAGTGGCGACCAGTGTGTGCCTGTTGTCCCCCCCCCCCCCCCCCGGACCTTTCCCAGCTTCTAGTTGTCTCTCAGAGACACCTGGAGGCTGAGGAAAGGACAGGAGGATAAGTCGTGCCCTGGCAGTCCTGTCACTGGAGGGTGGAAGAATTTACTTGAGGCATGCGGCCCCAAAAAGATTCACCGTCACTGGGCTAGTGTGTAGACAGAAAATATTCTCCTAAAGCCTCTATGGCAAGGGCTAGCAGAATGAAGATCAAGATTACTTCAGTCAGCCTTCTGTCTCCATGGATTTTTTTCTCCATGGATTCAACCATCCACACCTTGAAAATATAAATGAAGGTATACATTTCTTTTGTAGAATACAACAACACATTTCTGTGAAAACAG
Source organism: Phrynosoma blainvillii (assembly GCA_026167975.1). Taxonomy (NCBI): domain Eukaryota; kingdom Metazoa; phylum Chordata; class Lepidosauria; order Squamata; family Phrynosomatidae; genus Phrynosoma; species Phrynosoma blainvillii. The sequence goes on along the minus strand of JANUYF010000003.1, from coordinate 230,300,609 downwards.
GGATATTATGTTTTTTTGGCAGCTTTCCTGACATGGTCGCTACATGAACAGTTGAAGAGACTTTGGAATGGATCCTGTTGGAATATTATCTAAATGATGTGTGTTAACCTGTCAAAATAGTCCTGGGATAATAGAATAAACTAGCTTTCCTGTCAAACATCCCTCTTAATTGAGATTATCATAATTAAATTTTGTTGCTGCTGGGCCAACTGAAAATCATATGTGCAAATTTGTCAGTGATGTACTGGATACTTTCCAAAAACTTGCCTATTTTTTTCCAGCATCTTATATACTCATCTTAAAAAGACTGAACAGAATATATTGGTTTAGGAGTAAATGGTTGTAAAACTTGTTAGTTTGTTACGAACATAACTGTGCAAAGTTAGGGGCTGATTTCTAGTATACCCAAACTGGATATATAGTTTTTAGCACTTTTTGACAGTGATCACTGAACATATAGACTGAGATGAACATGTTTATAAATTTATAATTTATTTCATAGATATTTATAAAGCTCTTGTGATTTCCTTGTAGAATCTGGAAAATTCACTTTTTGGGTTACAGCTTCCAGAAGCTATTAGCCACTGTTGCAACTATTATGCCAGTAGGTTTGCAGGGGACTGTGGGAGATTTATTCCAAAAGGTAACTTTTTCAAGCTCTGGTTCTTTCCTATTCCCAATCAGTGTTTGGAGACCTGCTTCAACAGTAATAAGGACACTTGAGGAATTTGAATATTGTGGATTCCAATTCAAAATGTATTGAACTGCACTGCTTGGATTAAGGTGCAAAGGACAACTTCACTATCCCAAAATTCTTGCACTTTTCTGGTAGTTGTGACATGCTGGCACATTTCATTTTATGTATTTTGAGAGAAAATATGCATTTCCATATGCATGAAAACAGGTATTTGAATCTTCATTTGGAAACTTTTTAAAAATTGCAGATTAATGGAACAGAAACATGTATTAAAACTTGAGGAAATGAAATGGCCCAGAAATTGAGATCTGTCCACCTCAAATTAGTAATATGCTAATCCTTAGATTAGAACTATGAAAGCATAATTGAAAAATCAGTGGAATATAAACCATCCATGGAGTTATATTAAGGGGTGCAAATTTAATTCACTTGGTTGATAGATCAGTTGAGGTAACCTTGAATCATAATAATAATCATGGACATAAATTTGTTGCTGTGTGCATTCAAGTTGTTTCCAACTTATAGTTACCTTAAGGTAAGCCTATCATGTTATTGTTTTTTACAAGATTTGTTCAGAATGGATTTGCCTTTGCCTTCTTCTGAGGCTGAGAGAGCATGAATTCCCCAAGGTCATCCAGTGGTTTTTCATGGCTGATCAGGGATTTAAACCCTGGCCTCCAAAGTGATAGGCCAATGCTCAAACCACTACACCATGCTGGTTCTTGACATAAATAGACATGGCCAAAGTTAGGCTAAGACATTTGTTTGTTGTTGTTTTTTGTTTGTTTGTTTGTTTGTTTGTTTTGAGCAGGTTTTTTTCTCCAGTATTTAGTGAGGCCCCAACCTTGATCTTGAAGTCAGGTGTTGTTGAGGAAATGAAGTTTCTAGCACTAAATCAGAGACTAATGGTCAGAAATGTGTGGACCTGATTTAGGATGCTCACAGATGCCTTCCCATGAAATGAATTCACTGCAGGAATCGAGTGCCATTCATTTCATCATGATCACTCAGTGATACAGGAGTGTACCAAGCCAGAAGCCATAGGAAGGAGAGGTCTGGGGATTTGGGCGGGGGGGGGGGGGGGACAAAAACAGTCTTGGGACCATAGTGCAATATCAAGACTACACTTTGCCTGCTCCTGGTTTAGACACACAGAATTTTGTGACATGCTACTGATCTTGCATTCTGCCACATTATGTAAAGTCTGCAAGCCAATGAATATCTTGTGGCCATCATAATAGAATGAAGTATAAGAATTGATTAAGTAGGGACATCACTTGAGGGAATCCTAGGCTTGAAAGATTCAATAGGCTGAGATCCCATGTGATAGAGAAGCTAATGACAATGAAGACAAAGAGAGGAAATATGGAGGGTACAGCATAATAGAGTTCAAGCATCTGGGGTAATAAAATGTATAGAAAAGAAGGGCAGACAGCACCGGAAAATTAGAGGAACGTAGTTAAAAATCACAGATACTAACCATAGGAAAATATGTGGGAGACATAAGAAAACTGGTAATCACTATAGCAGAGGTGGGAGCTAGTGACCACCCAGATATGATTGGACTGCAACGTCCATCATCCTTCACTGTTACCTATACTGGCTAGTGAGAGATGCAGTCCAACAGCTTCAAGGGGTCCACAAGTAACCAATGGAGTACTATAGTAGAGACCAGCCTTCCCCAAACTAGTGTTCTCTAGTTTTAAGCTTCAGTTGGCATGATACCTCATCATTGGCTATTTCATCTCAGTCTAGTGGGAACTCCAGGCCAAAACATCTGAAAGACACTCTGTTGTGGAAGCCTGATATAGAGAATATGGATTTTTATATAATTTACCAATTACTGTATGGTAGAGTTTTATGCTTCTCTGTCCTTCAGCATATGTGCATGGGCACATGGACAGTCAGCACTAGGCAAGCCATTAAAGAAGATGGAGATTGCCGTGTTTTTAATTGCAAGTTACTCATACTCAGAATCTGATCAGCTTCATTCACAGAAAAATAAGGCTGGGCAGAAGGTTGTATTGATCTCAAATGCTACGTAACGATCTACTGGACTACCTACATGTATATGCATGCATGTACAAAGAAGGAAAAAGCAGAATTTAGCCAATGGGACTTCTACCTGACAGAGTTCCACATTCAAGATAGGTTGGAATTAGTTTATTCTACAAACATTTTTATACTTTATTCTGAAGCAAAACTCTTTCATTAAACATTCACAGTGAGTAATTGGTCAATTGTACGTATGAAAAATAGGAATCCAGAAAATCCAGAAAACCCACAAAATAGTTCGTGCTTAAATGTTACTTATTTCTTCACACTTCTTTTTTGTGTCATTTCCTAGGGTTTTAGCAAAAGTCTAATGTGCCTCTTGGCCTTGTGCCTGGATAGCTGTTCATGCTCTGGGGGTGGGGGGATTTCAAGCAGCTAAAAAGTTGATGGAAATAATTGTTTCTCAACATTATCATTGAGAGATTTAAGTATGCATTTCAATAAAACAAATTGCTATTCCTATGATTGCCAAAAAATGAAGAGTGATGAGGTTATTTTTGTCTTTAATGTTGTAAACATTGGTCATCAATCACATTTTCATGAATTTTAGTTTATTAATTGCAAGTTTGTATTTATTTATTAGAGGAGCTAACTGTTGGATTGTGATGGTCTCCAGTGTTTACTGGAAACCATCACAATTAATTCACCATTTATTTACTCCAATGTTCTAAACAATTGCAACTATTATGTCTCAATTAATAAAACTCTTTTTTTTTCCAAGGGTGTAATTTGCAGATACACATATCTGCTAAATGTGTGCACTGGCCTATTATGAGATACTTAGAGCTAGTTCTCTTCTTTTCTCTAGCATGCTGAAACTGAAACACTACGCAATCACTTTCTTGTGTTGAATAAAGAGAAAACTCTCAAGATTATATGGTTGAGGCTGAGCATGTACTGATTGGGAAGTGATGAAGAAGATATAACTTTAGGGCCTTTGCAGACTGCCAGAAATAGTGCACATTAAATTGAGGCACTGCCCTGGCTCAGTGCTAGGGAATCATGGAAGATATAATTGTGACATGTCCTGGATTTTTGGATCTAAGACATCAAACAGCATTAACTGTTGAAATATGTTTCTTAAGAATGCCAAGTTTTTAAATAGTTCATCATTTAACACCAGTAAGTTTTGAAAAACATCTATTTAATTTGGCCTGACATTTTTTTCAGTAATGAGAGTGGGGTGTATATTCTGGCATGGGTCCTATTAACAGTAATGAGATGAGTTTTAGCTACTGGAGCCAAGGAATTGAGTCAGTTTTGGTAACCAGGATCTTGACATCAACATCAGTTCTCATTCAATAGCTCAAGATAGAAAATAGAGGCGCAGGATTCTTTTAATTTAAAAAGACATACGTAATTTTTCCTTAGAAATCATTGTTTTGTGAATTATTGTGCTTTTCAATGCATTTTGCAAGCACATAATCTCTGTGTGCGAAGAGGAAAACTATCTGCACTGCAGAAATAATGCCGTTTGACACCACTTTAATTCCCATGGCTCAAGAATGGATGCTGGAATTTATAGTTTTGTGAGATATTTAGCCTTCTCTGTCAGAGTGCTCTGGTGCCACAACAAACTACAAATCCCAATATTCCATAGAATGGAGCCATGGCAGTTAAAGTGTTATCAAATTGCATTGTTTCTGCAGGGCAAATGCCGCCTCAGAATGAGTGCAATACTTTTGCCTCCCTCTATCACTGTCCTTGTCACCTTTACGTGTTGCTTGATTTTGTACACTTTGAACAGGCTATTGTTCAAAGACAATGGCTTCAACCCCCATCTCTGTGTTACATAGTCTAGTAAATCAATATATTTTCAGTTCAATCCACATATTCCTATGCTTCTGAACAACTATACTGATGCATTAACATATACATAAAGGGGAAAATATTTAACTGGTAAGTTAAAACAATGAAATTCCCACATAAGATGTTTCAACAGTATATGCTAAAACTGCTTTATGTCACTTAAATGTCTCATATTTGTTTTTGTTTGTTTTAACTTACCTATTAAATCATTCTGTCACACATTTTGCTGGGTGTTACTCAATCTGGTTGTTATATAAACTCATCCCTCCACATTTTTGCAGATTTGATTAGTCACAGATTTTATTAATATGTTCTCACTGGGAATATCTAGGTCCTCAAGATTCCTAGAGAGAACACTCCACTAGGCATTTGTAGCTTCTCCAGTGCAATTCTATGGTTAATGTCTGGCAGATGTTGACCACAGAGTTGCACTGGAGGACCTAGAGATTCCTAGAGAGGTGTTCTTTTAGGTAAAAACAATGGGTTTTGTTATTTGCAGTTTTTCCATTTGCATGGGTTGGCCACTGCTAACTCCAGTGAATATGAAGGGACAAGTGTACTCACTAGCATTAATTTGTAGTCAAGAAGTTGTCTCACATATTTTTCACTATGAATCTACTGAATCTACACTGCAGAAATAATGTAGTCTGGCAGTGTTTTAACTGCCATGGCTCCATGTTATGGAATTCTGGATTATTATTATTATGTTTTTTGAGATATTTAGGGGTGTTGCAGACTGACCTGGGGGTGGAGTTGGGGTGGAGCTGCACACCAGCTGCCCCAACCCCATCCCGACACGATCCTGACACCACACACCTATTTGCATGGCATGTGGCATCAGGATGCCCTCCCGGCTAGCATGTAGACACACTGCACTGAAAGGGCACAGAAGAGCTGTGGCGCCAGCTCTTAGGGTGGCCTTTGTGAAGGGATGAGCTCTTTTAGGAGTGGCAAAAAGAAGAATCAGGGCCATGGCATGGGATTGCTGGAGCCCCGATCTGCCGCTAGCAGGGTCAGCCAAGAGCTGCCCGTTTGCATAACCCCTTAGTCTCCTCTATCAGAAAACTCTTATGTCACAACAAAGTACAAATGCCAGCAATCCATAACATGGAGACATGGTAGTTAAAGAAGTGTCAAACTGCATTAATTCTGCAGTGCAGATTTAGCCTCACTACTGTTAATGTCTGGTTCAGTGCTAATTAGTGGTTAGTAGTACCTTTAACTTTACCTAGGAAACATTAACACAATTGATGACCAACAGTAATCCGCTCAGTGCTATGATGAATCTATTTTGAATTTTACTTTGAACTTCTAAAGGAAATACTCAATGTGCTGAGCATATTCAGTGAATATGTTCAGCCCCTTGAATAGCTCTAGTAATATTCAGACAAAAACCGACTGGGAAGTCATCAGCCCCCAATGATTAACACTAGTGTATCTATTAGCTATGTGAAGGGCCAAGCATTCCCCTGCCACTGGTCCATGGATCCCTTATATCAGACCCTGTGGACCATTGAAGCAGAGTCCAGAAACAGATAGCAGTGTATCTGCAAATTCTGCTTTCACTTCTAGTTGCTGTTTTAGCCAGGTTTTTGGCCAAAATAAAGCCGTAATTGACTTGAAGGATTTGGGAGGAAGCCAAATGGCTGTTTTCTGCATGCTGTTTTAATGTGTTTGGACTGGTTTTCAAACCAGGAACCACCTGCCCAAAATATAAAAGGGGCCTTCAGGGCTTTGGGGAACACCCAGAGAACTTCAGGAACAGCGATTTCCTCACTCCTTATTTAAATGAAGAAATACAGCATTATCTCTTTATCAGAGCACAGTTCCCTAGGAATATTTCCATATTCAATTAAAATTAATGTAAATCATGAAAGCACACACACATACCATTCATTTTCAAGGTTGTTTCACAGGAGATGTTTCCTCTGGATTTTTTTTTATATATATATAATATTATACCCTTTGGCTAGCCTTAGACAGAATTTTTAATTGTGTCCTACTGAGCTGTCTTTAAGCAAGGCACTGGGATTCACAATAATTTTCAGAATCATACCAGAAATATTACTCTTCATAGTCCTGTAGCATGGTGCTTTGAATCTGGATATCAAGATCATCTCCAGTGAGCTGAAGATTAAACAAAGAGTAATGTTGATATTTTATCAAAGAGAATTTAATGTAAACAAAAAACAAAATGAAATGAAAAACAAAACCCTAACATGGCTTCTGCAAAATGAACCTGCATCAATTCCTCTCTTGAAATGGTAACAAATTCCTGAAAAATCAGACTAATAACTCTGGACTACAGAACTTTTAAAATCACTACAATAAACTATGGCTGGAATCCTATTGCATACTTACAAATGCATAACTGAGAATTACAAATCCATGCCTGCTTTGTACTCATGATCCCTACATATCCCCTCATGTAGGGAATGCACAGGGATCATGAAAGTCTCCCAATTCCCGCTTACCAGTTGGCAGCCACTGCAATCAATGGAGGTCCTCACCCCACCTTTTATTTTTATTTTTATTTTATTAATATATTTATATGCCACCTGTATCCAAAGATCTCAGGGAGGCTTACAATAAAATCAATTACAAACAATAAATAATTATAAGTTTAAAAATTAAAATATAGTAAATAAATTCTAAATTTAAAAACAGACTGTTCAAAATCAGTTAAAATAATCTTGCATGATGTAACTGTAAAACACAAGCAGATAAAACCAGTTTGGCCTGAAGGCTTTAATAAAAAGCCAAGTTTTAACTTGGATCAGAAATTATTCTAACATTGGTGCAAACTGGACCTCCAGAGAGAGGGAATTCCACAACCAGAATTTTTCATCACAGAAAATATTTCCCCTACTGATGCATGAGTTATCTTTGCTTGTGGGAGCAATTTCCATTGTAAAGGGGGAATTGTGACAGGGACTCTGTTTCTGTCTGTCACAATGGAGATTGCTCATGTGAGAAGGTGAGAACACTTGTCAGCCACTTCACAAGAGACAAAGGAACAAATCCCTACTGATTGCAGCAGCTACTAACTGGTACGTAGGGACTGGTAAGAGTTGGGCCAGGATTCACTACATAGCTATATAAGTACCATGATTACTTAACAAGCCAATGCATAGACGATAGTGGCCACTGGTCAATTAGTATTTTTTATGCAAAGCAGACAACTACAGTAGCAACCAAGAAAACTGTAAGTATGAATTATAAATATATCAAGCACATCATTTAAGATCATTTCAGAATTTCTTACATGGGATGTCAGCTAACTGGTTTATCACTGTATCACATTCAACTCTTTGAAATTGTTCCTTGACTCTAAAGAAAATCTTTGTATTTACTTGGTTAAATGACATTGCACATTGATACTAGGTATTGTTTCTCACTGGCAGGACTTTCCTATCTTTTGTCAATGGCTTTATAACTCATTTCAAGACCATTTCATTATTTCTAACATGGGGATGATTCATGGACAGATGCTGATTTTCTTCTCCCTTCATACACACTAACAACTGCACCAGCTGCAGACAGAAGCTGCAGTTATGCTAATGGCCAAGTTGTGCTCATTTTGAGCTACAGATAGCATTGTATTTACACAGAAGAAACAAGAGATATGTCCCTAGAAGCTCAAAAGATGATTGTTTATTAGAAAAGTCTGATGTGTTTCAGGGTCTATGTATTCTTAGGGTCTTCTCCAGGGAGTGATTTAGAATTAAACCTCAGAAAATGTATCTAAAAGTGCAAAAACAAGTACATTCTCACCCAACTGTATCACAGAATGGCTCTTCCACCCAATTTTGTTTATTCATTTTTCTAGTTCTTCAGCACATTTACATGGAAGTAAATCCCATTCATGCCTTATCACAAATTGGCCTTCTTCAGAGGCAATTGTAAAATGCATAAAAGTACATTTATTATAGTTGTGGTATTGGGACAACATATAAATCATCTCTAAAACATAATTTCTTAAAAATCAAATATCATCTATTATACATATTATCATATATGTACCTATTACCAGAGATTTCAGGAGTTGCAGTCTGCACTCTCAGCAAAGTGGATAGAGTGGATTTTGAAACTTAAAGCTTTAGTACCAGGAGACTTGAATGAAGATTTGGAAATACAATGTCTTATTTAAAAATTTGCAGCTCTTTTGCACCTCTTCTGGCGCAGCGTGTCCAGACGCTGTGCCAGGAGGATGTCATCAAAGTGCGCACCATGTGCAATGGCACACGCTTTGATGACATCCTCATGAAGGGGTTGGGGCGCCCGGCGTCCGGCTGCTCCTCTCCTTCCCTGGCTCCAAGAAGGCACTTTGCACCGTCTGCAGAGCCCCTTTATGCTGTGGAAAAGAAGTATTCTGGTTTCCTTGGTGAGTTTCCATGAATACAATAGGCCCACATATGACTTCTCCTTGGTCATTATAGAGCAGTGATGGCAAACCATTTAGGCACCAAGTGCCCAATCTAAATGGCCTTCTGGTACTGGATTACTCCATGCCAGAGGCAGGACTTCCAAGAGAAACAAGACTTCTGAGGCAGGACTTCCACCCTATGGGGGGTGGACTTCCCACCCAGCACCTTCTTTGGCCTTCAGCTGCCTCTCTGGGGGGCAGCTGAAGGCCCAGGAGGAAGAGGAACAGGCGTATGACTGTTCCTCTCCCCCCCACACACACTTTCCTGGACTCAAGGCCTGGGATGGCTGGGAAGAGGAAGAACAGGTGTGCACCTTTTCCTCCTCTTCCCCACTCACATGCCAGGGGAAATGGCTTCACATGCCATCTCTGGCATGTGTGCCATAGGTTCTCCAACATGGTTATAGATGTTCAGAGTCTCTTCTTCCCTTTGGAAATGACCAACTCCATCCCCAGACATTTAAAGGCAATAGAAACATTTAGCTATGTGACTGTATCCAGACACACAACTGTGAAGGTACTCTGGACGTCCTGGAAGACAATATTATCATTGTGCAGCCAGATAATTTCGAGGTCTTCTCTGCTCTGCACCAGCCACTGAAAGTCATTGAGGAAGTCAGAAAGTGAATCTGGCAGGAAAGGAGGGAGAGATTTTATTTTATATTCTACCTTTCTCTCAACTTGGGCCTAAGGTGGCTCATTATATATCATAGCCACCACTGTGGCTATGATTATACTCCCATTTCAAGAACACCCATCATTTTTTATTTGAGCAGTAATGGAAGGCATTCAGTTTGCTCTTTTCTCTTCTCTCATATTGATATAACCCTTATATTAAGTGCCTGAGTAGGGCCTAGTTTCAATCGAACACAAATACAAATACCCACATCCCAATCTGATACATTCTGCACCTGTATGTGATCAATAAGGAGGAGGGAGGCTGGGATAGAAAGAATGTTACTCTATAGTGCACTGTGAGTTCCAATATCTCAATAGGTAATGTTTTGCAAATAATAATAACAGTCATAATCATTTACCAGGGTCAGAAAACAGTCTATACAAGTGATGGCGAACCTTTTAGGGGCCAAGTGCCCAAACTAAAAGCCTTCCAGCACTGGGTAGCACCTGGTGCCAGTGGTGGGACTTCTGCCCTCTGAGGACAGGACTTCCGGGGTGGGATTTATTTCCCCCATCCACCCTCCCAGGCCTTCAGCTGTCTCACCAGAGATAGCTGAAGGCCTGTGAGGGTGAGGGGGGGGGGAGAAGAGGAACAGGTGCATCTGAAGAGAGGAAAGGTGCAACAGAGAGGCATCTGAAGGCTGGGGAAGGTCAGGAAGGAGGAGGAACAGGCACACACCTCTTCCTCCTCTTCCTGCCCTACATTTGCTGGGGAAAATGGCTTTGTGTGTAATCTCTGGCATGTGTGCCATAGGTTCACCATCACAGGTCTGTACAATAACTTTAATCTCAAAATAACTGCCTTTGATCTGAATGCAAGACTAATCTAAAATTTGAGATTATATCTAAACCTATGATTAAAAATTTCCTCAACATCACCATATAATGTGATTCAAAAAATATTTCTTCTGCTTTGAAGTTGAGTTATATTAAATCAGGTAGTGCTGTGCTTAATTTAATTAAATGTCCAGCAGTACTGTACTATCTTAAGGCTGCCTTCTAAAGTTATATCCCTGTACCCCTTCAAAGTGTTTTTTCCCCTTTTTCTGCCTTATAGAAACAGGTAAGGCATTTCCAAAGCTATTAATAAAGCAACTGGTTTATGGTTCCTGACTCATAGTAAGGCAACTCCTTTGTGAAGCCCAATTAACTCTATTTTCAAAAAACTACATCAAATAAAAGTTCATTTAAGGGCAATATAGACCACATGTTTTGGTTTTCTTCTTCTTCTTTGACTTACACTTCAGTGAAGGCATGTAAATTGCTCACATGGGTTTCAACATGTTGGTAGCTTCTGAGAGACATCCTAAACTAGTCAACTTGGTGGGGGTTGCAGATTGCCAGAAATAGTGCAAATTGAGTCCACTTTTAGGGTTAGGGTTAGGGAATCATGGAAACTGTATTTATTGTGGCACCAGAGCTCTCTGACAGAGAAGGCTCAATGTCTCGGGGGGGGGGGGGGGACAATTCCCATGACTCCCTAGCACTAACCCTAACCCTAAAAGTGGACTCAATTTGCACTATTTCTGGCAGTCTGCAACCCCCCTTATTTACTGATTGTATCTTCCCTGGGTATTTTATACTTGCCACACTTGTCTTTAGTTAAACAGTGAGCCTGCTTTCCTTGAGATAATACTGACACAGTAACAAGCCACTTGGCAATTTAATACACAGATCCTGTTTAAATGAACACATTAAACTTCCTGACCTAAAAATCTCATAACAACATTATGAAAGTTAATTGTGCTATCTTATGGTTCCTTTGCTCACTTGTGATGACAAAAAAAAAAAAAAAATCAGTGCAATGCTACAGACCGCCAACAAATTATACCAGTATAGTATATTTTAGGGACAGAGGGACACTTGGATCATGTGTTCCACAAATAGAACTGAGGCAAGCTTTGCACGTCGAAAAGCTGTTGCATGAAACTGAGCTATGATTTGCAAGCAGGTAGAGTTATTAGAGGAAAATGAGCTGTGCTTTTCAGGAGGGCAAACTGTTTAACTAGATTTTAGCCTTGTGTAGATATGCAAATAGGTGAGCTGTGCTCCATACTGATAAGAGTTATACCTAATCCTGTGCAATTTCTACTATAAGAATGCCCCTCCTGACTCTTCCCAAATTAGAAATAGGTTGAGAAAGTTTTCCCATTCAGAGTATTTTAGCCACAGAACTGTATTTAGATCAAGCAGATCAAACCATGCAGGAGGCCCTGATTCAAATGTGAAGCCCTACACAACTGCATTTCCTTCAAAGTAAAAAAAGTGACAACTGCATTGGCAACTTAGATCCAAATACATAACCACCATCAGTAATGTATCTTGGCCCAACCTGCAGATGTACACTAATAGCCAATAGATACTTCGAGTGACAGAGATCTCCTCTGCTGGTGATTGGCTCAGAGCAGGACATTGTTTCCAGCCCCAGCCCCCGGCAATCTCCAGTGTGATGCAGAATTCTGAAAAGGATCTTGCTTCTGATTTTTGCAGTCATACTTACTGGCAAGAAAAGGCTGGAAACATCATCTTGTTTTGCATGTAGCTTTATATGAAAAGTAATCAGCAGCAGAACAGCAGAACAGTATTCCATCACTAACAATTTCAGAAGGGATTCAAGTGGCATTTACAATCATAGTACTGGCTGCTGCTGCACTGCAGAAATAATACAGCTTGACACAACTAAGGGGTGATACAGACAGGCAGAAAAAAGTTGGCTTGAAGCTGCCTTTTCTGAAGCCACACTGAAACCCATCAACCACACCACTGGCTCCCAAGGCGGCTGGAGTGTACATGTCATGACCACACAGCATAGCTTCAAGCTGCACCACTGGGTACTTTTTTTTTTAACTATCCCCACCACCATCCCTGCACACCTTTGCAGGAGTGAGCTGCTAGTGACTGCCATCCCATTGCATGGCAATCCCTGTGAACCTGCATACATTTGCATGTGGAGCACTTCACTGGGACAGGGCATCAGAGCAGGGGTGTGCCCATGCAGATGCCAGCAAGGTACAATCATGCTTCCCTTCATCTCCCCTTCACCCTATGCCCTCTCTTTGACTGTCTGTTTTGTGTATGTTGTATCATCTCCATGAGAGCTTCCATGGTTTCTTTTTGGGGCATTGCCACCCCCACCACTTGTGTATGGCAGCTCTGTCCCTTTTAAATGTGCTCCTGATACAGGGTGTTTACATGCACAATTAGGGTTAGGTTTTGGAAAGAGCACTCCTTTAGAGCTGCACTGGCATTGGTGCATTTGTACACACATGCGAAGGTGCACACTTTTCAGGAAGAAGCAGAAGAAAGCTTCAAGGTGTGCATCATCTAAACAACTTGCCTTCAAGCCAGCCTGAAAACACCTCTTTTTGCCTGTCTGTTTAGCCCCTAACTGTCATGGTTTCATCTAATGGAATCCAGGGATTTGTAGTTTGTTATGGCACCAGATCTCTCTGACAGAGAAGGTGTTCTTCAAGTGGTGGCTGAGGGCTTCCATATTAGTGAGGTGATGAATTGAAGTTGGGTTTTAGTTCAAACTTTAAAGGAGTTTTTCTTTAACCTATTTGGGAATAAGGTTCAGCACCTAAGATCACTTCCTTAAAATGTATTCTGAAACCTGGAATACATTCTCCACATGACTGACCTAGAAGCCACCAATCATTATGAGGTCCTATGAGGAATTGAGGGAGAGGGAGGATTTACACTTCCCTAAGCTCCTTAGAGCAAGGGTGGGATGCACAATTACAAATGAAATGAAGAAATATCTCAACATTCATGACATCACTAGTTAATCCACCCCTTGCATATTGAGACAGTGGGTGCACGTATATGGAGACTGACTGTCAAATCAGCATCTCCAAGTAGTAGTAATTATTAATTTTGGAAAATATGTTGCAAGCACAGAGATGTCTGCACATAAAATTCATGACAGTGTCAGCTTACAGAAACCTGGCCCAAACTGTACAAAATTCCTTGGCCACAAAAGCAAGTTGCACTCAAAATGATTTCTTTTGTTTCTCTGGAAAGGAAGGGCTGTATGCTTTCCATCTCTGAAGGGACTGCATTTTAGTCCTGCATTTTAATTCTGTCACCTCTAAGCAACTAAGAAGCAAACAAAAGGTAAAATCCTGCATCTTACTGTTGTTTTTACTCTTTTTTTTCTGGCCTTCAAAACTATTAAACCCGTTATTTGGAAAGGGTAAGAGTTCATCTTTGGACGTTATCACACGGGGGGGGGGGGGGGGGAATCTGTAGGTTATCCCACACAAATCCCCAAAAAACCCCACACTTGCGCCTGACGATTTCACATGACGTCACACAGAAACTGGACAGAAAGTGGACAGAAAGTGGTATTATCCAAGATCTTTTTAATTTCGGGAGTTTAGAGGAAATGCATTTGCGAAATTACAGTAATTGCGCATTTACTTTAATCTGAAAAGCAAATACGCATGGACAATTCTCTTTTAAAACCTGGAGGAGGGCCAAGAGGAGGAGGAGGAGGAGGAGCCTCCAGGAAGGGAAAGTCCTGGGCTCCTCCTCAGTGCCATGCAGGGAAGGGAAGGGAAGGGAAGGGAAGGGAGAGGGGAGTTTGGGACGGAGGAGAAGTTTGGCATTTGGGATGGAGGGAAAAGGAGGGGAAAGAAGGCTTCCCTCGCAGCAGCTGTGGATGGATGTGGGTGCAAGTGTGGGGTTAGGACTTGTGCAGGAGAACATGACCCCAAATGGAGGACAGTCTGACATTTCCTCCTGGGAAATGCAGGACCCGCCCTGGAAAAGGAGGAGTCTGGTGACAAAACACACCCATTTCCAGTACATGTATGGGTTCTTTTCACTTGTGCATGAAAGTTCAAAATGTCTTTTTTTCACTTTTAACTTAATTCTGTTATTATTGTAATTACGTGTGAAAAGCTTTTGCGCAATTACGCTCTATTTTCGCTTTCTTTTCGGGATGCTTCATTTCCACTTTATTATCTCTTTAACAACGAAACTGGCCCACGTGTGATAACGTCCTTTGTTTAAGTTTAGCAGAAAAGCAGGTTAGAAAGTTCCTTTCTCCATCTTAATCTTCTGGAAAGACAATAATCCAATATGTCATTTTAAAAATTCTCATTCAGTTTGTCTGCCCTGGTTTCAGTCAGGTGGACTCCCTGATAGAAGATTTGGGGATACAAAGTCATGCCTCAGCAGTGAAATATATTCTTCGATGCTTGGCAGCATCAAGGCAGCTTTTCTTTGACTGGGCGGAGTGCAGTAGCAACAGTTTGCTATAGAGCAACTCATTGAGAATTGCTTGGATCCATTATTTTCAGTGAGGAACAACTTTCACTATTGAAGTACAGACTGCTAATATGTGAGAGGTGAAACATTCTCGACAAGCTATTTCCCCAAAGCCAGTCTAAGACATTTATGGTGCCTACCACACACAGCAAATTTGTTTGTTTGTTTGTTTGTTTGTTTGTTGTTATTTAATATATCATATCCCACCTTTCTTCCAAAACTGGAACTCAAGACTGCTTATAAGTTTTTTTAAAAAACACCATTAAAAATTACAAAAGGCAGCTGCATTAATCACAATATTAAAACAGTTCAAATCTATAGTTAAAAGAATAAAATGCAATTTAAAAGATACAAAGCTATTTAAAACAGGGAGAGTTCAGGCCTGATTTGCTCTACAACTCATCCACTGTTCGTTTTAGCCATCCACAGTATCCTCAGAACTCTTCTCCAACACCATATCTCAAATGAGTTGATCATCTTCCTATCAGCTTTCTTCACTGTCCAGCTCTCAAAACCATACATAGAAATGTGAAATATGATGGCATGGATAATCCTAACTTTAGTATTCAATGATATATCTTTACACTTCAGGATCTTATCTAGTTCCTTCATAACTGCCCTTCCAAGTCCTAGTCCAAGACTCACTACTATCCAATGTAAAATATGGATTTCCATAATATGTCAAGCAATGGATTTCCATTTTCTTTCCCAGAATGACCATTTAACACCTGTAGTGAACTCTTGAACAAGCCAAGAAACAGATACAAAAAAGGTTGAAATTCTTTATCTAATGGAAACCAGGACTTGAGAAACTGTTAGGATCAGATCTAATTAGGGGAATTTATAATTAGCTCAAATATGCAAAAGTGAGGTCCCAACAAAGCCCATGGAACCATGTACCATTATGTATACCAGAGGACTAATAGATCTCTCAAGGGAAGACGCGGAGATGGGCTTATCCAATTAAAGTCTAAATATTTATTAATTAATAAATGGGGAAAAACTGCACACATCCAAATATGGCACACACACACTTGAAGGAAAGATGGGGGAAAGCAGGGATAGCTTGAGAGGAGCTAGGCTGAGGGGATATACTTACTTCCGAAGGCTTCTCTGGCTGCAAAGATTGAGGATAATGGTGATGAAGCACGGCTGCTGAAATGAGGGGAAGGAGATGGCTGCGGGAGCTAAATCAGAGTACAGACCGATGTGGAGTCTGCATGCACTCTCAAGATAGCACATGAAGCCTAGAAATCCAAGGGTTCTTATAGGGAATTTCTGCCTTCTAGCTATAAGCCTAATGGCTGTCGGACAAAGGTGTTGATGGGTTTAGTATTGTTAACCTAGGTGTGAGCATAGTCTAAACAATGCATTTGGTTTCAAAACTATCAAAGAAGAGAGGCTAGAGAAAAGGGTGCAGTCAAATCTGATCACTGCCCCATTAAAGTGTGAGACTCAAGACAAATAAACACCATTATGTGTCTTTTCCAGTAGAATGGTCTTTCCCTTTTTGGCAACTCCCAAACCTGTCTGTTAGGGAATTTTTCAGTTGTCTTGGGCAAGTCTCTCAGTGCCTACATGACCTGCCATCTAGGGGAATATGGCTGACGTTCCTCAGAGGGAACTCCAAATGTGTCCAAAATTTTATGAAAATGCACATATGCTAACAAAACTGAGCCAGATGAAGGAAAATTTGGACCAACTCAAAACAAGTCAACTATATAATGAGGCTTAGCCACTTTTTTGTATTCTCTGTAAGGGATCCTGGGGAAAATGAAGCACCCAGGAGAGTTGTTAAATTAATACTCTAAGAAGTATTTTCCAGTGAAGTCTCGTTGAGTTCAAAAGAAGAGAGCACATCCTTCACTTTCCCATTGGCTGGACTACACCTGCTGTCTGATAAGTACAGTTTTGCTATTTAAGTGCTGCATGTTTAAGACTATGCAATGGATTTACAGCATATGAGATTGCAATCTGTAACATAATCCTACATTCCCCCGCCTTTTTTTTTTTTTTTTTTTGCTATCTCTTTTTATAGAGTACAACATGATCTGTTGGATTTTTAGTAGGAAGTAAACTCTACCATAGTTTTTTGTGGGTTTTTCAGGCTGTGTGGCCATGTTCTAGAAGAGTTTCTTTCTGATGTTTTGCCAGCATCTGTGGCTGGCAACTTCAAAGAATGCTGCAGTAATTTAGGGTATTGCATCACTGGCATATCACTGTCTCTTCTTGGAATATGTATCCTTGTCTCAAAGATTTGTTCCAGAACTTATCCATTTTCTTTCAGGTATTCTTCGCATGACTATACCCAACAGAAGAGAACAAGGCTATACTTTGATATATCCATTTGGGTCATTAAAAAAACAGTTGAATCTGCTTGTGGTCTCTGAAAAAGCAGACACACAGACATGGCAAAAACAGAGTTTTCCACTTCATATGATAACTAGGTTAAAAAAAAAGAACAGAATTGAATCATCTTCGGTTATCATGCGTAGCCCTGTGCCTGGATATGATAGAGATGTGTAGTTCTGTATGGATCACTTCCATCTTTCAGCTCTGAAATAGTGCAGCCCATCCAAATGCTGCTTAGTACGGATATGCCAGTGATGCAATACCCTAAATTGCTGTGCAGAGGGGCGGGTTATAAATAAAAAATTAAAAATTATTATTATTATTATTATTATTATTATTATTATTATTATTATTATTATTACTGCAGCATTCTCTGAAGATGCCAGCCACAGATGCTGGCAAAACATCAGAAAGAAACTCTTCTAGAACATGGCTACACAGTCCAAAAAAACCCACAAAAAACTATGGATGTCGGGCATGAAAGCCTAAAACTCTATCATGTTCAATCATACTTATTTTATAAAAAGTGCATTAAAATTATAAGCTTAATTTGTGCCAGGAATTAGTAAAGTCCTGCTTCTGCCCCTCTTCACCACTTAGTAGGGTTTTAAATTGCTTACTTACTATATCTATATAGTGCCATTCAGTCAATGTCCTCAAAGTGGTCCACAGTTTGAAATTATAACTTACACTTGAGTAGATAAAATAATAAATGGAGGAGGCAAGGAAAGGAACAAAAAAAAGGGGGGGGATAAACTCATGGGGCAACCCTGTGGAATTTTTTTCAGAAGTGAATCCAATTTTTTTAGTGGAACTTTTCCCTAGAAGCCAGCTCAGGATTGTAGCTCCTGGCATGGGACAGTTCTAGGAGATAAGAAGGGACTATATAAGCTGATGAATGGCCTCTCCCTGTCTCTGAAGCAACTGCTAGATTTGCCTTGCTGTGGATTTACTACACCAAATATGGTTACTCTAGCCATCATTATGATAGGTTATAAGTGTGCCTGTGGGCCATATTAAATTATTAATAGTTCAATTCAATGTATGTAGACATTCTTCTCCAATTTTGGCACAACAAACTGCAAATTCCAAGATTCCATAGCATTGAGCTATGGCAGTTAAAGAGGTGTCAAAGTGCATTCATTCTGCAGCAGCCTTAGTTTGTTATCGTCTCAATAATCTAGCACAGAGCTGAAATCAAACTCTTGGTTTCAACATCGTTTAAGGTCTCTGGTTTCTACCCCCACTTCTGTTTATTTAAACATAAAAGACACATTTTGATTGAACACTTAATTGTGTTTCAGGATCAGTGTGATAAATTTACTCTGTCCTGACTCCACCTTTCTCTTTTACACTGAGCCACTCCTTCCTTCTCCCCACACAAAAAGGAAGACTGTGCATTGAACCCTTATGATATCCAGAGCTGTGTACACAAATTTCAGGCTAGTTAACACAAGACATGCTTCCTCTTGTGTTATTGAAATTGTCAAAAAAAGAAATCATTGCCAAATAACAAAGTAAGCTGATATATATTCTCAACTGTGTTTAATAGTTTCCATAAAGTGTTTTTTTTATTATTTTGAGGAATATATATACATTTTCCTCACTAACAATAATTATAAATTGTTGTATATGTATGTTGTATATGTTGTGTTGTAAATTATATATATTATGTTGTATATGTATGTTGTAAATTATATATATATATATATATATATATATATATATATATATATGAAAATCTGAAGGAGAATAAAAGAAAAAAAATAACACAATATAACTTTGCAGTATACTTCTGCCTCAGATTTTATTTTCCCCATTGCAGCAATCCAAAGTTCAGGTTTCTGCCAAATGTATATTCTGGCAAATCTGAGAAGTCTTAAGTAATGATCACATCTGTTATGAATAATTGGCTATTGATAAGCATTGGCTATTAATGAGCAACGTTATTGTCTTAGGCAGCAAGCAAATGCTAATGTTCCTCAAAAGGCAATTCCTAATAGGAATTTGGCCTAATTTTCTGTCATCTGACTGTAATTAACTATTCAGAGGGTATAAGGTGAAGAATATCTGTTCTCAACTACTGAAGAGTGAATTCATATAGTTATAATCTTCATTAGTGTTTTGGTACAATGGTCCAATTTTGGTACAATGGTAGTACATTTTTTAAAAAAAATAAATAGTTTATCCTGTGTGCTTCCTTGTATGAAATAACTGTAGTAACATGCAGATCATCTAGCAAGTGAATACCTTAAGAAATGTAACAAATAACAGTGATATGAAACATTCTAATTTGGAGACATAAAGATAAGTATTAAACCCATTATAGGGATGCAGTGACTCAAGTGGTTAAGACACTGACTCTGCTGATTGCAAGGTCAGCAGGTTGGCAGTTCGAGGCCCAGGTGCTGCAGGATGGGGTGAGCTCCTGTCACTAGTCCCAGTTTCTGCCAACCTAGCAGTTTGAAAGCATGCAAATGCAAGTAGACAAATAGGTACCACTGCGGTGGGAAGGTAAACAGCATTCTGTGCAATGATGCTGGCCACATGATCACAAAGTAGTCTCTGACAACACTGGCTCTTCGGCTCAGTAATGGAGATGAGCACCGCCACCTATGGTCAGACACGACTTGCCAACCTTCTCAATGGGGAATACCATTACCATCACATTACATTAAACCCATTATACTTCCTAGGATCTAGGAACTTGCACTATTCCACAGTATATGTGGAATGCTCTGCATACAGTTCCTTGGGTTACTGTATACACAATGCAGACACTGGTCAAAAAATTTGAACCCAACATCCTCTGAAGCAATATTTATGCAGTATATACGTAATTAAGTCTTGCTTGTTGGGTTTTTAAACAAAACACTTAAGATTTATTAAAGAATAAGACTAGTACACAATTATATCAGTTAGATATCACTTTCCCTTCCATGGCTCAATCCAATGGAATCTTGGGATCTGAAGATTGACTTAGAATTCTCTGCCAAAGGACTCATATGCTAGAGTTCAAGCAAAAGTGGACTAGAGCTAGGAGACAATTCTAAATCTATTGTTAAACTACAAGTTCCATAATGTTGTATGATGGAGCCATGGCAATTGAAGTACGATCAAAGTACTATGATCTTGTAGTGCATGTACACTCTAAGTCTTTTGATCCTTTGGGGACATGAAAGGGGTCCTACATGTGGAGCAAATTCATTTTCCTTTAAATCAGAACACTGCACTGTTTTGTATGTGATGATGTTTATTGTAAGCTGTTTTGAGTAACATTCACGAGAAAAGCAGGATATAAATCAAATGAAACCAAATAAATCAATAAACTGTTCCTGGAATTTCTCATAATGTGATATGAGAATTTCTATTTGAAAAGATAATCTGTCTCTCTTTCTCTCTCTTTCTCTGCATGTTGTTTGGAGTCAAGACTGGTGACACAAGTCAAACCATATTCATAGCTAAATTGAGATTTGATGCTATGCCAAAACCTTAGGCTGAAAACTTATACACTTACCTGGAAATAAACCCCAATGAATTAAATAAAGCTTACCTGTGAGTAGACAGCTACAAGATCATATTCTTAGAACCAATTCTTAGAACAGACAGTAAACACAGATTCCTTATCTACAGATTTAACCATCCATGGCTTGAAAATATTCAAAAATATATAAATTCCCAAAAGCAAACCTTGATATTACCATTTTATACAGAAGACATCATTTTACTACCCCATCCATAAATTATGGTATCCACAAGGGAGGGACTGGAACCAAACCCGAAAGGATACCAAGGGCCCAACTGTATTTACACACATTTTACACTAACAAGGGTGTCCATAGTGCTAGTGCTAGAGGGGCTGTGGCTGTGGGAGGCTTTGGTGGAGGCAGTATAGGAGGCTGGAGCAGCAGCACAGAAAGCTTTGGTAGCAATGAGGAAAGCAGTGGCAGCACGTAGACCGGGGGGGGGGGGGAGGCTCTGTGTGTGTGTGTGTGTGTGTGTGTGTGTGTGTGTGTGAAGAAGTGGGCAACCTGTCTTTCTTTTCTCACACTGCTCAGGTCTCTGAACTGGTCACCCAATAGCCCTCTGTTGGGGGAGATACTTGCAAACAGCCCTTGTAAGGTCTTTCACCTGGGGATGCACACATGCACAAAGGGAGCTATGGCAGAAAAGAGACAGAGGGGGAAATAAGACCAGGTATTTTAGAAAGGGAGCAGTAGATAGCAGGACAACCAGATAGTTGGCAGGACAACTAGGTAAAAAGTCTGTGTAAGGGGCAGCCATTTTTTTTGTTTTTGTTTTTTTCCTTTGGGATTAGGCATTTCAGATTTTTAGGGTATCCATGGACTTGCCATCCATGGATTTGAGTATCTAAGGATGGCAAGCCTGTGCTGTCCCCAGTGGTGACATGTGCACACAGGCATGCCACCATTGGGGACAATGGGACTGAAGTTCTCCCTCCCTCCCTCCCCCTCCAAGACTTCTTCCCCGGGCTTGGCATCAGGGGCGGTTCAGAGGCAGAGGCTGGAGCCCATCAGCTGGAGGAAACCAGGGCCAGAGCTGAAGCTGGGTCTTGGGTCTTAGAGCCCCCTCCAGTCTCCAAGACTCATGCCCTGGCTCCCTCCGGCCGATGGGGCTCCAGCCTCTACCTCCAAAATGCCCTGAAGATATTCCCCAACTACAGGAATGGTTATTGAAAATGGCTGAATATAGAGATATGGACAAACTAACAACATTATTTAACATCTATATGAAGCCACTGGGTGAGATAATACGGAGTTATGGTGCTGGGTGTTATCAGTACGCGGATGACACTCAAATCTCTTTCTCCATGTCTCGTTCATCGGCCTTGAATTCCAATGGCATCTCTTCTCTCAATGAATGTCTTGGGGCGGTAATGGGCTGGATGAGGAAAAACAGATTGAAGTTGAATCCAGGCAAGACGGAGGTGCTCACGGTAGCGGCCCCGAAACCAGGAATAGGGTTGCAACCTCCAGTCCTGGATGGGGTCACACTCTCCTCCAGTGACTGTGTTCGCAGCTTGGGGGTGCTCCTTGACTTGTTGCTCCTGATGACGAATCAGGTAAATGCGACAGTCAGGAGCGCCTGTTATCAGCTTCGGCTGATACGCCAGCTGTGCCCTTTTCTGGAAGTAAGGGACCTCAAAACTGTTGTGCACGCGCTGGTAACCTCACGCTTAGACTTCTGTAATGCGCTCTACATGGGGCTACCCTTGTGCCTGGTTCGGAAACTGCAGTTGGTTCAAAATATGGCAGCCAGGCTTTTATTGGGAACATCTAGGAGGGATCACATCACGCCGGTTTTGAGGTCCCTCCACTGGCTGCCTGTTGGTTTCTGGGCCCAATACAAGGTGTTGGTTATCACCTTTAAAGCCCTAAATGGCTTGGGTCCAAGCTATGTCAGGGATCGCCTCCTCCCATATAATCCTCCCCGCACTCTCCGATCCTCTGGGAGGAACTTGCTACAGCCTCAAAAATCTAGGCTTGCAAGGACCTCCCAGAGGGCCTTCTCTGTTATCGCTCCCAGGCTCTGGAACGGCCTGCCAGACGAGATCCGTCAATTGACATCTTTGGACAGCTTCAAAAAGGCTGTCAAGACGGATCTCTTCCGGCAGGCCTTTCCAGATTAAATTACCCAGCCCCGAGATCTTGAGTCTTGAGATCTAGAGATCCCCTTTAATGAATATCCTACATTTCCCTTTAACAGGGTGGTTGAAATTCTTTTTTAAATTTATATGGCTTTGTAAATTGTAATTGTTTTTAATTTATTTGATTTAATAATTTTTTAAATGGGGGGAGGAGGGAATTATATGGTTTTAGATTGTATGTATTGTATTTTATTATGTTCACCACCCGGATTGGTTCGCCATAGGGCGGTATACAAATAAAAATTATTATTATTATTATTATTATTATTATTAATCAAAGGAATAAATCAAGACAAGATAAAGAATGATTGGGAAATGGTGGAATCATATCTTTCTTTAAAGGGATTCAAATTATATAATTAAATTATTTTCTGTTATGGGATATAATTAAATTAAGATATACTATAGATGTCTTTTTTTCTTCTGTGAACTTAAAAGTAATGGATTACCTTACTAAAATTAACTGTATCTTCAACATGGATTTTGAATTGATACCTTTGTTTTTCAATTATGTTTTTTTTTTTTTAGGCAACTGATTTATAGGTTTTTTTGTATCATACGGAGTGGCTATTACTTATGAAAATAACGCTTAAGAAGTAAGTTAGATTAGGCAACATTGCAGGAACTACCATTCTCTGGAAGTCATTTTAATATATATGTTTAGTTTGTGTGAAGGCTATTAAAGAGTAATAGTAAGTCATTCAATCTTATCAATATACTAACCGATATAATTACAGGTAGTTAGTATATATTTTTATGGTTAGTAGAAGATTATTATTAATATTATTTCTTTTTGTTCTGACTTCTTTCTCATTTGCTATATTCTTAGTGTCTTTATGTTATAGTATTTTATGTATTTTATGTTCTTTATGTATATTAAGTGTTTGTCTTTGTATTCTGTATGTTTTTTGTATATTTAATTGTGTTTATTCTTTTATTAATAAAAATATTTAAATTTTTTTTAAAAAATGCCCTGAAGCCAAGCCTGGGGAAGAAGCCTCAGAGGGGCAGAGAGGAAGGAAGGAAGGAAGGACTTCAGTCCCATTGTTCCCATTGGCCGCATGATTGCAAGCACACTCCACCATTGGGGTCAATGGGACTTAAGCATCTGCAGAATTGGTATCCATGGGGTGTGTGTGTGTGTGTTCCAGAATGGATCCCCTGAGGATACTGAGGGCCAACTGTAAAGGCCTCTTTATTTGGTCACAACAATTGCTGTTTGGGCACAATATTCTTTGGGTCAATACACTCCAGAAAGACATCCCATCTGGCATTAAAACATCCAAGTAACTGTTACACACACACACACACACACACACACACACACTGCTCTTCTATCAAAATTTCTTGGAGGATGAATCACCAAGCCCAGAAAACAAGTAAAAATCTTGCATCATTTGCACCACTAGAGTGCATGTGTGAGAACATAGCCATCTCACCTGGGCCCTTTCCATATGACTCAAATAATCTTTTCTGGTAACACAGTAATAGTGTTATTCATACTTGTCCCAATAGTGTAGAATCATAATGCATAGATTACATTGCTCAGTAGAATACACTTGCTACTCATGGTCCCTGGGGCAATGATGGACCCAAGCTATTGCTTTCTGATCCCTAGTGCCTTTTCAGAAAAGAAACAACTGTAGCCAGGCAGCACAAATATGATGCTGGTCCTGGTACACTGGGGGAGAAATTCCAGTGCTCCATATCAGATAGCCTGAGAAGCACTGATTTATAATAACTAATTCTTTTGATATAATACCCAAATAACTGTTCATATTTATACCTTGCATCAGAATTTCAATTGTTATGTACTCTAAATATTGGCAAGGATGCCAGGAAAGTCACTGGTTCATACATCATGGTTTACAGTTCATAGATCATACATTATGCAGCCTGCAAATTACCAGTTGGAAGACATGAAGTAATATGAAAGCTCCAACCCTAAAAAATGAAAAATATTAACATTGTTACCTTAAACTACAAAATAAACAGACTGGTCTTAAATCAGCCATGACTCCTCATTTTAAGCCAACACACAGCATCAATTAGATACTATCTGAATTAAGTATTGAGAATAAGTACTTGAGAGGCAGTGTAGTATAGTGTCTAGCATGCAAGGCTGGGACTTTGGCAATTCAGATTTTTATCCCCACTGAGCCATGAAATTCACTAGGGCTGAATCTACACTGCATAAATAATACAGTTTGACACTGCCTTAACTGTCATGATTCAGTGGAATTCTGGGATTTGTAGTTTGTTGTGACACCAGTGTTCTCTGACAGAGAAGGCGAAATAGCTCACAAATTTCAGATTTCAACCTGTCAAATGTAATGAGTTTCCTCTCAAAAAATAATCCATCAACCTGCATTCTAGAGAAAAAGAAAATACAGAAATCCAAAATGTTTGTTCATGAGTTGCCAAAATTAGTTGATAGATTGGATTCAGAGTCTTCCTGTTGTCTTTATTATTAATGCACCAAGGCTTGTGAGTCTGTATTCAAGTATGTGGATTATATAATACAAAAGGCAAGAATTTTAAATTATAGAATTTCTATTTTACTGCTTTTCAACAATAAAATCTCAATAAGTACATGCTAAGATTGGTCAGCAATTTAAATATCCTAAATGATGTCCACTATATTAAGTCTTCACTACAATTCATCTACTGCTTTCTTCCGCGAACAGGATGTTCCTTGACATTGTAGGTCTCAAGTGTGAAATAATTTCTGAGTGCGAATTTGTGCCAGAAAGGAATATGTTTACTAAGAAAACTACACCAGTTTTGTTCTATGTATTTTAGAAGCTGGACACATTTTCTTTTCATTTTGCTAATAAAATCCAGATGGTCCATCATATGGTCCATCAAAAGATGCTGATCAGGAACTTCCACTCAATATTGACCTGGTAATGATATACCAAGCTTCTTACCCCTGTAGTATACTACTGGTTGAAAAATATTTATCTCATTTTTCTAGAAGACTACATATATGAGAACTTGTAATACCCTAAAGATTACTAAATCACATGGGACTACTTTATGACAATGAATATACCCTGTGGTTTTCAAAGAATTCCTTAAAGGCTAAGACACTCAATTTTTTTTAAAAAAAAAATGCTTCTGATAAACTGCTGGAGTTGTTATTTCCCAGCTGTAGTATAGAAAAGCAGAAGCCATTAGTTAAAAATAATATTGAAATAAATGGAAACATCATCTGTGCAACACTAATATTTATAAATGATCTGATATGCTCATATTCATGTCCATTTGTCCCCAGAGCTGTCAGACACAGCTCTTAGGACCTTATCCCACGGGGCCAAAAGCAACAAGAATCCACTAAGAATCAGGCGCTATAGTGCTATAGTTTTCCGCGTGATCCCACGACGTCGCTCAGAATCTGCTAAGAATCAGGCGCTATAGCGCTATAGTTTTCCGCGTGATCCCACGATGTTGCTCAGAATCCAGCAAGAAACCGCTCGGAATGCAGCATCATTCGCATTCTTTTGAATGTCGGTTTCAGCGGGCATTGCAATAGCGCGAGGTGATCCATAGTGCTATTATAGCGCTAGCGCCATATTTATACTAGCGCTATAGTACTGGAATGATGCTCATATCGCTTTCTTGCCACTTTTGAGAGCAGCGTGGGATAAGGTCCTTAGTGTGCAGAAACTCTTCGTGTGCAAGGCTGTCTTGGAGGTTTCTCATTCACATCATCACCATAATTTGAACTCAATTTGATGTCTATTAGCAACAACCAAACACATTATTTAATTCATCTTTGGTTAGGAAATGGTTTAAGTGTTGTTAGTCTTTGTTAGTTTAAGTATTTTAGAATATTTCATCACTATCTGATATTATGCTGGGTGATATGATATTTTTAAATACTACTCCTTTGGTATTTAGATATTAAAATGTTTGGATCATTGTGGTTTTAATTAATGGACTTTATTTTTTTAATTGTATTTTTGTTGGAGAGGTTTAATTGTGAACCACTTTGAACATACTTCTGCTGTGAAATATGCCATAAAAATCCTTTAAATCAATCCTATTGAATTTAGTTGGGCTTACTTCTGAGAAGACATATGTAGGATTGCACTGTTGTTTATTACTATTGTGTATTATGTTCTTAGAATATTTTTTAAAAAACTTAAGAAGATGATGTGTGGGAAGGAAACATCTCCCTAATGTAGATGATCAGGGCACTGTTGCACCCCTGACAATTCACTATTAAATATTTCCCAGATAATTGACAAGGAAGAAGAGAGACACTCCTTCAAATATGCTTTATAGAGAAGCATAGCACTGGTCCATTTAGTTCAATGTTGTTTCCAGTGACCAGGAACATTTCTGCAGGGTTCCAGACACAAATCTTTCCCATATTTGTTTCATGTTTTATCAGAATTGCAAATGAGCAAGGCTCCTTGCCCCCATATTTGGGATGAAAATACAAGATTTAAACTACATGAATAAGGTAAAAACAATGGAGGGATTCGTCTATCCAGACCAAGATTTACAATGTTTAACTCTTATTAGTCTGGATTTGAATGCATTTGGTACTAAAGTAAGCCTGTCATCTCCTTTTTCCAAGACTCTCCTCATTTAACTAACAGAACAATTTACTTTTCTCCTATAGCTTATAACATATGGATGAAATTTGGGTATCAAGCCACCAAGTTCTTTGAATCCAATTTCTGTGTTTGAAAGCTATAGGAAACTGGGAACATATTCCAAAAGAAAAGATAAAGTGAACATTACCTCAGATGTTGCTCATAGCCCTGGAGTGAAACAGTCATTTCTTCACTGAATGAAAACTTGTGGAAGGTAGAGCAGAGGGTCTTCCAACCACCTGCTTGCAGCACATCCATCAAGTCATGCAAAGAATGACCATATGGAGCATGCCAATATCCTAACTAGACTTTGTTTCTTTTGTAGAATATTAGATCTTAGCAAGCAGCAATATCCTTTACAACAGTGGTCCCCAACCTTTTTATTGCCGTGGACCGGTCAATGTTTGATAATTTTTCCGCGGCCCACTGCGGGGGGGGGGGGGGGGGTTGCGGCATCACGTTGATTATTAAATCAAAACAAGCAGTAGCAGGGCGGCCCGGTACCATTTGTTCTGCAGACCGGTACCAGCCCGCGGACCGGGGGTTGGGGACCACTGCTTTACAACATATACACACATATACATAAATGTTGCCCAGCCATGCACAGGTTTAAAGCTAACAGGGTCTTCAAAATAGTTTACATGTTTTCTTTGGCATTGGCCATCTTGCTCCAAATATCCAAGCATAATCAAATGCAGACATTCACATTTAGAAAAGACATACTTGCCTGACTCCCTGTCTAGATCCCATATTTTATATTTTCTATAAATGGGATCTGGTTTGGGAGTTGAAACTGAAATCAGGATTCCTGTCAATATTAATCCAAAGCGCATCTTGGAGCAATAGAATGGAAAACTACTAAAAATCTGTGATCTGTTGAAGCGAAACAGATGCCTGTCTTCCCAAGCCATTTTTGAAAACACTTTTGAAATTGTTTAGATGTGTTTACATATTTAGATTCATATGTAATTGAACAGCATGGACTGCAGATGCATCATCATTGCTCACTTTGAATGCCGCCACTAGTGAAGTGATGTTCAAAACAAGATAATAACATTACTTTCTAGCCCATAGGGCTAAATGCAATGAAGTCAAGAGCTTAGAAAGAACTAGTTAATTATAATTAATTCCTTTTTCCTATAAGTACACCTTAACTGTTATAGTGGTAATTTGATGAAGGATCCTTTCCATCCTGTAGTATAGCTGTAATTCATAGAATCATAGAATCATAGACTTGGAAGAGACCACAAGGGCCATCTATCCCAACCCCCTGCCATGCAGGAACTCAAAATCAAAGCATCCCTGACAGATGGCCATCCAGCCTCTGTTTAAAGACCTCCAAAGGAGGAGACTCCACCACACTCTGAGGGAGAGTGTTCCACTGTTGAACCGCCCTTACTGTTAGGAAGTTCCTCCTAATACTGAGGTTCTCTGGAGCAGCAGAAAACAAGCTAGCTCCCTCCTCAATGTGACACTCCTTCAAATATTGAAACAGGGCTATCATATCCCCTCTTGACTGTCTCTTCTCCAGGCTAAACATACCCAGTTCCCTAAGTTGTTTCTCATGGGCATGGTTTCCAGACCCTTCACCATTTTAGTCACCCTCCTCTGGACACGCTCCTGTTTTTCAACATCCTTTTTGAATTGTGGTGCCCAGAACTGGAAATAGTATTCCAGGTGGAGCCTGACCAAAGCAGAATACAGTGGCACTATTACTTCCCTTGATCTAGATAGTATAGTTCTATTGATACAGCCTAAAATTGAATTGGCCTTTTTAGCTGCGGCATCACATTGTTGACTCATGTTCAACTTGTGGTCTACTAGGACTCCTAGATCCCTTTCACAAGTTTTAATTAAGACAGGTGTCCCCCATCCTATATTTATGTATTTCATTTTTCTGCCCTAAGTGCAGTACCTTACTTTTCTCTGTGTTGAAATTCATTTTGTTAGTTTTGGTCCAGCTTTCTAATCTATTAAGGTCATTTTGAATTTTGATCCTGTCCTCTGGGTTATTAGCTATTCCTCCTAATTTGGTGTCATCTGCAAATTTGAGAAGCATGCCCTCCCCCCCCCCCCCCCATTCCTTCATCCAAGTCATTGATAAAGATGTTGAATAGCACTGGGCCTAGGACAGAACCCTGTGGCACCCCACTGGTCACTTCTCTCCAGGATGAAGAGGAGTCATTGCTGAGCACCCTTTGGGTTCAGTCAGTCAACCAATTACTAATTCACCTAACAGTTGTATTATTTATTATTAAAGACTACTTTATTATTACTGGTATAAATGCTGGCTTTTATTTTATCTCATGCTACTGCCTTATTCTGTTGTGACTCTTGATATGACTATCATGTATGGGATGAGATTGTGTTTTGTACAATAGCCTTGCATTCAGAGTTGTTAAAAGTAACTAAACAGAAACCAGAAAAGTAAAATAAGTAATTACTTTTAAAAATGCATAATTATAATGCTCATGTTTGTAATGACAACTAACTATAGCTAATTACTTTTTAAAAGTAACTTTGCATACTTACAGCAAGTTTCATGACATACAATGAAATATCACAAGTGATCTGGTATGCAGGCATTGAAGAATTTCAGATTCACCTCTTAGAATCAGTTTTGCTTCAGGGCCTCCATTTTTCAAACTATTGGGTTTTGGTTGTATAATGTATCAGGTGTTTGATCAAGAAAACATCTACTGTAGTTCTTCATTTTCAAGAATTGTTTTTGCTCCAGACCACAAAACTATCAGAAAATCTTTAGGAAAGTCAAGAAAGGATTGCTACCTTTGTGTATCAGTCTTATTTATTTATTTATTTATTTATTTATTTATTTATTTATTATTTCAGGTATTTATACCGTACCCTTCAACCACAAGGTTCCCAGAGTGACATATAATTTTGACAGATTCTTCCCATCAGGCTTACAATCTAAATAGGACATGGCAAGGAAAAGGGGGTTGTAGAGTGGAAATTAAGTTCAGCAGTACCTTCTTACCCCTCCTTCACTTCAGGGGCCACACTGATGGCAGCTGCAATGGAGGGAAGGACTCACACAAGTCTCTGGATTGTGTCTGGCTGCTCCTCTTTTCCATCAGAGGCCACAGCAGTGGCAGTTGGAGCATGACAGGAGAGGTTCTCAAATGGTGTTGGCAACCAGCCACAACAGACATGTGCCTAACTGCTCTTCCCTCCATCAGAAATCACAGTAGTGGCAGCTGGAACCTGATAAGAGGGATGCCCAACAGCTGCTCCATAGTAATCACAATGGAGCTCTGCCGGCTGCTCTTCTCACCATCAGAAGTCACAGCAGTGGCACCTGGAACATGGATGGAGGACCTCTCACCAGCTGCTGTGTACCTGTCACAATGCTAACTCTTCCTGGCTGCTCTGCCTGGCTGCTTTTCTCTCCCTCAGAGGCCAGAGTAGTTTTCCCACTATGCCTTCCCACTGTTCAAAGGAGCGCAGACGTTCAGTGACAACATTCTGAGAAAATTTTCACACTTTGAACAGTATGATATAGCATGTTAACCAAATGAAATTGCCAAATGTTACATCCATAGTCAGCACAATTGATAGGATTATCATTGGACTTAATCACACAGGGAAAATCTATAGTTTATCCCATAACCCCCCCCCCAAAAAAAAACCACGTAATTACGCACAACGATTTCACATGACATAACACAAAAACTGCTGTTAAAGTGATCAGAAAGTGGTGCTATCCCAGATCTTTTTACTTTCTGGATTTTAGTGAAAATGCATTTTCGATATTACTGTAATCGCGCATTTACTCTAGTGTGAAAGTCAAATTCAGTTTATTCACACAATAACCCTTTTACTTCCTGTTTTGCTTGGGCGACAAACGTATCAGGCAGACATGAGCCTCTCTGCTTTCTCTTTCTGCACATGTGCAAGTATACCATTTCTAGTACATTTGCAGATTTCTTTCGCTTCTGTATGAAATGTAAAAATGTCTTTTTATCGCTTTTTGCGTTATTTCACATTTATTCTAATTACGTATGAAATTCATTTGTGTGATCAAGCTATATTTTCGCTTTATTTTCGGGATGGTTTATTTGCGCTTTATTATCTTTTTAAAGATGAAACTGGGCCCCGTGTGATAAAGTCCATTGCCAAGCATGGTTTAAAAGTATTGTAATAGACCCCAAAATACAGAATACACTCACCACTAAAGACTTGCTGATGTGTGTATGGAATTATATTTGGCATCTGAATATCTATGTGACAAATATATCCTGAAGACAAACATCCATCCCCTTTCTGCAGTTTCCATCAAGCGAGCAAACAACAAACAAACAAAAGGAAAAAGTGGACTATTAAAATTACATGCAAACAGGGGCCTCTTTGTAAATCTTAAATGCGGTATTCACATGCTATTTATTTATTTATTTATTTATTGCATTTGTACCCTGCCTTTCTCCTAAAATGGGCTCCAAAGTGGCTTCCAGAAGGACTAGAGACTTTTGTTTAATGAAAGCTTGGGACCTGAGGAATTAACTGTATAAACAGACAATGGAGAACAAATGTAGAATGTGGGCAACAATACTATTATGTAGTGCCAGATAGGAGTTCTGGGAAGCAAGAAGTCAAAATCTAGGAGAATGAGGGCTGGTGTGATCTGTCTTCTCCTCCCCACCCTTTGAAACATTGATTTAATTCACACAGACTGGTGTTTTTAAAAAAAATTTCCTCTAGCACTGCAGATATAAGTCATTATGGCTTGACTGGCATCTCACAAAATCTCAGCAGATGGTTCTAGTTTTAGGAATGCCTGGAGGCTCAACACTGATGCAAAAGCATTGATTTCAGTGTAGAAGGGGCAGCAAATAAGGGTCTATTACAAATCTTTGTGCTTCTTGAATTTTGCTGCTTTTGGAGGGGACTGTGGCCTTTCTTAGTACGTGCTCCCATTTTGGAGTCAAAGTGATTCTGAAAGGCATTTTTTGATCTACTAAATGAATAGAAATGGCATTGCAAAGAAAGACACATGGCTCCATGTGCATATCAAAACCAGGGCTATGCATATTTGTAGCACACAGGCCAAGTCTCACTTTACAATTATCAAACTATAACATGCTGAAAATGTCAAAAGTTTCACACAGGAAACAATAGCATCCTTGTTTCTCATGAAACAATTGCATGGAATGGTGAATACATCTCTTACCTCATGTCTTGGCTTCCAGTGTTGACAATACTATAAATACTGACAACACTGTATTGACAATACTATAATAGATATAACTCAATATAGACAGTTTCCCCTTTCGCCATCATGTACAGTGTCTGTCCAGACTCTTATGCCTAACCTGTGCCTAATCCTTTTAGCTTGAAATGCCAGGGATTGGACCTTGGACTTTCTGCATACAAAGCATGTGTTCTGCCACTGTCAGAAGTAAAGGTTGCCTTCTTATATATTTTCATCTTCACTTAATTTCCTATAGAACCTCCTAAGGATGGCAGCTTAACTACTGAATTATGGTCAGAATCCTGTTGGTGATTTATACTATCATAAAGACACAAGCTGTTCTACTTTCAAGATTGCACAGGGCAATAACCATTGTACAACAGGCAAGCATGCTTTGACTTTGACTTTCATTTTAAGTTCCTGCATGGCAGGGGGTTGGACTGGATGGTCCTTGTGGTCTCTTCCAATTCTATGATTCTATGAAGCACGGGGCATAGTGTGCAGCTGTACTGTAGAAATAATTCAGTTTGACACCACTTTAACTGCCATAGTGCTATGAAATCCTGGGTTTGGTGTTTGTTGTGAC
Source organism: Phrynosoma blainvillii (assembly GCA_026167975.1). Taxonomy (NCBI): domain Eukaryota; kingdom Metazoa; phylum Chordata; class Lepidosauria; order Squamata; family Phrynosomatidae; genus Phrynosoma; species Phrynosoma blainvillii. The sequence goes on along the minus strand of JANUYF010000003.1, from coordinate 230,267,248 downwards.
ACCAGAGTTCTCTGAGAAAGAAGGCTAAATATCTCACAAAACTACAAATGCCAAAATTCCATACTATTAAGCCATGGTAATTAAACCAGTGTCACGTTGCATTACTGGCAGTGCAGATACAGCCATAGTTGCTCACTGCATGATTGGTTGTACAACAGTATGATTCAGTAAGAATAAGTGCTTTTCAAATCTAGGAGGATCTCAGATGCTGAATTCAATTATTGCTGCTTGATATTGGAATAAAAAAGGGGCTGGGTTAACATATATACATATAACCCCTGGACTCTGGTCTGGGGATGACAGTGTCCTCCAAGAAGTTGACAGACTTGGATATCTAGAATCCCAAAATTTTGTGCTCCAAGAGCTATTTCCAACATTTGTATTTTGTTTTTTTCTGCATGGAACTGCCCCAACAAATCTTTCCTGCCATAAGAAGGGAGAAACCCACAGCATCCCAAAAATATGTGCATCAGAAGAGATACGTTATAAATCTAGGAGTAGCTTGGCACATCCCAGTCAGGGAAGAAAACAGGTGTATCATTGTTTCCTACATGTAAATTGTTATTGTGGGAATAAGTCAGAACTGTACTAAATGGAATCCATGTGTAATGTAACCCTAAGGAAGCAGGATGTTAAATCACAAATGGACATGATTCAAGGTCCAGAGTAGTCAACTGAAAAAGTAAATTTCAACTTTTCCATGCCTTGGATCCCATCCAGAAATGAATTATTGTTACATATCAGTTGTGTTTTGCATATGAAGACTTCATCCAAACCAGCTTTTGTCATGCTATGAAAAGAAATCCCTCAAAGACCATCAGCAGGGTTCTGTGGGATTTGTGGCTTCCACATCTGAGGGTTGAGATTCAGATTGCTGTAACAGATGAATTAAACCTCCACAGAGCTCAGCCAAGATGGAAATTTCAATAAAATGTGCTTGGAGAAAACAAGTTAATGGAATCCTTGTAAAACTGAATCAGTGGCAGAATGTGAGCAATATATATTCAGCTGTAGACAGAGTTTTAATTTAATGTTATGCCTTGAGACTGTATTTATCTCCTACAAATAGGTTCCTGCTACAGTTCAAAGCAGTTTGCATAAAAGGAATGCCACACAGGGGTTACTGCCAGTGGTGTTTGCAAAAAATATGAAAGTCCAGACTTCACAAATGTGATGCTCCCACAGCAAAAATATTTCCACTTTCTTGCTGCAGCCCAAGCCTGACTAAATTTACAATGGTTCAGTACTTTCACCATAGAAATTCCATGCTACTGGCATAGTTTACTATTATGCTAGCATATGTCATTGAAAAGTAATTGGAGGAGGAGGTATCCAGCACTTCCTTGCACAATGACCACACATACACACACTCCAGTACAAAATGCTGGAAAGCATCCAAATGGCCAAACAATGGCCAGTGAGAATACTGGGAGGATCTTGGCCATCATCCAGATGCAAGTATGCTGGAAATCTGGGAAAGCTACACCTCTCTCTCTCTCTCTCTCTCTCTCTCTCTCTTTTTTTTTCTTTTGCTCCCACGGCTGCAAAACCTGCCAATTTAAGACCAAATACATTAAGATTCCAACAGGTTAACTCATAGTGATATAACACCCTGTCTCTCTCTCTCTCTCTCTCTCTCCCCCCCCCCCCCCCCCAGTCCCTAACTAAGGGCTCTCACAGACAGCCTATATTCCTGGTAATTATTAGGCTATGTTTTAATATATAATGTGTTTAATACTTTTTTAAGGGGTGGGTGGGTTTGGGGATTCTTAAGTTTTATGTAATGTAATATTTGTTGGATTTTAATGCTGTAGCTGCCCCGATTGCTTGGCAGAGGGGCAGGGTATAAATTATTATTATTATTATTATTATTATTATTATGTAGCCAGGTAATTGTCAAGCTATTCATAGTACTTGTTCTTGCCTTGGCATCCACTCAAGAATCATTTGTGCCTAGGGTTTGTCTTTCTTTTTCTTTCCTTTTTCTGCCCTTTTTGCTGGAAGTATAATATTGGTAGGATTTTCTCCTATCCTGGAGATATGCTTGAGTGATAACCCCTAGTGTTTCAGAAAGTCCCAGAAGCAGAAAATAAATCACCCCAGCGCTGTGTTTAAAACATCACAGTGACTTCCAAGAATACATAGGAGATGCATCTGCCCTGCAGAAATAATGCAGTTTGAAACCACTATAATTGCCATAGCTCAGTGCTATGGAATCCTGGCATTTGTAGTTTGTTGTGGTGCCAGAGTTCTCTCAGAGAAGGCTAAATATCTCATGAAATGACAAATCCCAGATTTCCATAGCATTGAGCCATGACAGTTAAAGCAGTGTCAAAAAGCATTATTTCTCCAGTGCAAATGTAGCCCAGGAGAAGAGTAGCATTGTATGGATCTTTTTTTAAATCCCAAAACAGGGACAACTCCCAAGGATTTTTTTCTGCAGTCTGAATGAGCCCTAAGAAAAAGCAGAGAGCCCAAGTGAAATCATATCCCTGCTAACCAAAAATTCCTGGGGCTTCAATCCCGGGAGCCCTGACACTTCTGTACCACTTGTCTGAGAAAAATACTAATTTAAATCACCACAGTCTTGCAGTAGGGAAAGAAATGTTTAATCATTGTGATCAAGGATTGTTGGGAGATGGCAGCCCTAGTTACAAATCCAAAACCATTTGTTTCAGAATTGTAAAACCAAGAGGTCTGTATTTCTCGCAGTGTGGTGGGACAGTTCTGGACATGTGTAAAATGATGTGTCTGTGTCACTTTAAATGAATTAAGTGTTGTAGTGGGATAAATCTTCCATGTGTTGAAATCTTTATAAACCATCTCCCCCCCCCCCACTGCTTTTCTTTAAACACCTGAACTAAAATAGACTTCCTCACTGATGAATGAGGCTATTGTATATGTTAATCCCCTGTAGTTTGCATTAAATAATCCAACTATATATTAACATTGGCTGTAAAATGATGTGTGGATCCAAGAGCAAACTCATGCAGATAAAAATTTTCCATGAGACAATGATTCACTGTGTTTTTTAACTGCTTGTGTTGTGGTTCTGCAACCTTGTGTGTATGTATATGTACTTATTAAAAAAACATGTACATGCATAAAGTGTTTCTGGATCAAATTATCCAAAAAGATTATGATTTTGTTGCTATTTAAGAAAGGACTAAGCAATATAGTTTTTTTAAAAATCTGTCACATTCCTTGGTGTATCATTTGCCTGATATTGATATTTCACAAATTGCAAACATAATTTCCAGTTTACCAGCTTCATTGCAAAATAATTCATCAGAATTCTGCAGTGTAGTCCCCCTCCAAATGTTTTGACCCACAACTCCCATCAGCCCATCTCACATGGCCCACATGGTTGGAGACAGTGGAGTTATAGTCCAAAACATCTAGAGAGACAAGTATTAGAAAAGGCCACTTTGCAGATTGCTTTGCTCTGTGAACGTTCAAGAGGAAATCATACTACAAATTGCTATTTCCTGAGGCCTGGCTTAGCATGTCATTAGAGAAGCAAACTGTATGAGCTCCACTGATGGACCATATTTTCTATTGAGCATCATGGTGAGGAAGGAGCATAAGAGAAGTTCACAAGGAGATCATGAACATCTTCTCTTGTTGTTTGCCCCTTGGATTTGACATTCAGAAATGTACTGCCAGTGCACAAAGAATTTACAATTAGCCATCATAAAGCAAACTATTAGAGTTTCATACCCAAAATATTTATTTAATTACTTACTTACTTACTTATTTCATTTGTATGCTGCCTTTCTCCCAGAAGAGACCCAAGATGGCTCACGGATAAAAACATTTAAAAAAACATTTATAATAAAATTTAAAACAATTAAAACCTTCTAAAACAGTGTAAAATTACATTAAAATATACAAAATTAAAAGGACAACTAAAGCACACCTACTCCATTAAAACCACACTGGCATGAGTATATGTTGAATGCCTGCCTAAATAAAAATATCTTGGCTTGCTGAAGAAAAGCAAGCAGGGAAGGGGCCAGCCTAGTATCCCATGGAAGGGCAATTGAGAGGGTGGAAACAGCCATTGAGGAGGCTCTCTTCTTTGACCTCACCAAGCATGCATGCAAGGATGGTGGCACCAAGAAAAAGCCTTCCCCTGGAGATCTTAGTGTTCTGGTAGTTCATATGGGGAGATGTGGTTCTTCAAATAGTCTAGGCCAGGGGTAGGCAACCTTTCCCCTTTAAGGGCTGAGGGACTTCAGCTCCCAGAATCCCAGGAGCTATTGGCCAACATGGCTGAGGCTTCTGGGAGCTGAAATCCCTCGGCCCTTAAACGGGAAAGGTTGCCTACCCCTGGATTAGAGCATCAATATTAGCTTTTTTGAACACTAGTGATGAACATTCTGGGAGGCAGAGTGGGAACCATTTCAAACAGCTGCCCAGCATCAGAATGGAGGGCTGTAGAACTTTTAGGAAGATCCAGAGCAAACAGGGAAGGATCTTAATGCATGTTAAGAGGGGTATACCCTGGTTCTGGTGCTGAATGTGCTGGATGTTATCCAGTTTGTTTGCTCCTGAACTGGGTTTTGGACTGTGTGTCATCTGGTCTGCCATCGATTCCAACCTAGGCCTAAAGCTATAGAGCTTTATAGGTCATGACCAGTATTTTGAATTGTGCCCAGAAATGAACCAGTAGCCAGTGAAACTGTTTCAATAAGGGAGTTATATACTCCCTATAAGTGGCCCCAATCATCATTCTAGCCACAGCACTCTGGACCTGCTGAAGTTTCCAAACACTTTCCAAAGGCAGCCCCACATAGAGTGCATTACAGTAGTCCAAACTGGATGTAAATAAAGCATGTGGCACCATAGCCAGATCTGGTGTCTCAAGAAACCAGTGCAGTTGGTGCACTGTTTTTCACTGTGTGAATGCACTCCTGGCCACTGCTGAGACCTGAGCATCCAGGCTCAGAGTTGAGTCCAGGAGCACATGAAGCTGCAAGCCTGAAATTTCAGGGGAAGTTTAACCCCATTCAGCACAGGCAAAATCCCTATTCTCTGACCCACCTTACAACTGATCAGGAGGACCTCTGTCTTGTCTGAGTTAAGTGTCAATTTGTTTGCCCTCATCCAGTCCATTACTGTCAACAGAGATTGGTTCAGTACAGAGACAGCTTCTTTGGAATGATATGGAAAGCAGAGATAGAGTTGGGTGTGATCCGCATGTTGGTCATACCACACCCCAAAACTCTGGATGACCTCTCCTAGCAGTTTCATGTAGATGTTAAATAACATGGGGGACAAAACAGAACCCTGAGGAACCTCACAGATGAACAGTCAGGAAGTTGAACAAGAATCCCCTAACACCACCTTCTGAGTTCAACTCTCCAAGAAAGACTGGAACCACTGCATAACAGTGTCCCCAAGAGATCTGGGAGGACCAACAGGGACACACTCCCCCTGTTCAGTTCCCTGCATAGGTCATCCACCAGTGCAACCAAAACTGTCTCTGTTGCATAGCCAGGTCTGAAGCCAGATTGAAATGCAGCTAGATAATCCATTGCATCCAGAAACCCATTAAATTGGGAGGTCACCACTCGCTCCAGAACCTTGCCCAAGAATGGAATATTAGAGACTGGCTGATAGTTATTTAGAATAGTAGGATCCTTTTTTCATAACAGCCTCACTACAGCCTCCTTTAGGCAAGATGGAAACCTCCCTTGCTACAGTGAGGCATTCACCACTCCCCTTACCCACCCAACCAGTCCCCCTCTAGCTGCTTCCAGAAACTAGGAAGGGCAAGGATCCAATGGTGGTCTCACCTCTTAAAAGATCCTGTCCACATCCCCAGGCTGCACAAATTGAAATTTATCCAATAATAAAGGACAAGCAGGCATCAAGATTACGTCCACTGAACCTGTGGCAAGAAAGAACTTCAACTCATTTTTGCTTGGATTAGCTGTAGGACTAGGGCCAGATTAAGATATGCTGAGATCCTCAAGTATAACAGGTCCCATTTCATTTTTAATGCATTATTCTAACATTTTCTGCCTTTTACTTTTAATTAGTGCCTTTTATGATTTTAGCCATAACATACTTACTTTGAGTATATATCAGACATAGCCTGGGACTGTTTAACCAAGGATTTATTTTAAATAATAGTAAAGTTCATTGTTTCAGTCCTGCTTCAACTACTTCAGTAATATTCCTGCCCCTTCTAAAGGTCCCTGAAGATACTTCACTCTTGCCATGAACCAGCATATTAAATTTAAAAAATCAGGAATTTTTTCCCCAATGTCTCAGTGTTCTCTCAATTTCTATCTGGTCTGTTTGTCTTCTGTAAATCTCTTGAGTTGCTTTCCTTGGAAGATTGGACATTCTGGGGTTTTAGGGTGAAACATATTTGATGCCCTTTTGACTGCCCACTCACACTCATCCAGTTAGTTCTCTGGGAATATGAGCCTAGTGGAGATTTGCATACACACCATCTCCCTCCCACACATCCTGATATGGACTCTGATGGTTGGCTGAAAGTTTTTTCAGGATTATGTCCATGGTTTCATCAGTAAACCCACTCAATAATGACTCCTTAATACATACTGGCATATAATGCACATGAAATCCTTCAGCATGCTCTCGCTCACACTCATGTTTTCTTGTTTACATTTCTGAGTAAATGGTCCAGAGACTCACTGCCATTTTGCCAATGGCCAATTTTGTTTACAACATAGCTTTCTTTTATAGAAGATAACCCATGAAGCTGGACATTGGCAAGAACATTTCCACCTTCCTCTAGCTGTGCAGTACTGAATTATTTGCAGCCTTGTGAATTGCTCCCATGTAATTTTATCTGACAAGTAAATGCCCCTGTATGTTCCAGATCTGTCACCCCAAATTTGAAATCCATCCTTGACATTCATTGCTGCAAACAGGTCAGGTCTCCTATGGGCAAAAATATTATTTTCTGAAGAGAACTTCAGTTTGGCTGTAGAAGAACAAATCATTTTAGGGACTTGACTTCAGATTGCTGGCTGGCAGATTCTAGGAATGTTAAACCTAAAAGGAACTTTTCCATGCTCTGATTTCAAGCCTCTCACCAGAATATGGGATAGAGAGGGCAAGTTTTCTGCACAACCTATCACTTTGTTCTCTTTGTTTACAAGCAAATACATGAAAAATGCTAAGCAATTACCCACCTGACATCTTAAGGTCAAGTAGCTATAAATCTCCTAGCAGCTATGTAGCATTTTTTTCCCATGCAACCATTTGTTTGCTTGGTATATATTCTTTGTGTTCTTGGATATATTTAGATTTCTAATCTCTGGACTGATTTAAGTTAAACAGCTTGGTGTCTGTTCCTTTGGCTTTATTTAATGCAACTAGTGGCTTCTCTTGACTCATTTCAAAATAGGCGGGGGGGGGGGGGTTAACTGCATTGTTCTTTATCTTTGGAGAACTTACAAACTACACATGTATGACTAATGCCCTTTGCAGACTGCTAGAAATAGTGCAAATTGGCTTGACTCATTGTCTAGGCATAGACAGTTGAGATACAAATGGATTTTAAATTTCCTGGACTTTGGAAATTTCCCTATAGCCACATGGGCAGAAGGAGGAGGAGCCTGCCTGCCTGCCTGCAAAAGATATCCTCCCCACCATATACCATCTTAACTAAATGCTGAAACAACATGTAGGCATCTGACTAACCTCTCCAATTGTTTTCTCCTGTTTGGTTGTAACATTTTGCCTGATGAAGAAGCCCATGGAGCTTCATAAGCTTGCAACAAGTATATTGTGCATTTTGACTGGCCAATAAAAGTATCACTGATGGATTTTTGTTTGAATTTGCTAAATGGCCAACACATTTATGCCTGAATGTCTAGGCATAGGATACCCAGGCTTCAGGGGGAATCATCCTGGTTCTATATGTTAATACTGACAGAGATCCACCATTAGAAGAACTGCTCTACAACCTGAAGCAGCTGTGGGAAGAGTGTCATAAAACCAAGAATGAATTCACTATCCTTGAAGCAATGGATCCATTAACTAATCGCCATCTGCACTACATCATTATATAAGTATCATACCACTATCATAGCTTTCTCCTACACTTGTGTGAAGTGCTTCGAATTCTCTTCTAGAGAGCTCTGGTATCTGTCTGCAGAGATTTCCATGTACTTCACCAGATTACATATCTCAGCATAACATATGGTGGGATCATGAGTATTAAAGTGACATGAAACTAATATACAACAATGGAGAAGTGTCTTCTGTGTAGCTTTTTACTTAACAAGGCTTTTGAATATGTTTGCTTTACACATAAACTTATTACTCTTCTACAGTTTGCATATGCTGTTCCTAGCCGAAAAAAAGTATTAGTTCCCCAAGAAAGAGACCAAATGCTAGACTGCAATGAAATCACACACTTTTAGATATTAAATGCCTTCAAATGTTGAATTATTTGTGCATAAGTCTTTATTCTCTGAGGTAGTGTGTGTGTGTGTTTGCTTACTTCTCACCTCACACTTTTGGCATGAAATATTTATCAAGTTATAGAAGCTTAGGGTAGAACCAGACATTATCTCAGAAAATTCTTGCTCCCAAAATGCTGAGGAGGTTAGGCAGATTAAGACAGAGAATTGCTGCACCTTTTCACAGCTAGAAATTCTTCCCTGAAAAAGTCCCCTGCAAGTTCCCTTTCAACCTCTGTAGGAGCATTATAAGAAAATCACAGGTTTGGGAACCTCATACTTTCCTCTAACTCTTTGTTTGACCCTTAAGGCTTACTCTCAAGAAATGCTGTTACTTTATATAGAATCCTTAACTCATATAGAAATTGTAGGCCACAATATTTCCTTATGTTCATGTTGGACTTGGGACAAAAAAGCTTTTTGAGATTTTCAGTACTAGCAGTCAAGGGATTCCTTCCCTTCATAGGAAATAACATTAATTTCAATAGTCAGGATTTTAATCACAGTATACTACATTACAGATGTGACTGTAGTCCCTACAATTTGCTCTTAATTTTGCTGGATCCAGTTTTACAAAGTCTCCTTTAATGATATTTGCAAAATCTTTGGAACAAAGGGTGTATGTGTTATCAGCTTTTCTGTTTTGTTGTTTTAGTAGTGTCTTGGTTCAAAATATGAACTGAGATCTTTAACAAAGCACTTTAAATCATGCAGCACCTGGTAAAAAATTCCTTTTTCTCAAACATGGAAAGGCAGTGGATCTCTAGCAGCTGAATTGTCATCTTCCTACTTCAAGCCACGCAGAGGCTAAAGTTATTTTTTAACCCAGCAGGTCAACTCTTTCCTAAAGCCCATCATCCACACGTTCCTTTTCTCAGTATGGCAGGGATCCTAAGTGCATGTATTTGTGCCCATAAATTGAATTTAATTGTACTTACAAGACTATGAGTTTAGATTCATGGTATAAACCAAACTCTGACAGCAAAGAGAATTCTCTTCTCCAAATCGTTCCCTTCATGAAATGTGTTTAGACTTATATCAAACTTATCCTAGCTAATGGTTTGCATTCCTGCCACAAATTCCTAGCTTAAATATGCTTTCTTAAGACAGTATAACTTGAGGCCTATGACCATCCTTCTTTATTCATTTAACTTTTGTTGAATTTCATAACTGGGTATTTGTCTTGAATTTTCCCCTGGATATCTATCTGTGGGAGTTCTTTATTTGCTATGCTAAAACAAAGTCAACTTTCCTCTGAAGTGAACACCCATCTAGCCAGAAAGCTAGGATATTGCTGAGATAGTCATAAATGTGCAGGAGCTTATTTTTGCAAGACTTCTGCTTGTTTAAAATTCCCTTCCTGGGTGACTAGGATAACAACACAGTCAAGAAAGGATACTAAATCATTTTGTCTATATAATCTGCCTAGAAGCTTCCGGATTCTAGCACAAAGGATCCCATTTTTCATTGTACTCTTAAACACATGAACAAAAATAATAACATGTAATGTTAGCAAAAAGGCTGTTTTACCATAATTGTGATCTTATTTGCTGTCTGAAGGCTTTCACTGGAATAACAGGCCAGAACCTGGAAATAAGTTCTAACAGATAATAATTTATCTGTAATTATATCCTTTTTGCAATAACAAAAACAATTCAGCAAAGACTCATACTATTCTCTTAGTGCTGTGACTATGATTAATTTTAGATACTTCTATACTTAAAAGTCATATGGCTTCACTAGTTAGGTGAAATTTGTCCCACATGCTCACAGTTTATAGCATTCTGAGTTTGCAAAGTAAATAAAGGCAACTAGCTAGTCCTAAATATTGAGAAAGTAAAGTTGCTTCTTAAATTATAACTATTGTGGTAACAACTTTGGGAGCCTTGAACTGTAATTGTAATTGTAACTGTTTTTTGTTTTTGTTTTTTAAAGTAGATTTCCAGGCTCTGTAGTGATTTATCTAGTAAAACCTCCCTCAACATGACTCTCATGAGATATTTTGGTCCCTGATAATTGATCATGTTGATGGGCCACTGTTAATTAAAACAGCTGGAGGATGCCAGGTTGGTTTAGTAAGTAATGGTAGAGGAATAAAAGCATTTACTGTTGCATTCAGAGGACCCCTTCAACATTTCAATGCCAGCACACTGAAGGGATCAAAACAGTGGCATAGTCCAACCCCTGCCTTGTAGGAATACACTACTAAAGCCCTCCTAAAAGATGCCCATCCAACCACTGTAAAGATCTTCACCACCCTCTGAGGCAATCTAATCCACTATTGAACAGCAAGAAGTTCTTGCTAATGTTTATGTGGGATTTATTTTCTTGAAATTTCAATCCATTGGTCCATGTTTTAGTCTCTGGAACAGCAGAAAAGAAGCTTGATCATTCATCTATGTGACATCTCTTCAGGTACCCCTCTATTTGTTTAAAGACAGCAATGCACAAATATATCAAATTAGTCACCCTGTTCTACTTCTTCAGCTTAATTAACAGGTTGCTGTTCACTTACAGTTACCATTTACCTCCTTGTACACCCAAGTTGTATTGGAAGATGAGTAACAATGGCAGAAAGAGTGCTAAATGACAAAACAATACTTTTTTTAAAAAAAAATGCAGTTTTTAAAAGAATGAACTCCAGATGATAGCACATGTCTTCTCAAAATAAGGAAGTCAGCAATTGGGCCCTGCAAGCTTCTCAAAGGAGACAGTTCAACAAAGATCATTCCACAACTGAAAACATTGTGTGTCTCTGTGTGTGTTTTGTTATGCGGTGTTTCAGCACAGCTTGCTACCCACCAGTTCTCCCCTAGAAACCACACTAAAGCCCTTTTAATGACTTCAGTGCCCCTATGCAGCATTCCCAGGAGACTAAAGACTTTATTTATTTATTTATTTATTTATTTATTTATGTATCACCTCCCAGCCCACAAGGTCTCCCAAGACAATGAACAAATAAACACCATTTTAAACAATATTTTTAAAATAAAGATACATTTTTAAAAACTTATTAAAATACTTTTCAAAAGCTCCTAAAATCAGTCTAAAACCAGTCATACAATCCAGTTCTGAAACAGTTAAAACAGTGATTTCAAACACTGAAAGCCATATAAAACAGCACTGTTTTGGCTGCCCACCAGACACTTAAAAGAGATGAGGCTAGCCTAACTTCCTTGGCTGGGGAGTTCCTTATTCAAGGTGCTGCTATAGAGAAAGCCCTGTCACATGTACCCAACAATCTCCCCAAAGTGTTTGGACATGTGATAGGACCTCCACTGAAGATCTCAAATTTCTGACTGGCTTATAAGGGAGGAGGTGATTTTTCAGATATCTTGGTCCCAAGTCAATTAGGGTTTTGCAGGTCAACGCTGAGAGGCAGCATGGTTTGAGTGTTGGACTATGACTGTAGATCAGGGTTCAATTCTCTGTTCAGCTATGGAAACCCACTGGGTGATCTTGGATAGGTCACACACTCTCAGCCCACTAAAAACCTATGATAGATTCACCTCAGAGTTGCCATAAGTCAGAAATGACTTGAAAGCACACAACAACAACAACAACAAACAACAACAACAACAGGTCAATGCCAGTATCTTGAATTGAGCTTGGAAGCAAATTGGTAACCAGTGCAGTTCTTGCAGGACAATGTAAATGGATGTTCAAGTACATGGACAGAGTCTAATCCTTTGGGAGTTTAAGATCAGTATCAATACCTTGAACTGAGTCCCAAATCAAATAGGCAACTAATCGAGGGCCTTTGCAGACTGCCAGAAATAGTGCAAATTGAGTCCACTTTTGAGATCTCTAAAAATGCTCCCTCTGTATGTCCACATTTTGAAAAAATTGACATGTACAAGCCCTATAACTTTCTATCTTTGATGGAAAGAGGAGTAAACAGACATTTGCCCTTTGATTATGCTTTGGACCTTATACTCTGATAACAACTAATACAACAACATACATATGCCCCCAAACTTTTACTGACAATTGTAGATTATTCATGAAAATTTAGATTTAGTTTTAGGAAATCTGTAAGTGAAATGTGTCTGGATTAAACCATGGAACTTGACATAACTCTGATCAAAAGGTTAAAGGATCCGGCTTTCTCAAAATGCAAAGCTTTTTCCTCATCAAAATAATTGGATCAATAATTGGTACTTGAGAGAATCAGAGAATATGAGGGTGGCAAGCATTAATCACTCTGTGATAATTTTTTTCAGCAAAATAAAGCACCCATATTTGAAACAAAAACTGATAGCAAAAAATTTGAACCTGATTGGAGGCCACTTCCTATATTTGTTATATGTGGTGGTTGGGGTGATGACAAAGGGTCCTTTCACACTACACAATTCAGACCACACCATGTGATGATTCCACTTTAACTGCCATGACAATCTTGTATGACATCCCAGGATTTGCAATATAGGAAGGGATATTAAGAATTCTAAAAATTCTACAGAATCCTAAAGAATTCTAAAAAACTGAGATGGAAAGTAGCGAAAAACAAATCACCAGGAACAGATGATATTCCAATTGAACTGCTGCAATCCACACTGACAGAGTCAACTCTAGTGCTGACCAACATATGTCAACAGATATGAAAAACAAAACACTGGCCAACAGGTTGGAAGCAGTCAATATACATTTCCATCCACAAAAAAGGAGATACCAATGACTGCAACAACTATAGGACCATATCATTGATTTCCCACGCAAGCAAAATTATGCTCAAAATTCTGCAACATATACTCCAACCATACTTGGAGAGAAAAATCCCAGAGGTCCAAGCAGGGTTCAGGAAAGGAAGAGGCACTAGGGATCACATTGCAAACATATGATGAGGGAATTCCAAAAGAAAACCAGCATGTGCTTCATAAACTATAGCAAAGCCTTCAACTGCATAGATCATGAAAGGCTATGGAACACCCTTAAAGTCATGGGAGTGCCAACACATCTGATAGTCCTGATGAGGCTATTGTCAGAACAGAACACAGAGAAACAGAATGGTCCCCAATTGGTAAAGGGGTTAGACAAGGCTGTATCCTATCACTCTATCTGTTCAACTTGTATGCAGAACATGTTATAGGAAAAGCAGGCTTAGACACAGAAGAAGGAGGAGTTAAAATAGGAGGAAGGAATATCAACAATCTAAGATATGCAGATGGCACCATAGTACTAGCAGAAAACCTCACAGACCTGGAGCACCTACTAAGGAAAATCAAAGAAGAAAGTGCAAAGGCAGACTTAATGTTGAACATAAGGAAAACAAAAATAATGACCACCGAGGACCTTCATAAGTTCAACCTAGACAAGGAAGAAAAAGAAATAGTAAAAGAATTCTCATACCTAGGATCAAACATTGATAGAAATGGGGACTGCAGTCAGGAAATCAGAAGAAGATTAAGAATTGAGAGGGCAGCCAGGAAAGAACTAGAAAAGATTCTAAAATGCAAAGATATACAACTCAGCACAAAAGTTAGAATCATACAAGCCATTGTATTCCCTATTACCATGTTAGGATGTGAGAGCTGAACAGTTAAGAAAGATGATAGGAAGAAAATCAACTCCTTTGAGATGTGGTGCTGGAGCAGAGTGCTGAGGATCCCATGGACAGCCAAAAGGACAAACAAATGGGTCCTAGAGCAGATCAAGCCAGAAATCTTCCTAGAAGCTAAGATGAGCAAACTGAGGCTGTCATACTTCAGGCACATCATGAGAAGGCATGGCTCATTGGAAAAGACAATGATGCTGGGAAAGGTGGAGGGAAGTAGGAAGAGAGGAAGGCTGCATGCTTCTTCCCCATCAAACACGGGCCATTACTTCTTTGTCCACTTTTAAATCTGAGTTAAAGACCACCTTGTTCAGGGAGACATTCCCTGGCATTGTCTGATATACATTTACTTTTTCTGTCACTTGGGTTTACAGTGGATGTTGTTATTAATTGTTGTAATTGTTTTTGTTTTAATTTACTTTTATTATTTTACCTATTGTTTGTACTTAGATTGTACGCCTTTGGCAGGTTTTATTTATTTAGGAGCCCTGGTGGCGCAGTGGTTAAATGCCTGTAATGCAGCCACTCACTCATAGACCACAAGGTTGCGAGTTCAATACTAGCCAGGGCTCAGGCTAGACTCAGGCCTGCATCCTTCCGAGGTTGCTAAAATGAGTACCCAACTGTTGGGGGGCAATGAGCTCACAGTTGTAAACTGCTTAGACATCCTACAGTGCGATATGAAGTGGTATATAAATGAAGCTGCTTTGCTTTCTGTTTTGTCCTTGATTGTCTTTTGTACAGCGCTGTGTACACCGACAGCGCTCTAGAAATAAACTATAATAATAATAGTAGTAGTAATAATAATAATAATAATAATAATAATAATATATGGATGGATGGATTCTACTAAGCAGGTCACAGATATGGGTTTACAGGAATTAATCGGAGCAGTGGAGGACAGAGGGTCTTGGAGATTTCTCATCCATAGAGTCGCCATGAGTCAAGATCACCTCGAGGGCAGTTAACAACAAATTAAGAATTCTCAGAGAGTTCTAGGGACTTACCAAACTACAATGACCTTCCTCCTCCTTATTTTATTCTTACCACAACAGCACTGTGAGATAGGCCAGGCTAACTTTCCCAGAGAAACCCAGTGAACTTCATGGCCTAGTGAGTACCCAAATACAAAACTTTCAAGTACCAGTCCAAATCTCTAACCATGACACAACACTATGCTTCCTTGCTTTCAGTCAGCTCTGCCATGAAGTAAACAAACTAGCAAACTACCAATTTTAAAAATACATACATCTATAACATATTTTAAACATTTGTGGGACCTTGTTACTGAAATTGCAACAATGTGCCTCCTGACTCTTTACAGAACACAGCAGCTATTTTGCTTGAAGAATATTAAATTGCTAGCAGTAGATGTCTAGATATGCTGAGTACGATCATAAGGGTGACCAAAAGGTTCCATACTCTAACGATCATGAGAGAGAGAACTGTCATCTGTTCTAGATGTGGAAAAACAAAGAAGAGAAATATAGCCATTGTCACCTCGGTATACATTTAGTCAAAAGCACTTGTGATTTAGCATCAGCACAACCATTAGCTTTAACTTTTCCATTTCTGTTTCCAATTATTAAGGTTCTGAAGATTGGTAATTGCAGCAGTCTAATGTTGCACTGGCAGTTCTTCAGTTCAGCTTGGATTTTATCAGGTTTTCCATTATAAAGATCTATGTTCAGTGGTCTATAGCATTACTTAGTGGAAATAAAATCCTCTGGGGAAGCAAGATTTGGACCTGAGATACATCAGTCTAGAACATAAAAATATACACAGATTATGAAACACTACACTCATTTACCCTGGGTCTGTGATATCTGAAGGGTGATCTTTTCCCATAAGTGTCTCCCTGTGATCTGAGGTCTTAGACACTTTTCTGATTTAAAAAAAATAAATGCATCTTGTTCTGAAAAAATCAGCTATCATGACAAACAGAGCTTCATGGTTGGTGGCCCCACCACACTGAAAATTATTCACATTTTGTTTTTCCTTTTGAGAAGGCTGTGATAATCTTTTCTTTTCCCATCAGGCTTCTGGGATTAACATTGTTTTAAGTGTAACACTTTTAAATTTTCTCCCACAAAAAAAAAAAAAAATTAACTGTAAAAACAATGGTACAAATAAATGAGTGACCAATAAAATTAATCAAATCCTTTAAAGGCTTATGGAACCCATTAGGTTCCAGGAAGCCCTAGAGTAGCGGTTCTCAACCTGTGGGTCGCGACCCAGGCGGGGGTCAAACGATCAAACACAGGGGGTCGCCTAAAGCCATCGGAAAATACGTATTTCCGATGGCTTTAGGACTCCTGGGATGTGTAGTTTGGGGGGATGCAAGGAGATGTCTAAAAATCCCAACCTCTCTCCTCCCCTGTCCCCCCCCCATTCCTAAACTGCAAATCCCAGGAGGCCAAGGCAACCTTGCAGCTGTGGAGCCTTGCCTTCCTTGTGTGCAGCTGCAGCCCTTCTTCCTCCTCTTCCTTTCGCAAAGCCTTGCTGTGGGTGCGCAGCTCCTCCTCTTGCTGCTTTCCTTCCCTTCCCTTCCCTTTGCCTTGCCTTCTCTTCCCTGGGGAGCCCAGGCCACTCCCCTTTCTGGAGCCAAAAGAGTGCGATCCCCGGGGATTTTCCTGCTACAGCTCTTGCTGCTGCTGCTTCTCTTCCTCTTCCTCCATGCAGGAGCAGCCATGGCCGCAGCCACCCAATGGAACCCCCCCCAACGAGCAGATAAGGGGGCTGTGCCTTGAGACCTTTGCAACAACACCCCCCACCCACCCACACCCCTTTGCATTCCTCTAGCCAGAGGCCCTGGGTTCAAGAGGGTCTCCCCCTTTCCTCCTTCCAGCCTTCCTCTCCTCTAGGCTTGAAAACTCAAGCCCACACAACCACCCCACCCCACCCCACCATTTTGGATTTGGTGTTGGGGTGGGGGACTGGGGGGGAATTGTGCTGCTTAGGGCACTCTGCACAAGCTCAGAGGCACAGAGGACTGCAGCAGCAGCAGCAACAGAGCAGGGTTTCTTGCATGAGGTCTTCCTCCTCCTCTCCCCACACTCCTCCATGGGGAGCAGTGGGCTGGGAAAGGTGGGTAATTTCTCTTAAGCATTGTTGTTATTGTTATTATTATTATTATTATTATTATTATTAATCATCATCATCTTTATACCCAGGATGGGTTTGCCTCAGGGTCGCCATAAATAAGAAACAACTAACTTGAAGGCATACAACAGCAGCAGCGATGATGATGATGTTGTTTATTTCACATGAAATATTACAAACTAACATTAGCATCATCATCATTATTCCCAGGATAGGTTTGCCTTAGGGTTGCCATAAATAAGAAACAAATAACTTGAAGGCATACAAAAACAGCTGCTATTATGATCATCATCATCATCATCATCCCCAGGATAGATTTGCCTTAGGATTGCCATAAATAAGAAACAACTTGAAGGCATACAGTAACAGCTATTATTGTTGTTGTTATTGTTATTATTGTTATTGTTATTATTATGTTTGTATTAGTTTCACATGAAATATTACAAACTATCATCATCATCACCCCCAGGATAGCCTTGTTTTCAGGTTGCCAAAAATCAGACAGCAACAACAATAACAACATCATCATTATCATCTTCATTATCCATTAGATCAGCGGTTCTCAACCTGATGGTTTTAGCCGCTGAGAAGTCGTGCATCATCCGTCTGGGGCCTAAGGGGCGGGGGAAGCGGGGGGACACTCCATAGTCCATAGGAGCGCATTATGTGTGTCCGGCGCTTGCTGACGTCATCAGTGGGCAGACGCAGCAAGCGCCAGAGGACAGAAGCCTAGGAGGCAGAGAGGCAAGAGAGCCTGCGAGACAAAAAAATTTTTTTGTTTTGGGGTCACCACAACATGAGGAACTCTATTGCGGGGTCACAGCATTAGAAAGGTTGAGAACCACTGCCCTAGAGGGTTTAATGATTGGTAATGCCAGTGATTCTGTCAAAGCCTTGGTTAATACCTGGAATAATTATCTTACCAGGGCTATTGACACTATCACTCCTAAATGTCCTTTCCAACCCGCTTCAAACCGTAAGCCTTGGTATACGGAAGATCTTAAGAGAATGAAGTGGGCTGGACAACAACTAGAGCTCCGCTGGTGAAAAACTCAACTCTTATCTGACAAGATACGTCATAGGGATTTTCTTGATTCCTATAGAGTGGCAATAGATGCAGCTAAGAAGTCTTTCTTTTTTTTTTTAAATTAACTTTATTTCATAAAAAACCAGACAAAAAACAACGTCTCCCACAACAAATTCAATACACAATGCCAAATATACATTCACA
This sequence comes from Phrynosoma blainvillii, assembly GCA_026167975.1. NCBI lineage: Eukaryota > Metazoa > Chordata > Lepidosauria > Squamata > Phrynosomatidae > Phrynosoma > Phrynosoma blainvillii. The sequence goes on along the minus strand of JANUYF010000003.1, from coordinate 230,248,911 downwards.
TATACCCCCCCACCCTCCCCATTAAATCCCCTCCATTCTTATCACATAAGATAAACAATCAAAAACCACAATATACTACACATCACATTACGCTGACATTCTTCATACATCTACATTCATTATCAACCACAATCAAACATTTCAACTTAAAAAAAACACTGACTTCCTTAAGACTGTATTTGAGGTATCTTACCCTAAGTATGTCTCTAGTTTCCTGTCAATTTAACAAAATAAAGATAGTGATAATATAAAAAATACTTTAGTTTCTATATTCTTAGGCCGTCTATTCTATTGTATCCTTGTTTTTGTTCTATATACATTATCTTATTTTACTATCACTGACTAATTCTTTTTGCATATGTACATATTTTAAATCTATTTTTGTTTGGGTCTTTGCCCTCACTTATATCTTTCAAAAAAAAAAAACCTATAGAAATTTTCATACCTTTCAGATATTATTTAATAAATATTCACATCAATTCCTTATTTCTCTGTGTTTCCTTCTAAGAATACATTTCCTGTTGAATCCAATCAAATACTTCTAGCCATTCTTTATTAATTTTCTCTGTTGGTTTGTTTCTTAACATTTGAGTTAATCTATCCATCTCAATGTATTCCAATAACCTTGAGTACCATTCATTTATTTCTGGGATTTTATTTTGTTTCCAATAAGCTGCAAATGTTATTCTTGCTGCCGTTATCATGTAAAAAAAAAATTTCCCATATTTCTTTTCAAATTTTTCCTCTAGTATTCCTAACAGAAAGACTTTAGGATCTTTCTTCAGCTCAATATTCAGTATTTTCTGAATTTTATCATGTATGTTACCCCAAAAGTTTTTTGCGACTGGGCACGACCACCACATGTGGAAGAAGGTGCCTTTGTATTTTTGACACCTCCAACATTTATCGTTTTGAATGTTTTTAACCTTTGCTAATTTTACAGGTGTAACATACCATCTGTAAAACACCTTATAAAAATTCTCTCTAAGATTATAACACAATGTATGTTTCACTTTTGTTTTCCATAATTTCTCCCATTCTTCCAATGGAATCGGTCTTCCCAGATCTTGTGCCCAAAGCACCATACACTCCTTAATTTGTTCATCCTCTGTATCCCATTTCAACAAAATTTTGTATATTTTAGATATTATATGTTCTGTTTCTTCTAACATTATTTTTTCTATTGGACTAACCATTGATGTTATATCTCTGTTTTTTTGATCTATAGTAAATCTGTTTTTTAGTTGGAGATATAAAAACCAGTCATTTTTTATTCCTTCTTTACCGAGCTCTTCTCTTGTTTTCATTCTCCATTCGTAGTTATCTTTTATTAATAGTTCTCTATACGTTATCCATTTTCCCCCTAACATTTCATGATCTCTGTGAAAAGCTTCGTTGGGAGACAGATATAACGGTATTCCTTTATTGATTCTGATTTTATATTTATCCCAGATTTTCCATAGAGCGTTTCTCACAAAATGATTATTAAATTCTTTGTTGACTCTGCGTTTGTCGTAATACATGTAGGCATGAAATCCGTATATGTTGTTTATTCCTTCCAAATATAATAATCTTCTATTTGTGAGTCTTAACCATTCTTTTATCCAGTCCAGGGCGCATGCATGGAAATATAACCGTAAATTTGGTAGACCAAGGCCTCCCCTATCCGACGCGTCCTGCAATATTTTCATTTTGATCCTTGGTTTTCTTCCCGCCCATATAAATTTAGTCAGCTCTTTCTGCCACTTCTTAAATGGTTCATCGTTTAAAATGATTGGGATAGTTTGAAACAGAAACAGCAGTTTGGGTAAAACATACATTTTTACTACCGATATTCTCCCCATAAATGTTAAATTAATTTTGTTCCACATATTTAATTTCCCGCAGATTTTTTTCCATACCACCTCATAATTGTTTTTTAATATCTCCGAATTTTTTACCGAAAAGCTAACTCCCAGATATTTCACCAGTTTTTCTACTTTTAATTTTGATTTTTGACTGAACAGCTCTTTTTCCTTGAGTGTCATATTCATTGTAAGGACCTTTGTTTTTTCTATATTCATTTTAAATCCCGAGTATTTTCCATATTCTGATAGTATCTCTAGTAGCCTTTGTATATTATCTAAAGGATCCGCTAAATACACTACCATATCATCTGCATACGCTCTGATTTTGGTCTCGTAGCCCTTAATTTTTACTCCCATAATACTCTTATCTGCCCTAATTCTATTACAAAGAATCTCTAGAGTTGTTATAAACAGCAATGGGGAGAGAGGGCAACCTTGCCGAGTGCCTTTTTGAATCTTGCATATTTGTGTTCTCTCTCCATTAACTATAACTTGAGCCTTTTGTTCTTTATATAACGCCTCTACCCATTTAAAAAAAGGACCTTGTCCGACTAATTTTCCCAGAGTCTTTAACATAAGATCCCATCTTATATTATCGAACGCCTTCTCAGCGTCAACAAAAATCATAGCGATTTGCTTATCCGGCTTACTTTGATAATATTCAATCACATCAAGTAGATTTCTTGTGTTCTCTTTAATATGTCTTCCGGGTAGAAATCCTCTTTGATCTGGGTGGATCCATTTTGCTAATTTTGTCTTTAATCTTTTTGCTAATATACCTGTAAAGATCTTATAATCAACGTTTAATAGCGATATTGGGCAGTAGCTATCCGTTTCCAGTTCATTCTTACCTTCTTTTAAAATCAAGCTAATATGTGCTAGTTTCCACGACTCAGGTATATTCCCGTCTTTTATCTTATTTATAATTAATTGAAGTTTTGGTATCAATATATCTTGAAATACTTTATAGTATATTGCACTGAGACCATCTGGTCCTGGAGATTTCGAAACTTTTAGATCTTTAATTATATCTTTTATTTCTGTGGTGGTTATTTCTCTATCTAAATCTTCTATTTCTTCAGTTTTCAAACCTATGATGTTTTGCTTTTCTAAATACTTGTCTTGTTCTATCTTTGCTAAATCTTTTTCTTTGAATATTTTGGTAAAGTATTCGTAGAAGCATCTTTTGATCTCTTTTTGCTTAGTATATATTTCTCCCTTGTTTTTTATTTTAGTTATTAGTCTTTTCTTTTTCTCTTCTTTTAATTTTCTTGCCAGCCATTTGCCGGGTTTATTGGCATGTTCAAATTGATTTTGCTTTAAATACTTTAATTTCCTTTCCGTTTCTTCTGTTAGTTTCTGAGACAGTTGTTTTTGAAGCAATATAGTCTGTGTCTTTAATTTCTTGTCTTTTGGATTTAATTTTAATTGATTTTCAACTATTTGCAACTGTGTCTGTATTTTATTATATTTTTCTTCTCTTATTTTCTTTTTCTCATAACTATGTTTAATAAAAAAGCCTCTCATTACGGCCTTGCTGGTCTCCCATACCGTATTAACATCCATATTTTCTGTTTGATTCTCCTGAAAGAAATAGTTTAAGGTTTCTTTTGCTTTTTCTATAATCTTATTATCTCTAAGAAGTGTTTCATCCAACCTCCAACAAAAATCCTTTTTCCTTTTTTTAAGAATCATTTTGACTGGAGCATGATCAGATAATACTTTAGGCAAGATTTCGATATTATCTAACTTGGTCTTAATTAAGTCCGTAGCAAGAAACATGTCTATTCTTGACCATGATTTATGTGGTATTGAATAGAAAGTGTAATCTTTCATCTTTTCATGTTTATATCTCCAGATGTCTTCAACCAATAATGTTTCTTTCATATTGAAAAAAGATTTTGGAAGTTTGCCAGAGGTTAGCTTCTTTTTGGTGTTACCTTCTTTATCTATTGTGGGGTCAATGACCCCGTTCCAGTCACCCATCAAAATAATATTTTCATAAGAGTATTCCATGATTTTTGTGAGTAATATCTCATAGAATTTACTTTTGTTATTTATTGGGGCATATACCCCTATTATCATTACTGTCTGCTCCTCCCATATAATCTCTACCCCTATATAGTGACCCTTTTTGTCAGCAAATAACTCTTTTGCTTCTATATTATCTTTTATATATAATGCCACCCCATTCTTTCTTTTTTCTGAAGTCGAAACAAATAATGATCCCAGTTTATTATTTTTTAATAATCTAATATCTTTATTATTAATATGAGTTTCCTGAATACAGGTTATGTCTACTTTCGCTTTACCCAGATAATGAAAGATCTTTTTTCTTTTTTGCGGAGAGTTGAGACCTTTGACATTCCACGAGATGAAGCTAGTGTTTTTACTCATTCTTGTATTGAACCTTCTTCCCCTTCTTCTTCTTCTTCTTCTACTTCTTCTTCTTCTTCTTCTTTGTCTATTTCACTTTTTTCCGATAATCTTAGATCTTTACTTCCTAGCTCTTTATCAATATTCTGTTTCTTTGTATCTCCGACTTTTGCGGTCTTTTTCTGATTATCCGACTCTTCTTTTATACTTCTATTTTTCACAGTCCTTTCTTCTTCTTTATCCAAATATTTTTTCTTCTTAACTTGATTCTCATCCATCTCTCTTTTAAGAATTTTTATCATGATGTCTATTTTAGCAGTAGAGTTAATTTTATATCTTCTATGTTCAAACGTAAAGGATAATCCTTCCGGGAATTCCCATCTATATGAAATATCTTTCTCTTTCAAAATCTTTGTAAGCTGTACATATTCCTTTCTTCTTTTCAATGTTTCTCCTGGTAAATCTTTAAATATCAAAATTTCGGCTCCATCTATTATTAATTTTCTTTCGAAAGTTGTTCTTAATAATTGATCCTTTATTTGAGTTCTTACAAAGTATATTACCACATCTCTAGGTATTTTCCTTTGTCTTGATACTTGTGAGCTTATCCGATACATTTTATCTATTTCAAAGTGAAATTCTTCCTCATCTCTATCCATAAATTTTGCCAGGGCAGATGTTAATCTTTCATATAAATTTTCATTATTCTGTTCAGGTAATCCTCTCAGCTTTACACATCTTTCTCTTGTTTTTTGTTGATTCTTAATTCGTTCTTCTGTTTCTCTACTTATATTCTTCTTTAAGTGTTGAATTTCACTCTTTAGATCTTTATTCTGTTTCTCTAATTCATTTATTTTTGATTTAGCTTGTGTTAATTCCATCGTCAGTTTTTCCACTATGTTTGCAACTTCTTTCACTTCTGTCTTTATATTGCTCTTTAATTCTTCTCGAGTATCTTTTAAGTCCCGTTTCAGTTCCGCTTTGTCTTTTTGCATTTCCAATCTAATCTTCTTAATCTCGTCTAAGATCATCAGATTTGCCTCTAACATTTTGTTTGTTTCTAAAGAGGGTCTTCTCTGAGTTTGTACTTGAGTCTGTGCTTGTGCCTGCATTTTTGCTGTTTGTGATCTTGTATTCATTGCCATTCACTAAAAATATAATTAGTTCTATTTAATTCCAAGAGTTCTATACAAAAATAAACCAAAGTTGTTTATTTTATTGTTGCTATGTCTAATTTTATTTAACTATCTAAGTAAGTGTGTTACCTAATATAACCGTTAAAGAAGATTTTTTTGTATGTATCAGAAAGTCCACTATAACATACTTCAAGCAGTTAATTCTATTTTTCTAAATAATGAGTTAGTATATTCCCATTATTAGGGCAACAAACAAGTAAGCCAATAAACTAATATATATAGAGATATCTTTATACTATGAGATATTATATTGATCTTAACTAAAGATATTTTCCTCTATCAAAAGTGTTTTTGTTTTTTGTTTTTTAAATTAAATCTAAATAAGGCTAATAGCCACCTATAATATTCTTTAAGCTGTAATCCTAACCATCACAAATTATAATAACACACTTCTTCAAATATAGCTTTCAATCATAATAGTAATATACAAACATAGCTTTCCAACCACCTTTAGAGTTTAACAGTAACCTTATTTTCTAGGTGAATTTCTAAATAGTATATAATTCCCAAATATCTGTAGATCAAGACTTAATTTGTTCTTCATATAATATATATATATATATATGCGTCACATATGAGTACATGTATAAGTACACCTACATATACATATATATACACATACACACACATATAAATCTACAAATATATGTATACTCATATATACCTTCTAGATAAGAGGAAAAAAAAAACAAGGGAGGATGACACATATATCTGTCTTCTTCTCAATTAACTCACTAAGTACATGTGTATATATTATACCTACACTTAGACTCCTATATATACATATATACTCACACAAAAACCAATATATATGTTACTTAGTGTCCATCCTTTTCTTGCTTGCCTTAATATTGTTATTAATTTTTAAAACACAAACCTAAACGAGGAGAGAAAATGCCATAACAATGTCTTTTCCCCTCCTTTTCTTTTCCTTTTCTCCGTCTTACCCTCTTCCTCTTTAAATTCTCTTCATTTTGTATCTATCTCTCTGCTTCTTCTGCTATAATTTTCCCTTTTACTATTATCTATTAGTAAGTTCTTTGTTTTGTTTCCTGAATTTTCAGTTCTACCAGCTTCAATTCCACCAGCTTCGTTAACTTATTGTTATAACTCACAGTTCTGAGTGGTTCTGTTCTATTCTTTCCTTTTTCTTTCTTTTTCTTTTTGACTGTTTTAAATTTTAAGTTTTGAAGTTTGTAGCTATATATTCCGCACTTTCCTTTCCATAGAAGTCTTTGATTCAACTCTTCCCTTGAAGCGACGGTCGGACATGGAATGTCTAACTCCGCAGTCAAACTTCTCTCCTTTTCCTGTCTCCTTTCATCTGTTCAATAAACCTCTTTATATCTATATTCACAGCAAGATACGACCGAGGATGTTAATTTCACCAGCTAATTTTCTTTCTTTCTGCCACGTCACTTTCTCTTTCAATAAGTAGTTCTTTCTTTCTTTCTCTCTCTTTCGAACTCTTTCGGTTTTAACTGCAACACCCAAGGCTGCGCTGAGTTCTTAAAGTGACCGCGACTTTTGGTCTTGTAAGTTTTCTTATAAGTTTTCTTTATTTTTCTCCTTCACTTTTTAGTAAGATGTATTTGATTCTCTCGACTCTCTCCTTTCCTTTTGATTTTTTTTTATATCTGTATTACTATTTTTAATTTGGAAATTGTCCTTTTTGTTTGCTTACTTATTTCTTCCCAGCTGCAAACATTCTTCCGTTCAGCTCTTTTGATTCAGCTCTATCTGAGCTTCAGTCTGTTTTTCTGTCCCAAAGGAATCTATATGCTAGATGCTATTCGACCTCAAATTACAGTCTCTTACAAGCTTTATATTCAGCGTAAGCTGATTAGATTTAATCTTTTAATCTTGCTTAATAGTTGGTGGGCCAAACAAGCATATGCTAACCTTTATGTGCAGGAGTATCTCCCAAGGTCTCCTCCATCTCGTCCGTCTCGTTGATTTTCTTTTTCTTCGTTTTAACGAGGCTGAGATGGGAATCTGACCTTCGTGGGGTCTTCTGTACTCCTTATACCTAAGGAGTCTTCATAAAGTTCTTTATTTTCTATGATTTTTTCAGGAATAACTGCGCAATAAAGGATGGTCCAGGACGGAGCTAAACCTCACTCCGTCCGGAACGGAGCCCTTCCCAACCGGAAGTCCCTAAGAAGTCTTTCTATTCTGCACGTATTGCATCTGCGAAGTCTCATCCGGCAGAGCTGTTCAGGGTGCTAAGGGATCTAACACAAATGCCCCCCACCCAGAACCCTTTACTAGAAGCCTGTTGTGATGCTTTAAATAACTACTTCACAAATAAAATCTCTCAGATAAGAGATGACTTAGATGCTGGCATTACTGCAGAAGCAATAGGAAAGGTATACAGCGACTCTGTGATCTTGGATCAATTTGAGTCTGTGAGTACTGAAGATGTGGACAAGCTCCTTGGTAGTGTGAATCAGATGACCTGCTTTCTCGATCCCTGACCATCTTGGCTGGCCATCCAGGGGAAAAAGGCACTGTTAAGGCACATAATCAATGTATCTTTTAGGGAAGATCGATTTCCATCTAGTTTAAAAGAGGCGGTGATTTAACCACTTTTTAAAAAACCTTCCCTAGACCCCCTGGACAAAAACAACTATAGGCTGGTCTCACTTTTGCCATTCTTGAGCAAGGTGCTTGAGAGAGCAGTCACCATTCAACTCCAAGCAGCCTTGGGGGAAACTGATTATCTAGATCCATTTCAATTCAGATTTAGGACGGGATATGGAGTTAAGACTGCCATGGTCGCCTTAGTTGATGATCTATGTTTGGGCATTGACAGGGGAAGTGTGACCCTGTTGGTGCTCTTGGACCTCTCAGCAGCCTTTGATACCATTGACCATGGTATCCTCTGGAGTGCTTGGGAGAGTTGTGAATTGGGGGCATTGCACTGCAGTGGTTCCTTTCCTATCTCTCAGGCAGACTCCAGATGGTGATGCTGGGAGACAGTTGCTCTTCTAAAAGAGAGCTAAAATCTGGTGTCCCTCAGGGTGGCATCCTGTCTCCTATGCTATTTAACATTTACATGAAGCCGCTGGGTGAGATCATCTGGAGATATGGGGAGGGGTGTTATCAGTATGCTGATGATACCCAAATATGTTTGTCTATGTCTTGGACTGCTGCAGTGACTAAGGACCGCATCTCTCCTCTGAATGAATTTCTTAAGGCGGCAATGAACTCGATGAGGGAAAACAGACTCAAACTGAATCCAGATAAGATGGAGATAGTTGCTGTAGGGACCCCTAACCCAGGAATGGAGATATATCAGCAGGTTCTGGATGGGGTCACACTTCCCCTGAAGGACTATGCTCACAGTCCAGGGTGCTCCTGGACTCGTCTCTCCAATTGACACCTCAGATAAATGCGACAGTCAGGAGTGCCTGTTATCAGCTTCGGCTGATACACCAGCTACCCTTCCTGGAGCCAGGTGACCTAGAAACAGTGGTACATGCGCTAGTAACCTCTCATCTTGATTTCTGCAATGCACTCTATGTGGGGCTACCCTTGTGCCAAGTTCGGAAACTTCAATTGGTGCAAAATATGGCAACCAGGCTGGTAGCAGGTACATCTAGAGCCAACCATATAACACCTGTTTTAAAATCTCTCCATTTGCTGCCAATTAGTTTCCAGGGATGGTACAAGGTGTTGGTTATAACCTTTAAAATCCTACATGGCCTAAGTCCAGACTACTTGCAGGAGCGCCTTCCTCCATATAATCCACCCCGCATACTTAGGTCCTCTGGGAAGAAGAATTTACTGCAACCTAAGAAGACCAGATTGGCTGCAGTCACCCAGAGGGCCTTTTCATCTGCTGCTCCTGGGTTATAGAACAGCCCGCCGGAGGAGATCCATCACATTACCACTCTAGAAGCCTTTAAAAAGGCTGTTAAGACAGATCTCTTCCGGCAGGCCTTTCTAGATTAGCCTCCACTCAATTGATATTGACATCCCCCGTCTACCCCAAAAAAAGATAACATCTCGCTTCTAACTACTTCTAATTTTAGCTAATTTGTTGTTTCTTTTGCTTTTAATTAGTATTTTTATTACTATATATTTTATATTGTTACTGTTTTTAGCTTGCTTCCAATACTCAAACCACTATACTATGCTGGCTAGATTTAAAGGATAGTACACACTAAAAATTCTTATCCTAAAAATTCATTGTACAATTCTAGACAGAATCAAGGGTAGTATGCAATATTCTAAATAAATATATTCATGAAATACATGGCTGACAACCATAACAATAACAACAGCAAAAACAATGTCTTAGACCAAGTCATACTGTTTGCCTAACCTGTTTTTCATTCTCTCATGCCTTTCTACAGGTAGTGCTTTTGTGAGTATGTCTTCACTGTTATCTTCCAATGCACAGTATTACAGTGTCAGGATCCCATCCTGTACCATCTCATGCACATTTTGATATCTTACTCCATTGTAGTTTCTTTTTCTGGCACAGCAAATCTTTCCCATCCTGAGTTTTCTCCACTTCTGCTGTTGTTGTTGTTGTTGTTTTTCTCTAAGGATACTTTACCATCAGGTCCCTCAGTTGTTACAGTACAAACCCTTGCTTCTTGCACCACAAACCAGTTTGGCTTCTTCCTGTCTCTCTGAGACCTTCTAGGAATGAAGATTTTTTAAAAAAAAAAAAACTGATTCACCCTCACTTTCACTACTAGTCTGTACTCCTGTTTCTCCTGACTCCTGCTTGTGTTCAAACATTTGTGTAGTGATGCTGTGTTCAGGTATTTATGTCTGTGGCATGACTGTGGTATCTGGATATGTGCTTGGCTTCACCTGGCAAATCTGACCCTCCATTTTTGAATTTGTGGAATATTGCCCAAAGGTATAAACACACCCTGATTACTATGAATCTTCTCCCAACCACTGTGCTTTTCAAAATTTGCACCTTGCCATCACCCATGAAAAATCTGTATGAGTTCCCCTCATAGCCAACAAACCTAAGTCTTCTCCATTTTGGCTCATCCTTCCTGCAGAACTGAGGTGGAACTAACATATTTGCAAATTGACCAAAAGTTCTGAGGTATTTGAGATTGGGAGCATGCCCATGCAAAAGGAAGTATGGAGTCTGACCAATAGCAGAACTCTACATCCCATTGATGAGGTGGCAGACTGTCAACATAGTCTCTCCCCACAGATGTCCTGGTGCTTCTGCATCTAGGATCATGCAATCGCACATCTGATTTATGACCCCAATGCATCTCTCTGCCAGACCATCCTACTGCAGAACAGCAGGATTTGTAGTTTTGTGTTGTATCCCTTTCTGTTTAGGCCAATTTTGTAGATTCAAATTGAGAAATTCTCCTCCACTGTCTGTGACCAATGTGCCAACTTTGTATGGGAACTCTCTTTCAACTGAGTTAACCCATTGCTTGAATTTGTCAGGTACCTCACTTGGCTTTTAACAGAAACACATAACCATATCTGGTATGCCTGTCCACTATTATCATCATGTACTTATTTCCCCTTCACTGGGCTGAAAAGGCCCCACCAGATTGGCATGAACTACCTGAAATGGCCTCTGGGAGGTGCACTTGCTTTCCTTAGCCACAAAGAAAGCTTTAAACTTTACCTTTTTGCACACAGAGCAATCTAGGTAGCTTGTACATGGATTCACATTAAGCTCTGGACAGACCTTCTCTAGCTTAGATAAACTTGTAAAGCCAGTATATCCCATCAATCTGTGTAAATAGTGAGCACAATCTGAATGCAGTGGGACATTGGCTACCTTTGCACATTTTGCTTTTGCTAGTATGTAGTAGAGCTTATTCTTTTTAACCCCTTTTGCACACACAGACCCATTTGATGAGATTGTACAACCATCCCCCTTGAATGATACTTGATACTCATCAGAAGTAAGGGATGACATACTTACTAAACAATTTTGTAAATTAATTGCATAAAGAACCTTATCAAATGTCTTATCAAGGCTGGGAATGTAAACAGTTTCCATCTCCTGAACTCTGCTGGGAGACCCATCAGGATTAATAATAATAATAATAATTTATACCCTGCCCCTCTGCTGAGCAATCGGGGTGGCTTACAACATTAAAAATTCCATACACATAAACCACAATACAATATAAGTAAACCGAATACCGAAACCCACCCACCTCTTTAAAAAGTATTAAATAAAAATATGTTAAAACATATTTTAAATGATCTTGCCAAAGTGACAATAAACAACAATAGCGAACAATAACAAGCAAAAGCAGCGGCTGAAGCAGAGGTTGAGGAAGAGAAGATGAGCTAACTCCAGAGACCTGGAATCTAATCAGGAAAGGCCTGCCAGAAGAGATCCGTCTTGACAGCTTTTTTAAAAAAGCTGTTTAAGGTCATAATCTGACGGATCTCATCCGGCAGGCCATTCCATAGTCTGGGTAATAATAATAATAATAATAATAATAATAATAATAATAATAATTTTTATGCCGCCTCTCTGCAGCACAATCGAGGCAGCGTACAGCAGATTAAAACAACATTACAAGTTAAAACAGTCAAACAACCCTTCCCTAACCCACCCACCCCTTAAAATATATTAAACTATAACAAGATTAAAATACAAAATAAAAGTAAACAATACAGTACAAATAAATAGCAGCTTAGCAACAAAAGAGCTGGAATCATTGTCATCTCCTTATACTTTTCTTTGGGCCGGGATGTTATTCAAGAAAGGCCTGACGGAAGAAAACCACCTTTACTGCTTTAAAACAGTAAACAGTAGTAGTAAGACAGATCTCATCCGGCAGGCCATTCCATAATCTGGGGGCGGAGGCAGAGAAGGTCCTCTGGGAGGTTGCCGACAGTCTGGTTTTTATGGGCTGTAACAGGTTCCTCCCAGAGGATCGAAGTGCCCGGGGAGGATCGTAGGGTAGTGAGTAAGACATACAGAGTCCACTGTAGCTGGTCTCAAGTCCTTCAGAAACTCTGGACTGCTGACCCTGTGGTGCATGGCTCTGCTTTCAAGCAACCAAACACCCTGTGCAGCATTTGCTTGATGTGCAAAAGCAACACTCCCTTCAGCATGAGAAGCAACCCCTCTCCATCCTTGAGGTTTCTTCTTTTTCCAGCTGGCAAACGTTTCCTTCTGTGCTGCCATAGACATCTGTCACTCCCTCTGGAAATGTCCCATCTGGCCACAGTTGAAATAGCATCTTTCCCTGCAGAGCGCTGCTCTCTCACCCTCTGGTGATATGGGATTTTGATCACGGACTGGTGGACTGGATCTCTCTCTCTTTGTAGTACCTTGCAACCTGGATTTGTAGTCACATCTCTGGAGCTCCTCCAGGATCCTTGCTGACGCAAAGTTCAGGTTCAAATTCTTTTCTGTGATGCTTTGCAAGCTATACATCAAAATGTCTCATTTTCTTGGCAGACTTCCTGTCAATATGTAAGCTTTCTGGCATACTTCAATTGCCACACCTTGGACCTCAACCTGAGTAAATAATTTCTGCATTCTGCTGAGATGTTTAGTTACAGACTCACCCTCCTGTAGTTTGCAACCGTACAGGCTTTTCAGCCAAATAATTTTAGAGAAGGAGCTGTTGGGTTGGTGCACTTTCCTCAGTGCATTCCACAGCTCTTGCCCTTCTGTCCTCATCAACCTGGGAAGCCTTTGGTGGGGATTCCACCACCTCCCAAATTCTTCTCAGATCAGTAGAGCCTCAGCATAAACTGACCATGAGGCATAATTGCCGTTGTTCAGCTTGTTGAAACAGATAGCTTTCTCCATGCTTTCTCTACCAGCAGCAATCTGTCAAGGCCAAACAGACTCTTGGCAGACTGCCAACTCAGCTCACAGATAAAAGCCTTGTAGACACACACAGGCTTTAACTCTTTTTCTGCAAAAATCTCAGACTCACTGAAGAACTTTGGCTGAACATGCACACATGTGGAACTTATGCAGAATGCTGTGCATCATCCTTAGTGGCAGACTGGGCCCATGACCCTTGTTGGTGCATGTGGGACCTGAAGTCCATGCATGCAGAAGTGAGGCTGCTAAGAAACAAATGCCACAGGACACTCTGGAAGTGGTGCAGGGTGAAGAAATCCTCCTTCCACCAAAGAGTCTCACAGGACAACTGAATTCTCTTGAAGAGGCTTTAATCTTAGTTGCAATATTTACAATATCTTACACTATTTGACAAAATGCTCTGCCACCATCCGACAACAACAACCCAACCAATGTACAGTGGCAGAACCTCCCTTATATACATACTCTCTGCCTGAAAGTTTAGCCCAACCTCCAGCTGGTATATCACATAGTTTCCTGTGATATGTGTACCATGACTGCACTATTGACGCATTATGATTCTGCTTCCTGCTGAGATTTCATCATCTTCCTGTGACTCAGCACCTTTCCGTTTTGCACAATCATCATGGCATCTTTTGACCTTTAGTTACTTTTTAACCTTTATACTCCATTGATGCATCTGGGACATTTTTCTGCTCTGGACTTTATCCTAACAGACTTTACTTCTACAGATTATACCAGGGGTAGGCAACCTTTCCCCTTTAAGGGCTGAGGGACTTCAGCTCCCAGGATCCCAGGAGCTATTGGCCAACATGGGACTATTGGCCAACATGGCTGAGGCTTTTGGGAGCTGAAGTCCCTCGGCCCTTAAAGGGGAAAGGTTGCCTACCCCTGGATTATACAGATAAATTATTCAGATAAAACTGTTACTCCTTGCTGAACAGCTGTCATTAAATGCTTGCAATAAAAAAAGTTATACAGGTTCTGGCTTTGGGCATGTCTACATGGGTCATTTACACTAGTTTGCCCCCACCCTCATGTCACTCTCTCCACATGAGGGATTTGACTGCAGACTGTCTTCAAGAGGGAAGGCCACTTCTGCATCAAATCTGGACCATCCCTGCCTTAAACAGCATTTTTAAAAAACCTCACCACTTGCTCCAAAAATCCAAAGCAATCTGGAGAAATTCCAGGTGGCTGTCTACATGTGTGTCTTGTTTTGCTGCCCAGCACTGCTTCACTGGCATGAGTTGCTCCCTCTGAGGTCACAACAAGGTGCCCAGCTGTGTGATCGATGGTGGATGCCTTGTTTTCAACCTCAGAGGGAGCGACTCACACCAGCTATGGAAGTGCTGAGCAGCACTGTGTAGTCACTCCAGAGTGCCCCACTAATGAGGGGAATTGTGGGTAGCTCTGTGGCAAGAATGTTCTGGAAGTAGCCACCCTTTGTTCAATCACTGAAATATTATTTTTTTCTGAGCTAGGACAGACTTATTATTATTACTATTGTTTCTTACCCACCTTTCCCCATGGATCAAGGTGGGGAACAACAATTAATAAACAATACACGGCATCAATTAAACACATTAATTAAAACATGCAACAATTTAAAATGACAAGTAAGAGATATACATTCAAAAACAATGAAAAGTCAAAGGGAAGACCTCTGAGTGTTAATCAGCAGGTCAGATTTGTCCATTGGGGAGCATTATGAAATGGTGTCAGCTCATGTCATTTTGCTACTTAAATGTCACCCCCGGAGCCCATGCAATGCCAGTTCTTTCATTACACAGAGTGAGATGGCTGCCTCAGGTGATAGATGCTAGAGGCAGGGAGTGGTGGTGAAGTATTGGAGGACAAATGGTCTGCTCTGCTCAACCTATGCTAGCATGTTCAAGCACAGCAGAAGTAAATGTAAATTGCTCGTCTAGTCAGCTTCTGTACTTAGAACTGTGGAGGGCTGACTTGTCCTTTGCTTCAGCAACAGAACATCTTTAGAACAGCCCTCTTTCAAAGTCCTGCTGCTCAGTTCTGATATCATGTGCTGTCTTCAAGTGTTTTCTGTATGGTGCTGCCTGAAGCTAGTTCTGTCACTCTTCTGTGTGGAAGGGTTACCCTCCTTGCTATCAAAAGCCTTCTTTCACCTGACTGCTGTGGCAAAAATAGGGCATGGGGAAGCCACACTAGAACCAATTTCTGAGAAGAATGAATACATTTTGCCATCATGAATTCTTGGTGTGCTCAATGCTTAATGGTTTTTCTAAACTTTTACAGCATCTGAGGTAATGGAATTTGGATTTCCCAAGGGCTTCACTGGGATAGGGCCAACAGATGCAGATTCATTAACAGTCACTGTATTCCAAGGTAACTCAGGAGAAAACAAATACATCTGGATTTTACATAGGGAATGAGAGACAATAAGCAACAAGAGGACACATAGAGTTGACTTCCTCACTGCCACTTTGTGTGTGTGTGTGTGTACCAAAGCCCTAATGAACACAATACAATTCAAGGTAGTGCTACACTAAAAAAAATAGACTGAAAAATAATTTCATATTATTCTTAAGAAATCACATCTGGTTGTGATCTAATGAGAACCACATTGAAGCCACATTTCCCTAACCCCACCCCAAAGAATGTCATATAGTCATACTTTAGCAAGCAACACTCTCAAGATAATTTATGCTGCTCTATATAACAAAGGTAGACAGCCAGTGTGGTATAGTGGTCTGCGCATTTAGACTAGGTTCAAATCTCCACTTGGCCATGGAAATCCACTGGGTGACCTTCGGAAAAATCACACTGTCTCAGAGCCTCAGAGAAAGGCAAAGGAAAAAGCCTTCTGAACAAATCTTACCAAGAAAACCCCATGATAGGCTCACTGTAAGTCAGAAATGTCTTGAAGGCACACATCAACATGTAACAAAGAGCAACCCACATCAAGGTTGAAGAAAACATGCCTGTTTTGCTTTCTCCTACATTCATATGTTAAATTTCAAGTGCCTTCCATCCTATATTTCAAAGCTTTTGTGAATTTTGGTAAGTACTACCGAAACAAACTGAAGTAAATGTCTCAATTTACAATGTCTTCCTTCAATAGGTACAGTTTGCACATCATGGAGAAAATTGTGACAAACTGGCCTACTATATAGATGTATTAAAGAAGAGAAAAGATAGGAGAGCAAGCCCTTTATCTAGCAAGCCCAGTATCTGCCAAAAACAATGTACTAACTGAACTTTCAACAAAGTTTCCCATCTTTGAAGAGAGACAGCTTTTTAGGAAAAACAAAGTGCTGACAAATTGAATTCACGACTAACATGCTGGAACAGACAGAGATTCAAATTCTGTTTTTAAGTTAAGCACACAAAGACATGGACATTGATGGATAAACCTGTCTTTTTTGGTTTCTGCCACCTTTCACATTTTTTCCCATTCTCCATTTCTTCCCATTATTAATATACATAACTTGTGCATTTTGGCAAATTCTTATCAGAAATGAATTGGAATGGAATTCTTCACCCATCAGTAATCCATATATCACATACTTGGTTTGGAGAGGTTCTTGAATAGCCCAATTAATTTCACATTCAGATTTCAGTTGCTCACACAGTATAAAGTATCAGACATAGTAAGAGAAATATGGCTATGACATGTAGAAAAGATACCATTTTCCTAATATATATCATTTATTTTAAGAGTGCAAAGCCATCTGATTGAAATCAATGTCAAATTTTTATAGATTGTACTATCTCTAAATTCCATTATCAAGAATGCAAGGGAAATTAGCATAATACAACATTTGGATCAAATCCAGAAATACAATGCTTTGGGAATATTAGCAACAATCTGGTAACTGAAGGACTTGATAAGAGTCCATTACACACTGAATCTCAAACCCACTAAAGTATGGGACCTACATAATACCAGATCCAATTAAGCAACAGATTTCTCAGGATAGACTTCACACATGTTTAATATTGTGGGATGGTGCTGGGGAAAGCTTGCAACAATGAAGGCTTTAGTCTTAAGATTTCCAGCATAAATAGAAGCCATCAGTTTTTAGTGTTCCTAAATTTCATTTTCTTAATCATAGTTGAAGTCTTTATCATGGTATACTGGCCTTGGAGTAATCCTAGACTAGTAAGATTTGAAAACATTCTTGAAGAAGAATCTTACTCTACAATAAGATGAAGTACTTTTTACATCAACTTTCCCGAATCAGAATCTCATATTTTAGGAGAGTTGCCATGGTAATCGAATCCAGCTAACCCTGCCAATGGAAAAATTCACAACTAAGGCATAAACTTCTGATTAAAATCTTCATAAACTACCCAGGGAGAGTTTGTTCTTGTTGAGGGGGGTCTGGTTTTGGATGAGGAAACATGACTTTTGAGAGTGGGAAACATTTATGAAAGGTTCAGTACCTGATACTACCTACAAGTCTCACTTTGGGCTTCTATCCCTTGAATCTCATCTATCTTCCCCAACCTATTTGGAAATCCAGGATCAATATAGTTCACCTACTCCACTAATAGCCATTTTAAATGTCCAGGCATAGATTTTGTTTCATTAATTAGTTAAATTTCCTCCAAGATGGCATAAATGGTTCTCTTCCTCACACTTTAATCTCACAACAGTCCTATGCGTTAAGTTAGGCTGCAAGTGAATGACTGGTCTGAAGTTGCCAGGTGAGTTTGAGTGCCTAATGGTGACATGAACATGGAAGGAACCCCCAACTCTTAGTCCAACACTCTTTATCAGTATCTTTCACTGACTCATATTCTTCTGTGCAGAAGGAGCCTAGCATGCTGCTGATGCTAATGAATAATGGATGAAAGATTCAAAGTCATCATAAATATTCTGGTGACTAGTTCTGGTATGATCATGAGTGATATAGCTGAACTCATATAAACTTCACATGCTGTAAGTTTTTCATTGGTAAGAGAATGTTACTCCATTCTTCCCTAATCCTCTGAGCAATCCACACAGTACGTTGAAGGGGAAATGATCCCCCACACACAACAACAGGACACTGTTCTGAGCTATCTCTGTTATTCTGTAAAGTATGGGGAAGTCAATAAACAAATCTGAACAAATCTTGTCAAGAAAACCCCATGCTAGGTTCACCTTAGGATTGCCATAAATTGGGAATGACTTGAAGGCACACAATAGCAACAGCAACAAACAGAATATATTGTGGGCACGAAATCTTGGTCTGGAATGGGTAATTGTACATCAGCTGTACAAAAGAACTGTTTCTTGTGAGGATAAAAATTGCTAAAAGTGGTTTATTGATATGACTCAAGGCAGCCAGCCTGTGATGAGGTGGGTACAGGCAGGGGTATCACTAGGGAGTGTGGGGAGTGTGGGCCATACCAGGTGACACCCTGGGGAGGGGTGATACTACTGCTCCCCAAACATCTGCGTTTTGGCTGTGGCATTCACTTGCATCCCTTTCAGATGTTAAAGAGATGATATGAGTGGGATGATGCTGAATGGGAAGAGAGAGGAAAGACCCCACAGTTTTGATTGTTGTTGTTGTTGTTGTTGTTGTTGTTGTTTTAAAAAACATTTCAATATTAAAAATAAAGAAAAATAAAATTTTACCAACATCACATATTACCAAATTTTCACTTTAACTACATGAAGCAATGCGCATATAAATACATTTAGGTTCTGCTTATGATACTGTAATTTAAAGATATAATTTTAATTTTGCTAGTTTTTTATGTCACAAATGTTGCCATTACATTCAGTGATAATGTATACAGGAATTATGACTGATGAGTAACATTGGTACAAATTTTTTTTACTAAGGGTTCTGTATGGTGTGGTATGGGAGTAGGGTGGGGGGAGGCAGGTGACACCATGAGTTACTGCACTGAGTGATGCCAACCCTAGTGAATGCTATGATGACTACTTACACTTCAAATTTGCCTCCACAGCAATGGTGAACTGCAAAAGCATCTATTAAAAATTAAGAAAAGAAGTTTGTAGAACCTCTCTCTCTAGTGGAATGTCATGCACATTAATAGAATGTTTTGAGGAATGCAAGATATGTAGAAAAGGGAATAAATCACAGTGATTAGGAAAATAACAATCTTGGCTTCTCAAAGTTTTTTGTCAGGCAGAAAAGCAGCCCACATTTTCAAAATCACAAATATATATATATATATATATATATATATATATATATATCACTGTCCACACCACCTAAACCAATAAGATTGAGACTGCAATTTGAAACTAGTTACTACCTTTGCATTGAGTTCTGAAATGTTAAATTATTTGGGTGGAAAGAAATATTGCTTTAAGTTTGGAGCAATTTAGCTGTGGTTTTCCTATAATACTTGAGCAATTGTACATGTCACTAGCTGCAAAGCAGAACTGCTTATTATGAAACACTAGTAATATCTGACACCTTGATCAACCCCTGCTAATAACCATTCCTGAAGTGCTTGTGGCAATACCATTTTAACTAATTCCAAATAAGGTATCATTTTTCTTACTTATTTCCATGTGCTGATGGTCTCAAATTTCACCCAACTTAATTTAAAACCGCTTATCCAATTATTTCACAGCACAGTTTTCTTTTTCTTCTTCTTATTCTCTTGGTATATCAATCACCCAAATTAGTTCAGTTTTATAATAGGAGTATAATTAAATCTTTCTTTTAACAGAGCATAAGCAAATTACAGCTGAACTTCATGACAGCCCCTGTATCCAGTTTTTCCTCTTTGAGATCCCCAAAACCTATTTTTATACTGGACAGTCTTAAGAAATCTCACATTATTTAAAATATAGCTTGGGAATAGAAAGGAAGTCATGGGAACCATGGACGTATGCAGGGAGAAACAATGTAGAGATCAGACTAAGTTTTAGGAGATTCAGGTTCAAGCCCATTTACCTATACTCACGTGACCTACCTCACAGTCTTGTCATAAGGATATCATAGTGGAAGAGAAAAAACTATGCATTTTGCTCCCTAGAGGAAAGGCAGGATATAAATGCAGTTAGTAAATTGTTTAAAATTCTGGATTTCTTTGATCCAGCTCATAGTGTAGCGAGGCATTAATGTCAATGGATCTTTCAGTGGGGTATATGACCCTCTAGGGAGCTGAAAGGAATTGAAGGGGACTGAAGGGAATTGAGTTGAAAGAAAGTTTGAGTTCAGGGGAGGTTCTTGAGTAGGAGTTCTAGGGAAAGGGTCAGATAGGGAATCTGACTGGGTCTAGAGAAAGTCAGAGAGATATTCTGACAAGACAGTAGAGAAAATGGAGAAAGAGACAAAGGGTCTCAATACGGTCAGAGAAGGATACTGACTGGGAGATAAAGTGTATTGGAGATTGTAAAGAGGAAACTGAGAAATGCTTCCAACTGTTATATTAATGTAACCATACCACATTTGAACTATTCTACCTCAGCTACATTCTTGCTAAATGTTATTCAATAAAATCAATGTTTATTTGTTATAACAGAAGCCTCTGCCTGAGTGAATTCTAAATCATGTAGGCATGGACAAACACACTACGGAGATTATCACATGGGAGGCACAGCATCCTTCTCCCATCCTTAAAATGTGCTAATCATGTGATTGGGGGGTGTGAAGATTATCACATCCCCACGTGCTTCTCCCATTGCTAACGTGTAATGCAGCCATCATTTGGTATTAATGAGAACTCCCATTAATATCAAATGATAGCTCCATTACACTTTACCGATGAGAGAAGGACGGAAGAAGCATGTGGCGGGGTGATAATCTTTGGCTCCCGATCATGCAAATAGCACAGTTTAAGGACAGGAGAAGGTTGGGAGAAGGACGCTGTGCCTCCCATATGATAATCTCCTACCTAAGATATTAAACCAGGGGTAGGCAACCTTTCCCCTTTAAGGGCCGAGGGACTTCAGCTCCCAGAAGCCTCAGCCATGTTGGCCAATAGTCCCATGTTGGCCAATAGCTCCTGGGATTCTGGGAGCTGAAGTCCCTAGCCTTTATACATTTGGGGAAAGTGTATAACGGGTGGACTCTGGGCAGGTGTCATTAATGAGGGGCCTTGTATAAGGGAGAGGTAAAAGGTAACCTCAGGGCTTAGAAAGGAAGTCATGTCACGTGTATTTATTAATTTAAAAAAAAAGCTTTCTACTATATTATTATTATTATGATTATTATTTTCCCAGATTGGGACTCAAAGTGCCTCAGAATAATTTTTTAAAATTGTTAAAAATCCAAATGATGCAAAAGTTAAAAGACAATTAAACAATTTAAAAAAAGGCCAGGTTAAAACATATATCAATAAAGCATACATACACACCAGAAAAACAATTAGCACATTGTTTAAGATGGGCCTTATATAATCACTCATCAGAGGCTTGTCTGAATAGAAAAGTCTTTGTGAAAACTTTATTTTTAATTATCTTTTGTTTAAACTTACACGGTAAGCCGCTTTGGGTCTCATCTTGCAAGAAAAGGGGGACATAAATTATAAATAAATAAATAAATAAACAAATAAATAAGTTTACATAACAGTCACATTTCCCAGGATTCAGAGGTGTTTCTATCAAAATGCAAAGTTTTAGCTATTCCAAAAGGTGCTCCTATAAAGGGGTTGAAGGTATTGTTTAATCTCAGTTTCCACATCACAGCACACTGTGATGTAATAAAAACTGACAACCCAAATCTTCAGCATATTCCAGAAACATGCATACCATTGAAATGATTCAAGCCAAATGAAATGAAATAGTATATACAAGCGGGGGTTAGGACTGTGGCCTAGTTTCCTCCCAGATGAATGATTGTGTGGGAGGTATGTCCTAGTCTCTTTAAAAGTAATGTGTTAAAGTATGATGGAATATGTTTAATGTTTAAATCTTCTTCAATATATCATAGTATCTGACTTTTATCTTTTGGAGTACATGGAAGAAATTCAGGTTGAGTACCTTGCTATCATTACACTAAATCAGGGTTAGGCAACCTTTCCCCTTTAAGGGCCGAGGGACTTCAGCTCCCAGAATCCCAGGAGCTATTGGCCAACATGGGACTATTGGCCAACATGGCTGAGGCTTCTGGGAGCTGAAGTCCCTCGGCCCTTAAAGGGGAAAGGTTGCCTACCCCTGCACTAAATTGTCCCATCAAAATCTATTTCCACTGTTGTCTAGTTCTGTACTGGGCAGATTATGGACCAGTGTACAATCAGGGAAGGGAAAGAGCAATAAACCAAGAGCAGCTGAGTGGAAACGAAGCTACACAAGACCCCCTCTTCCCTTTCTACAGAGTAGCCTGGTACTGGCAGAGAGTGAGTGAATATTACTGCAATGCCACCCTCATATGGTGACACCATAGCAGTGCACCTGCTATGTTGTAGTGGTGCTGCATCATACATGAACCACTTGGGTTTCCTGATTTCAGGGCCTACACCCTCTTCTCCAGTTTTCAGGGGAACAGGGAGGAAGCTCAGGGTGAAAGCACTGGTTTGAAAAGTGTTGTCCACCCCAATAGGAACTACTTTTATACATTAGTTCCTTAGATTTCTAAAAGACACAGAAAATAAATACCTTTTCAGATATTAAGGGCATTGAGTCTCCAGAAGTGCACTTTTCCAGTGTTCTGCATGACATAAAGACATGCCATGCATAGAAGAGGCTCCCTGCTTGACTATCAGGAGAACAAGAAGTAGAGACAAAGGCAGCAGATTATCTTGTTTCTTCTCAACACCCCTCTTTTTTGTGTTGTTAAGTAACATTTAGACCACCTGAAGAGGGCCATAGCCTGCTCTTATGTGTGGAGGTTCACATTAGAATTCATTAGAGCCTTTTCAATTTTTTCAGCATAGATATTATTCTTTTGGAACCAACTATATATAGATTTTGATATTGTATTTATTATCTGTTTTTATTATCAGTTTCATACATGGGCAAACATTTATGAATTAAGGAGGGATTTTGATATATTTATGAAATTAGGTTGGATTTTTAAATGTTTATGTATGTGATAAACTATTCTATTATATTACACTGCATACCTGAGTCTTGATTAAATTACATACTTTGGTATCTATGGGTTATTTATCTCATGCCTGGTGTCCTTCTGTTGCTCCCCAATGGCCTTAAAGGAAGACATCCACATCGCACAAAAGAAACAAGTAATACAACCAGGCATTTATTGCATGCAAAATATGATCATCTGGAATTGCCCTTTGACTACACTGAAATTTCAAAATTCTTTTGCTTGCTTCAACACATGTGAGGTTCCCCCCACCAATATTAACAGTAAATGAATTGTCAAGTGACTAGTATATTTTGGTCCAAAAAAAGTTGACTTTAGTGCTGGACAACTCAGCTTCATCCCACCTTCTGCAGGAAGTGAGCAGAGCCATTTGGCACTTAACTTAGCTGAGCTGGGAATTTTCTATCCCTTAATGAACTTTTCCATTTAACGTTACCAAAAAAATACACCAAGGAATCTAACAACTTCATCAGTTGCACAGTATGGTATGTGCATTAGCTAAGGTCACTGTTTAATTCTGTCTCTGTCTATATAAAACCAAGTACAACATTCTGGACCAAAGATAGTTGCAACACCAGCTGCAGTGTGCTAATACCATAGCTTTTTTGATACCAGGCAAAGCAATTCTGGACTCTAACTATGCCAGGGAGTGGTGGGGAAAATATGTCATAACTCCACCAATAGAACAACCATTGCAACTTATATTTACTCAGCCCTGAAAGAGTAAGGGGGGGAGAAATATAACCAGAAAATACCCCCCCCCCCAAAAAAAACCCTACCCCTGCTTAAAACATGGCAGAAATGCCATGTCCTTGGAAACACTATCAATGACCATTCATGGGCTATTATCAGCAATGATATATATAAGCTACCCAGACAGAAGGATCCAATGAATTAATGATATGAGCAGACTCATTGGCCTGCAGGGGCTGTTCCTTTCCTCCAACAGCAATGCATGCAACACACCCTTGCACATTTAGGAGCATGAGCCCTGTGTGACACATTTATGAGGCTAGCCTATGTGGCTGTAACACCCTCATGCACTCCTCTAAAGGTCCTACATCAGTGTTGTGTAGTATAAATAGCTGCCAGAACAGTTAAATTCTGCTTCTATCATGCAATACTGGATAGCAATGTAGCACAAGAAATGTAGCTTGGAAGTCAATGCACATGGATTTTACTGTGTTGCACACTACATATTTGCACACTGTTTTCTGAATGTGCTTGCACAACCGCATGCATCATGTTTCTTCATGAAGAACTCTATTTCCCCACCATCAGCTGGATAGAATCGTTTTTTTAAAAAAATGCCCTCCCACTGAAGTGAATAAGAGAGAAATTTCTTACCCCATACCTGGGGCTGGTGTAAAGTTATTCAATTTTCAAGAATGAGGTTCTAGTTGCAAGCACATGGATATAGTATTAATGTGCTTCTCCCCTGTGCCTCTGATGTTATTTCACTAAGGAGCAAGACCTCTGCCAAATACTGCAGTCCTTCACAGAATCTGGAATTAGTGCATTAAAAGTAATGATATTATCTTGGGGGTATTAAATTAGGGGCCAATGAGGTCATAATAATGTCATTTCTTTCAAAATAATAGAACAGATTATAATGTCATTACTTTTTTGGTGTAACAAGTAAAATGTTTGGTCATCACTCCTAAAATGTTGCTTTCTGGGAGTTGTTTTGAAGAATGTGAGACTGTTTTGCATTTTTAAGAAAATGTAATATGTTGGTAATATTTCTTAAATAACGAGGAACAAACAATGCTAACAAGATATGCAAGGGTCCTGGATTGGCCACTTGGGGCCAAAACAGATGGCCCAGATCGGGTGGTGTGAAGCCGCCTCACCCTAAGATGGATTGGGGCCATGGCAGCCACACAACACAGCCCCAATCCACCATGGCCATGGAAAAGCCACCTCTAGTAGCTCTTCCACAGTCCCACAGTGGCTATGCAGTGTTGGGGGCTTACGATATGTAACCACCACCCCCTCAAGATGCCCAGAAGCTGGCTGATGTGTAGCCACTCTGGGTGCCTTCAGAGCAACATGGGGGCATGTGGCATGTGCACACCATGCATCAAAGCTGCCCACAGCCACCCCAAAGGCAACTTTTAGTGCCGGCCTGTACCAGCCCTTGGTTATATTTGTGAAACAACATACCGGTAATGTCTCTTGAGTCAACCTTCCCCTCCCACATTAAGTTGCTGGATCAAGTGAAGGAGATCCATTCAGCTTCCAGTTGGGACACAAGGAGAAATATGTTTCCACTCCCATCCCACCAATAAGTGAGGCTGCAACAAGGACTGGTGACAGTGGTCTTGTCACAGGATTGTTTACTGGCAGGAGTGGAGTGGAAACATCCTTCTCCTTATGACTTGATCAGAACCTAAACAGATCTCCTTCACATGATGAACCAGCTGGCTCTTAAAGTGGACTGAGGTGGCATTTATGTAGCTTTCCAGTCTCACTGAATATAGACCAGTGACAGGTCCATAACTCTAAGTTATGAATTCATAACTGCAATACTGAATACTGGGCATTTTTTTAAAAAGAGCAATAGTTTCCTTTTGAAATATAACATTCCAAGCCCTGGTCTCTCTGATGGTAGCAAGGGTGGCTCTACTATGAGAGAGGTGGCCACCTTGGTCAGAAGATTCTGGCAATCAAAAAAGAACAAGAAACTATTGATGTTGCTGTTGCTACTCCTGCTTCTGTTTCTTCCAGAGAAGGAGAATCTATGCCCCAGATGGCATAATAATATGACCTATTTAGGGAACAATGTACATCCATTTGGTGGTGGTGGGGAGACATTAATAGAGTCTTTGTCTCAGGCAGCAAACTGTCTTGATCTGCCCTCAATAATGAAAGATTTTTGCAGACCTCAACGTTCTAAAGAAATCGAGGGGGAATTGAAGTATCACCATTCCAGGATTTAATGGGAAGGCATTTAACAACAGAGTTTTTTAAAAACCAAAAACATAACAGTAGCTCCCAGACTTCTAAGATGACTTTTTCCAAAGTAAAATTCTAAATCAATATGTTTGGGCCCAGAGCTATTCTTTATGGTGTAGTTAGGGAAATGGAACACAACATAGAACCTGAAAACACATACATTACAATATTACATTAACTGCACTTATAAGCAAAAGATTTTCCAGAGACCTAAACTGCTTCCCCGCTTTCAGTAAAAACAAGTTGGATAATTCCATACCCTATATACAGTTAGGTCCACACCACCACAGCATAAAATGGATGTGCTTCCAGGGAGAAAATATGCATGGGACAGACAGAGCTATATCTTTAAAAGGGATTTCTCCATTGGCTTTTTAAAATAGTAAAAGACAGTCATCTTTTTCACAAAGATATTTGTTATGATATTTTTCTTCTATGTGCTTTCTTAGTGAACAACTGCTGCTTTCTTAATAGCATGTTGATGAATGGGTATGTGAGTGTTATTGTGACACTGGAATTATATATTAATTAGATAGTGATGTGAGACTGAAAGCCGCTCCCATTAAAGTTAATAAAACCAGCATGTGCGCAAACTATGCTTTTCATTAAGCTGTCTTAAAATTGGTTAAAGTGGCATACTTAAGTCCTTTAGAGTTAAAATGCAAAAGAGCAAATAAGGAGACAATTTTATTTCACAATTAGTTGTGCATACAGTGTTGTAAGCGGCAATGATGATTAACCACTCTATTCCCTGCAGTGGCTTTTACATCTGTTTAAACCAAACAACATGATACAGATGCATGTGAAAGATAACAATAGGGCTCTTGGGACTGATTTCATTATATTGTAAATATAGCAGTGTAAATCTTGGGGGGGGAGAGGTATCGGTTGTGTGTAAATATTTAAAATTCCAAAAGTTATTGATGATTTTCCAAAGGTTGATGCTTTTTTTGCAAAACAAATGAGAGGGCTCTCCTTTTTTGCACAAAAAAAGTAACTTTTTGTCTCAGAATTTTACAAATGTTTTGTGCAAAGAAAAAAAAACACCCAACCCACCCCCTTATTGGTTAATGCAAAATGCAATAATTTATGCAAAATAACCCACCCACCCCCTAGTTATTGCTATTGATCTTTTTGGCTCATTCAAGAGAGAAAGGGACTGGATTTTTGTCCACTCTAGGTGAAGTGTTTTGAACACTTGGAGAAAGGTTGCCATTGTCCTCCTTTGAGCTGAGAGTGTGTAACTTGCCCAAGGTCGCCCAGAGTTTCTGTGGCCAAGTGTGGATTCAAACCCTGGTCTCCAGAGACACAGGGCCTTTACAGACTACCAGAAATAGTGCAACTTGAAGCCACTTTAACTGTCCTGGCTCAGGGCTAAGGAATCATGGGAACTGTAGTTTATTGTGGCACCAGAGCTCTCTGACAGAGAAGGCTCAGTGTCCCAGAAAAAAAATACAATTCCCAGATTTCCCTAGCACTGAGCCAGGACAGTTAAAGTGGTCTCAAGCTGCACTATCTCTGCAGTCTGTAAAGGCCCGTAGTCTAATGGTCAACCCACTACACCATGTTGGCTTTCTACTGAATAGAAAAATGGATGAAATCCCACACCCTATTGAATTATATGGTCTTACCTAAATAATTTTCCCCTCAATTACCTCCACATTTTTAAATAAAAGTAATTAATTACAGAGTGCCAATAACTATAGCTATAACTCTTGTCATATGTGTGGAATAAGTCCTCTGTGGGAAAGCAGTGTAGATTAAAAGAAGGAAAATATAATGGTGCACCAGAATTTGAGATCAATTTTTCCATTTTCTGTTGAACCAACCTTTGTAGCTATCCTCTGAACAGCAGTTTTGATCTCTAGCCATTAGAGAAGGTGATAATGTCTAACTGAAGGCCAGAGGCCTGCATATCAAGCCTCTGTAACAAGTCAAAGGCAGGAATTAGGTTCCTTTCCTGGGAAGCTGGCAAGTCTATTGCATTGGATCTCAGAGTGTATAGGCTCATTTTATTTTTCCTGATGACATCACTTATACAGACATTTGAAACAATGCAACACCCTCTAAAGCCAATAGCAGTCATAATGAGGTGAATTAACTCTGTAGCAACAAGTTCCGGTTTCCAAGAAGAAATATTATCCTACTCCAGTCTGAGGATAAAAGAGTACTGAATCCATCTCAACACCTGGCTATCATTAAGAAATTAAAGAGCACAGGGAAATGTATTAACAAAGTAACTGTAACCTCTAGGTGGCTGCCTGGCAGAAGTGCAGATGGAACTGCCCCTCCGCCAGCAAGACAATGATGACGACAACAACAGCAACAATTAACTACAAGGGCCAAGGTATGTGTCTGATGAGTAGTTATTCTGCAGCAGAATCAAAACATTAGTTCTCAGCAAGAGCCAGAGAATCTGGCTTGTCAAGGTGTAGAGCAGGGGTAGGCAACCTTTCCCCTTTAAGGGCCAAGGGACTTCAGCTCCCAGAATCCCAGGAGCTATTGGCCAACATGGCACTATTGGCCAACATGGCTGAGGCTTCTGGGAGCTGAAGTCCCTCGGCCCTTAAAGGGGAAAGGTTGCCTACCCCTGGTGTAGAGTGTCTGTCCAAAGATTCTGAAACAAATTAAACCTCAAACAAATTAAGCAAGGCTGCAGGGGGTTTGCCTGCTCTAATATGATGGGAGGGTAACAAAAAAATGGCACTGAGAATGTTCATTTCAGTTTAAATATAGTTTAGGATTATTTATATTGATAGGTGAGGCGCGCAGAGAAAGACATTATAAGTATGGGTTTCTTAAGCTCCCAGGGGTACCTTAAAGATGAAGGGATGTCTTTAGAGATGTGCTGCTCAGGGTTGTAGTGCTTGGCAGTCCTGTGGAATCAATTTGTTTCACTTACCCAGAATCACCTTACTCAATACCTATGGGTGTTATTCAGGATGGCTTCATCAACACCTTCACATGGGTGGCCACACTGGGTGAAATGGTAGACAAATGACTACTGTCAACCCAAGGGACACCATATCTACAATTAACATCAAAGCCCATGCTTGTTAGTATTATGGGTCTAGTTCTAGTAGTATTAATAAACTGCAGGGGCACACACACACACACACACACACACACGTGTGTGTGTGTGTGTGTGTGTGTGTGTGTGTTTTGCCTTGTTGAGCAAATGTGTGAGGAAGTAAAATTACTGTATTTGATAATCCTGAGCTAACACATGGAATAGTGGTTTGAGTGTTGGACTATGACTCTGAAGACCAGGGTTCAATTCCTTATTCAGCCATGAAACCCACTGAGTGACCTTGGGCAAGTCACACTCTCTCAGCCTTGGGGAAGGCAATGGCAAACCTCCTCTAAACAAATCTTGCCAAGAAAACCCCATGATAGGTTCAACTTAGGGTCACCATAGGTCTAAAATGACCTGAAGGCGCACAACACAACACAACACACACATTGGATAATCTTGAACTAACAGTTTAGAGAGGAGAACTAACAATTTTGTGGGGAGTTGAATTACCTGGCAAAACTGAAGATAACTTAGGGCAGGGGACCTAAGGCAACCTAAGGCCCGCAGGCCAGGTGCGGCCCGCGGAGGCCTTCAGACCAGCCCCTGCCCAGTCCTGCCGCCGCCGCCTTTTGTGGCCACAGGAGTCCTCCGGGGCGCCATTTTGGATTCTCTCGGAGACCCAGTGTGGTCAAGGGAGCCTTCCTGGTAGTGCTTGCATGTGTGTGCCACCACGGCCCGGGGGGCATCAGGGGACAGGGGGACCGGCCCCACCCCCAAAAAGGTTGCTGACCCCTGACTTAGGGCTTGTCTACACAATTAAAATTTTTCTCATTCTATTTGTGAATCACATGTGAATCAAAGGAATCCAGGCTTTTGGGGTGGCAAAAAACTCCTCAAACTCATAGAAAAAGGAATTGCATTTTTTTTAACTTGAGTATCCAGGAGTATCCACAAGGATTTGCATTATCAGACATGTGGCCATCCATTTGATACACATGGATTCACATGACTGCAGATTTTCTGCACAGGGAGGGCAAATAGATGTGAATTTGCACAGGAAAATGAAGACAATTAAGCATCGATATGAATG
Source organism: Phrynosoma blainvillii (assembly GCA_026167975.1). Lineage (NCBI taxonomy): Eukaryota > Metazoa > Chordata > Lepidosauria > Squamata > Phrynosomatidae > Phrynosoma > Phrynosoma blainvillii. Next base: position 230,218,617 of record JANUYF010000003.1, on the reverse strand, counting down.
TGCAAAAATCTACACAATTCACATAATACACTTACGTGTAGACTAGCCCTTATTTGGAGGCTCTATGGTGTAGAGTAGAAGCTAGAAGAAATGAGGATCTCCAATACATAATGGAGAAAATGCATGATGTAAAATAGGCTAATGTGTTAGTTAAATAGAAAAGGTGCACTATGTTTTCCTTCTGTGAACAGTTTACCTGCCTAACAATTTTAACATTACAAAAGACAAGCATTATTAGATACTCTGTGCCGCATCACTTGAAGGCTTGATTCTGTTAAACAATTTTACAAGGGAAATTAATTCAAATACTGAACTGTGGTGGTGGTGGTGGGGAATCCCTGAATAAACAGATTTTTTCTGTTTTTATACATCTTCATGTTGCATAATATGGTTTCTCCCACCCTCTAGTGGTGAAAGAATCTTATAAGTAAATGTAAGATGTATTTCTCTATATTTATTCTCTCTTTCAAAAGTATTTGTACTAGCCAAATTGTGTACTATTGCTTCAAGGCCAAATGGAACATTACAATAAAAAATACCAAAAGTTGTTTCTATTTGCTTGATTGATTGATCAATCTAGTTTAATTAATTTCCAGTAAAATTAATTAAAATTAATTTCCAGTATTTCTAGTCATGGTGCAACATTTGCAGAGGCCCAAATTCCCCATCACTTAGGCCCATTCACACTACACAGTTACCATGTTCTGATTCCACTTTCACTGCTCCACCAACTTGGGTGGTCATCAACCACCATTGTCAAAACTGCATGGACAGTCTCTATATATACAGGAAGCTCTCTTCACATCAAACCAAAAAAGCAAAATATAATAACATAACTATCATACTTAAATCTAATGGAAAGAAAGCAAAACATTCATTGCATACAAATATATGTCAACCAACAAACAAGTCAACGAGAATAGGTCCACTATGATATATCCAGCCATATAGTACATTTCAAGTACTTCAAGTAAGTAATTTTCTGAGTAAACTATCCAAATTCCATAAACAATATCTCCAGATTATGTTATCATTTCCATTGCTCTTCAGAGATAATTCTGAGAGAAAGTTGAGAGAACAATAGCCCAATGTGGTTCTCTGGATTAATGTGAGTCTATGGCAAAACTCAAGCCAAGCTAATTGATCTTTTAAGGAATTACATTCCATATATAAAAGGAGCCTTCATATACACCCAAAGCCATCACACAAAGATGGTAAATAGTAGCTGCTGGCTGTAACCTGGTTGGACTTCAGCTGGGGTTGTGCTGCCAACAGTTTTGCAACCCAATCTGAAGGTGCCAGGGCATACTTACTGGAGGTCCAGGCAGGCAACTGGTGTACTGGGAGACAACTTCTGTTTACTCACCTATACTCCCTGAGGCTGGTGGGTGAACAGCATGGGATTGCTTCCTGGCACCTTCAAGATGGGTTTACATGACAGTAAGGGGAGACCTTGCATAAAAAGGTACTGGATATCCCCTTTAGAAATTACCAGAAAAGGGCATATACTGATAAAATGGCAAGTTACTTCACCTTATTTATTGACTTATTTGATTTGATTTATCTAGCTGGGGTTGCAGACTTCCAGAAATAGTGCAAATTGAGTCCACTTTAAGGGTTATGATTAGTGCTAGGGAATCATGGGAATTGGTGGGTTGTTTTTTTTCTGAGACATTGAGCCTTCTCTGTCAGAGAGCTCTGGTGCCACAATAAAATACAGTTCCCATGATTCCCTAACCCTAACCCTAAAAGTGGACTCAATTTGCACTATTTCTGGCAGTCTGCAACCCCCCTGTCACCAACAGGATTCTAGGTTTAGTCCTAGTTGACCAAATAGTGTACTATTTCTTGCTACCAGATCTTGTATCTCTACCTCCATGTGTTTTTGCTTTGCAACAAGCAGATGAATGAAACAGTGGTAGTGATAATGTTATAAAGCTCTGGGGAGAAGATAGTAGAAAGCAAGAGGCTGTATATGATACAATGAAACTTATTACATACACCATTAAACTGGCTTACCTGAGCCGGCTTAAAATTTAACATGGGTGGCATCCTGATTTTATCACAAGGACTTAGCTACCGAAATCACCACCTGGGTGCAGCCCGGGTCCATTGCTGCTCCCAGAGGTGCTCTGGCGGCTATTTCCTTAAGCCTGAAAACTACTGGCTTCGAAAAAAGTGGTGCTGCACACCCTTGGGAGCTGTGATGGACCAGGGTGACAATTTTGGCAGCTAAATCCTTTTGATAAAATTAGGATGCTGCCCATTTTAAATTTTAAGCCAGATCAGGTAAACCGGTTTAACTTGCTTATGCAATAGTCTCCTATGTTTGTTCAAGTAACACTGTAAACAAATTTAGATTTGCAAACAAGGTGGCTTAATTTTGATCTTGTTTGTGCTCCATTCTCTACTATACTAAGTACAAAGGTGGTGTTTATGTGTAATACATTGTGGCCTAAATATCCTAAAGGCACCAGCACTTGCCTGCTCTTGAAAATTTAGCAGGATCAATCCTGGTTAGTGCTTGAATGTAAGGGCCAATGCAGACTAGCCTAAAGGGGTAGCACAGAGCCGCCCCTAGGAGCAGTGGATCAGGGCTGCAGCAACTGCACACCATGGCCCTGATCCTCCTTTTTGCTGCTCCTTTTGGGGGCACCAAAGGCTGCCCTTTCAGCTGCGATGGCAACTTTTTTGTGCCCTTTTGGTGCACCAAGAGGGCATCCTGACGTCATGTGCCATGCAACATCAGGACAGCATTGGGGTGGAGTCGGGGGGACTGGCATGTGGCTGCCCCACCCCAGCTCCTCCCCCAGGCCAGCCCTTTAGGCCGGTCTGCAAAGCCCCTAAGATTACCAATAAATACCAGGTACTGTAGGAAATATTTCAGAGGATGTTGTTCTTGTGTCCCTTCAAGTCATTTCTGACTTATGGCAAACCTACGGTGAACTTATCATGGGGTTTTCTAGGCAAGTCTCTTCAGAGGGTGTTTGCCTCTGAGGCTGAGAGAGTTAAGAATTGGCAAAACCACCTCTGAGTATTACTTGCCTAAGAAACCTTTAGGAAATTCATGGGGTTGACATAAGTTGACAGGCAGCTTGAAGGCACATACACACAATACATAGAACCATCAAAGAGTTTTGTGGTGCATTAAAGATACATTTTATTTGCTTTTGTGGAGTCTAATTTTAGAAGGTATTTGGAAGTCATTTTAACATTCTGTCAAATTTAGTGCGGTCACATTTACATCAGATACCTGAAAATTACTCATCTAGCTTCTAACTGAATACCTCCAATGGAGGAGAATCACCACTTCAGGACACAGAATTCATTTGTTAGGACTCAAGACACCAGCTGAAGTCTACGGATAACTGTGCTTTTTCGAGTCTATAGACAGAGAAGCAAATCTCAGGAAAAACAGCATTTGAGGAGAAACAAGTTTGAAGAGCATTGGCTTTAAAGCCTTGACATCTATCTCTACCCATTCCCAGCTGGCTCCAGAGTTCTCTGGCTCAGCATGAAAGTGTTTTCCTGTTTGTTGCATTGTTGCAACATCAGGGCACTAAAAAGCTAGGAACAAAGCAAGGGGGACAAATGAGTTTACCATTATACAGCAATCACTATCTGTTGAAATCAGCTATGGGTTCCAAAGTACTATGTGTTCCTTTCAAGGAAGCAGCAGTAGCCTGTCTAAGCCACACTGGGCGGGGGGGGGGGGGGGGGGGGACAAAGAGAAGAGGGGGAATTTGTGAACTGTTAAATCAATAACTTAGAGAATTGTCAGGCTGTGGGTGGTAAAACAAGAGACACTGGACAAGACAGTTAAAAATATTGGAAATATTATGTTGGATATTTATTCAGAGTATCTCATAGTTCAATGTGATATATAAGTGAGGGGAAATTCTAAAATGACTCCTGTGTATTAACTTTTTCTTCAGAAATAGTAATAAAGAGTTGTTTCCATAGCCAAAAGTAGCAAACATTTGACTGACATTCCTGGCTAAAGAACTATATATTATTGTCCCCCAGAGTCCCTTCATGAAATAGGGACAAGCTGTGAAAAGGAGACACAAATATATGCAAGTAATATTCATAGAAACACTCAGCAATGAAATCTCAAAAGATCGAGCACCATCCTGACATTTTTATTCAATAGAAACAGAGGATCCAACTGTTTGTCAAGACTCTAATCACACTGGTACAGAGAGAAGAATCCTTTACTAAGTATTATTCTCAATCATGTCAGTGGAAACTCTTGCATTCTTTCTGAGCTTTGCTCATAGATAACAACTTGGATGGCACAAATACATAGTATCCATAAGCACCCCATGAGAATGAAATATGAAAAAATGGAACCCAATTCATGAATTCACTATTAATGTAACTATGGTGATAAAGGTAATATGACAGGAAATGGTTATTATTTGGCCCTCCATATATTTTGGTTGACTAGTCCATTTCGCCTCACCCTACACAGCCAAAGTATGGGGACTGTGGGAATTCTGGGCCAACGGTCCCCCCAGCTTCTGATTTCGGTCGTGTTTATGCCATTGATTTATGACTGTGCCAATAAGAACGTCTTTGTCCTTTTTCAGTTCATGTGACGAATAAACTGAAGTTGGATGGAAATTACTGCAAAAAAGGATTAAATCCTTCTCTGTATTATAAGAAACATATTCACCAGAGAGTGCCAATATCTTTTTTTTTCAAAAATCAAATGGTGCATAATAATAATAATAAGAAGAAGAAGAAGAAGAAGGATGTGTGAGGAATCCGCTTTTTTCACTTCCTGTACAGGCTACAGGCTGAAGGCAATTTGCACTCCAGAATCCAGACATTTACAGATGAGTGCAGATCCAAATGAAATATGCATTTTTGAAAAGTGTGCATAGAAGACTTTTAAATGTGCTCAAAACACTACATAAGCACACTTTAATCAACGAGGAAATGAAAACAATGTTTATAATTTTAAAGCAGGTGCACAAAAATGGACACATTTGGGAGCGATATCCCCCCCCCCAAAAAAAGAGTGTTTTTTTAGCCCATAAAGAAAAAACAGTGACAACAGAAGTGGGCAAAGAGTGGATGTGGATGTGGGAAAGGGTAGTGCCTTCCACTCTGCTGACCATTATCTTCTTTCCAATTAGTTATCTCATCTCATATGTCCAAGGTACAACAGCCTCAGTTTAGCCAGTTCGGTTTCGGGGGAGAGTCAAGGCTTGATTTTCTCTTAGATTTAACTCCTAACAAACATAGGAAGCAATACTCCTGTAGCAATGCCCCCCCCCCCTTCAATCATTCCTTTGGTGGATGGTTTTACCAAGATCATGCTATAAAAAATGCGGCCACATGCAATAGAGGACTTGCACCTTGTATAGTTGAATAGTTTAAAAGAGAGGATTTTAGGGGGTTCCCCCTCCTACACCATTTGTTGTAGAACTGCAGGAGCTCTGCCTTCTTTTGCACCTGGCCAAACTTTTGTGGGAGGAAATATTTCTCAGACTGCAGTCCTGACTGCAAACCTCTCTCTCTTGACACACACAGAGAAGCACAGCTTCCAGTTAGAATTTTAAATACAAATTTGCCATATTTATATGGCCACCTATCAACTGCCAGAATCCTATATACCATCTATGTTATGTAACTTTATGTATGCTTAGCCTATGTAGCAGAGATGCTAAGAAATCCTTTTAGTGAATTGCATAACAAGAAACCAGCCTGATGTGCATTGGAACTGATGTGATGAGCATTGGGAGTAATGTGCTGCATATCCCATTGTGCATTATCCCCACTGAACATCATTCTCATTGCACAAGGCTCACTTTGTCAGATTTTCTATGTAGTAGTGCAACAGCAGCCCTCTAGTAGATACAGACATTACAAACCGCCAATTCTAATTCCCACACTTTCAGTGACATAACATCTCTAACACACACACAGTGCTTAGGGGCTGAATAGTGCCACATGAAGACCCCAGTTTAATTTTATTCTTCTTTCTGCCTAATTTCCAAAATAGCATTGCAAGTAACAGTTGAGGTCCCTGCCCACTCAGTGGGCATGTAGGTTTGACAGAGTTCCCTTGTGGGAATGTGGTCTTTGACAGAAATATGTTCTTTGACAGAAATATGTTCTTTGACAAGAAAAGAAAAGCTGTCCATCCCTTTGTGGCATCATGTCCTTTTTTTAACCTGGAAGGGGGGGGGGGAACTGATACTGCATCCATAAAACCAAAATTTCAACTGAAACAAAATCATAATGTCAAAGTGAACAATTCTGTTATATAACACATAGAGAATCAAAATATATCTACACATTCTGCTTTGAATGGCAAAAGGGTATTTAAAAACAAAAACAGCTCCTCTGGATGTATACCACATTTTGCTTTTTCTGCCTTTTTAAAAGAAGTGCAATTAATTTCTCAGTTTATTCCAGCTATGCTAGACCCCTGTATTTAAAAACAAAGAACTTTTAAATCTTCTGTAAATGGGCAAAGGACTGTTTGAGTAAAACTTCAGTGAGAGGAATCTACAGCCTTCACACACACACACAGCCAAGGAGTATCCATTAAGTAAACTGAGCCAGGCCTCTAATGAAAGACCCTACTGTTCTCTGATCAGTCCCACATGTGGAGCTGAATGTTAACACACTGTTGGTATCAAAAGAGAAATACAGTATAGGGAAAGCTGTAGCAGCAGACTAGCAGTATATTCTCATTCCTGATTGCAGGAAAGAGAGAGCAGCTCGTGAAGTCTCCAGAATAATATTAAGCAAAGGATTCTCTCCCTCATAGAAACTGCTCAGCAGCTGTGCGCATGAGCAGATGCAAGAGATATGATGACTTCCTCATTAGCCTCCGTCAGAGACTGATGAAAAATGTTAGGTTCATGACAGGGGTTAAGTTCCTCTAAAAAGCTAGGAATGAAGTCTAACCTGAACTTGCACTCCTTTTTGCTGCTGGTGTAGCCTCCTAGGCTTCAGTGAGACCCTCCCAGGTAATGTGTAAGTCTTTTGCTCTGGCTAAATACAGAAACCATTTTGTTAGAAAAGAATACAGATGTGATACAGCTGGCATGCAAAAGAGCATGGGTAGACTGAGGTCCAGACAGCATTCTTGATAACATCTCTTGGGAATCAAATTTCCTCTCTACCAGAAGAGTTTGTGCAGGTATTTAACTTTCTATAAAAATATGATCCAACTACATTTAATAGCTGAAGAAAAGTACAAGCTATTTATACATCACATAGCTACTGTTTTGACTTGTGTCCTGATACTTGACATTGAGAACATTTGTTCCTTGTCTCTAAGTAATGCAAAAATGAACTGCTGTGTTGTGAAATGCATAGTGAACTGAAAAATACCCATGTACTCTGCTTTGAACTGCATGAAGTATATCTGACACATATGAAAACTTGAAAAACTTGAAAACTGCTGCAAGGCATTTAATACCTACTTTGCAGATAAAATCTTTCGGATAAGGGCTGACTTGGACGCCAGTGTTCTGGCAGAATCCGTAGATGAGGTATCCAGCAACTCTGTTGATGGCGTTTTACTGGATCAATTCCAGTCTGTCAGTACCGATGATGTGGACAAGCTGCTTGGAAGGATGAGGAAGAGGACTTACCCCCTCAATCCTTGTCCATCATGGCTGGTCGTCCAGGGGAGGGACGCGTTGAAGGTGTTCCCTCGTGACACAATCAATGCGTTACTCAGGGAAGGTAGTATACCATCTTGCTTAAAGGAGGCGGCAATTATGCCACTCCTGAAAAAACCTTCCCTGGACCCCCTGGGTAGAAACAATTACAGAGCAGTCTCCTTGCTTCCTTTTCTAAGCAAGGTGATCGAGAGGGCAGTTGCTTCCCAGCTCCAAGCAGTCTTGGATGAAACCGATTATCTTGATCCATTTCAAACTGGCTTCAGGACAGGATATTGAGTGGAGACTGCCATGGTTGCTCTGACCAATGACCTCCGCCTGGGCATCGACAGGGGTAGTGTGACCCTGCTGGTGCTCTTGGATCTCTCAGCGGCTTTTGACACCATAGATCATGCCATCCTCTTGGATCACCTGAGAGAGTTAGGAATCGGAGGCACTGCTTTGCAGTGGTTCCATTCCTTCCTCTCGGGCAGATCCCAGAGGGTGAGGCTCAGGGACAGTTGCTCTTCCAAAACTGAGCTTAATTGTGGCATCCCTCAGGGCGCCATCCTGTCCCTGATGTTATTTAACATCTACTTGAAGCCGTTGGGTGAGATCATTCGGAGGCATGGAGCGCGGTGTCTTCAGTACGCTGATGACACCCAGATATACCTCTCCATGACCAGATCATCGTCTCAGACTTCAGATGGCATCTCTCCTCTTAATGACTGTCTTAGAGCGGTAATGGATTGGATGAGGAAAAACAGACTGAAGCTGAATCCAGACAAAACAGAGGTACTCACGGTTACAGGCCCGAAACCAGATCTGGGAATACAGCCTCCAGTCCTGGATGGAGTCACCCTCTCCTCTAAGGACTGTGTTCGCAGTCTGGGGGTACTCCTTGATTCGTCACTTCACATGACTAGTCAGGTGAATGCGGAGGTCAGGAATGCCTGCTATCAGCTTCGGCTGATACGCCAACTGCGCCTTTATCTGGACGTGAGGGATCTGTAAACTGTGGTACATGCTCTGGTAACCTCACATCTGGATTACTGCAACGCACTCTACATGGGGCTACCCTTGTGCCTAACCCGGAAACTACAACTGGTGCAAAACATGGCAGTCAGGTTAATCACAGGAACATCTAGGAGGGAGCACATAACACCTGTGCTTAAATCCCTCCATTGGCTGCCGATTGGTTTCCAGGCGCAGTACAAGGTGTTGGTTTTGACCTTTAAAGCCCTACATGGCTTGGGTCCATCTTATCTCAGAGACCGCCTCTCCCCGTATGATCCTCCCCGCACCCTTCGGTCCTCTGGGGGGAATCTGTTACAGCCAATAAAAACAAGGCTGTCTCAGAACTCCCGGAGGGCCTTCTCTGCAACCACTCCCAGACTTTGGAATGGCCTGCTGGACGAGATCCATCTCATTACTACTCTCGCTGCTTTTAAAAAGGCAGTAAAGACGGATCTTTTCTGTCACGCCTTCCCAGAATAACAGCTGTCTGTTGGGAGATGAGTTTTTATCCTGTTGGCATAACTGATTCCTTGTTGTTGTTTTATTGTTTTACGGCATAGTTACATTTTAACTTTTTCTTGGTTTAATTCTGTTTTAAGGGGTTGGGAGAGTGGATTGTGGGATGAGGGAATGTTTTAACTTTGTTTGCTTTTAAATGCTGTAACCCGCCCCGATTGCCGCGCAGAGGGGCGGGCTATAAATAAATAAATAATAATAATAATAATTATTATTATTATTATTATTATTATTATAAAAAGAAATGAGAGTGTGAGTCTTTCCAAAGTAACTGTGATGTAAGTCCTAATAAAACCAATGTAACTCACTTCTGAGCAGACATGTTTGGAGTTTGGAGACATTGGCTGGTACTCTGCTGGGAATTTAACATTTTGAAAACCAATTTACAATTCTGCATTTTAGAACTTCAACACTGCACAACAGTCATATTCCCAGAACATCATCATAGCTGTGCCATTGGGACTATTGTACAAGCAAAGTATGTAGCATGGTCATTGCACCATGATAATAATATGACATTTTATGGGACAGGTACCTTTCCACAGTAACAGTACATGAGGAGAGGGGCAATATCCCACAGCAGAGCCACAGGGCACTGGTAATCCAGAATAGAGGGCAGTAGAAAGTTATAGATGCCATGCACCCAGCCAGAAAAAAATTGCCCAACTTTTAATTGTGTCACATTGGTGCTGTTCACCATTATGCAGTGGGAGCCTCCATTCTGGAATAACACATCCTGCAATTCATACCATGTCAGTGATATAGTTCTATCACTGTAAAGTTATGCATCACAGACCATGATGTAGTATCTCACTCTTTGCCTTTTGGGACTGGCCATAACTAACTGGAGGCTTCTGGAAATTTCAGCAGGAATAACTTTTCCAAGGTCTATTTACCCTTCAGAAAGGCCTACTCTGAAAATCGTAACACCTAGGTAGGTTGGTATGGGAAAATATAGTCCTTCCAATTTGCAGTTGCAAAATGAAGAATGTGAAAGTTCTGCCATTTGAAGTGAATAGCCTTAGCTCAGTGGCAGAGTACAAAGACAGCCAATGTGGTGTAGTGGTTTGATTATGACTCTAGAGACTAGGTTCAAATTCCTTTTCAGCCATGAACACTCAATCTTGGACTACTTCAGAAGAAGGCAAAGGCAAACCCTCTCTGAACAAATATTTATTTATTTATTTCATTTATATGATAACTTTCTCCCAGTGAGACCCAAGGCAAATCTTGCCAAGAAAGCCTTGGGGTAGTGTTGCCTCAGCATCTCCATAAGTTGGAAATGACTTGAAGGCACACAACAACAAAGAGAACAAGATTTTAACATCAAAAATTCCCAGCATGCTTACTTGTAAGACAAACCTTTATGCTATGCATTTATCATATCACATTGTATAGTCTAACCCTTAATCCTACTAGTTTAAAGCTACTTAATTATTTGCTATTGAAGCTTGGACATGGTGCCTTCCATGTCAGTGGGCAAGTGAATCTACTGTTGGTTTTAGCTGGAACTTTACATGAACAATCCATAGTACTAAGGCTGTTTGGGAGGACAGTATTCTGCACATTGGGTAGCTTTCTTTTAAAAAAAAAATCAGGCTCAATACCAGAGGAGTTGCTGGAGTTTGGAGGAGAAGAGCCTTCAGTGAACTGGGGAAATATCTCACCTTTTAAAAATAACCTTCACACATACTTGGTAATAAAGTCTCATTGTAATCAGTGGGACTTAATTTAGAGCCACTATGCATAAACAAAAGGGTTATTTTTTTAAAAAAAAAAAACTCTCAAAGCCACAGAAAGCTATGTCATTGTGCCATTGCAAAATATAAAATAGAGCTGGATGGTTTCTTCAGATACTATCACAGGAATTTTGCTGCCAAAATGGCCAGCAAAATACAACCCAGGTCCAGTCCTGGTCCCAGGAGCATTCTAGCAGCCATTTTCTTAAGTCGGAAAACTACCAATTTCTAAAAGAGGCATGCTGAGTGCCCCTGGGACCCAGGCTGGATTTGGGAAGTGGTTTCAGTTGCAAAATTGCTGAAACAGTATCTGGATGCAGTCCGAATTAAAATTCAATTCGGGAGAGGTAAGACCCTTTATTTTAGTGGAGCGATAAGCTCCTAGGTCCTAGACTTTGACAAGATCATCTTCAGAAGAGTGCATTCTTTGCAGTACAGTATTGAGCAATAAGTACTAAAAATAAACTTAATAACCTCTAATTAAGTCCCAGAAAGTAATATAGACTCACCACACCAAAAATGTAGTGGAGCAACAGAATTATTTTTATGGGATGGTCACAAACAGAATGGTAATGTGGCAAGAAACTCATTCCCTTCGTGAGAGAGAGAAGAAGGAGCAAGAGAAGGAGAGAGAAGAGTAATCACCTTCTAGGCTGCAAAACATCTTCTCTACTCTCTTCAGAGTTCTTCTCTAAGGAAGTAAAGGGTAATTTTAACAATTTTCATCTTACTATTTTCAAAGACTATTCACAGTTCAGGACTTCAAAATTTACATGTGATATTTTTGTATAGGAAACAGCATTTTCTGTGCATAAAATACTATTTCTCTGTCATGATGATGATGATGATGATGATTTTCATTTATATCCCAGCTTTCTCCTGATAATGGGACTCAAGGTGACTAAAATATATTTAAAACAATACAAATACAGATATTATTTTTCTATATAGAAAATGTTGTTTCTTGCACAGAAACAACTGGGTGCATTTTTGAATAAAATAAATCCCAAACTGCAAAGATTCTTACCAGTCCAAGATTCTTCATGTCAAGGATTTAACATCTGTAGCATGTCATTCTTCATTACAGTTATCCAAATCTCTAATATTTTGTTTTGTCATCAGGTCATTCCCAGACTGGATTGATAACTTGGCAGCCCATGAAAGTGGTCATGGTTTGTCTAGCACACTCTTGGTAAGCGTTAACTAGAATAATCCAATGTTTTCTTATATGTTTATAAAATATTTCTAAGAGCTAATGCACAGTAATGATAAAATAATAATACATTTCTGTAATAGTTGTATTTTGAGACATTATTTTAACAGGATGAAATCATTTTTAGTTCATAATCTTTCTGTTATTAACTAATTTGTAAACCAGTGAAAGTATTTCCATTAAGGCACTGCAAGTACAATTTCCTTAAAAAGGTAAAGAGTGCAAAAATGGTGTGTTGATTAATGATATTCACAAAGCAATTTTATAAGCATCTACATAGTGGTAAGCAAGACCCATTATATCAATGTGACTTCATTGCAGCTATAGTGAGAATAAGCCTTAAAATTATGTCTTCTTTAAAAAAGACAGTTGTGGAAACTGTATAAGAATATGTTGAAGTACAAATACCAAACCTTCAAACTCTTGTTGGAATATAAACTTTACAACACAGAATGATGCTACCCTAAGAACAACTGTTGGGAGGAAACTGTGTACCCACAGATGTGTGCACCAAACATTTATTGATTTTGGTGCAATATTAGTTGTAGGTGACCACTGGCATCCTGATAGTGGCATATGAAGGTGTAAAATAATCCTACACCTACTCATGTCTCATTTTGGCCATTATTTCCTTTTACCATATGCAGATACCATGGACATACCATAGAGCTGCTGAAGCTTCCTTCATGGCCATTTATGCCTGGAGAAGACTGGGAGGATCACAAAAGCAACATACATCAGCCATTGAAACCTCTCAAGGACCATGGCAGACCTCAGTGGCTGATGTAATTGCTTTGCTTCGGGTTACTGTGCCATGTTGTTGTTGTTAATTGCCATCGTCACAGGCTTCTGCAATTCCCCCTTCTCCAGGCATGATGGCCAGTGGCGAGGGCCTTCAGTGGCTCTATGATAGTTCTGGGATTGTGGTGAATGGTTCAATGCAATGTAATTCCACATACAGGACTAATACACTATGAAGAGTCATAGAAATTTCAACCTATATGTGTTTGTTTTTAGGCAGAAAGACAAGCTTAAATATTTTTTAAAAAATAGGCATCTAGGCAACTGATCAGAAATTGCTTTCAAATATTTCTTTTCCTAAAAAGAAGATATTACCTTTAGAAATATTGAGAAATTGCCTGAGAAATATTTTCAGACATGAGTCTGTATTTCATAATCCCCTTCCATTCACTTCAGTTTCACTTGGATTTGAACCTGAAATATTGTGAGGGGGGCGGAGATATTATTCAGCAATAGGATACCTATGAAGGAGCATTATACTAAATCAGCCCTTTGTTGTATGTTGTCCAATGCTGTCCGGTCCAGATAGTAGCCATTGTCCAACATCTCCCCAGTCTGGTTATTGGAGATCCTTCTAAATGGAGCTACCAGTGATTGAACAGAGGGTTTTCTGCAGGGAATGCCTGAGAAATGTTCCTTCCTTGAAGACAGCAATTGATTTTATTTTGCCCTGTTACTCCATGGCTCATATCTAAGATTTTAAGAAGGCAAGGGACAGTCCTCTGGATCACACAGGCAACTCTTTAGTCAGTGAAGATGGAAGGAAACCATAAAATGTTAATTCAACTGAGTTTTAAATTGGAACTTTAACACCTCTTCCCCTTTACCATGCCTGTAAGTCTCCATCTTAGGACGTTATCACACGGGGAGTCATGGGGAGAAAGTGGAAATAAACGGGCATGAGCAGAAGTCTTTAATTTATGGGATTTGTCCCGTTTCACCTCATCTGATAACTAAATTCGAATTTAAAAGGGGGTTAATTCGAACGAAAACCTGATCTTTTCATTTTCGGGATTTTTGACTGGGTCAGTCTGTTCTCCATTGTGTCTCTCTTCCCCTGTAAGGACGTTATCATACGGGGAGTTGTGGGGAGAAAGTGGAAATAAATGGGACGAGCGGAAGACTTTAATTTATGGGATTTGTCCCGTTCCGCCTCGTCTGATAACTAAATTCGAATTTAAAAGGGGGTTAATTCGAACAAAAACCTGATCTTGATTTGAAAAGATCAGGTTTTTGTTCGAATTAACCCCCTTTTAAATTCGAATTTAGTTATCAGACGAGGCGGAATGGGACAAATCCCATAAATTAAAGTCTTCCGCTCGTCCCATTTATTTCCACTTTCTCCCCACAACTCCCCGTATGATAACGTCCTTACAGGGGAAGAGAGACACAATGGAGAACAGACTGACCCATATATTTGTAATGTTAATTTTCTTCCCCATCCCCCTTTTCTAACAGTATCTTAAATGAGTTCTGAAGACTGTACCCTATAAAACTGTACCCTATAAAAATGATACTCAGCTCTGATTTTTGTTTTTATTAACAGACCATATGGCTTTCCTTTTTATTTGCTACTAGTGAAACTGTATTGTGGTCATAATGAACCAGATAGTAATAGTTAAAACATTTTTGTTATCCCTAGGATTTGTCCAGGCTTACTGCTGGTCTGGTGCCTACTGCTAATACCACCAAGCGCTAAAGGCACTTCAGTCATCTCCAAGCCGAACATTGTCATCCTTTTCGCTGATGACCTTGGCATTGGAGATTTAGGCTGCTATGGAAATGATACAATCAGGTAAAAGACTTCAGCAAAAGAACTGTATTCTATCATACCTAGATGCACAAAATAAGCTGGAATGTAAGTAGGGCCTCTGTACACATGGAAGGGGTGTTCTTACACAAGTGTGCCCAAGTTCCATACATTTAAATTATATTAAATGCTAGATACAAACCAATAAATTTAAAAACATAAGAGGACCCTTGCTAAATAAAATTAAAGGATTGCCATGCCATTGTAAGAGAATTTCATATGAGGAGCCCATGTACAGGGGCTCTTGCTCATACTCTAGAGCAATTGGTAAAACTCTGCTGCCTCTTGCACTTAGGAAACTATGTACCCTTTTTGATTTACAGCCTTGATGGGCCCATCTTCCATGAATTTGCACAATCCCACTTCAAACCTATCCCAGTTGCTAGCCATCACTACTTCTTGTTTAAATATGGTACTGCCTGTACTGGCCAGGATATTCCAGGGCAGCCTGAAGTATCCTGGCCTCAGAGCTGCCCTGACTCTCCCCCATTACAAAAGGCCCTTCATTCCAACACTGGGTGGCTGTTTGCACATGCATCCCCTTATCCACCCAGCACTGTTACCATAGGTTGTTTCACTCTGAGAGCAGAACAAGGTGCTCAGCCTTGATCACATGGCTGGGCACCTTGTTCTGACCTCACAGCAAGCAACTGGTGACAGTAGCAGCAGCACTTGGTAGTTCAAAAGGATGTGTTTTAAACAGCCACCCAGCATTGGAACAAAGGGCTCCAAATCATCTGGGAAGAATCAAAAGGGAGGTTTAAAATTTTATTAAAAGGATATACCCTAATTCTGGTGCTGAAAGGGTTGGCAAAATACAAAGTGTTGGTTATTACCTTTAAAGCCCTACATCAGGGGTAGGCAACCTTTCCCCTTTAAGGGCCGAGGGACTTCAACTCCCAGAATCCCAGGAGCTATTGGCCAACATGGGACTATTGGCCAACATGGCTGAGGCTTCTGGGAGCTGAAGTCCCTCGGCCCTTAAAGGGGAAAGGTTGCCTACCCCTGCCCTTCATGGTTTGGGTCAAGGTTACCTACAGGATTGCTTCCTCCCATATAATCCACCCTGGATGCACAGGTCCTCTGGTAGAAATTTAGGGCCTCAGCAGACGGGAGGCTGTGGGCCGCCCTGGGGAGGTGCGCCGCGGGACCGAGGCATCCTTATGCCTCGATCCCGCGGCGCACCATCGACGCCCCAAGAAAGGAGCACTAAAATAGCACTCCTTTCATATGTCATCGAAAGTGTGCCGCAAAAGCTTGCAGCACACTTTCGGCGACCCTTCCACCACAGCGTGTCCAGACGCTGCGGCGGGAGGTTGTCTTCGGAGCGCCGGCCGTGCGGAGGGCCGGCAGCTCCGAGGATGACCTCAGGAGGAGGAAGGGGCGCCGAGCGTGCAGCTGCCCCTCCCCTTCCTTGCGCCGAGGACGGCTCTATTAGCCGTCTGCCAAGGCCCTTACTCCAGTCAGCCAGGACTAGGTTGGCAACTATCAGCCAGAGGACCTTTTCTTCAGTTGCCCATAGACTGTGGAATGACATCCCAGAAGAGATTTGACAACTGAATATGCTGTCTGAATTAAAAACAGCATTAAAGACCAGTCTCTTCCGGCAGGCTTACCCAGATGATTTTTAAATTGTGAATTTCAAACAATGAATTTTAAATGTGGATTGTTTTAATATGTGCATTTCTTGTCCTTTTAAACTGTATGCATCTCCTTTTAAATTCATGTATATTTTAATTGATGCGTTTTAACTTATGTGGTGTGTCTGCCATTATTATTATTAGTCTGTTGTTGTTGTTGTTGTTATTATTATTATTATTATTATTATTATTATTATTTCACAGATGAAAACCAAGACATTGGGGCCAAGCAACATGAAAATGTGATTCAAATGGCCAAAGTTATGAATGAGGAAGAACAGACAACATGGGAAATGTCATAGCAGTTTGTTTTTGACTGAGCCTACTGAGAAGGGAAAGATTTTGGGCCAATGTAGATGGCTCATAAGGGCAGTTCTCTGCCGCCCCTTGGAGCATCGGATCAGGGCTGCTGCAACCACACGCCGTGGCCCCAATCCACCTTTTTGTCACTTCCAAAAGAGCAGGCAAATGCCACTCCTTTTTGGGGCAGCAGAAAGCAGCCCTTAAAGCCACTACTGCAGGTCTTTTGCACCCCTTTGGCACCATGTATCTACATGCTGCACCAATGGGTTGCTCTGATGCTGCGCACCATGCAGTCGGGCATGCGGCATTGAGGCAACGTCGGGGTGGAGTTGGGGCAGCTGGCGTGTGGTTGCCCTGCCCCAACTCCATCCCCGGGCCAGCCCTTTAGGCCAGTCTGCATCAGCCCTTTGTCTCATCTCTACTTTTTCATTTTGAACTCAGTTTACAAAAGCTGAAGTAAGCTGGGGACAAAGGGGTAAAATGGGAGGAGGACATAGAAAATGAGACATTCTAAAAGTAGTTGAAAAAGTAGTTGAAGATTAAGTCAGAATGTACCTGACAAATTGGGACAATTGAGGTATATGTTAATGAATATAGGTTCTAATTTTATGAGAGAGTGAAAAAGCTACTCTTTATGTACTTTCTCCATGCCAGTTAGACAATTCTGGTGGAACTCCCAGTTTGTCACACTGAGGACCACTGGGCCCAGAAATTCTATATTTTTTTGTATTTTTAAGTCAACCTCCTCTTATAAAATATAAAATATGTGGTGAGGCTAAAAGGTTTGGAGAGCCTTATGCTCTATTTACAAACAAAATTGCTACTCCAGCAGGAGTTTATGAACTCCTCTTTGGGGGGAATTTTTTTTTCTAGAGGTAGGGGATATTGTAAGGAGCCCTAGTGGTGCAATGGTTAAATGCCTGTACTGCAGCTACTCACTCACAAACCACAAGGTTGTGAGTTCAATACCAGCCAGGGCTCAGGCTTGATTCAGGCTTGCATCCTTCTAAGGTCGCTAAAATGAGTACCCAGCTTGTTGGGAGCAATTAGCTTACACATTGTAAAGCACTTAGAGACTGCATAGTGTGGTATAAAGTGGTATATAAATGTAGCTGCCATTGCTATTGAGGAGGTTTGGGGAGGCCCATAGGGTCCAAAACTGACATTGGACAGCTGTGTGTTACCTGTGGGCTGCATTTTGTCTATCCCTGACCACCATCATGAATAATCTGTTCACCTTTATCATGTCTCCTCTTACTTGTGTTTTTTTCTTCTTCTCTCAAAGCTAAAAGGGGGAGTTGCTCTGGCACCTTGATCATTTTGGTTGTCTTTCCTGCACCTTTCCCAGCTATACGATATCCTTTTATATTTGTGTCACAAACCATTTATGTTATAAACACATAAATACATCTCCATGGGGTGGAGGTTTTTACTCCTGTATCCAGCTTAACTTTTGATGGTCCCAAGACAGTTATGGTCTGATGTGTTTTGCCCAGCTTAAGGTGATGTTTGACTGCACTCATTTCCTAGAAAAGTTATATCTGGTCTTAGAGACACAGTGATTTTAGTTACATCAAGACTCATAGTCTACACTGAACTTGCCTTTGGAAAGTTTCCAGAAAGTTTTTTGTGGGTTTTTCGGGCTGTGTGGCCATGTTCTAGAAGAGTTTCTTTTTGACGTTTCACCAGCTCTGAAGATGACAGCCACAGATGCTGGCAAAACATCAGAAAGAAACTCTTCTAGAGCATGGCCACACAGCCCGAAAAACCCACAAAAAACTATGGATACCGGCCATGAAAGCCTTCGACTTCACTTTCCAGAAAGTTTCCAGCTGGTTCATAATGTAGCAATTAAGACTTTCAGTTGGAACAAGCTTGTGGGAGACAGGAATTGTCCTTTTATAACAGCTTCTCTGGACTATGAGCTGGTTTTAGACCTAACTCAGAGTACTGGCCCAAGCAGTAAAACATAAAAACAAAAAAATAATCTCTAAGCTAGGATCTTGTTGGTGTCCTGTGCTAGGCATAACCCTGCATCATGCCACCATGTGTACTTTGAATGATATTATGCAAAGAGATATCCTTGCAACATCATCAGTCCTGGTGTGTGAAAGCTACTTCTTAAGTAGCTTCCAAATATGACTCCATTTTCCCTACCATTGATCATGTGCAGGGTTGAATCTGGATGTGTTGAAGCTGCCCTTAAGCCCCTGTCAGAGAAGAAGCAGCCTTATATTGAGGCTGGAGGATGTTGTTTGTCTGCTGCATATGCAACAGTAACTGGAACATTCATAAGTCAGCTCCTCACCTACTCAGTGGCCAGGACAATGCAGCTGAGCCTGGAAGGTCCTGGCCACTTTTTTGCAACAAGGAGAAAATGGAGATACCTCCACCCTCTCTGTGGATAGCATAAGTAGTTTGGCAGGCAGGGCTGTGTGGGGGTGTGGGCTGCACAAAATAATACCCTAAGGGGGAGGTGATAGCACTGCTCCCCAAAAATCTGCCTTTGGGCAGAAATGGGCTGTGGCATTTGTCTGTGTCTTTTTAAAATGTTGAAGAGATTATATAAGTGGGGCAAGGTTCAGTGGGAAGAGAAAAGAGAGGCCCCAAGTTGTTGGGTTGTTTTTGTTTGTTTGTTTGTTTTTTGTTTGGGGTTTTGTTTTGTTTTGTTTTTTGGTAATACATTTAATTTTTTCAAAAAATATTTGTTATTCTTTTAAAAATTTCTTTAAAAACATATCTCACCAAATGTTCACTTTAACTATGAAACTATGTGCATGTAAATACATTTAGACTGTGCGTGTAAAGGTATAATTTTAATTTCGCTAGTTGTTTCTGCAAAGCAAAGCAGCTTCATTTATATACCGCTTCATATCACGCTATGGGATGTCTAAGTGGTTTACAACTGTGAGCTGATTGCCCCCCAACAATCTGGGTACTCATTTTAGCGACCTCGGAAGGATGCAGGCCTGAGTCGAGCCTCAGCCCTGGCTGGTATTGAACTCGCAACCTTGTGGTCTATGAGTGAGTGGCTGCAGTACAGGCATTTAACCACTGCGCCATCAGGGCTGTAATAGTTTCTGTCACAACTATTACCATTACATTCAGGGTTATACGAGAATTACAATTTATGAGTAATATTAGTACCCAAAAAAACATTACTAGGGATTTGGTGTGGTTTGGTATGAGAGGAGATCAGTTGGTGGGGGGGGGGGTGGACACCATGAGTTACTGCCAACCCTAGTGATGCCATTGCTGCCAGGAACTTACTCTTCACCAATGTGCTTGCTGAATCTAGGCCTTTCACTTCTGCTTTCAATTAATTTCTCTTTAGCATATATGTTCAAGCCTGGGCAATCTGTGGTTGGGGTCAGGGCAGCTCCAGGGCCAGGATATTCCAGGCTGCCTTCAGAGTATCCTGTCCAGTGCAGACAGGATCTCAGGACATTATCACACGGGGGAAATCCTGTGAGGAAACGGGGGTTTAAACTGAAAATAACCCGCAAAAGCGGGTATATTTTCAGACGCCGTCGAGGATCTTCTGAAAATAAAAAGAAGCAGTTTCTGCCTACTTTCCGTTCGGAGTAACCTCCTTTTAAATGCGCAGGAGGTTTTCACACAGGGAAAGCCGGCTAATTAATTGCTTCCTCTTTTGCAGTAGCACTTTCACTTTAAAGCCGGCTTCTGTTCGGAGCTCCCCATGTGATAACATCCTCAGTCATGTCGTAGAACAGAAGCATTACACCTGATGAGAGCTGAGTTATTAGTTGTGATTCATTTTGGTCTCACACAGAGTGGCCAAGAGCTGCTGCAGCATCCCTGTGGTAAATCCAGAAGTCAGTGAATGGCCAGTTTTCATATAGTTTTATATGTAGAACCACTGAACTACACTGGACCACACAGTATTGCAGACAAAATGAATTACATAAGAAAGCTTCTTACTATATGTTTTGAATTGCTGTCTGCCATTGCTGTACCAGCTCAATCAATTCTGACTTGTTTAAGAAGCATAGTCAGCTTCCATATTTTACCAGGCATCCTCTATTTGCTTTCCAACTACTCAGGTGAAACACACTGTGCTGTTGTTTTTCTCAGGACTCCTAATATTGACCAGCTAGCAAAGGAAGGAGTGAAACTTACTCAGCATATTTCTGCAGCTCCTGTTTGTACGCCAAGCAGAACAGCTTTCCTCACTGGCAGATATCCCATCAGATCAGGTTTGTTTAGCAAGACAATCTAGGCTAAAATCCAAATGTTTGTCCCAACCAGAGTAGACCCATTCAATTAATGAAAACATGGTATATAAACACTTATGTATCATTGATTCAGTGGATCTTCTCTAGTTAACAATTGGATTTAAGACCACTCTCTTTAATTAGAAATAAAATTGAGGTTTGTCTTGAGCTTTTGGATATTACTGGGTAGGATAGAGGCTGGACTAGATAACTAGAGATAGAAATGTAGCTCTGTTCAGGTTACACAAAATACAACATACCATCAGGGCCACTCCAAGCCATGTTGCTGCTTCAGACTAGAAATAAGAATGCCATCTAGACTGCTAGGTGAATCTTTTCTCCAACACTTACTATTTCCCCAACACCTGAAGGTAGCAAGCTCACTTAGGAGTTGCCTAGATAGCAAGGCACGTAGCACACATCTCCCTTGCTGTCACTTCCCAGCATCAGGTGCCTGAGGCAATTGCCTCACCCTGTATGGGCTGGGTCTGCACCATATTTTTATTTAGTTTCTGCTAATTACAACAAAAACAAGGGAAATAGTCTTGCCCCTGTCATTAGAACTTTATTTGGCTGTCTGCCTTATGTTCATAGTCATATAGTACTTTTTATGTTTACACTTTAAATTTCAGGTATGGATTATTCGGATAGTTTTCGTGTTCTTCATTGGCTTGGCGGTTCAGGTGGTCTTCCTCCAAATGAGACTACTTTTGCCAAGATATTGCAGAAACAAGGCTACACCACTGGTTTAATAGGTAGGACAACTGTTGTGTAACATTTGTGTGAATGAAAATCCACCCACCTGAAACATTTGATTTTATAAGGACTGGTAGTGTATCTCAGTATTTGTTAATGCTCATTAGAAATGTGCTTCTTACCAAATAAGTTTTAATTAACACTTCAGAATATAATTTAAGAAAACATTCCATTAACATATAGCTTAACTAAGCACTTCAGTTTCATTTCATGTGATTTATCTCAGGTTATCAGACATCATTGCTGTTATCAATTTGTGTAGATCAGTTTGTGAAGCTGGAGTTTGGGATCTCTCTGAATGAAAGCCATTTTGAGGCTGAACTGGTGTTGCAACATGAGGTCATCACAATTAAGGTATTTTATAAATCTTTTCACTTGTCTTTTTAAAAAAGCGAGTGAGTCAAGGCTGATCTTGGAAAAGAAGATAGTGAAACAATAAAAATAGCTGCACATAGTATCAAAGAGATTACAGTACTTCAGAAACAATCTAATGTAGAAGCTAGCAAAATGAATAAAATAAACCATTAAAAGGCTACAGAATAAAAATATTTTCAAAAGCTATCTAAACTGAAGAGTTGGATGATTGGGGGCTTTCCTCGGGGACAGTGCCACAACTGTGGTGCCACCACCAGTAAGTCCCAATGCTTGCAACGAAGGGTCTTAACAGACTGCCAGAAATAATCCAGTTCAAAGCCAGTTTAACTGCCTGGCTCAGTGCTAGGGAATCATGGGAACTGTAGTTTATTGTGGCACCAGAGCTCTCTGACAGAGAAGGCTCAATGTCTCAGAAAAACTACAATTCCCTTAATTCCCTATCATTGAGCCAGGACAGTTAAAGTGGTCTCAAGATGGATTATTTCTGGCAGTCTGTTCAGGCCTATCATAACTAATGATGCTTTAAGCCCTCTGAGGGAAGTTTTAGGGTTCAGGTAGCAGACTGATTAGACTTCAACCCCATTATCTTTGCTAATAACTCAGTCTAAATTATTACCAAAAGTTTGGGATGTTAAGTGTGGAAGGATTTTCATCACAATGGCAACAGCTTTATTAAAAAAAAAAAACAGTATTGAACTTCCCAGCTTTGCCATAAGCTTCTGGAGCAGGAGCAAAGCAATTGCAGTGCTTTGTGGTGGTAGTGGCCTTGTGCCCCCAGGTCAACTCCAACATATGGCAATTCTATCACACGGTTTTCTTGGCAAAATTTTTCAAAGAAGGTTTTCCATTGCCTTCCTCTAAAACTGAGAGAGAGTGACTTTTCCAAAGTCAGCCACTGAGTTTCCAGGGGTATGTGTGAATTTGAATTCTGTTCTTTCAAAGCCCTAGTCCAACACTCAAACTAGTACACCACATCCACTGGGGTACAGTTGTACACCAACAAACAGCCAGTCAAGGTAAAGAGATCTGCACCTCTTAGGAGGCTGTATCTTTTACTGAAAATGTGTGGGAGGAAATGAAGCAGCCTGTTCATTGTTTCAAAAATTCACTGAATAGTGTGATACACAGTAAAGATAGGAGCAAAGGGCCTCTCTTTTCAATTGCAATTTGGCTCCCTTATTGGACATTGTACCTGGTAAAAAATGATGTTACTAGGTTTCTGTTTACAACTGAAGGCCTCATTGTTTCTTTTTTCCCAATGTAAGAGTTTCCAACTGTATTTCCAAACCCAAAGCTGAATGGTTTGTGTTTTGTTACATGTATGATTTTTTTTAATTTGGTAAGTGTTTACTGCTTTTATTTAGAAGTACAAACCACCTTGGAGACTTTGTAAAAAGCAGCCTGAAAAATGGTCAAAAATAAAATCAAGGACAAGAAAATGAGACAAAGCAGAGAAAGGTTTCTGACTTAATGAGTGACTAGATTCTGGTGGGAGGGGATATTTTATGTTCAAAATGAGTTGGGAAATGAAATGATTTGTTAATAAATCCAATACTGACAATATTGTCACTCTTTCAGTTACTTCAATTATACCAATTATATGATTGTCATTTTCTGTTTTCAATTTTGCTCTAAACCCACCTCTTATTGTGTATTGTGTGTATATGTATCTGAAATATCATATATTACCAGCATATATATCTGAAGCTCTAATATTGCATTCCATGCATGTGATGAAGTGCATTGTAATCCACAAAAGCACATACTATATATATATATATATATATATATATACAGAGAGAGAGAAAGTTTTGAACAGATTAAAAGTCTTTCTCTTTGAAAGCAAATTTCAATTCTGTCTTTCAGGAAAATGGCATCAAGGTGTGAACTGTGAACATCGCAATGACTACTGCCATCACCCTTTAAATCATGGATTTGATTATTATTATGGCATGCCGTTGTCACTAATGGCTGATTGTCAAATAACACAGCCTCCAGAGATGGATATAGCCCTGCGAATAAAACTTTGGTCTTACACTCAGATGATTGCTCTTGCTGTTTTCACTCTTGTAGTAGCAAAACTTATTCACCTGGTGTCCATCAGCTGGAAAGTGATCTTCCTCATCACTTTGTTTGGTTTATTATTCTTTATTTCTTGGTTCTCAAGCTATGGATTCATAAGATACTGGGACTGTATTGTGATGAGAAATTATGAAATTACAGAACAGCCAATGAAGGTAGAGAGATCTGCACCTCTTATGCTAAAGGAGGCCATATCTTTTATTGAAAGGTAAAACAAAATTCATTGTTCAAACATTATCTGAACACACAAATGTGTGAGAGGAAATGAAGTAGCATGTTGACTGTTTTAAAAATGCATTGAATTGTATAATACACAGCAGAGATAGGAGCAAAAGGCCTCTGTTTTCATTCTGCAACCTTGTATCTAGAGTTCTTTAAATTCTTGGAGCAGAAACCCCCATGATAGGTTCACCTTAGGGTCACCATAAGTCAGAACTTATTTGAAGGCACATAATATATACACACACAGCACTCTGCTTCATATAAAGAACTTACAACTATAGGTTCCAGAGATAAAAGTTACTTGCTAAAATGCCTAATCAGGTAGGATGGTATTTTATTGAAAACATCACTTCTGATCACCTGTGTTTGAGATGACTTTGTCCTCTTATCTGGGGAAAATGTTATAGATTTTAGGGTAATATGACACCAGTTATCCACAAAGGTGATAGAAGAAATCTATGCTGAATCAGTGGCTATCAGTGTAGATTCTTTACAAAGCATTGACACAAAAATATTACTTATTTTCCTGCATATAAGACTACTTTTTTACCTGCAAAATCTGTGGCTAAAGTGTGGGGGGGTCGTCTTATATGCCGGATATGAGGATAATGAGGATAGAAGTGCTAAAACTCTATATTTTGACTGGGGAAATGGGGGGGTCGTCTTATACGCGGGTCGTCTTATACGCCGGAAAATACGGTGTGTGTGTGTGTGTGTGTGTGTATATATATATATATATATATATATATATACACATTTTTAACCCTTTGGAAGCTTATTAATTGCAACATATGGTTGTTGTTTTCAGAAACAAACAAGGACCGTTCCTCCTTTTCTTTTCATTTTTGCATGTTCATACACCATTGGTTACCACGGAAAAATTTGTTGGCCAGAGCAAATATGGACTGTACGGTGACAATGTAGAAGAGATGGATTGGATTGTAGGTAAGTAGATTTTAATATGTGAGACCATTATTAGCATCATTATATTTGAAAAATCTAACATATAAACTACCGGTAGTTCCAATTCAACTTTAGCATTAATGAGCATGTGGCTCTTTCCTATCATTTCTTCTTGTATAAAGAATTTGATAGATCCTGAGCTCTGGATCAAAAATGGAAGTTCCTCATTTCCTGCATGATTTTGTTACCATCATTCATTTCAAGGGAGCATGTGAGAGAGTATAAGTAGGTAACAATCATATGGGAAAAGCAAGGGGATTAATTCCAAGTAAATGTTTTCAAGATTGTGTTATTGATGGATTACATACCACATGACTAAGCAAGCCTATTGCATAATGCGAGTAATATTTTGAAGTGATTAGGGTTTTATATGAAGCTTTTGAACAAATATATAATAATGCTTATCTTGCACACGAAGAGGATTCCCTCCCCCCAACAGCTCTAGGAGAAATTAGAAGACAAAGCTTGGTGAATGAAGGATCCAGCTTTATTTAGGGAAAGAAATGCATTTCTGTCTCCCACTCTGACCAGAATCTGGAGAGAATGGGAGCCCTGAGCCTAGAGATCAAAACTTCTAGGGATCAGTTAGTGATGTGCAGCCTCCTCTAAAGTAAACAACCATTCTCTCCTCCTTGCCACATAGCCCATTTCCTAGTCCCATTGGCACTGTAGGGAACAAAACATGCTATAACAAGTATCAGCTTGTTCTTTTGGAAGAATTTCCCTAGGACCAGAATACACATCATACTCTTATTGTTGTTGTTGTTGATGATGATGATGTTTCTTTCCCATCTCTCCCATGGCTTGAGGTGAGGGACAACAACAGTTAAGAAACAAACAACATCAGTTAAAACACACATCAATTTAAAAGGAGAAATAAGATAATAATAATATAATAATAATATAATAATATAGTTTATTTATATACCGCCCCAGTGGCAAGCCAATCTAGGCAGTGAACAACAATAATAAAAATACAACAAGTTAAAACAATATCAATCCCTCCTCCCCCCCTTAAAAATTATTAAATCAAGTACAGGTTAAAACAACTGCAATTAAGCAGTAATTAAAACGATAAAAACATAAAATTCAATTATAAAAGAGCAAAACAACAATCCCCTGCTGATCAATTATGAAGGGAATTATAATGAAGTCCTGATGAAGAGTACCAGGATTGGAAGGGTCCCGAGGTCAGCTATCTAGTCCGGAAAGGCCTGCCGAAGAGATCCGTCTTGACAGCCTTTTTAAAGCTGTGCAGCGATGTTAATTGGCGGGTCTCATCTGGCAGGCCGTTAGAGAGTCTGGGAGCAACGATAGAAAAAGCCCTCTGGGAGGTCGCTGCAAGCCTAGCTTTTTGGGGCTGCAGCAGATTCCTCCCAGAGGACCGGAGGGCGCGGGGAGGATTATATGGGAGGAGGCGGTCTCTGAGATAGTTTGGACCCAAGCCCTTTAGGGCTTTAAAGGTAATAACCAACACCTTGTACTGGGCCTGGAATCCAATAGGCAGCCAGTGGAGGGACCTCAGGACCAGAGTGATGTGATCCCTCCTAGATGACCCTGATAATAACCTGGCTGCCATATTCTGCACTAACTGTAGTTTCCGAGTCAAGCACGAGAGTAGCCCCATGTAGAGCGCGTTACAGAAGTCTAGGCGTGAGGTTACCAGTGCGTGCACAACAGTTTCGAGATCCCTTACTTCCAGAAAAGGGTGCAGCTGGCGTATCAGCCGGAGCTGATAACAGGCACTCCTGACCGTCGCATTCACCTGATTTGTCATCAGGAGCGACGAATCAAGGAGCACCCCCAGACTGCGAACACAGTCACTGGAGGAGAGTGTGACCCCATCCAGGACTGGAGGTTGCAACCCAATTCTTGGTTTCGGGGCCGATACCGTGAGCACCTCTGTCTTGTCTGGATTCAATTTCAATCTGTTTTTCTTCATCCAGCCCATTACCACTCGAAGACATTCATTGAGAGGAGAGATGCCATTGGAATTCGAGGCCAACGAACGAGACACGGAGAAATAGATTTGGGTGTCATCAGCGTACTGATAACACCCAGCACCATAAGTCCGTATTATCTCACCCAGCGGCTTCATATAGATGTTAAATAATATCAGGGACAAAATAGCCCCCTGAGGGACCCCACAAGTGAGGTCTCTCTTACCGGAGCTACAGTCCCCGAGCAGCACCCTCTGGGACCGACCCAAGAGGAAGGACCGGAACCACTGCAAGGCAGTGCCCCCGATACCTAGCCTTCTCAGGCGGCCCAAGAGGATGCCGTGGTCTATTGTATCAAAAGCCGCTGAGAGGTCTAGGAGCACCAACAGGGTCACACTACCCCTGTCGATGCTCAGACGCAGATCGTCGGTCAAGGCAACCATGGCAGTCTCAACCCCAAAGCCTGTCCTGAAGCCGGTTTGAAATGGGTCTAGATAATCGGTTTCATCCAAGACAGCTGGAGCTGAAGAGCAACCGCCCTCTCAATTACCTTGCTCAAAAATGGCAGTAATGACACCGGCCTGTAGTTTTTCATATCCAGGGGGTCCAGGGAAGTTTTTTTCAGAAGCGGCCTAACAGCCGCTTCCTTAAGACAAGATGGAAGATGTCCTTCCCTGAAGGACGCATTGATAATATCCGTAAGGAAACTCACCAATGCATCGCCCCCCTGGACGGCCAGCCATGATGGGCAAGGGTCGAGAGGGCAAGTCGTCTTCCTCACCTTACCAAGCAGCTTTTGTCCACATCCTCGGTACTCACAGATTGCTACTGATCCAGTATAACTACATCGGCGGAGTCGCTGGACACCTCGCCTATCAACTCTGTTTCAATGGTGGCATCTAAGTCAGCTCTTATCTGAGAGATTTTGTCTGCAAAGAAGTTGTTAAATGCATTACAGCAGGCTGTCGTCGGGTTAAGTAAGGGATTTGGCGCTGGGGGCACCTGCGTCATTTCCCTCACCACCCTAAACAGCTCTGCTGGACAAAACTCTGCAGACACAATACGTGCCAAGGAGAAAGCTCTCCTCGTTGCATGTATCGCCTCCCAATAAGAACAAAGGAAGTTCTTATGGCGAGTTCTGTCAGGTAAGAGTCGAGTTTTCTGCCACCTGCGCTCTAGTCGTTGTCCAGCCCGCTTCATTCTCCTAAGCTCAGGTGTATACCATGGCCTACAGTTAGAAGTGGGTTGACAAGGACGCTTGGGAGCGATCGTGTCGACGGCCCTGGTAAGATCGATGTTCCAAGTATCAACCAGAGCATCGACAGGATCACTGGCATTCCCAAGCAATGAACCCTCCAAGGCTTTCCGGAATCCGATAGGCTCCATTAGCCTCCGAGGGCGGACCATTCTAATGGGTCCACCACCCCCGGTAGGGTAGATATTGGCTCTCAGTTTCAACTTAACCAGGAAATGATCCGTCCATGACAGTGCAGAGGTATTTTACACCTCCGCCCACGAATATTCCTGTTCTGTACTGAAGGCCACATCGAGTGTATGACCTGCACAATGTGTGGGCCCGTTGACCAATTGGAATAGGCCCATGTTTGTCATGGTCTCCAAGAACTCCCGAGCCGCACCTGTTGAACTGGTCTCGAGTGGAATGTTGAAGTCCCCCAAAACTAACAGTCTGGGGGTCTCCAACAGCAGCTCGGAGACCAGCTGTGTCAGCTCAGTCAGGGAGTCTGCTAGACAACGGGGTGGTCGGTAGACTAGCAGAATCCCTAAACTATCCCTGGTCTTCAGGCTGACGTACATGCACTCGAAGTGGACTGTGTTCCGGACAGGTATCCTGGCTAAGGTCAGATGGTTCTTATGAACTAGAGCCACTCCGCCCCCCCCCCCCCCGCCCACTTCTCCTCACCTGCTCACTGACAGAGTACCCGGCTGGGAGGATCTGCGCCCAAACAGCCACGCTATCCTCCCCCAGCAAGGTCTCTGTGAAGCAAGCCAGGTCGGCATCCTCATCCAGGAGGAGGTCCTGGATGATATGGGTCTTATTTTTAACCGACCTGGCATTGCAAAGGAGCAGGGTGAGGTTCTGTGGTATGGTTGGTCTGCTCCCCAAATCATTCAGAGCAACACAGGGAACTGAAGACGGGATAGCTTTCAACCAGCGATCCCATCTTCTTTTGCAACATTGGTTCCCATAGTTCCCACCATACCTCCCTTTCCCCAGCACGACTCTGATAGCCGCTCCCGTCTCATTTCCAGCCTCAGGTAGAATGGTACAGTTTATGACCCTTGGCAGGGCACAGTGGTTGGAGCATATGCACATATTAAAACAATCCACATGTAAAATTCATCATTTAAAATTCACAAAATCATCTGCATAAGCGTGCCAGAAGAGACTGGTCTTCAATGCTCTTTTAAATTCAGACAGTGTATTCAGCTGATGAACCTCTTCCGGCTGGTCATTCCATAGTCTAGGAGTGGCTGAAAAAAATGTCATATGGCTAACAGTTGTGAATTTACTCCTGGCTGACTGGAGTAAATGTCTGCCAGAGGACCTGAGTTTATGGGGCGGATTATATGGGAGGAAGTGATCCTGAGGGTAACATGGATCCAAGCCATTGTTGTTGTTAACTGTCCTTGAGTTAATCTTGACCCATGGTGACCGTATGGATGAGACATCTCCAAGACCCTCTGTCCTCCACTGCTCTGCTTAATTCCTGCAACCCCTTACCCATGACCTCCTTATTAGAGTCCATCCATCTGGCATGTGACCTTCCTCTATTCCTACTTCCCTCCACCTTTCCCAGCATTATTGTCTTGAACAGATAGGGTGAAAGGATGCACCCTTTTGCCAAATGGGAACCATTCTGTTTCTCTGTTCTGATAGTAGCCTCTTGATCTGAGTACAGATTCCTCATCAGAACTATCAGATGTGTTGGCACTCCCATGACTTTAAGGGCTTTAAAGCCTTTGTAGGGCTTTAAATAACAAATTGCAAGCATTTGGGGGGTTAGCACATGTGAAGTCATTTTAGATTCCCCTTCAAAGACATTCATTTAGTATGCTAATAATCTACAGATGAACAGAACAGTGCTTGTACACTGCTTACTGGCTCTTCTGTGAGCATGGAATAACTGGCAACCTGAATTATTTTAAAATTATTATCTGCTGCCATGAATGTTTGGGTTTACTTTATGCAAGGGGTGGACACAGTGTAGCTCTAAAGCTCTTTTCATCCAATTAGGCTGGTTTTTACATCCATAAATTCCTCCAGATTCCTGGGATTACACTTTTTCTGGCCCAAAAAAGAGATAGTGAGTAGATTTCCTGGAATCTTATTTACATATCTATTTTTCAAAACCAGAACTCTACTTCTGATTACTTTGTTTTTCTCTCTCCCTTCTCTTTGGCATATTTTGGCATTGTACACCAAGAGTTCCTGGAGCAGAAAATAGGACCCTGGACTCATCTGCAGTTTCCCCTCGCTTTATGCCGTAGCTTTTCAGCCCCAGAACTTTCATGAAATGTAAAGTTTTAAACATATATCTCATCCAAACTTGGAGTATGGATAGGTGCAGCGGCTGGCTGTCTATACATTAAAAATGCTTATATAAAAAACAGCCTGGGATATAACAAGAAAATGTTTCAGGGTTTGGGATAAGGGGATGTTACATCTCTTGTGATTTACCAATACAGATGTATCACTTTTGGTTTACAGGAAGAATTTTGGATGAACTTGACAATAATAATTTAAAAAAGAGCACACTTGTATATTTTGCCTCTGATAATGGTGGACACTTAGAGGCTCGAGAAGGAAATATTCAGCGTGGTGGTTGGAATGGCATTTACAAAGGTGAGATTCCCAAGACCCTCCACTTTGCTTCCTAATGTCTTTTATATTCAATAGTCCATCAAAAACCACCTTTGAGCAGTAGCTTTTCAAATGTAACTTAACGTTTATTTTCTGGACTGAATCTCTTAGTACCCACATGGTCAGAAGGAGGAGGGGCCCACCTGCATGAATACCTTTCCATAACATCTGAACTGAAGACAACAACTACAACATCTTGACCAAATGCAGGGCTATGACTAATATCATTTTTCCCCCTCCTGTTTCATTTTTAACATCTTTGCTTGCTGAAGAAGCCAGTGGAGTTTTGAAAGCTTGTAACATTTATAATGTGCTTTTTGGTTGGCCCAATAAAGGTACCACAAAATTTTCTGAATTTTGGATGATACCGTACTTTGCTATATGGCTAACGTGGCTACATCTGGATATATTACCTTTTGAAATACAGTTGGTCCTCCACATTTGTGGCTTTAATTTTTGCAGATTTGATTATTTGAGATTTTGATTAATATGTTCTCTCTAGAAATTTCTAGGTCCTCCAGTGTAACTCTGCCAGAAGTTGACCATGGAGTTGTGCTGGAAAACTTAGACGTTCCTATAGAAAGCAATTCTCTAGGCATTTGTAGGT
Organism: Phrynosoma blainvillii; assembly: GCA_026167975.1. Classification (NCBI taxonomy): domain Eukaryota; kingdom Metazoa; phylum Chordata; class Lepidosauria; order Squamata; family Phrynosomatidae; genus Phrynosoma; species Phrynosoma blainvillii. Next base: position 230,186,887 of record JANUYF010000003.1, on the reverse strand, counting down.
CCTCCAGCATGATTCTATGATCAGCTTCTGGCAGGTGTTGACCATAGTGTTGTACTGGAAGAGCTGAAAATTCCTAAAGGTGTACTCTTAGGTAAAAAGAACAGCATTTCTTAATTTGTGGTTTTTCCACATTCAGGGGGGTCCTTCACTCCTAACTCTAGCAAATGTGGAGGGACCACTGTATTCACTATGTTTGAAATATCTGAAATACCAAAAATAAACCTGAGCAAATGAGGCACCAACTGTTCAGACAAGGCTCATGCATGCATTGTTTAAGTAAGAGAAAGCAACTGAAAAAATTATCTCTATGATTGCTAGGAATATGTATGTAAAGAAGCTTAAAGTTTAAACAGAAAATTTGAAAGTGAGGTGTAAGGCTAATGACATACTAAGTGGGGGAAGGGTGGGCAAGTGTGACTTCCTTAATTCTCCTGGATCTCTTAACAACCTTTGATACCATCAACTATGTATCTGTAGGCATATTTAACATTTTTATTATGTAAAATGTAATCAGGAGGTTTAGGATAAAACTCAGAATGATCTAGTTAGGTAAGGTGTTAAGGTAAAAGAAAACATATTTCTTGGCTTAAACACTAAAAGTATTTGGTTGCAAAATCTTTAAAGCTGGCTCTCTTGTGTTGGTATAAGCTAGAAACCATGGTTGCTTCTTTCTCTGACAAAAGAAACAAAGAGGCTATCTTCTCAAAGAAACTGGAGATGAAATAAAGAAGTAGTAGGAACCAGTAGTCCTAAGTACATAAAACTAAGGAATACAGAAGGAAAAAGATCAGGGACTGTCTTGCTCCCAGTACCTTCTGGATAGGCTATCTGGGTTGGAACTCATACTAGCAACATTTCAATGGTTCATTTTCTACATGATGAGCTGATTCTAGAAATTAATAATGTAAGATTATCCCTCATCCCTTAGAAAGTTGCTAGATGAAGTCTTGACATTAATTATTATTTTAATTATTATTTTCTTATATCCCACCTTTCTCCCAATATAGGGACTCAAGGTTGATAACTGTAAGTTCTTCTTTACATCTAATCCTTGGGTGAATTAAACATAAGCTTAGTCATGTTTAAGCTTGCTTGGCATTGCCACTGTGATTTTGGAGAAAAAGCAAACCATATGTAATGACTGGAGGTTCTCTCTCCCCAGTCATTTGAGGACTTCTCCCAGACAACAAAGGGTTAAGTGAGAGGGAGGTGCATGCTAATGTGGGCTTACATCATATTCTAATGAAAGGTTACATCACAACTGATGTAATGCTCAATTGGCCAGTCAGTAGAGCAGACCCAGGAACTTCAAGAAACTACCAGAGCTTTTAAAAGGACTTTCCCACCATGTGCTCTGAGTCTTTCCTTTGTTTGCCTACCCAGCTGGTGAGCCCACCAGCAGGCCTAAGGGGACATCACAGCCCTGTTCAAACATTGCATCACCAGAAGCCATTTCCAGTGGGACAATGGATTCTACGAGCAGGGAGATGGGGTAGCAATGGGAAGCCATCTAAGCCCTGTGATAGCAAACTTTTACATGGAACACTCTGAAAAGCAAGCCCTGGAAACATCACCGAAAAAGCCCACAACTTGGTTCTGATACATGGGTGACACTTTCACCATTTGGAGCCATGGAGTAGAAGATCTGGCTGTGTTCCTGAACCACTTGAACAACACCCACCCCAATATTCAATTCACCATGGAAAAAGAAAAGGAAGGAACACTGGCATTCCTGGATGTCCTAGTTATCTGCAAACCAAACCAACGTCTGGGTCATACAGTATACAGAAAACCTACACATACAGACAGATACCTGCACAAGAACTCCAACCATCACCCAGGACAAAAAAGGAGCACAATAAAAACACTAGTAGACCAGGCAAAACACATCTGTGAACCCCACTTCTTGGAAGAGGAATTGAAGCACCTTGACCGGGCTCTACAGGCGAATGGTTACTCCAGCTCAGGCATCAGAAGGGCTGCCAGACCCAGAAAAACCTAGAGGAGTGAAGACGAGCAACCACACAAAGGGAAGGTATTTCAACCTTACATCAAAGGAGTCACAGACAGAATAGGCAAAGTGATGAGGAAACACAACCTCCAAATGGTTTACAAACCGACCAAGAAAATCCAACAAATGATGCACTCAGCGAAAGACAGGAGAGACCCTCTCACAGCTGCAGGCGTTTACTGCATACCATACAGCTGCAGACAAGTCTACATAGGGACCACCAAATGCAGTGTGCAAACATGAATCAAGGAACATGAGAGAAACTGCAGACTGGGCCAGCCAGAAAAATCAGCAGTAGCAGAACATATTATAAACTATCCTGGGCATAAAATGCTGTTTGAAAATACTGAAATTCTGGACCATGCCAACAACTATCAGGTCAGAATGCACAGGGAAGCCATCAAAATCCACACTTGGACAGCTTCAACAGGAAAGAAGAAACCCTAAAAGTAAACAAAGTGTGGCTACCAGTCCTGCAAAATAGAAAAATCAGCACTCAGCAAATGCAAATGGGAAACCACCCCGGGGCAGGGGCTTTCCGAGCAGACAATGAACACCAATTACCAGATAATAATCCTCGTTTGAATATCCTTCTACCCTGAGGCCCTGCCATCAACACAGAACAATACACAATCAACAACAGAACAATACACAGTTTACATGTGAATCACTCCTCCCTACCCAGGGTCTCACAGTATATATATACCCACTCTCTTCCATTCCAGCATTCTCTGAAGATGCCAGCCACAGATGCTGGCGAAACGTCAGAAAGAAACTCTTCTAGAACATGGCCACACAGCCCGAAAAACCCACAAAAAACTAGGCCTAAGGGATGCTGGCCAGAGCTAAGGTTATGGAGGCCAAGCTCCCAGCACCCAGAAACATCAGGGACTACAAAGACCATCTGACCTTGTAAGTAGGATTAAGAACATGTGTTAGCTTAGTGGCAAATAGGGTTTGTTTTATTTTAATCTGGCTTGACTGAAATGACTGTTTTTGTAACTCACATTTTGTATCTGCAAAGCAAGGAGGTCTTGTAAGAAATGATAACCTTTTGCTCTATATTATCTTAGAATAAAAGCTTTTCTTTAAAAGTACCTTGGTGTTCTCTGACACTCCTTTTCATGTGCCTGTAACTTGGTTGTTGCTTGCTTAAGTTAGCAAGGGTAGGAACTAGAACTCCCTAGCAAGTCCCAGTACGTGCTAAGGGGAATACATTATAGATTCACTGGGTGGTGGCAGCTTGACCAGATGGTCTCAGAAGGTTCCCTTTTGTTCAGCAGGAGTGGGAAGGGTGACCAAAAGACCAGGGATTAAATAATTGTCTGGTGCAAAGAGCCAAAAAAAAAGGGAGGCTGTGGTTGGCTGATAACCCAGAGATCATCACACCATAGGATTTTGATCTGGAGCAAGCTTATGATCCAGATTGGGACCCTATGCTGGCTTCCTGATGAAAAACACCAGCAAACTTGGTGATAAAAGTGCTGCTTCTTGCAGTTAGTGCCAACCACAGCTACTAACTTACTACCTGGGTCTGAGCAATGGGAACATCTTTCATTGCTACTTAAAACTGGTCCCTCTCCATTTCCAGGCAGAAATTAAAGTGGTGATGCTCACCTTGGAAATCCTACTTGGCTATGGGCATGGGCGTCTTTAGGATCACTTATGCTGACAAGCTGGTATGGCTTTACAAATGTGCCCACTGTCTGAGATGGAATGCTGTAGTTTCCCAAAGGTGGTTGAACTGGTACTCATTTTACATTCTTTCATCACTGGCTGAAATTCAAAAAACACAATTTCTAACTTTCCTATTTTTATCCTTCAATGTTTCTTAGTGGTAATGTTTAGTGATTTTATCATTCTGATATGATTATTTTATTATTTTGTGAGTCACTTTAGAAGATTGAATTTTCCCCTGGAAGGAGAATGAGTAGGATAATAAATGTATCAAATGAAATGTTAAATATTAAATTTAAAAACTGCAAAAGCTAGTCTGGCCTTCTTATATACAGCATTCTAATTCCCAAATGATGCAAATGTTAACATGCTTATTTTTGAAAATTAAATTATAGTGAGGAACTTCTATCTCTTTAGCTCTCTCCCTTCCTCCCTCTCTCTCCCCAAACACCCCCTCTCTATCTATCTATCTATCTATCTATCTATCTAGATCATCCCGTGGAGGCCTTGGGACCGGCCCCCTGCATGCGAGCTTGTGCACGCATGCGTGCGAGCGCGGGTGCCATTTTGGAAGGTCCCACGGCAGCTGCGCTGTGCGAATTCGTGCAGCACAGCCACCGTGGGGCCTTCCCTGGGCCCTGGCAAGGCCCCAGCATGCCTGTGCAGGGTGAATTCGCCCGGCGCACACGCGCTGTGGCCTTCCAAAATGGCGGCCTCACACATGCACGCACGCACGCACACGACGGCGGGCATCGTGTGCATGTGTGTGCACAGGGGCAAGCGCACTCACACCCGCCCGGCCCCTGCGCCATTTCTCCCCCCCCCCCCCCCGGGCCCCCAGCAACAAAGGTTGCTGACCCCTGATGTATACCAATGGGGTGCCAAAATAAAATATGTTTTCTATAAAATATGAAAAGGATTCTACATAACTTAAGGAGAATTAATGTAATATGGCAATCTGGTCTTAGACATAGGAGATTTTGCGCTGAAACTATTTACACTTTTAGAACTGACATTGTTTCATAATTCTAGGTGGGAAGGCCATGGCAGGTTGGGAAGGAGGAATCCGTGTCCCTGGATTATTCAGATGGACAGGAATGCTACCTGAGGACAAGGTTATTGATGAACCCACAAGTCTGATGGACGTTTTCCCCACATTGGTTCATCTTGCTGGTGGAAAAGTACCTCAGGACAGGTACGGATAGTGTAGAACTCCATCCAAATTGATAGTATTGCATAGTAATTGATTAACGCTTAGATGCTGTTTCATAAACATAGCCAATCTTTCCAGACAACCTAAGCAAGAATTGGTATCTAGATTTCTTCAAACCCTGAATTCTTATACTTTTCCAAAGCCCTGAAACTGGTGTAGTGATTTTCTTTTTTTGAATGGTGTGAATAGAAGATTAATTTGGGGAGTGGGGAGGAACAAGGAAAAGGATGAATTCAAATATTCTGATTTCTGCACTGGCATGTACAAGTCAGTGGATCATAGGAAGAAGAAGCTCATCTGAAACAGATTCTGTCCTCTCCTGTAGGATTGCCTTGTAAACTGGTAACCTAAAGGCCATTTACATCACTCTTTTCCAGTGAAATTTTTGTTTTACATTCAGGTAAATGTTTCTGTCAGAATCCCAAGTAAAGTTGTCCCTCTGTTTTTGTGGGGGGTCTGGAACGGACCCCCCGCAAAAATTGAGATTAGCCAAAATTCAAGCCCCACAGGCTTGAATGGGGCACAACTCCATGGCTGTGTGCGGGGGCATATCCCATTGATTTTAACAAAGGTCACCCCACTGTGAATATGTAAAACCATGGACTTCAAGTCCACAAGAATGGAGAGGCGAATGTATTTCAGAACATCGAGAGAAAGCACTGTCAGAACTTTCTATAGATGCAAGGATTTGGAATCAGAGAAATGTACTGACAGTTGTATTTTAGAAAATAATCTGGATAAATACAATATATACTTAGGGCCTATAAAATCTCATCTCTCCAAGGACTTCCACAGCATATTAAAATTTCAAACAAAGCAATACTTCACAATTTTATTTTATACATTAAATCAGATGACTATTTCCATTTGTTGTGTAACAAATGCCCAGTGCTTAATGCAGATAAATACAGGTTATCCAAACTGTCTCTTTGGCCTTCAGGACAATTGATGGTCAGGACCTGATGCCTTTACTGCAGGGACTGGTTCAGCACTCAGACCATGAATTCATGTTTCACTACTGTGGAATATATTTACATGCAGTGCGGTGGCACCAGATGGACAGTAAGTATAACTATTAACAGAACCACAGCTTCACCTCACATAATCTACTTTTTGAAGGTTTTATGGTCTTCCAGTTCCCAGACAGAAATGAAGAGGATGTGACTCAAAGTCACTCTTCACCTTACAGAATAATGTGGGATAACTGCAGATAATATGGGATTGCTGAAGGTGTACCACACTATGCTCCTTAGTGGAAAAGTAGAATACCCGTGCCATCATGAGTAAATGGATCATTATTCCAGAATACATTACCTTCAAATTATAGAAGATGCAGTCACTTCTTGATAGCATTTTTTTCAGAACCAAATCTTAAGTTATTTTGTTTTGCATAATACTTAGTCTTGATCTCAGCATTTAAAACTCTGGTTTCTTCCTTCCTACTTCATTTGTATTTAAGATAGGTCTGCACCTTTTGTTCCACCTATGTTTTGAAATTCCATTAAAAATATAAGAGCTGTTTAAACTGAAGTTATATCTACATTATAAAGAAATGTAAGCATAATGTAAGAAATGAGGATGGTAGATAAAATCAAGTCTCAGCATGGTCCAAGAGAAAAGGAACAAGTGGAAAAATTGAAGCAATACTATGAACAGCTGGATATATTGCCTTCTGTTTGGTTCCAGGTGTACTAACTAGAATATGACAAAGGGCTGTACATACTGGCCAAAAGACCCAGCCTCCCCCAGCCTTGTTTTGTCCTGTCCAGACAATGTAGGCCAATAAACCCAGGCTGGAACCAGGCAGACTGAACATGGATCCAGTGGATCTGGCCCAATCCCAACCCAAAGGGGCCTTATTCCACTCTAAAAAAAAACCAGCTGTTTGCCTAGGAGTTTCTAGGAGACTGGACAGCCTTGTGTGCCCAGTACCTGCCTCCATCATTGCTTCTACTGAGAAGACCCCCATCACGGGATGGGGTGCTTGGCCATGTGGGTGTAACCAGATGTCCTGTTTCTGCCCTTATGGGCCACAATGGGGGCTTTCTCAGCTGATGTGATGGTGGAGACAGGTACACAGAGGTAGGAGGTCCATATGCAGTGGTGGGCAGGCAGGCATGTAAAGACCCACCCATTGTCATGTCAGCCTGGGGACTGAAACAGCTACCCTGACTGTCTGTGAGAGCCAAAGATACAGAAATGGAAATACAAGGAACATTCATAATTTCTCCTTTTGAAAAAAAAAATTGGTCTTCCAGTTCCCAGACCAATCTCACTGAGATTTTTCACTACTTTTGTTTTTCTTACTTTTAGTATGGTCTTTTGTTTTGAGCAAAATGTAGTGTTTCTTCTGCAAAATCACTTATTACACACACACAAGCACACGCAAACCTTCAGGAAATTATCATAAGGTATTCCCATTTTTAAAAAAACAAAACATTGACCATGTGCAAAAACTCTTGCAGTCTCACTTAGCAGGGAGAAAGATTTTGAGAGTTTCTGTTCATTTGTGTGAGAATGAGGTAATGAAGGTTTGTGGCCCTACACAAAAGTGGGGATCTGATGACGTAATTAATTTTAAAGAAATAAAATTGGATTGCAACAGATAAGTAACAAAGAACTATGTGCTTCAGTTGCCAAGCACAGAATGTAGTAGCTACATGGATTAAAACTAGTCTGTGTTCTTTCATAGCTATACCAGACCTACACAACTGGGTTTCTTCACTAGAAACCTATCACATTTTTGCATAGTCTGCCCTGTCTTAACCATATGCTTTCTTTCCCACTAGGTGGAAATGTGTGGAAGGCCCATTATGTGACACCAGTTTTTCAACCAGAAGGAGCTGGTGGCTGCTATGAAATTAGAATCTGCCCATGTTCTGGAGAAGGTGTAAAACATCACAATCCTCCTTTGCTTTTTGAGCTCTCAACAGACCCATCAGAGGCAGTGCCTCTATCACCAGATACTGAGCCACTGTTCCACATGGTTCTAAAAAGAATAGAGAAGGCATTGGAAGAGCACCGCAGGACCCTTACTCCTGTCCCACAGCAGCTCTCTTTCAACAACATTGTGTGGAAACCATGGTTACAGCCTTGCTGTGGGACATTCCCATTCTGTTGCTGTGACAAAGAAAAGGAAAATGATGACCACTTTTAAAGTTAGCCACATTGAATAAATTCGGTCTCTTAGGGGGGTTGCAGACTGGCAGAAATAGTGCAAATTGAGTCCATTTTTAGGGTTAGGGTTAGGGAATCATGGGAACTGTATTTTATTGTGGCACCAGAGCTCTCTGACAGAGAATGCTCAATGTCTCAGGGGGGAAAAAACAATTCCCATGATTCCCTAGCACTAACCCTAACCCTAAAAGTGGACTCAATTTGCACTATTTCTGGCAGTCTGCAAACCCCCCCCCCCCAAGACCATAAAAGATATTTAATAAAATAGGATCAAAGAGTACTCTTGTCCTTTCCCACTGCCCCACAATTGCCCTGCTGGAGAAGGGGGACAATTGATAATAGGGGGGAAAAAGGAATAAAAAGGAAATGAAAAACCAGGAAGTGTTATCATATTGTGTTCTAATTGTTTTATATGTTAGTAGGCCTGACAACAAAACTCATGCTTCATTCAAATGGCCTTTGGAGTTTTCTTGCTGGGGAAGGGAAGGCAGAGAAGGTGGCAGCAGAAAGAAACATGTTTAAAGTGCTACAATACTCTCTTTCCAATCATTCAAATAAGTCAATAGACGTTATCACACGGGGGAAATCTATAGGTTATACCACACAAATCCCCCCAAAAAAGTGCACTTATGCCTCACGATTTCACACGACGTCGCACAGAAACTGACATTAAAGTGGTTAGAAAGTGGTTTTCCCATGGTTCTATGGGGCTGCGTTTACTTCCTGGTTTGCTTGTCTGTCAAATATTCCAGGCAGACATGAGCTTCTCCGCTTTCTCCACTTTCCATGTCCAGGAGGTATCCCAAAAGGTCCTGACTGAGAAGCTTGAATTTATCCTTTCTGTGAGTGTTTTGAGTTTTCCTTTTGGCCTCGTCCTCCTTTTTTCCCCCTGGAAGGCCCTCCATTTAGCGGTGCCTGGTGTCCCTCCTTGGAGGGCAAAGGAAGCCCAGCGGCTTCTTCTCCTTCTCCTCCTCCTCCTCCTCAGAGGGAGGGAGGGAGGGAGGAAGGAAGAGAGGTAGGCAGGTGCCTCTGGAGCCAAAGCAAAGGACAGCCCAATTTTGGAGGCAGGGAGGTGGACAGACGGATGGAGGAGGCTCTGGCTCTGGCTCTGGCTTTTTGGGCCGAAGCCCCCTGCGACCCCCGAAGGTAAGAAGCACCCCTCTTCTGGTGGGAGGACAACTTTCCCTGAACTTTTGGTGCTCTTCTTTCCTCCTCTCTGCGGAGGCGGGAAGCAGGTTGGGAGCTGGCACAGTGTCCGAGCGTCCTCCTTTTCCGGGCAGGTCCAGCTTTCTGTCCCGGAGGGATTCCCCAAATGTTCTCCATTTTGGGCCTCATGAAGAAGCACAGTGAGTAGCACCCAGGGGGGACCCTGCATTTCAATCTTCTCTACAGGAGGAGTTTCCAAAATGTCCTCCATTCTGAGCATTATTTTAAAAAGCACAGTGAGTGGCAAGCAGGGAGACCAGGTGTCCTCCTTTTCCAGGACGCACCCTCCTTTTCAACCTGTCCAGGAGGAATCTCCCAAATGTTCTCCGTTTTGAGCATTATTGAAAAGCACAGTGAGTGGCGACCAGGGAGATCAGGTGTCCTCCTTTTTCGAGGATACGTGCTGCATTTCAACCTTCTGTCCAGGAGGAATTTCCAAAATGTCCCCCAGAAATCATGCTTCTTACTCCTGCTCCAAATGGAGGACAGTTTGACATTTCGTCCTGGAGAGGGGAGAAGGTTGAATGAAATGCAGGACCCGCCCTGGAAAAGGAGGAGTGTGGTCTCAAAACACACCCATTTCTAGTACATTTACAGGTTTTTTTCACTTGTGTATGAAAGTTAAAAACGTCTTTTTTTCGCTTTTCACTTAATTCTGTTTTTATTCTAATTATGTGTGAAAAGCTTTTGCGCAATTTAGCGCTATTTTCGCTTTATTTTATTTAGCGCTATTTATGCTTTATTTCCATTTTATTATCTCTTTAACCATGAAACTGGCCCCCGTGTGATAACGTCCAATGTATTGACACAGTGCTTTCCACACCAAATGAATTGCACTGAATTGCACAAAGTGTGCTAGCATGAAACCCTTTATCTAGAGATCCATACAGGATCATTTTGTTGTTGTTTGATAATACATAGACAAAGAAACCAATATAGTTAGGGTCCTTTCACACTACACCGTTATGGCACTATGACTCCACAATTTAATTGCTATGGCTGCATCTTATGGAATCTTGGGATTTGTAGTCTGGTGAGGCACTACAGCTCTCTGGCTGAGAATTCTAAATGTTCCTCCCTAATCTGGTTTCCCAGGATAAATCTATACCAGCTAAAGTAGAATCATGGTGTTATAACTGTGCAGTGTAAAAGGTCCTGCGTCTTCTGAGACCTTCACAAAATTTGTTTTGTAGGTATTTCTCATGTGTCATCATTGGAGATATTTATATCCCACTTTTAAATTCTAGGAATCACACAGTCCCTTTAAAAACATCCTGGGACTGAGACAGTTCAGTTCATCTTTATTACAGTCATAGACCAGCACAGGTCAAAGGGGGATGCAGAATAAAAGAAGGTAAAAGCAAGGTAGAAACACAAGTTAAAAACACTATTTAAAATATCCTTTTAAAATCCAGTGCGGCAGATCAAGACTGGTGCTAGCCTGCTGCAGGGGTCATTGCCTGACAGATTTTTACTATAGCTGTACAGAATCTAGCAACATATGTTTTATCAGGGTTGGTATCCAAAAGCAACAAGTGTAAAATTGTCTGGTGTGTCCTTAATGTTTATACTATAGAGGTGAAATAAGGTTGAGGCGGATGCCTCTGTAGTATGAGCAACGGAGTAATATATGCTCTGTTGTCTTTATTTGGCCAGAATCACAGAGGCATAATCTGTCTGAGAAGGGGATCTTCTTCAAAGCTGAGGGAAGAGCATGGCATTGTGCCAAAGTAAAGGTCTTCTGGTGTTTAGGAACTTCGAGTTTTGCTAAGTAGGGGACTAAGACAAGATTTAGAGTGTGAAACTTTTCACACAGCTTATGTCCATATGGGAAAATTTTCAACATACATTTTTTCTATATACTAGAGCAGTAAAGTAATGGCAAACGTTACAGAAAACACTATAGCCAATCTACACTGTGATACTAGATAACTCCAAGAGATCTGAGCCAAAAACCTAACTCAGATTTTCTGTAAAAATGGACCATACAAAACTAAGGGTTGGTCTACACCACCAGGAAACCCTTTACTCATCCCATATCCACAGTGCAGTTTCCCAGTCCACAGTGATTCTGATAACACCACTCACCATGACACGATCAGAGTAACCAGAAGAAAAGGGCAACTCTATGATGATCCTATGATGGTGTCCTATAGTGCGGAGCGTTTCCAGCAGCATGGCCATGTCCTTGCCATGGATTTTCCAGACAAATGCAGGGTAAAAGGCAGTTCCTTTTCCTCCAGATTTTCAGGGAAAAAAAGCCCTGCATGGCCTGAGAATCCTAAGGAACATTGTGTGCCCAGGTCACAGCTGCTATAGGGTGAGTAAAGAGTTTCTTGTCAGTGTAGAGAAGCCCTAAGTGTTACTACTGTAGTTGGGCTGATATGTTGTACAGATATTACCGTATTTTTCGGCATATAAGACGCATTTTTTCTTTCCCAAAACGAGGGTGGGGAAGTTGCTGCGCCTAATAAAACAAATATACAAGCTGAGGGCAAACTAGAGAAGTAAGTAACTGCCGAGGCCTAGGCTAAAAGTAGGCCTCATTTCAGCCTCAGCCTCGGTGCTCCAGTGGGCTCCTCCCATCCCAGGAAGAGCCCATTGGAGCAGCCAGGACGGGGGTGGAAAGAGTCCTCTTTTCCTGGCTAGTTGAATGTGCTCCTCCTCTTTCCACCCCCATCCTGGGTGCTTCAATGAACTCTTCCTGGGGTCAGAGGACATCCTCCCATCCCAGGAAGAGTCCATTGGAGCACCCAGGACGGGGGTGGAAAGAGTCCCCCCCTTGAAGAAATCTGCCAAGAAAACCCTCATGGTAGGGTCAAAATGAGCCAGAAATTACTCCAAGGCACTGGATTATTACCCTGGCCAAGTTACACTGTCTCAGCCTCAGAGTGTGGAAATGGCAAACTCCCTCCTCTGAAGAAATCTGCCAAGAAAACCCTCATGGTAGGGTCAAAATGAGCCAGAAATTACTCCAAGGCACTGGACTGTCTCAGCCTCAGAGGGTGGAAATTGCAAACTCCCTCCTCTGAAGAAATCTGCCAAGAAAACCCTCATGGTAGGGTCAAAATGAGCCAGAAATTACTCCAAGGCACTGGATTATTACCCTGGCCAAGTTACACTGTCTCAGCCTCAGAGTGTGGAAATTGCAAACTCCCTCCTCTGAAGGAATCTGCCAAGAAAACCCTCATGGTAGGGTCAAAATGAGCCAGAAATTACTCCAAGGCACTGGATTATTACCCTGGCAAAGTTACACTGTCTCAGCCTCAGAGGGTGGAAATTGCAAACTCACTCCTCTGAAGAAATCTGCCAGGAAAACCCTCATGGTAGGGTCAAAATGAGCCAGAAATTACTCCAAGGCACTGGATTATTACCCTGGCCAAGTTACACTGTCTCAGCCTCAGAGTGTGGAAATGGCAAACTCCCTCCTCTGAAGAAATCTGCCAAGAAAACCCTCATGGTAGGGTCAAAATGAGCCAGAAATTACTCCAAGGCACTGGACTGTCTCAGCCTCAGAGGGTGGAAATTGCAAACTCCCTCCTCTGAAGAAATCTGCCAAGAAAACCCTCATGGTAGGGTCAAAATGAGCCAGAAATTACTCCAAGGCACTGGATTATTACCCTGGCAAAGTTGCACTGTCTCAGCCTCAGAGGGTGGAAATGGCAAACTCCCTCCTCTGAAGAAATCTGCCAAGAAAACCCTCATGGTAGGGTCAAAATGAGCCAGAAATTACTCCAAGGCACTGGATTATTACCCTGGCCAAGTTACACTGTCTCAGCCTCAGAGTGTGGAAATGGCAAACTCACTCCTCTGAAGAAATCTGCCAGGAAAACCCTCATGGTAGGGTCAAAATGAGCCAGAAATTACTCCAAAGCACTGGATTACCCTGGCCAAGTTACACTGTCTCAGCCTCAGAGGGTGGAAATTGCAAACTCCCTCCTCTGAAGAAATCTGCCAAGAAAACCCTCATGGTAGGGTCAAAATGAGCCAGAAATTACTCCAAGGCACTGGATTATTACCCTGGCCAATTTACACTGTCTCAGCCTCAGAGGGTGGAAATTGCAAACTCACTCCTCTGAAGAAATCTGCCAAGAAAACCCTCATGGTAGGGTAAAAATGAGCCAGAAATTACTCCAAGGCACTGGATTATTACCCTGGCCAAGTTACACTGTCTCAGCCTCAGAGGGTGGAAATTGCAAACTCCCTCCTCTGAAGAAATCTGCCAAGAAAACCCTCATGGTAGGGTCAAAATGAGCCAGAAATTACTCCAAGGCACTGGATTATTACCCTGGCCAAGTTACACTGTCTCAGCCTCAGAGTGTGGAAATTGCAAACTCCCTCCTCTGAAGAAATCTGCCAAGAAAACCCTCATGGTAGGGTCAAAATGAGCCAGAAATTACTCCAAGGCACTGGATTATTACCCTGGCCAAGTTACACTGTCTCAGCCTCAGGGTGTGGAAATGGCAAACTCCCTCCTCTGAAGAAATCTGCCAAGAAAACCCTCATGGTAGGGTCAAAATGAGCCAGAAATTACTCCAAGGCACTGGATTATTACCCTGGCCAATTTACACTGCCTCAGCCTCAGAGTGTGGAAATGGCAAACTCCCTCCTCTGAAGAAATCTGCCAAGAAAACCCTCATGGTAGGGTAAAAATAAGCCAGAAATTACTCCAAGGCACTGGATTATTACCCTGGCCAAGTTACACTGTCTCAGCCTCAGAGGGTGGAAATGGCAAACTCACTCCTCTGAAGAAATTTGCCAAGAAAACCCTCATGGTAGGGTCAAAATGAGCCATAAATTACTCCAAGGCACTGGATTACTCTGGCCAAATCACACTCTCTCAGCCTCAGAGGATGAAAATGGCAAAAAAAAACCATGAAGAAATCTGCCAAGAAAACCCTCATGGTAGGGTCAAAATAAGCCAGAAATTACTCCATAAGCCAATGGCCTAAAAACTCCAAAGGTACCAGTCCATCTGATCTTGGAAGCTAAGCAGGGTCAGCCCTGGATAGTCCTTGGATGAGAGACCGCCAAAGAATCCCAGGTGCTGCAGGCTGTATTTCAGAGGAAGGAACTGGCAAAACCACTTCTCGAGTCTTCCTTGCCTAAGAAATCCCTAAGAAATTCATGGAGTCACCATAAGGCGACAGGAGACTTGCAAGAAAGTTGGGCAGGGAATTTGTGCAATACCTGGCCCTGCTGCTGGCTTAAACTTACATTTACAACTTAAAATTGTTCTTAAACTGCTGTTAACTTTATACAGTTGATATAAAATATTTTACTACAGTATTTGGTTAAGAATCTTTTTTTTCTAGATTTTCCTCCTTTAAAATTGGGTGTGTCTTATATGCCAAAAATATGGTAATAGCAAATAGCAACCAGCTTAACTGCCCAAACAACCCCTTGCTTTATTGGAGGCAATGTACTGTCTGGAGACCCACAGGAAATTATATCTCCTACCCTACAATTAGAAACATGGGTTTTTTTTGCCTTTTCAGCACTCAGCAAAATTCTCCATTTCACAATATCCAAACAGAATAAACAGCAGTTAGTGAGAAATACTTAAAAGTGAGCCTTAAGAATAATTTTGATATCACTAAAGAGGCGTCACTAAGGGGATGTGCAGTGGTATGGACTGCACTAGGTACACCCCAAGAAGAGCAGGTGACTGCGTTCCAGGTCTCGCACGGCCATGACCATGGCCATGTGGGACTCAGAAGGCCAGGGGATGAATGAAAAGCTGCACGATCATGGCCGCATGGGACTTGGAAGGCCAGGGGTTGGGTGGATGGCTGCCTGCTGGGTCCAGCATGGCCATGGCCATGTGGGACTAGTGTGGTGAATAGAATGTCCAGCTGGCCAATCAGGCGGCAGCTGAGAGCCAGCCAATGGGAGTTCAGCTGGGAGTAGTATAAAAGCCCAGGCTGACAGTTAGAGAGGAGAAGAAGATTTGGGTTAGAGTGTGTGTTGGGAAAGTTAAGCCAGTGAAAGGGCTGTGTTTAAGGTGTTCCTGAGGGAACTGAATTTTAGGGAGGTAGAGTTTAGAAAGGGTAAACTCTGAATACACACAGAGCTCTGGAAGAGAGAGAGATACTGTGGCATTCTCTCCAGTTAGATATTATCAGCCAGTGGGGTTGAGGTACTGTGATTGAATTTGTAACATATGTTATAAGTCTGTAACTAAGAAAGATTATAATAGTAAGTCCTGAAACAAGTTACCTTTATTGCATGTTGATGTAAAATAAACTTTTTTTTTTTAATTCCAACATCACTTGGCCTCTGTTTTTGTCACAAAACATGCTACCAATATTTTGTTCTTCTGGAGGAGGGACTACACTAAAAAGGCAGTGTGAGTCCCTGACACTTTACTAGTTGGTAGAAGTGGGGATATCAAGTTCCCAAAGTACAGCCATCTAGAATTAAAGTGTAAAAGTAGGAAGGTGGCTGTAGTGTGCGCCACAACTAGAAGGACAGGGGAGGGTGGATGGCTGCCTTCTTGGTCCAGTGCGGCCATAGCCATGCAGGACTCAGAAAGCCAGGGGTGGGTTAACAGCTGCCTTCTGGGTCCAGTACAGCCAAAGCCACATGGGACTTGGATGCCCGAAGAGGGTGGATGGCTGCCTTCTGAGTCTAGTGTGGGGACTGGGTTGACAGCTGCCTTCCAGGTCTCATGTAGCCATGATCACATGGGACTCAGAAGGCCAGAGGTTTTGCTTCAAGGGCCGAGTGCATTCCCCATTTCTCACTGCTGCTGCACCATTCTATATATCATGCCAATGGTGGGGAGTCCCTTTTTGGGCCTGCCCCCAGAAACCATGCCTCCCCGTACTGGGTGACACCCCAGGTAGGGACACCACTCACTCTAAATATAATGAAATATAATACCAGAATATTTTGTTTTATTGGGAATAAAAGTATAGCGCAGAGGTAGGCAACCTTTCCCCTTTAAGGGCCGAGGGACTTCAGCTCCCAGAATCCCAGGAGCTATTGGCCAACATGGGACTATTGGCCAACATGGCTGAGGCTTCTGGGAGCTGAAGTCCCTCGGCCCTTAAAGGGGAAAGGTTGCCTACCCCTGGTATAGCGTGTTGCATAAAACAATATAAAGGAGAGAACTGATAATAATTTAAACTGATAAATAATAAACTAATAAATAATAATTCAGGGATGCCACACTCTGGAAAGTCATGAAAATGGGTTTATGGCAAGGAAAGTAAGGGAAAATGTATTTGTATAATTAAATTATTATTATTTAGATGCTGACGCAAAAAGCCCATCTTCACTTCAGGCAATTGTGGAGTAGAGAACCAGCAGATTGCTGTAATAATGTTATGGTGCACACATATGCGGTAATATGATATCATGGTTAACAGTAGAGCAGACTAAAATGAATCTCATTTCAGAATTCACATTGTTAATACTTTTATTAAGCCAATCCAAAGGTTGGGGGGAGCTAGCTTTCAAAGCTCACTGTCTTCTTCATCTGGCAAAGATGGCACAGAGTTAATGCAGGAAAAGAAATATGATGTTGAGGTCAAAGGTATTTTGTTTCTTTTAGTGTTACAAAGAGACAGTTACAAAAGGCTGTGAAGTGACAGGAACAGAGTTCCAAAACACACTGTACAAATAATCCAGTTTGAGACCTGCCCTGGCTGAGTGCTAGGGAATCCTGGGAATTGTAGTTTATCGTGGCACCAGAGCTTTCCAATAGAAATGGTTAAAACTACAATTCCCAGGATTCTCTAACATTGAGCCAGGGTAGTTAAAACAGTCTCAAAGTGGATTATTTCTGCAGTGTGTTTTGAACCAGAGTCAAAAAAAGAGGGCCATAACATTTCAGTTCTCCAATACTGCCTAAAACTTTCTTCTTTGGTATCAGAACCTACTTGCATTTATTAAAGACATAGAAAAATCTGTGTAATAGCATTATCTTATTATGGAGAAGCTGACTGGCTTCTTACAGCTGAGTAGTTTTTGAGTTCAAACATATTGGAATCAATTTTAATTTATTTGAAGATGTGAATATTTTGACAGAGGTCAGCAAATTGTGGCTGGGTAGACCTCCTAGCCAAAACAAAACAAATGCTTAAAAACCACATAACTGCAAAAATCTATAACATAAATCAATGTAATTGCAAAAACATGATTGTACAAAGAAAACCCAGGCCACTGACAATGGAATACCCAGGCAGTCATTTTGGCAGACAAAATTGTTCAGTATTTCAGTTGATTCACTCTCCCCGCCCCAAGATCTTTAGGACTAATCATTCCTGACTCCTACTTGTAGTGCTTAATGTTTCAAAGCATTGGCAGGTTTTTCTCACAATTATATTTGTAACAGGAAGTTTACTGAGGAATATACATGAAACCAGGATATAATCTAGAAGTCCTGCATACATTTTGTGGTTCACTTTTGATGTTTCACTGTCTGTCTTTTCCATATTTGGTTCAGCATTACGCATGATGTTTTTGTACTCCTCACATTGTTGTATATAATTTCATGTTTGTACCTTTGTATCCATTTCACTTTTACATACATTTAGATTCTCAGTGGCCTGGATTTTCAGTTCCATGTTTTCTTTCTATAATCATGTTTTTGCAGCTACATTGATTTATGTTATATATTTTGCAGTTGTGTGCTCTATAAGCAGTTGCATTGGTCTGTTCCTGGCGGCTGCATCTTTGTGTATTTGGATTTAGCAGTCAGCCGTGATTCCTTCTAGCCAGCTATAAAGGCCAGTTCTATCACAATACTACTGGGCTGTCAACAATAAAAATGGGTTTAGTTTAGAAATTAGCCCTGATGTACAAAACTATGTCAATAAAAGAAAAAACTATTTTAAAATTGGTTTTGGTTTTGGTTTGGTTTTGTGTTGGTTTGTCTGTTTGTTTTCGTGAAAGAAGAGTTTAGACAAATTATTATGCATGGTTCATCATAGAACCCTCTATTCTCTGTTTCTGCAAAAGAAAGTCATAGTCTTAAAACAAGAACAGAAATGTTCTGTCATTATTTAACGATTACTTGTATTGATGTTTCTATCTTGGAGTAAATTTTAATGAAATTTCAAGATCTGGTCACCAGTTTAGTAATGGCAGGAATGTTGTGGATGTCATTTATCTGGATTTAAGCAAAGCTGAAAGTCTCCTGTAATATTTTGATTAGCAAATTGATTAAATGTGGAATAGGTGATAACAATGTTAGATGGATTCATAATTGGTTGGAAAATCATCATGCACTTCAGAGTGGAATGAAATCTTGAGTGGAGTGCCTCGGGATTCTATCCTAGAGCCAGTAATTATCCACATTTTTATCAATGACTTAGATGATGAGATGCAGATTATCCCTATCAAGTTTACAGATGACACAAAACTGGGAAGTGGCTAATTTGAAGAAAGGAATAGAATTCAGAAGTTTATTGGTAAAATAGAAAATTGGGCAGAAATTAATAAAATGAAATTCAATAAAGACAAATGCAAAATTCTACATTTTGGCCACAAAAAACAAATGCACTGGTATACAAAGGGGTATACTTGGTACAGTAGTACCACAGGCAAAAAAGTACCATGGGATAATATTTGATCAGAAAATGAACATGAACCAGCCATATGATGCTGAAGTAAAGAAGGCTAATTTTATTTTAAAAGGTAAAGGTATTCACCATTGACAAGGTTGTCAAGTCATATCCGACCATAGGGGATGTTGCTCATTTCTGTTACTATGCCCAAGAGTCAGCATTGTCAGAGACTATTCTCTGATTATATGGCCAGCATGACTGCACAGAACGCTGTTTTGCAACACTGTTGTAAAATTCTATTTTAGCCTGAATTAATAGAAGCATTGTTTCCAAGTCAAGAGAAGTAGTAATCATACTACATTCTGTGCTGATCAGTCTCATCTGGGGTACTGTGTTCAGTTCTAGGCACCTTCTTTTAAGTAAGGTATAGACAAATTGTGGCAAGTTCAGAGAAGGACAATGGGAATAAGAGGTGTGGTGAGCAAAACATATGAACAGATGTTGAAAGAGCTAGGCTTGTTCTCATTGGTGAAGAGAAAACTGAAGAATGGCATGATTACACTCTTTAAATATCGCAACAACTGTCACAGAGAGAAGGGTACAATCTGGTTCTCTTCTTTCCTAGAGAATAGGACCAGCTCTAATTGTTTGAAGTTACAGGAGAGCAGATTTTGATTGAACATTAGAAGGAACTTCTGGGCAGTAAGAACAGTTTGACAGTGGAACCATGGATGCTTTAGCTGGAGATACTGCATTGAGCAAGAGGTTGGAATCGATGGCAGACCAGATGACACACAGCCCAAAACCCAGTTCGGGAGCAAACAAACTGGATAACATCCAGCACATTCAGCACCAGAACCAGGGTATACCCTCTTAACATGCATTAAAATCCTTCCCTGTTTGCTCTGGATCTTCCTAAAAGATCTACAGCCCTCCATTCTGATGCTGGGCAGCTGTTTGAAATGGTTCCCACTCTGCCTCCCAGAATGTTCATCACTAGTGTTCAAAGAAGCTAATATTGAAGCTCTAATCTGACCACCAATCTGCATTTCAGTAATTGTGTAGTTTAAACTGGTTAATAAAAGCTTTAACATATGGATTTTTTTTAAAAAAATTGAGGATTATTTTTGAATGGTGGGAAATTGACAGAAGTCAGGTAACCAGAAAATACAACTTTAGAGGCAACCAGCTATTGGCAGGATGTAATAGTTTATGCTGGTCTTTGACGTTTATGTTACCTGTAATAACTAAAAAGAAAACAGTATTTGTTAAATATTTCTTATGAAACGTGTCTAGTCTGAATAGTCCAGTCTTAGTGATCTAAACTACATGCCTTGCCCAGCCCTGAATAAGCTATTCAGCTGCCATTTATTGCTGCTGTTGTCATTAATCACCCTCAAGTCTACCTCAACTCATGGTGATCTCATAGGTGAGACATCTCCAAGATCTCCTAACCTCCACTGCTCTGCTCAGGTCCTTCAGACTCAGGCCCATGGCCTCTCTGATTGAGTCCAACCATCTGGCATGTGGTCTTCCTCTCTTTCTATTGCCCTCAACCTTTCATAGCATTATTGTCTTTTCTAATGATCCATACCTTCACATGATGTGGCCAAAGTACGACAGACTCAATTTAGTCATCCTGGCTTCTAGTGAGAGTTTGGGCTTGATCCATTCTAGAACCCATTTGTTTATCTTTCATGGTATCCTCAACACTCTACTTGGGCACCACATCTCAAATAAGTTCATTTTGTTTCTGTCAGCTTTCATCACTGCCCAACTCTCACATCCATACAGAGTGATGGGGAATGCAATGGCTTGAATTATTTTCACTTTAGTGTTCAGAGTTATAGCTTTACACTTTAGTACAGGGACAGGCAACCTTTTTGAGACCTGGGCCGGTCTCCCATAGCCCAGGTCTCGGCTGGGCCAGGGGGGGGGGAATGGCGGTGCGCGCGCGTGTGCGTGCACACACACACCCTCCGCCACCATGCGCGACCCCCCGCCCCGCAGCCTTTGTTGCGGGGGGCCATGTGAGGGGGGGAAATGGTGCGGGGGCCGGTTGTACCGGGGTTGGGGTGTATGTACGCACGCGCACGCACACCCACCCACCCCTCACAGCCGCCATGGGGCCGTTCCAAGCCCCCCCCCGCCCTGATCCTTTGGCAAATTTGCCTCAGGATCAAGCGAAGGCACCTTGGAAGACCGCTGCCAAGGTGCCTCTCCTTGATCCTGGGGTAAATTCACCTGAGGATCAAGAGGAGGAACCTTGGAAAGGTCCCTCCAAGGCCCCCCCGCCCCGATCCTTGGGCGAATTCACCCTGAAAGCCCGTCGCCACCGAGGGTCCCCCCGAGGAGGATTCCCTGGTGGCGACGGGCTTCCAGGGAGGAGGCCTGTCCCCGCCGAGGGAATCCTCCCCGGGGAGGATTCCCTCGGCGGGGAAGGTCTTCCAGGGAGGAGGCCTGTCCCCGCCAGTGGGAACAGGGGAGGAGGCCTGTCCCCGCCGAGGGAATCGTCCCCGAGGAGGCTTCCCTCGGTGGCGAAGGGCCTCCTGGAAGCCCGTCGCCACCGAGGGTCCCCCCGGGGAGGATTCTCTCGGCGGGGACGGGCCTCCTCCCAGGCGCTGCGCGCGCTCCCGACACCGCAGCCGCCATTTTGGTCTCCAAAATGGCGGTCGCAACGCATTTGCACATGCGCAGTAATCCTGCGCATGCACAAACACGTTTGTGGCCGCCATTTTGGAGACCAAAATGGTGCCCGCGGCATGCGCGGCCGGGCGGCGGCCGAATCGGCCGGCGGCGGCGGCGGCAGGGGTCCACCTGGGCCCGTAAGTCCGGCAACCTAGGCCGGAACCGGCCTGCGGGCAGTAGGTTGCCAACCCCTGCTTTAGTATCTTGTTTAATATCATTATTTTTCATTTGCTTAATGTTCAATATCAACCCTACCTTGCCATTTTCTTCCTTTACCTTCTTCAGTAATTGCTCCAGGGCTTTGTTGGTTTCTGGTAGTAGTACTTTGTCATCTGCATATCTTAGGTTGTTATTGTTCCTTCCTCCGGATTTCACTTCTCCTGCCTCTGAGACTAAGCCTGCTCTCCGTACAATGTTTTCTGCATATAGGTTTAATAGATAGGATGATAAGATGTAGCCTTGCCTGATCCCTTTGCTAATTGGAAATCATTCTGTTTCTTCATACTCAGTTCTGATGGCAGCCTCTTGTCCTAAATATAGGTTAAACATCAGGATAATCAAATGTAATGGTACTCCCATTTCTTTGACAGCATTCCATAGCTTTTCATGATCTATGCAGTCAAAGGTTTTGAATTAAGCACATGCAGTTTACTTTTGGAATTCCCTCCATTATCCATCATATGTTTGTAATGTGATTCCTAGTGTTCTTCTTTTCCTAAAACCAGCTTGCACCTCTGGAATTCCACCACTCCATATATGGTATGAGTATTTGCTGCAAAAATTTGGGCATGACTTTGGTTGCATGGCAAATTAGTGCAATGGTCCTATAGGTACTGCAATTATTTGTGCCTCCTTTTTATGTATAGGAATGTATGTTGATCATTTCCAGTGCATGGGCCACTGCTTTGTTTCCCATATTTGTTGGCATATATTAGTTAGAGCTGTACTTGATTCTGCCTCTGTTAATTGTAGGAGTTCTGTTGGTATCTGTTCTATCTGTTCCTAGTGAGCTTCTCTATAAAAGCAACATTCCAAAATTAAAATCCACTGCACCACATTTGTATAGCAATTACCTCATAGTAGATATTATATATTGTCCCATAAATTAAGATACACAGTGGCCTCTTTAACACTCACTTTTGTGCATTGAGGAGATCCAAGGTCTCATCGGCGATGCCGCACTGACTCAATCAGGGACATAGTTCCCACTATGTTTACCCTGATCAAATTACTCCTTAATAATAATAATAATAAAAATTTATTTATACCCCGCTTAAATGAAGACAATCTAAGCGGCTTACATCAGTTAAAACCCCATACAACAAAATTCATATCCCAACCCACCCCCTTAAAACAGTATTAAATGGCAAGATAATTAAAACAGGAATATAAACATTCCAACACAAATAAAACAAACATGAAAATATAAAAATATAAAAATGTAAAAATATTGAAGTTCATACTGCAAGGGATTCAGCTGTGGCAGTGGTAAGGGGAAGCGAGGAAGAGGAGGAAGATGAAGAAGAAGAAAGAAAAAGAGGAGGAAGAGGCAGAAACAGCGGTGGCGGCAGTGAGGGGGCGAGGAAGAGGGGGAAGATAAAGAAGGAAGAGGAGGAAGAGGCAGAAACAGTGACAGCGACAGTGCGGGGGCGAGGAAGAGGAGGAAGAGGCAGAAGTGGTGGCAACAGCAGTTAGGGGAGGCAAGGAGGAGGAGGAGGAGGAGGAGGAGGAGGAAGAAGAAGAGGAAGGATACTGGAGGAAGCAGCATGGGGGAGAGGAAGAGGAGTAATATGTGTCAAATTGTGTACTTCACTCAAGCACTGAAAGTGTTCTGTGATTAGACATTAAGGAAAATCTTTGAGGCTAACAGCTGCTTAAGCCATACTATCCAAGTTTATATTTTCAATAAAATGGTTCCAGAGTTTAAACCATTAATCCCACAGTGATCACTACCACTATCTGTTAAACCATGACTTTATTTCTATGGCAACCCTTTTGCACCTGGAATGACTGTTGGGCCTGGAAAAATCCTCTCCTCCACAGAAAATGTCAAGCTATGTTTTAGTTTTGCAATCTCTGCCTGGGGGGGGGGGGGGAATTTGGAGGGTTCTCTCTGAAATCAAATAACAGCAGGAACCACAAAAGCGCTCTGCTGAGGAGGCCTGATTGTCTTCATTCCAATGTTAGCTTCATTCCAGGGATAAGTTAGAACAAGGGGCCTGATTCCATCCATATGTGTACATGTGTATAGTCTTAAACTATATTAATGTGTTTTAACTTAAGATGATTAATGTGCATAAAATGTTCTCTATCATTTTAAACTGATTTTATGCGTTCCCCTCTCTAAGATCCCATGATAGAAGATGTGATATCAATGTTTTAATAAAGAAAATGAGAAAATAAATAAAAGTTTGTAAAGCTGAGTAAATTATAATTGTTCTCTCACCACATCTGATACCTTTATTCTTTTTGTTTTTATTCTGCAAGCCAGGATGTCCACACAGAGAAAAAGAAATCTTCCTGCCTCAAATCTGATCTGTTTAGATGACACAAGGGGCCAAAACAGGTGGAACATGGGCCCAATCCACACTCCAGAGTGATTCTGTAGATTAAAAAGAGTCCGCCTTTGCTCTAAATTAGGGTGGAAACTCTGAAGAATCCCTGGGCATGTGGACAGCATGCCAGTGGGGGTAATGGGGGGAGGATTGCTGGCAATCTGGCAAACCATTGACTTCTTCACTCGGAGCATCCAGCTCCCTTCCACAGCACTTTCACTTTCAGGTTTGCATGGCTCCAGTGCCATTTCTTTTGCAAATGTGCAAACTGATCACACAAGCACACATTAGCACAACAATACAATCAGTACAGCACACCAGCATTCAATAGGATGGCCAATGACTGGGAATTGTTAGAACAATGCTGCTGGTATTGGCCTGTTGTGGGTGCAGACAGCTCATCCTACCTAGAAGCTCTGGAAGCTCCAATGGTAAGCTAGGTTTTTCTGTCACCGTGGACATGGTCCTAGTAAGAAGGAACTAGCTTCCATTATATAGTGGCAGCACTATCAACAACAGCAAAGACTGAGAAGACTGAATCGGTATACCTATGATTCCCAGTTTAAAGGCAAACTAAAAGTTCATGTTAGGAAACCATGGTACCACTTATTTTCCTTTTACAATCTTTCACGTGTATACCACACTCCTGCCCTATCTTATGGCAACAGTAAGAGACAATTTAAGTCATTGTGTGTGTCACCCTACCAAAGCTCCAAAACAGTGGAATGTAGACAACTGATACTTGCCATGGGTAGAAGGATAACCCAGTGTATCTTGGCTATTTTTTTTTTTTTTAATGATTAGTTAACTTAAACTAGTTAAAACCTCCCTGCAGTATCAACTTCACCTTCCCCAACCATGAGAGACAAAAGTGCAGGGAGTGCTTGGAATTTCATTTTTCTAGGCAGCTCCATGATATGCATTTGTCTGCGGTACTCCCAAACTCTTTAAATAGTTGGGGGGAAAGAGTATAGGAGGGAGAGAAGCTAAAGAGAAGCAGTGGAAATAAAGAACACTGTGGTACATGGAAACAAAGGTATTTCTAAACCATCCAGGTTTGACAATTCTGCTGGTGTGGAGTAATTTCTTTCATTGTTTTTGCAACATTTGATGCTTCATCTCTTGGGTTGGCCATTATTTATTTATAAAATATTGGTTTAGAAATGATGTCATTATTCAAGAACCACTGAAGCTGGGAACGTAGGGCCTCTGCAGATGGGTGGCTATGGGCTGCCCTGAGAAGCCACGGATTGAGGCCAAGGCTGCCGCATGCCTCGGCCCCGATCCACTCTTTCTCCGGCCCTGGAAGGAGCGCTAAAATAGTGCTCTTTCCACAAGGCGCAGACAGGGCACTGCAAGAGGCAGCACACGCCTCTTCAGCATCTCTTCCGGCTCAGTGTGTCTGGACGCTGAACCGGAAGGATGTCATTGGAGCACCTGTCGTGTGCAACGACGGGCATGCCGATGACATCCTCAGGAAGGGGTTGGGGTGTCTGGCATCCGGCTGCCCCTCCCCTTCCTGGGATTGAAGACGGTGCTTTGCACAGTCTGCAAAGGGGGGTTCAGCAGAATGAAAAAGATTTTTCTTTTCTCTAGTTTTTTGTGGGTTTTTTGGGCTGTGTGGCCATGTTCTAGAAGAGTTTCTTTCTGACGTTTCACCAGCATCTGTGGATGGCATCTTCAGAGAAAACTGGAATGGAAGAGAATGGGTCTATATATACTGTGAGACCCTGGGTAGGGAGGAGTGGTTCCCAGGTGAACTGTGTGTTGTTCTGTGTTGAATAGGTATTGTTCTGTTGTTAATGGCATGGCTCCAGGGTGGGAGGAAATGCACTCAAGGTTATTGTCTGCTAATCCCATGTAAACTGTGTATTGTTCTGTGTTGAATAGGTATTGTTCTGTTGTTAATGGCATGACTTCCAGGTGAGGATATGCAATCAAGGAGATTGTCTGCTATTAATTATTATTATTATTATTATTATTATTATTATTATTATTTATATCCCGCCCCTCTGCAGAGCAATTGTCTGCTGGGAAAGCCCCTGACCCTGGTTGGTTTCCCATTTGCATTTGCTGAGTGCTGATTTTCTTATTTTGTAGGACTGGTAGCCATATCTTGTTTACTTTAAGGGTTTCTTCTTTCCTGTTGAAGTTATCCAAGTGTTTGTGGATTTCGATGGCTTCCCTGTGCATTCTGACCTGATAGTTGTTGGCATGGTCCAGAATTTCAGTGTTTTCAAACAGCATTTTATGCCCAGGATGGTTTATAATGTGTTCTGCTACTGCTGATTTTTCTGGCTGGCCCAGTCTGCAGTGTCTCTCATGTTCCTTGGCTCATGTTTGTACACTGCGTTTGGTGGTCCCTATGTAGACTTGTCTGCAGCTGCATGGTATGCAGTAAACTCCTGCGGCTGTGAGAGAATCTCTCCTGTCCTTCGCTGAGCGCAGCATTTGTTGGATTTTCTTGGTTGGTTTGTAAACCATTTGGAGGTTGTGCTTCCTCACTACTTTCCCTATTCTGTCTGTAACTCCTTTGATATATGGAATACCTTCCCTTTTGGGTGGCTGCTTGTCTTCAGTCCTCTGGGTTTTCCTGGGTCTGGCAGCCCTTCTGATGTCTGAGCTGGAATAACCATTTGCCTGTAGAGCCCGGTCTAGGTGCTTCAATTCCTCTTCCAAGAAGTGGGGTTCACAGATGCGTTTTGCCCGGTCTACCAGTGTTTTTATTGTGCTTCTTTTTTGTCCTGGGTGATGGTTAGAGTTCTTGTGCAGATATCTGTCTGTATGTGTGGGTTTTCTCTTTTCTCTTTTTTTCTGTTTTGAACAGGAACCAATTAAATTATTTAAATTCAGTTTTTCTACTTTTCAGAACTGAGAGTATGGTTTCATTTGCACTGAAATGTTTGTCAAGCAAATGCTTGGGACATGGCAAGACTACTTTTGCAGTTATAAAATATGAAATCAATACATTGTGCTAGTATCAAGAAGGAGTTCTTTAGGTAATATAACACTATTCAAATATTTCAGTTCTATGTGTGCTATATTTCAGTATTGGCTCATTCCAGCAAAAGTATTCATACAACTGTTGGTGTTCATATACACTTTGGATTAGGTATAATGTTGCACAGATATGTGATTTTAGATTGTAAGCCACCTTGATAGCCTTGGCTAAAGGCGGGATATAAATAATAATAATAATAATAATAATAATAATAATGATGATGTAAACTTTCCTTTTTCTTTTGGCTGCATCAGATGTCTATAAATTAGTTGCAGGACATCTAATCGCAAGACATCTAACGAAGTTAAATTATTCTGACTATGTACAGTTTGTATAGTCCGTTTTTCACCAATTTGGCATAAACTAACATCAAAACAATTTTAAAACAGCAGGTTTCCTTATGCATTAAAAATACATGGTTCAGTACAAAGTTATGCTGTTTGGTGTCATTTTAGAATTTCTAATTAATCTCTGTTACAGTGTTCTTCTGAATAATTCATGGATGAGTTGTCAGTCCATGAAAACCTGAATTGGTATTTGAAAGATGAAAAGGAAATATTTAATTTTCACTGATTAGAAGAAATTTTAGGCTGAAAGGTTAGTAACACTTTCCTATGTGCAAATAAACTATTGAATATCAGAAAGACTGATGTCCTGAGGTTAAATTTGTAATAGTTGGTTCAAAGAAAGATAGGTCTATATAAACTCCAATAACCCATTAACCCCTGTTCAGGGACTGAATACATGGGCCAAAAGGCCTGTGTTGTCCCCAGACTGGTGTAGTTCTGTATGGATGATGCAGGCCAATAACCCTGGGCCACAATTGGCAGACAGGATGCCAATCTGGTGGTTTTGGCCTAACCCCAAAAAAGCAAAGCAAAGCAGCTTATTTATATACCGCTTCATATCATGCTATGGGATGTCTAAGCGGTTTACAACTGTGAGCTGATTGCCCCCCAACAAGCTGGGTACTCATTTTAGCGACCTCGGAAGGATGCAGGCCTGAGTCGAGCCTCAGCCCTGGCTGGTATTGAACTCGCAACCTTGTGGTCTATGAGTGAGTGGCTGCAGTACAGGCATTTAACCACTGCGCCAACAGGGCTGCTCAACCCCAAAGGCCCTCAGCACAGTCTAAAAGGGCTGGTTGTTTGTGGCTGAGTTTCAGGCAAATTGCATGGGCACGCACCCCTTTGCCCGTTGCCACAGCTGCATTCCCTCTGAAGGCTGCAGTCTCGACCTGTGACATTGGGAGGGGCGCCTGGCCATGTGGGTGAACCCGGGGCACCCTCTTTCTGCCATTACAAGCTGTAACACGGGCCTTCAGAGGGAACGCAGTGGCGGCAGCAGGTATGGGGGTGCATTGTAGTGGTGGCTCCATTGTATGCCAGGAGGCAGGAATGTGAACACCCACCCATTGTCACACTGGCCTGGGAATGGGAATGGACCAGAACTGTGGGTGGGATACAACAACAACAACAACAACATTTTTCTTACTCACCTCTTCCCATGGATTGAGACAGGGAACAACAACAGACCATAGGGTTGGGCCATGGTATCCTCACCATGCATATGGGCCCTAAAAGCAATTTCCAACATAATCTGATATATCGGCTCCTTTTAAGGCTTGACTTAATGTCAAGCTCCCTACACAGCAATTAACCTTACTTTGATCTACTTCCTTCCTTCTTATTTTTACCACTGTGCATCAAATGTATCAAATCCTCACATTTTTCGAAATGCTTATGAATGAAAATATCAACAACAACCAAAAAGAGCTAGTGGCCTCAAACAGATGGCCCAAAAGGGCCACCGCTGGGCCAATCCGGGGGAAGGATGGGCACATAATGCATGCCCCAGATCGCGCAGAGGCCACGCAGAGGCTGCGTCAGGGCTGCCTAATGCAACCAGCCTCAAAAGGAGCAGTTTCTTACCACTTCTTTTCGCAGCGGCCACTCTTAGGAACACAGTGTCTGTTGGACTGGATGGCCCTTGTGGTCTCTTCCAACTCTATGATTCTATGATTCTATGATTCTAAGGACAAACCTTTCTGCTGAGCAGTCAATCCTGTAAAGGGTAAATTTTCCAGTTCCAGTACTAGGTATTTGCTTCAGTAAGAATAGCATATATTAAGTTTGAATTACCCAATTCATCTGTCTTGTGCTGCATAGCAGTTTTCTTCTGCCCAAGTGACCCTGGGGTCATCCTGGAATGCTTTCTTTATTTCCCACCTAAAGATTTGTAGATTTATAAAAGGAACAGAGGTTCCAGACAGCATATTTTCACTTTTGAAGGTGTTTTGGAATTCTTAACTCTGTTCTTTGAGCTTGAGTCAATAAGGCAGAGCGAGAAGAATGCTAACTGCAGTGAGCCTATTGCCATCATAAATCCAAATCTTGTTATTCTTGTGTTTTTATTGGAAAGAATAGGGAGAGAGAGTTCTAGAATTTTCTGCCTCATATGCCAGGGAGTAAATATATCTGAACTCTGATTACTTTAGGAATATAATGTGAGAAAAACATATTTCTTATTGGCGCATCAAACATATTATTGAATTGACTGGCTACAATAGTAAGTAAACCTGCTAGAATATTCAACAGAATTGACAAGTTATAACTTTATGATTCAAACTTCCCAAGGATAAACTTTGACTTTGAGTTATGTCAACAATTGAGTTATATCAATTTTTTTACCAGATTTTGTCACTAAATCAAGCAATGCATCTGACACTGTTAAGTAATCCAAAGACGGAGAAATATTCGGGGTGGGTGGGGAGAATATATTTCTACCTAGAATTAATATTAT
The DNA here is from genome assembly GCA_026167975.1 of Phrynosoma blainvillii. Taxonomy (NCBI): domain Eukaryota; kingdom Metazoa; phylum Chordata; class Lepidosauria; order Squamata; family Phrynosomatidae; genus Phrynosoma; species Phrynosoma blainvillii. Next base: position 230,157,042 of record JANUYF010000003.1, on the reverse strand, counting down.
ATATTTGGAGTTCTTGCTGTTTACGACAGTTGGTTTTGCATTGGTTTAGCACCTTTAATGATGCATGTTTTGCATTACAAAAATTAACTTCACCATGCATTTACATTAAATTTACCAGGAATACAGACATGGAAAAGACTGTCAAAACTCTCTTGATATTTCCTGTTATAAATCAGAGATTGGTATTAACTGTCTAAGCTTGCAAAGTTCAGGAATCTGTTGGTGCTTTCAGTGGTACCCATCCTTGACTGGCTAAACTGAATTACTATCTGTTCAGAATAATCTAAGAAATATGCAACCTACCTATCATTATTTATCCTGCTTGTCCATTAAAGGTGAAGTGTTGTTGTCTGTTGTTGTTGTAGTAGTAGTAATTATTATTGTTGTTGTTATTATTATTTACTCACCTCTGCCTAAGGCTTGAAAGAGTTATCATCTATGAGAGAGAAATAATATGAGAGGAAACTTTTATAAGATGATGTATCATTGGTATTTGACTCCAGAAAGATTATCGATGTATAAAGGTTTTCATAATAAATGTTGGAAATGAAGTTCACATGAAGGTGCCTTTTACCATATCTAGTGGTACTGTGATAAAGCAAGAAGTTTTTGGATACAAATTACAAAAGATAATGAAAAATATATTTAAATGTAGAATTGACTTAAGACCAGAAATATTTTGTTGGGCATATCAAAGGTGAAGTTTTAAAATATAATGCATTACATGATTGTAGCTGCAGGATTATTGTATGCTGAAAGCTGGAAAACTGACTACATTCCTACAGAAGAAGATTGAATTGTTAAGGCTTATGAACTGGCTGAGATGGATAAATTAGTGGTGTTAATCAAAGAAAAAAATTCTAGATTTTTTTTAAGACTGGGAGCTATTTTTACATTATCTGAAGAAGAAAATGGGGAAATTATTGCAGATCTGGAAGCTTGAAGCAGTTTTATTTTTGTTTTTTGTAGATCAGAAGTGATATATAAGTAAAATGGTACTACTGAGAAAATTTATATATTGAGAAAATTTAAAATATCTAGGTTAGGGAAGTCAGGTATTGTCTATGTTTAATTGATTTGTATTGTTTTTTTGTGTTATTGGTTTTATTTTTACTTAGAAAGAGTAAGATGGGGCTGGGGCTGGTTTGTGAGTTGTTATTTTAGATTAAAGTGGAAAACAGTTTTAAATGTTATGTAAGTAGTTGAACCTGGTTTTTTAATTTTTGCTTTTGGTATGGATTATATTTTGTTTGTTATTTTTTTTTATTAATAAAAAAAGAAGTTTAAAAAAGATTTTAACCAAATTATTCAAGCTCAATGAGTTTGTCACAAACGTATGATCATAGAATCATAGAATCATAGAATTATAGAGTTGGAAGAGACCACAAGGGCCATCCAGTCCAACCTCTTGCCATGCAGGAACTCCCAATCAAAGCATCCCCAACAGATGGCCATCCAGCCTCTGTTTAAAGATCTCCAAGGAAGGAGACTCCACCACACTCCTAGGGAGTGTGTTCCACTGTCAAACAGCTCTCATTGTCAGGAAGTTCTTCCTAATATTTAGGTGGAATCTCTTCTCCTGGAGCTTGCATCCGTTGTTCCGGGTCCTAGTCTCTGGAGCAGCAGAAAACAAGCTTGTTCCCTCCTCGATATGACATCCCTTCAAATAATTAAACACGGCTATCATATCACCTCTCAACCTTCTCTTCTCCAGGCTAAACATTCCCAGCTCCCTAAGTCGTTCCTCATAGGACTTGGTTTCCAGACCCTTCACCATTTTAGTTGCCCTCCTTTGGACATGATCAGGTATAAACAAATCTCTGTCAGTATAATTAAAGAGTGGTGTTGTTCATCAGCTTCTGGATAAAAGGTTATTTAATTTGTTTGAATAAATGGCACATCCCTTGAATAGGAGATCCACAAATATGAAGCCACCTCTGAAAAGCCTACATTAGTAGCAGTGGGAGTGATGTGGAATAAAAATGTGATACAGACACATTTATACAAAAGAGAAAGAGAGAAATCCTAATATTCTTTAAAATTGCTCCCAAAAAATCCACATACTCCAATCCATCATTATTTGAAAACAAATATTTTGGATTTTGTGTTTGTGCTTAATAACTAGCTAATTTCATAGGCTGGAAGAATGCATGACAAATAACAATGTTACTTTTAGCATCATTTGCTACTTTTGGGATAATGATGTCTTTTTCACATTATAATTTCAACATGTTATTTGTAATGTAACAAGTCATACATACTCTCTACTGTACTTTCAAAACTATGTTGGTGGGAGTGTATATTTGGGATTTGGGAGCTAGGATCCAGTAGTTTATTTCTTTTGGATCCCATTGCTTCCACTAATATTGCTGACTATTCCTCTCTCCTGCAGCACTCCATGCATCCTGAAACACTGATCCACAGGTTTATGAAATCATTGGGAAGAGGTTTGTGCCATCATATTATTGGACATCAAGAAGAAAAAGGCAAGAAGGTCCTAATCCTGCTGGTGCTGGCTACCAAAGTACACTATTGGATCCTGGCCATTTTTCTGTTTTTCATGTGCTTTTTAAAGTAAAACACTGCTTATGCATTAATCATGAAATAATGAATCATGCATTATTTCAAGCAAGTAACATGCTAGCATTCATGTTCCATATTTTTTTTAAAGGAACACATTAACAATGTACTCTATATTCTGGTTACAAAACAGTCTGTGGCCTCACACAGAGCAAAGACAGACCTTTTTCTCAAAAGGAGGCACTTTGTTGCTGCCAATGGAGAAGGAATTTTTATTGCATTTCTTTTATTACCTTTCTTTACAGCTTAAGGCTATCTTTGGGGAGGGCGAAGCTTAACCTTTCTATCTCTTTATCTTTTTTAAAAAGTAAATCCAGTGCTAACATATTAACTCTTTTGAATAACATTCCAAACTGTGGGTGATTCACATTTCTCAGCATAAATGAAGAGAATTCTGGCAGGTTTTTAATCTTCTCAGAAGAGGTTTGTTGTTCCCTAGGTTAGGATGTTTATGATAAGACTTTATTGCACCTGGTTTACATTTAAGTTCTTAAGAAATTCTGGTTTATTTTTGCGTTCTAATAACTATGATAGGGTCACTTTAAGGTTGCCATAAGTTAGAAACAACTTGAAGGCACACAACAATGTATTTTTAGCTGTATTATTGAAATGGTAGAGCTTTTTGCTTTTAACAATATTATTATGAAGTAAATCCAATTGTTAGTTCCAACCACAGTAGACCCTTTGAATAAGTAAGGATTGTAAAATCAACATTTAAGTAAGTGGCATGCCCCCACGTTGTGAGTCCATGCTGGATGCAGAAGGCAGCCTCTCTCGCCCTCTCCCTCCTGGGTCTGCGCTGGACTCAGAAGGCAGCTGGCAGGGTCAGTGGTGGCATGCTGGCTCTCCTCCTCCATTCTGGCTTTCTCCCTGGATAGGAAACCTGGGACGAAAAAGCCTGCAAGGGCACCTGTGTGCCCCTCCTGCCCCAAAGGGGGATGAGGGCCTAACCAGGTGTCACTCCCTTTTCTGGGTGTCACCCAGTGCAATCCACACACCCCTAGTGATGCCATTGCTCACATTCTCATACGAAACAGCCTACATGTGTGTTCACACAGATACATTCAGCTTTCTATTCCAGCTTATAACTTTTTCAAATCATTTCAAAATACAAAACCACGATCAAATAGCATTAAAATGACAGCATAATCTCATAATATTTGTTTACTCATATATAAGTTCTACTGAGTTTGATGGGACTTACTGATGGTGAATGTGCTTGCCTTATTTATTTTTTTAAAGGGTAAGTCTCCATCCAAGCATTTGAAGGTAATTGAATTTGGTTCCTTACAAGTCTCTCTGTGAATAGCATTCACTAAAAAGGGCACCTTGGATGAAATGTCCTGAGCTGTACATGCTACATTTAAATCAACACCTTGTTGTATTGTTTGAATTTTGATTGTGCCAGGAAACATGACAGAATCAATATACAGTCATCCTTTCTGATTTGTGGGGGATCAGTTCCAGACACACACACACACACACACACACACACACACCATGAATCAGAAATATCCCTAATATTCAAGTCCTCGTTGTTTTCAACAGGCCCCACACACCATTTTATCGTTTCCCGCTTGCCGGTCCACAAAGGACCAAGACCGTGGATTTCAAGTCTATGAACGGGGAGGGAAGACTGTACATATTTTAAAATTAGTCAGACACTTATTCTTTACAAACTGAGGAAAGTACTTTCTTAAGCTACACTCTTACCATAGTGATGGATAAGACTAGCTTGGATCCAATCTTAATCATGTCTAGAGTAGCTTGATGAAAATCCATGGGACCTATTTCAGTAATTACTAACCAGTGACATTGATTTTAAGAGGTATGACGAAGTCTGGATTAATTGTATTAGAAACTAATCTACCTGCGAAAATTATTTGCATATTGCCTCTTGCAAGGATGTCCATGATGCATCTTGTCTACATTCAGAGGCTCAAACTGGAAGATTTTGTAGGGTTCTGCAAGACTACTCAATAAAATTAACAAGTTGATTGTTCATTTCAGTTACCTAAAACAAGCCTATCTTTCCTCCTCAGACAAAATGAGATGTATCAGATGAAAATGTAAACATTTTTGCAATGAGACATTTGTTTTCAAATTCTTACATTTCACTCAGCTTTTCAGTTACTGTTAGCCTGTTCCCACTGCTTGCTTTGCCTCTGTTAAGTGAAAGTTCAATATGTGTATTGATCCACTAGAGGGCAAAAGTATCCAGGCTTTTTTATAAACAAACTCCAGTCCAAAACTAGGCTCATCTTCAAAATGTGTTTAGCATAAAGAAACATTAAATTCAAGCTATACATAAAGAAATAGCTTTGACTAGTTGAAAATGCAATAATAATTATTTTGTTGCAGTTTGTGTATAAGACTGATAATGGATTTTTCACTTGACCAACCAGATCCTAACAATATGTGTAGCATGTGTGGCTTGAAAGTATCATTACTCAATGAAATAATATACCAGTTGTTTAATCAATGTATCTGAGGGAAGGGATGTTAAAATGGCAAATGAGATTCAATGTAAGCAAGGGCCATACCATTTCTTACTCAAGGGGGAAACATATATGCATATTTTGATTTTTATGAAAACAGTGAGAAACACACAGTTGCACTGGCACAAAAGAGTCCGCACGCCATCTTATTTGGTTAAGAAAATGGCAACAACTTTATTTATGTACAGGGTTAGAAACAATATCTTTCCAATAATACATTATTAACTTGACTATAACTTCGTTCTTGACACATGTGTCCGTGCACGGGACTTAACACCTGATGCAATCATCGACTTTAGCCAAGTCAATCTATCAGGTACAAGACACACCCTCACAAGCATATGCCAAGCAGGTTCTCGCAGAAATTGCTAAACATGTCAACAAATCATCTCCTCCCCATATCAAATTGGACGTCAGCAACAAATGTATGACGTAAGCAGATTATGACATCATCATTAAGAGAATTTTTTAAGCTAGATGTAAACCCTTCATCCCCATTAACTAATCAAGTATTGTAAATTCAATATCCGAATTATCCCCCGGGGGGGGGGGGGGGGTGTCACTGCCTGCCCAGCCTATAATGGATTTGCACAAAAGTTGACCAAAATACCCTTCCCAAGTTGTGACAAAATCAGCAATAAACTCACAAAACCACACATGTGTGCATTAATAACAAACAATAACCGCACCAGTTATACTATAATGTAAACCCACACTACATCATTCTCAGGGAGGGTGAAAAACCCAAGTTACAATAACTATGGAAAAATTCCCTCCCGGCCCACGAAGGCGACCAGCCAAAGCCTGAGAGTAAGAAACCACCTGCTAGATTGAGGGTGGGTGGGTTGGGTCATTCGGCTGTCCAAGCTAACAATGGCTGCTGCCACGTGGCAGCCAGGGACTAAATAGTCCCCAAATCCCGCCCGAAATCTTGTGTTTATTGTCGTTGGGCATTCCCAAATGGCAGCCCATGTCATGCGCATGCACGCACGACGTGGGCCACCTTTTGGGAACGCGCACGGCAATGGCACCGTTGGGCATTCCCAAAAGGCACCCCCACGTGCGCACGCATGTGCATGATGGTGGGCGTCACGTGCATGCACACTCACAGGGCAAGCGTGCACACGCCGGCCCCCAGCGCCATTTCCTTCCCCCTCCCAGCCCCCGGCAACAAAAAGTTGCCACCCCCGATGTATATAATGTATATAATGTATTACAGAGTTGATTAAAACAAGTTTCTAAGACAGGAGAAAGGCAAGGTTGCATATGATCACCCTATTTATTCAACCTACTGTATATACTCATGTATAAGTCGAGAAATTTAGGTTAAAAAATTGACCTCAAAAACCTAGGTTGACTTATGCATGCATCAATATGGGCCTCCACAGGGAAAGCTCAGCTGGGGAGAAACTGGGAAGGGCAATGGATTACCCCCAAAGCCTCTCCCCAGCTGAGCTCCCTGCGTGGGGACAGCCCAGCTGGAGAGAAGCTGGGAAGCGTGATCCATCGCCCCCAAAGCCTGACTCCAACTGACCCTAAATTTATCCATGGCTCATATAAAAATCTACACTTTTGAGCCCAAAATTTGATCTCGACTTATACACGAGGTTGACTTATAGTCAAGTATATGTGTATATACAGAAAATATTGTTCACACAACAGGCTTAGAGTCAGAGACAGGAGAAGTGAAGATCAAAGGAAGGAACATTAACAACCTAAGATATGTAGATGACACAATACTAGCATCAGAAAACAACACGGGCCTGGAACAATTATAGAAGAAAGCCAAGGAGGAAAGTGCCATGGTAGGCTTAATGCTAAACTTTAAGAAAACGAAAATAATGACTGCAGAAGATCTACAAGAATTCGTCCTAGATAACAAGAAAATTGAAATAATCAAAAAGTTCTCATACCTTGGATCAAATAAAGATCAGAACGGATATTGTAGTCAAGAAATCAGAAGGAGACTAGGAATGCAAAGGACAGATATGAAAGAACTAGACAAGATCCTAAAGTGCACAGATATAACTCTGAACGCAAAAATGAGAATAGTTCAAGCCATTGTATTCCCCATCACAATGTATGGATGCAAGAGTTGGATGACAAAGAAAGCTAATAGAAGAAAAATCAACTCATTTGAGATATAGTGCTGGAGAAGAGTGCTGAAGATACTGTGTACACCCAAGAAGAGAAACAAATGAGTCTGGAATTCTCCCTGGAAGCCAGGATGACTAAATTGATACTGTGGTACTTTGGCCACATCATGAGGAGGCATGGATCATTAGAAAAGACAATGATGATAGGAAAGAAAGAAAGTAGTAGAAAGAGAGGAAGACCACATGCCATATAGTTAAGAATCAATCAGGGAGGCCACGAGGCTGAGACTGCAGGACCTGAGCAGAGAGGTAGACAGGGCATCTTGGAGATGTCTCATTCACAGGGTCACCATGAGCTGAAGCTGACTTGAAGACAACTAATAACAACAAGAAAAAGACATAATAGCATACTAATGAAATGAAGAGGTAGAAGATGGTTGTCCATAGTCATGGAAAGAGACCCAGTAGTTATTCCAAAAGGAACAAAGAGTAAGGATAATAGCTACAAGGTAAAAGCAAGTGGCAATAGCAATAGCAAGTACATTTCTAAATTGCTTACCAGTGCACTTAAGTACTCCCTACGTGGTTTACACTGTGGAAGCTAATTGCCACCAACAAGCTGGGTACTCATTTTAGTGACCTCAGAAAAATGCAAACCTGGGTCGAGCCTGTACTATTAGATGACACCATCCCTTCCAACATCTTCCAAACAAAGGGCCTTTGCAGACAGGCGGCACAGAGCCACCCTGAGAAACGGTGGATTGGGGCCGCAGCAATCCCACACCATGGCTCCGATCCTTCCTTTTGCTGCCCCAAAAAGAGCGGCAAAAGGCCTCCCTAAGAGCCAGTGCTGTGACTCTTCCTTACTCTTTCGTGCAGCATGTTTAAACGCTGCACTGGGAGGGCATCTTGACGCCGTGCGCCATGTGTAATGATGCACAGTGTCAGGACAGCATAGGTGTGGGGTTGGGGCGGCCAGTGTGTGGCTGCTTTGCCCCAACTCTACCCCCAGGCCAGCCCTTTGGGCCAGTCTCCAGAGGCCCAGAGATTACTTTAATGCTCATTTGTTGCCCATTAGTACCCGTAATCATCTAACAGTGTTAGGCCCAGTATGGACTTTAAAAAGAGGGAACATGCCACATTTCCTTGGCCATAACATTAAATAACCTAACATTAAAGACATAACATGAAATATTAACCTGGTGAACCAATCCCACTCTTGCAGATTTTATAGGCAAAGATGGGCCTCATATCTCCAAGAACCTAGGGCAGGGACCGGCAACCTACAGCCCGGGGGCCGGTTAAGGCCCCGGGCCCCGGACTTACCGGCCCAGGCCAAAGGTTGCCGCTGCCGCGCGCCATCGCCGTGGGGCGTTTTCGGCCACGCATGCGCTGCAGCCGTGCGCGCTACGGCGGCAGCTGTGGTAGTGGTCGTGGTGGCAGCGTGCGCGGGGGGGCGCATGCGGTGGAGGAGGGTGTGCGCTTGCACGCGTGCCACCATTCCCCCCCCCCTCGGCCCAGCCGAGAGGCAACCCTTTTGAGACCGGCCCAGGTCTCAAAAAGGTTGCCTGTCCCTGACCTAGGGCAACCAAAGAGGAAAACAACAAGCAGTAGCCAAAGTCATTAAGTCAAAATAAACACTTGTTTCCATAAACACAAGCTCATCAACTCTGTATATTGTTAACTTTGTTTGAAAGCAACAGCATTGCCACATCTGTGCATATAAACACACAAATGGCACTCTTAATCTTCACAATCTGGAGGTTTGCTTGTTTCTACATTGATCATAACGGCTCCCGCAGCTAACAAGGAACAACAGAGGTTGTCTGGTTTAATGCCAAGAATTGTAATAAAAGTCTCTTCCAGACTATTGCAAAGAAGCAAGAGCTCTCATAACAAAGATTTTTGCTTATTACCAATTGGTGACTCTTAAAGTTCTGCTTTTGCATCCACTTGGAGCCCCTACAGTCCCTGGAGAAGCTGAGCAGTTGGGAAGGATGAAGGAAGCTGTATGACATTGAAGACAATTTACCCAATCATCACTGAGTTCTCATGTTGTTGTAGGCAATTTGGCCAGTCATCATTCAGATCTCTTGGCTTTTCATTATTGGCTCTGGAAGTTGTAAGATTCCTTAATGATGCATTATGTAGAGATTTACACTAATAATGGTAACAATCTCGGCAATGGTAACAATCTGTTCAGTCATCCAGATAACCGGCCTTTACAGACTGCCAGAAATAATGCAGCTTGAAGCCACTTTAATTGTCCTGGCTCAGTGCTAGGGAATCATGGGAGCTGTAATTTATTGTGGCACCAGAGCTCCCTGACAGAGAAGGCTCAATGTCCCAGAAAAAAAATACAATTCCCATGATTCCCTAGCACTGAGCCAGGGCAGTTAAAGTAGCCTCAAGCTGCATTATTTCTACAGTCCGTAAAGGCCCAACATGTAATATAAGAAGTTTGCTTTTCAGACTAGATGAAGCTCTCTTTTCCCAATCTTTTGTCTTCCATTTGTTTTGGGCTTCGGATTCCAGTAGACCCAGCCAGGTTGGCCAACAGTCAGGAATTATGGGAGCTGAAGTCCAAAATATCTAGAGGACCAAAGGTTGGGAACCAAAGCTCTAGACCAGCAATTCCCAAACTTTAGTCCTCCAAGTCTTTTGGGCTTCTACTCCCAGAATCCCTAGCCAGCTTGGTCAGCAGACAAGAGTTCTAGGTGCTGGAGTCCAAAACATATGGACGACCAATGGTTGGGAACCAAAGCTCGACAAACCCTTCCATCACATGAGCTTGTGTCTGTGGTCTCTTTACACTTATCATAACATTTCAAAACCACTCTAACTACCATGGCTGCATCCTATGAAATCCTGGGATTTGTAGTCTGTTAAGGCACTACAGCTCTTTGCCTGAGAATTCTAAATACCCTTCCCTTAAACTGAAAATCCCAGGACTCTGTAGGCTGGGACCAGAGCAACTAAAGTGGAATTGAAGTGTTATATTTATGTAGCCAGCAAGGCATAGTGGTCTGAGTATAGGACTACAACTCTGGAGATGAGGATTTGATTCCCCACTCAGCCATAAAACCCACTGGGTGACCCTGGGCAAGTCATATGCTCTCAGCTTCAAGGGAAGGCAATGACAAACCTCTTCTGAACAAATCTTGCCAAGAAAACCCTGTGATAAGACTCACCATAGGTTGGAAACAAGGCATACACAACAACAAAAGAGAGAGACCTACAGCTTGTGCAACAGATTTCAGGATTTTGTAGATATGTTGTGGAAATCATGAACGAGTGAAGGGATTGAGAAAAATACAGAAATTCAGTAACCATTATCATGTAAGTGAATTCAGGGGCCAACTTCTCACATATGCATACACCACCACTACTACTGGCATCATGATACATAGCAGACAGCACCTTGAAGTTCACTTCACAAAAATTGCAGGTGACTTGCTGGGGGGGGGCTTAACCAAGGCACATGGGAAACATGCAACCAGGACTAGTGAGAAATAAGGAGGAGAAATCAGTATTACTATGGCAGATTAACCAAGGAGCTTATCGCATTCTTAAATAAGTCGCCTTACTTGATGTGGCTTAAAATTAAATTCAGGCGGCATCCAGACCCTATTGAAGGGTTTTGCCGCTGAAATTGCCACCGGAATGCAACCTGGGGCCATCCCTGCTCCTAGAGCCGCTCAGTGTGGCTCTTTTCAAAGTCAGGAGTTTTCTGGCTTGAGAAAATGGCCACCAGAGCGGCTCCAGGAGTAGGGATGGCCCCGGGATGCTCCTAGGAGACAATTTTGGTGGCAAAACCCTTGTGATAGGGTCCGGACGCTACTTGAATTTAATTTTAAACTGGATCAGGTAAGGCGAGTTATTTAAGAATGCAATAAGCTCGCAAGGCTTCCCAACAGAATCAAAAAAATAAGAACTTTTAAGACAATAAACTACATGGGTTAAAATAATAATAATAATAATAAATTATTATTATTATTATTTTAACCCATGTAGTTTATTGTCTTAAAAGTTCTTATTATTATTATTATTATTATTATTATTATTATTCAAAACAGCCCAGTAAGGACTATGATCCAAAACACATTGCCAGAAATAATCCAGCTTGAGACCACTTTAACTGTCCTGGCTTAATGCTAGGGAATTCTGGGAACTGTAGTTTTGTGACGCATTTTGCCTTCTTTGTCAGAGAACTCTGGTGTCACAATAAACCACAATTCCCAGATTCCCTAGCAGTTCCCAGATTCCAGGGCAGTTAAAGCGGTCTCAAACTGGATTATGTGTGCAGTGTGTTTTGGACCTATGTTCAACAGCCTATGTTGGGGGGGGGGGGAGTTTTAAAATACCTTGGGCAGGGTTAAAAACTAGGGGAGGTAGTATATAATGAGAAATTCTGAAAGGGGGCTATATTGAACAAGAACTCTTTGCACTACAACCTTTCCCTGAAAGTCTCACTGATACCAAATAACCAATATGTTGCACCTCTCACATTCTTTGCTGGAGGTAATAAAAAGACCAGTCTAAGCCTGAGGCTGGAATCACTTTGGAAATGAATTAGTTATAACACTTTTTTTTTCCTTTCTACCTGGACAGCTAGTTAATCTGCCATAGTAATAATTTTAAAAATAAATTTCTCAAAAGTAACTAGTTACTCTTCATTACTTTAAAAGCAAAATGAGTGCCACAGCAAAAGGGCCAGCCAGCACAGGGCAGCACCTGCAGCATGGGATATTTCATCCGTCGTCGAGCCACACACCTTGTAATTATAAAAATCACTTAGGGCCTGAACAGAGTGCAAATTGAGTCCACTTTAAATTGAGGCACTGCCCTGGCTCAGTGCTAGGGAATTATGGGAGCTGTAATTTATTGTGGCACCAGAGCTCTCTGACAGAGAAGGCTCAATGTCTTAGAAAAAAATACAATTCAATTTAAAGTGGACTCAATTTGCACTATTTCTGACAGTCTGCAAAGGCCCATAGGGCCTGAACAGACTGCCAGAAATAGTCCAGCTTGAGGCCACTTTAACTGCCCTGGCTCAATGCTAGGGAATCATAGGAATTGTATTTTTTTTTTCTGAGACGTTGAGGCTTCTCTGTCAGAGAGCTCTGGTGCCACAGTAGACTACAGTTCCCATGATTCCCTCGCACTGAGCCAGGGCAGTTAAAGTGCCTCTAGATGGATTATTTCTGGCAGTTTGCATAGGCCCAGAGTGTTTGGAGAAGCCAGGGCGGTGTAGGGACTCTTTCTCTACTGCTTTTCAGGGGTTTGGAAATTCCCCTCATTCCCTTACAGAGTATCTCTAGGCCCTAGGCCAAGCGAGCCTCTTCCGCTCCGGAGGCTTTGGGCATGGCGAGGGCCGAGGAAAGGTGCGTCCTCCGGGGTCCCTTGGCTTGGACCCAGGGCCCTCCAGGTCCCTCCGGGGTCGCTGGGGCAGAGTCTAGCAGGCTAGAAAGATTTCTCTTACCTCCCCCCCCAAAAAAAACTTTCAGGCCTTCCTCCACACTGCAGAGATAATCCAGTTTGACGCCGCTTTAACCGCCACGGCTCAAGGCTGTTTAATTCTGGGGGGGACACTTTGTTCTGTCGCCACAGTCTCACTAAACTCCAAACCCCATGATCCTCTAGGATGGAGATAAAAGTGGTGTGAAACTGGATTATCTCTCCAATGCGGAGGCAGCCTACTCGGAGACGCCTTCTTCCCAGATTTAAATCTGTCTCGTTTTTATAATGACCACGCAAGGCCACAGTGATCCTGTTGGTCTCGCACAGTGGTTCCAAAATTTGTTTTTCCAAGTTGTTGTTTGGACTTCAACTCCCAGAAGCCCCTTTGAGGCTAACTGAAAGAAAGAAATTGGCAGCAGGAGCTTTCGTAGTAGACTCCAGGACCTTTGCAGACTGCCAGAAATAATGCAGCTTGAGGCCACTTTAATTGCTCTGGCTCAGTGCTAGGGAATCCTGGGAACTGTATTTTTTTTCTGGGACATTGAGCCTTCTCTGTCAGAGAGCTCTGGTGCCACAATAAACTACAGTTCCCAGGATTCCCTAGTACTGAGCCAGGGCAGTTAAAGTGGCCTCAAGTTGCATTATTTCTGGCAGTCTGTAATTCAGGAAATAGACTTTAGGAAAGCTCATGCTGCCAATTTCTTTCTTTCAGTTAGCCTCAAAGGGGCTACAAGATCTCTTTACATACTGATTCTACAGACTAACACGGCTATATCTTTGCAGTCTCCCAAAAGCCCCAACCAGCTTGGCCAACAGTCAGGGATTCTGGGAGCTGAAGTCCAAAACCCATGGAAGACCACGTTTGGGAACCACTGCTGTGAATAAAGACATAGGCCAGCAGGTGTCATATGCCAAGGACAGCCACCATGGGACCTGAGTCCTGGGTGAATGAGAAAAAGCCATGAAAAGCAATTGTGTGTGAGAGAGAGAGATCCAGGCTACTTGAGAGATCCTTTAGCTTGTGGCAAGGAAGACTCAACCTTTTCCCATTGACCCATTTTTCAAATTAAAACCACGCAGACGTACTAGGTGGGGCTGGCTCACAATATTTTGTTGCCCGAGGCAAAGGAAAAAGAAAGTTCCTGCTTCCACAGCAGAAGCCACTTGAAACTTATTTCAGTACTTGTTTGCTGTTCTTTGCCTTCAAGTCACAGCTGATTTATGATAACCCTAAGGCGGGTAGGCAACCTTTTTGAGCCGGGGGGCCGGGTTGCTGTCCCTCAGACAATTGGGGGGCCGAAGCACCAAAAATAAATAAATAAATATAAAAATTCAAAAAATTCAAAATAATTTAAAAAATTAAAAATAATTAAAAAATATATGCATGCACACTCTCTCAGCCCCAGAAAAGCCATGGCAAAACCTCGGTGGAGATTTTGCCAAGAAAACCCCAAGAACAAGTAATAACAATAATAATCAATATCATCATGGCGGGGGGCGGCAGCGGCGGTGGCAGGACTGGCCTAGGGCCGGTCCAAAGGCCTCGGGGGGGCGCATCCGCCCCCCCCCCCGGGCCTTAGGTTTTCTACCCCTGCCCTAAGGCAACAGTTGAGCACAAACTGACCCTGTGGTTTATGTGGTAACCTGACCACACCTGAACAGGTAGCAAGTTAGCACAGGAGGCATGGAGCAGGCAGCATGAGACACAGTGCCCTGTCCTCCATCCCCTCATTGCCCACCTTCTGCCACTGATGCGACTACTCCACCACACTACCTCATGGTAAGGCTGACCCTGCACACTTGCTGTAGAGGAAAAAGAGGAAAACATTATAGATGGTGCATATTAGTATAATAACAAGCCATCACCCACCTTGTAAAGTGGGGAGAGACCTTTAGTTCTCCGCATATTTTGATCTGCAGTTACAATACAGGTTGAGTCTTCCTTGTCCAGAATTCTTAAATCCAAAATATTCTTAAAACCAAACTTTTTTTCATGGGTGACTGAGATAGTGACATCTTTGCTTTATGATGGTTTATTGTACACAAACTTTGTTTCATGAACATAATTATTTTCTAAAAAAGCATTGTATAATATTACCTTCAGGCTATATGTATAAGGTGTATATGAAACATTAATTAATATTGTGTTTCGACTTGGGTCCCATCTCCAAAATATCTCATTATATGCAAATACAAGTACTTCAAAATCCAAAACACTTCTGGTCTCAAGCATTTTGGATAAGGGAGAGTTAACCTGTAATATTTCACTGTTAAACATACTAGTAGTATTCAGAATCTGTTGGTCTTTCTAGCATAAAGCATATAGAGGAATTTAGTAGTAGCTTCTTTGAGACTAATGGGAGTTGCAGACTGCCAGAAATAGTGCAAATTGAGTCCACTTTTAGGGTTAGGGTTAGTGCTAGGGAATCATGGGAATTGGTTTTTTTCTGAGACATTGAGCCTTCTCTGTCAGAGAGCTCTGGTGCCACAATAAACTACAGTTCCCATGATTCCCTAGCCCTAACCCTAAAAGTGGACTCAATTTGTAATATTTCTGGCAGTCTGCAACCCCCCTAACTGGTTTATTCTAGCTCAGATTTTCATGGATTCCAGTTTGCTTTATCAAAATGCTGCAATCATCATTCATTAACCATGCCATCTGGGGCTTCTGGGAATTGATGTCCAAAACATGGCAAATCCATGGTATCCCTTTTTATAAAGAGTGCAGGAGCTGCAGCTGTTTAATTTTCAGTCACTGGATGGAGAAGTCCTTGTCAACTTACCAACACCTCCCCTGGTATCTGTCAGTCTTCTTCAGACTCAGAGTATTAAAAACAAAAGATTTGTCAAATGATAAGCAATAGGCTTCTGCTGGAGCTACAATCGCATACAAACCTGGAGTTTGCCCAGGTGCTAAGGGGTCTCTTAGGGCCTTTGCAGACTGCCAGAAATAGTGCAAATTGAGTCCACTTTAAGGGTTAGGGTTAGTGCTAGGGAATCATGGGAATTGTTTTTTTTTTTCTGAGACATTGAGCCTTCTCTGTCAGAGAGATCTGGTGCCACAATAGAATACAGTTCCCATGATTCCCTAACCCTAACCCTTAAAGTGGACTCAATTTCCACTATTTCTGGCAGTCTGCAAAGGCCCTTACTATACCCCTGGATTGCAGAACAGTTTGTGGGTAAAATTTTCTTTACCACATAATGAAGTTGGTTGGAAGTTCCATTTCTGATGAGATGGAAAGACAGATACAGTAAGCTTCCTGTTTCATCTGATCCTCAGTTTCATCTGAAGCTGTTCTAAGAAGAGAAATGGTACACCAGCGTACACATGTGTTTGTGTGGGTACTCTCCAGGGATAGGGATCAGTAAGAGGTGAAAGCTAGTGTTGGGAGGAAAGTGGGATATGGACTGAGGCTGAGTTTGAGTGAAAGCCAACATGGTGTCGTGGTTTAAGTGCTGACCCTGGAGACCAGGGTTTGATTCCCACTCAGCCCTGGAAACCCCCTGGGTGTCTAGGGCCAGTCACACACTTCCACCCCCAGAAAACCCTGTGATAGGTTCACCTTAGGGTCACCATAAGTTGGAAATGACTTGAAGGCACACAGCAACAAGATTGAGCTTGAACCTGTGTCCCATAAGGGCATTATTTGGGTGCAAGCTTATGCAATTTGTTAGATGGTGGAAGAGAACAGAGCTGTAACTTCTTAGTGTTATTGCTGTCACAGCCCAGCTTCCCTTCAGTTGGTGGCTAAGGAGGGGGGAATATCTATAGAGGAGTCTCTGTTCTGAGCATTGTTAGACTCCCGGATGATTTCAAACCCCATGCAATCTGGTTTCTGAATCACAGAAGGGACCTATCTTCATGAAGATGGCTCACTTCCACAGAAACATACTCCTTAAGAGAACAAGAAGTTATTGAAAGATCTAACCTGATTGATGCATTCCTACTATTGCTATTTATTTATTTGTATCTCACTTTGTATTTGTATAATTTGTATTCCTCTTAGCATTTGATATTACATCAGAAAGCAGGCATGTGTTTGTGTGGGTACCTCTAAATCCATAAAGTTGCATAAACCCACAATTATAATATTTGCTATAATCATAGAATTAGTAATTTAAATAAACAGAGCTAAATATATACATAATATGTACAAACAAAACACAGAGAGACAGTATAAATGAATGCAAAAAAATGATGAATAGTTGAGGAGATTGAGCAAACTTTCGATAAGGAAAATTCATAAGTCATTGAAGTTCAGAAGTCTGCTGTAAATATGCTAGGATCCTAATACTATCTGAGTATTTAGTTTAATGTAATCTGTCAGTATTGCTGGGATTAATATTGCCATCCACAAAAGACACAATATTGCCATCCACAAAAGACAGGCTTCTGCCCAAATACCTCCAGCCTGTTTCCTGTCTCTCTCATCTCAGCTTCTCTGCATTTCACAGTATGAATTGGCTGATTTGTGCCTGATTTAATTGCATAACATTTCTTAGCTAAGTGATTGCATTTCAGCTAAGGACTTATGGCTTCTTACTAACCTGAGATGAACTTACCGTATTTTTCGGCATATAAGACGCTCCGGCATATAAGACGCACCCAATTTTAAAGGAGGAAAATCTAGAAAAAAAAGATTCTTAACCAAATACTGTAGTAAAATATTTTATATCAACTTTATAAAGTTAACAGCAGTTTAAGAACAATTTTAAGTTGTAAATGTAAGTTTAAGCCAGCAGCAGGGCCAGGTATTGCACAAATTCCCTGCCCAACTTTCTTGCAAGTCTCCTGTCGCCTTATGGTGACTCCATGAATTTCTTAGGGATTTCTTAGGCAAGGAAGACTCGAGAAGTGGTTTTGCCAGTTCCTTCCTCTGAAATACAGCCTGCAGCACCTGGGATTCTTTGGCGGTCTCTCATCCAAGGACTATCCAGGGCTGACCCTGCTTAGCTTCCAAGATCAGATGGACTGGTACCTTTGGAGTTTTTAGGCCATTGTCTTATGGAGTAATTTATGGCTTATTTTGACCCTACCATGAGGGTTTTCTTGGCAGATTTCTTCAAGGGTTTTTTTTTTTGTCATTTCCATCCTCTGAGGCTGAGAGAGTGTGATTTGGCCAGAGTAATCCAGTGCCTTGGAGTAATTTCTGGCTCATTTTGACACTACCATGAGGGTTTTCTTGGCAGATTTCTTCAGAGGAGGGAGTTTGCCATTTCCACCCTCTGAGGCTGAGACAGTGCAACTTGGCCAGGGTACTAATCCAGTGCCTTGGAGTAATTTCTGGATCATTTTGATCCTACCATGAGGGTTTTCCTGGCAGATTTCTTCAGAGGAGGGAGTTTGCCATTTCCACCCTCTGAGGCTGAGACAGTGTAACTTGGCCAGGGTACTAATCCAGTGCCTTGGAGTAATTTCTGGCTCATTTTGATCCTACCATGAGGGTTTTCCTGGCAGATTTCTTCAGAGGAGGGAGTTTGCCATTTCCACCCTCTGAGGCTGAGACAGTGTAACTTGGCCAGGGTAATAATCCAGTACCTTGGAGTAATTTCTGGCTCATTTTGATCCTACCATGAGGGTTTTCCTGGCAGATTTCTTCACAGGAGTGAGTTTGCCATTTCCACCCTCTGAGGCTGAGACAGTGTAACTTGGCCAGGGTACTAATCCAGTGCCATGGAGTAATTTCTGGCTCATTTTGATCCTACCATGAGCGTTTTCCTGGAAGATTTCTTCAGAGGAGGGAGTTTGCCATTTCCACCCTCTGAGGCTGAGACAGTGTAACTTGGCCAGGGTAATAATCCAGTACCTTGGAGTAATTTCTGGCTCATTTTGATCCTACCATGAGGTTTTCCTGGCAGATTTCTTCAGAGGAGGGAGTTTGCCATTTCCACCCTCTGAGGCTGAGACAGTGTAACTTGGCCAGGGTAATAATCCAGTACCTTGGAGTAATTTCTGGCTCATTTTGATCCTACCATGAGAGTTTTCCTGGCAGATTTCCTCAGAGGAGGGAGTTTGCAATTTCCACCCTCTGAGGCTGAGACAGTGTAACTTGGCCAGGGTACTAATCCAGTGCCTTGGAGTAATTTCTGGCTCATTTTGATCCTACCATGAGGTTTTCCTGGCAGATTTCTTCAGAGGAGGGAGTTTGCCATTTCCACCCTCTGAGGCTGAGACAGTGTAACTTGGCCAGGGTAATAATCCAGTGCCTTGGAGTAATTTCTGGATCATTTGGATCCTACCATGAGCGTTTTCCTGGCAGATTTCTTCAGAGGAGGGAGTTTGCCATTTCCACCCTCTGAGGCTGAGACAGTGTAACTTGGCCAGGGTACTAATCCAGTGCCTTGGAGTAATTTCTGGATCATTTGGATCCTACCATGAGGGTTTTCCTGGAAGATTTCTTCAAGGGGGGGACTCTTTCCACCCCCGTCCTGGGTGCTCCAATGGACTCTTCCTGGGATGGGAGGATGTCCTCTGACCCCAGGAAGAGTCCATTGAAGCACCCAGGATGGGGGTGGAAAGAGGAGGAGCACATTCAACTAGCCAGGAAAAGAGGACTCTTTCCACCCCCGTCCTGGCTGCTCCAATGGGCTCTTCCTGGGATGGGAGGAGCCCACTGGAGCACCGAGGCTCAGGCTGAAATGAGGCCTACTTTTAGCCTAGGCCTCGGCAGTTTGCCCTCAGCTTTTATATTCGGTTCATTAGGCGCAGCAACTTCCTCACCCTCGTTTTGGGGAAGAAAAAGTGCGTCTTATATGCCGAAAAATACGGTAGATGCTGTCTGTGCTCATCAGGGTGAACAAAACACATTGCAGAAAAGTTCATAGAATAACTATTTTCTGTATGTACACCTGAGTAAGTACTAAAATCTTGAGACTGAGTGTCAAATGCAGAGAAAAGTGTGCAAAATAGTGAATCCTGCTTGATCTTAATGTTCCCCTTTGTTGTGTTTTGTGGAGATATTTGGAGTTTGCGCTAGAGTCTTCAACAAGCCAAACTCCTCTGTAGGATTTTGTATCATTTGAAGTATAATCACATGTGATATTTATCCCAAGGGTCATTTTATCTAACATCTAGAGCCCCCTTCAGATGTTACAAAATTTCCGGTGTTTAGTTTTACATCACCAGAATCATCACAACAGCAATACTCATAACAACAAACAAAATGTAATATGCCAGTTGCAGCTGTAGTGGGGGGGGGGGGGGGGGAGAGACTTGGCTTATAGATATGACAATCCCATGGAAAAAGCAGAATCAAAAATAGGGAGAAGATGATGAAAGATCAATATTTAGCACCTTAGGGGAAAGAAAGCAGCTGTGGTTTCAGTGGTGACTGATGCTCTGGGAGTAATTCTAAACAGACTAAGAGCACATCTCAATGTAATTGCCATTGGTAAGATTACAACAGTACAGTTACAAAAAAAAAAAAAGTGATACTATTTGGAACATGCCACATTATCCAAAGATGTCTTATGCAGCCCTTTGAAAATGTAGGGCAAAGGCCATGGCTTGCATCTATCTGGATCCTATTTCTTTCTAGCCCACTCCCACTACTGTATAAACATGCTTTATACCTGAGGCCTTAATATCACTTGGTACTGCATCTGGCGAAGTGGGTTTATATCAAAGAAAGCTCATGTATAAATAAAAACCAGTTAGTCTTAAAGGTGTTGCCATATTTTTTTTCTCCCCTCCCTTTACTCCTTATTATTACTGATTCCTAGATGCTTGGATAAAATCTGAATCACTGATGGTCCAAAACTCTAGTTAATAATACCTGTAGACTGTGAAATCAAATAATAATGATGGAATTCAGATTTGTCACATATGTTGTTTTCCTGAAAATGTAGATACAACTAATGCTTAATGCTTTATTGTGGGTAAACTAAAATGTGTCACCTTAATCAGTTGCTAGGTCTTCCATCAGTCTTGTCTTCTTCATACAAATGTAAATCTTGTTTTGTTAATTTTTATTTCAGATTCTGTGCAGCAATTTGCTTGGCCTTATTTGGATTGCTAAATGCTTGTGGAATGGCTGCAACTCTGGACATTAAACCTAACATTGTTCTGATGTTGGCTGATGATCTTGGGATTGGAGATATAGGCTGCTACGGTAACAACACTATCAAGTAAAGTACTCTCAGCTTACTTTCCTAATAGTTTAACCCAGCTATGCATTTAATGTTAACCAGATCTTGACTTCAACACAGAATTCACTATTTTCATGTAGGGAATCTTGTATTTACATTTGGCCTTTTACATCATTTTACAACTTCAGCCTCATTCAAGATACTGTGCTGATGCACACTGAGAGAGAGAGAGAGACTGAACCATCCTCACAATGCCTTCTTTTTTCCCATTCTGCCATCAGAGTGCCACCAACAGAGGAACAGAGCTTGGAAAACTAACTTTTTTTTGGACAGTAACTTCCCAGTTCCCTTAGCCAGTGTGGCCTTGGTATGCTGGCAGGAGATTCTGAGGATGACTGTCTCAAAAGTAACTGTTCTGAGCTTTGTGGAACTGCAGCAGCAACAAACCTTTCCATTGCTGTGTCGAAGAGGGATTCCAAGGCTGGCTATCATTGTTTGCCCACAGACAATTTTACTACATCTGAAGGAGGGTTTCCTTTACGTCCAGTGGCCCCTGGGACATCCTTTTAGGGACCAAAGGATGTCTTCCTTACAGATCCATGTTTCAGTCCAATGATCACCACAGGTGGACACACAGATGTTCACAACATGAGAAGACTAGAGGACTGGAACAATGTGCACAGTTGAAAGACAGATCTTGCCAACAGTTTTCAAAGAGGTAGCCCTGTTAATCTCTTGCAGCATAAAAAGAAGAAAGGCAGGGAAAGAATAAAAGGAATGTGGCAGCACCATTAACTGATGTTGGGTTTTTTCCTTTGGTTTGGTTTTGCATTTTTTTCCCAAGAGTAGTGCTATGTTGCAAGCATGAATGTGGCTCTAGTCATCCCATTTACATTTATTTTGGAACCTCTTATACATTAGATGTCATTTGAAAACCATTCTTGCTAGGCAAATTAGCATTAGAGTAGCATTTGGTAGCTTTTATTCATGTGATAGTGTGTTACTTCAGCTTTGTACTCCTGTAGGTCATAATTTGCTACCTAATTATATTAATATATCACATTTTTGTCTTAGGACCCCTAACATTGACCAGCTAGCAATGGAAGGTGTGAAACTTACTCAACATATTGCAGCAGCTTCACTTTGTACACCAAGCAGAACAGCTTTCCTGACTGGCAGATACCCCATCAGATCAGGTGGGTATATTTGGAATGTGTAGCCAGATATACAGCTGAACTAGTATCAATAATTGAACAATATAAGCATCCCCTGTTGTTGTTGTTGTTGTTGTTGTTGTTGTTGTTGTTGTGTGCCTTCAAATATTTCTAAATTATGGTAAGCCTAAGTGTGGTAAGAAAAGGATTGATCTGAGCTGCTGATGTTACAACAGCTCTTCACTCTGAGTGGGGAGTGTGTTGTTCAAACATTTATTTAGAGCAGGTTTACCCTTGTCTTCGTCTAAGACTGAGGGAGTGTGACTTGCGTAAGCTCATCCAGTGGGTTTCCTTGGCTGAGCAACAATTCAGACCCTGGTCTCCAGAGTCATAGTTCAATGCTCAAACCACTAGATCACACTGGCTTTCACCAACCCTCATTGTTACCTTTTCAAATAGTGCACTTTGTTCTTTATGAAAAGCTTTACTGTCTGTTTGGTGTACAGAACACAGTAGGTGGATGCTTATATGTATATCCTCTATTTATTTATCTAATCACTCTTTTTAAAAGCTATCCATTCTTCACCATTAGCTTAGACTGCTTTCCTTATTCTTATTGTAAAATCAAAGAAGAGCAATTGAAAATAATGAATTAATTCAGTGGTGGCTGTGATCACAGAACTCCTGTTTCTTCTCAAAGCAGTCTAGTTATTTTATTGCTCTTTGCAAGATTTGGAGGAATAATTAATACTTCATACTGTATTTCAAATTCTTTGCTAGAAAGCTGCAGTCCATCCTCTAAAAGAGCTACTGCTTGCAAGATGCCCAGAGAATCAGGATTGAAAATTAAATCAGAATGCTCTGGGAACACTAGTTCAGAAGAGTACACCAGAACTTCTTGGCAGAGATTTCTAAGTACCTCACTGAACTACAAATCCCAGGAATCTCTAGGATGCTTCCATGACAGTTAAAGTGGTATCAAATGGATATGCTGCTATTGTTGTCTGCAGTATAAATAAGTGATTAGATTAATCCTCATCATTGTGTCAGACCTCTTTGTGCCAGATCACCTTTCCCTAAGTGTGGTAAGAAAAGGATTGAACTGAGCTGCTGATGTTACAACAGCTCTTCACTCTGAGTGGGGAGTGTGTTGTTCATAGCAAGATCCTGAATTAGTCAAGTTTGAATTTAATGGCAGTAATTGCTCTCTTCTGAGTTGGAGCCTACAATTATTTTATTCTATTTTATTTTATTTTATTCTATTTTATTTTATTGCAGTCCAACTTGAGATCCATATTCATTTATTTGGGGAATGGAAAATAATACTCTACTGAGACAGTTCTGTCATTAGTCAGTGTTGTTGATTTAACTTTTCTTCTACCTTTCTCCCAATATAATATCCAAGAAGACAGTTTTTTACAGAAATTCTTGCACAACTTGTTCCCCCTGAGCATGTATGCATAGTGAAGATGGGGAACATATACCAAAGGTCTCATTCACATTACGATTTAACCCGGTTTGCAAACTGGGTTAAAAGTGCCATGTTCACACTCGAACCGATTACACCCATGAGTGCCAGGGAAAAATCCCACACAGCACCCATGGATGAATGCATGCCAGGGAAGAATCCCCCCACAGCAGTAATGACTCCCTGCCCCCATGAATCCACACAAATGTGACAGTGCTCAGAAGCTGACAAAGTTTTTTAAACACACACACACCATATCTCCCCAAGGAACACCCCCCACGACTTCCCTGACCTATGGCCCACAGGGAAAAGGGAACCAATTCACTGGCAGAAGCGGAAAACAGCTGCACGGTGATTTAAAGGGACCAGTTTGATAGTGCAGGAAATTTGAAATCACAAAGAGTCCCATGGAACTGCAAGCACTGAGAGGGAGAGAAAAAGAAAAGCACTTGGGCAAGAACTTTGGGATGGGTATGTCCCACCCCTCCCCATCCTCCGCCCACTGCTCCTCCATCCAGGGTGCCAGCTCCGATTGCCATTTTCAATCATAATAAATTTAAATGTGATCTTTAATGTGAACATGCACAGCTTCGATCATGGCAAGCATAGTCTGAACATTTATTCAGTATCGAATCACTTCATCAATTCAAAATGATCCAGTGCAAAAACCAGTTTATTGCTAAGTGTGAATGAGACCTAAGCTTGCACATTTTCTTAATAATCGGATACAATTTTTCCTTGGTCAATGCAGGCATGGCATCAAGCAGTACATATCGGGCATTGCAGTGGAATGCTGGCTCAGGAGGACTCCCTGTCAATGAAACAACTTTTGCTAAAATATTGCATCAGCATGGTTATACCACAGGACTGGTAGGTACGTAGATATTATGTCCATTCACTCAATGATATGGTAGTCCTGTCTTATGGGCCTCCCCATGACACTAAGATAGTCCCAAGGACTGCTACAGTTACTCACACCTGATTTACACTGATGTCTGAGTAGCCCAGAGAAAAGGAGGAAGAGAAATAGGAAGTACAATGTTAACCATTTTCATAGGAAATCCTATAGGAAGAATACCTATTAGTAAATATTGTACCAAAGTTAGGATTGTCCATGTAGGGGACGTGGTGGCTCAGTGGTTAAGAAGCTGACTGACAATCATGAATTTGGCAGTTTGAGACCCAAGTTCTGCATGACAGAGTGAGGTCCTGTCACTAGTTCCAGCTTCTGCCAACTTAGCAGTTTGAAAGCTTGTAAAAGTGCAAGTAGATAAATAGGTATGAGTGCTGTGGGAAGGTAACAGTGTTCTGTGCAGTCATGCTGGCTGGATGGGTCGCTTTGACAATGCTGGCTTCCTCAGCTTAGTAACAGAGATTAGTACTGCCCCCCACAGTCGGACACAACTTGACAATCTTGTCAAAGGGGAAATCTTTACCTTTACCTTAGGATTGTCCATGCCATCATATTTCCCATTTCTATGTACGGATGTGAAAGCTGGACAGTGAAGAAAGCTGAAGGGGGGGGGGGGGGGGGAAGAGGAATCAACTTATTTGAGATGTAATGCTGGAGAAGAGTTCTGAAAAGAGTTCTGGGCTGCTAAAAAGATCAGTGGATGGATCCTGGAACAGATCAGGCCCAAACTCTCCTTGGAAGCCAAGATGACTAAACTAAGGTTGTGATAGTTTGGGCATATCATAAGAATAAAGGACTCACTAGAAAAAATGCTTGGGAAAGTAGAGGGCAATAGGAAAAAGAGAACACTGCATTCTAGAGGGATAACTCAATAGGAGAAGCTACCACCATAAGACTATAAGAGCTTAGCATGGTGGTTGAAGATAGGATAGCTTGGAGGATGACTCATACATAGGGCCACATGGGCCAAAGCTGACATGAAGGCAGTTAACAACCAAACCCAACAAATTAAACACGATATATGGTTCCTATATGGTAACAGCATTCTGTGTAGTCATGCTGCCACATGACCATGGAGTCGCCTTTGACAATGCTGGCTCTCTTGGCTTAGTAACAGAGATGAGCACAACCTCCTACAGTTGGACACGACTTAACAATCATGTCAAAGGGAAACCTTTACCTTTTACCTTTATGGTTCCTAAACTTTTTGTATATTCTCTATAGTAAAGCATATCTTTCAAAGAGAAACTGGGAAACCCTGGAGGCAACAAAACAGCACTTGGGCTTACAAGGCTGCACTTGCCCCACCCTTGTTATAGGAGCATTGCTTGATACACGTTGCAGGCTGATGTGTGAACTTTCCTTTGCACATTGGACAAATGGTGGGGAATTTGTAGCTCTTCAAATATTATTGGATTGCAATTCCCACCAACCACAGCTTCATGGACAATTATAAGGAATGTGTAGAGTTACAGTCCAATAACACCTGGAGGGCCATATGTTCCCCATCCCTGCATTAAACAATCAGTTGCCAAGAAAGCATAAGTGAGGCAGTATAAAGTACTGGTGAATAGCAGGTGAAGAGCCTCCACTAACACTGCTGTGATGCTTTACATCTATAGAAACACTCACCCAAGCTTCTACATGGCATCCCTTCAGATCTTTAAATGTGGCTATCATGTTACCTTTCCATCTCCACTTCACAGTTAGGCAGACTCATTCACTTCTGTGGTGTTTCAAAGGAAGACTCAGAATACTGTTTCCCCAGTTTCCTTTAAGATATTTTAAGGAAGGAAAAGTACAACAACAATAACAGTTTGTTTTTCTACATTTCCAGGAAAGTGGCATCAAGGTGTAAACTGTGACTCTGTCAATGATTATTGTCATCATCCTCTAAATCATGGCTTTGATTATTTTTATGGCATGCCTTTCACTCTTCTCAAGAACTGCCAGGACAACAAACCTCCAGAGCTGGATGCAGCCTTTCAAGCTAAGCTGTGGTTTTACACTCAGCTCATTGCCCTAGCCATCCTAACAGTTTTTGCAGGGAAACTTACAGGGCTATTCTCTATCACTTGGAAGGCATGCATCTGCTTGGCATTGCTTGGATTTCTATTTTTTGCTTCCTGGTATTCCAGCTACGGTTTTGTTAAATACTGGAATTGTATCTTGATGCGCAACTATGATATTACTGAACAACCAATGAAGCTGGAAAGAACGGCTTCTCTCATACTAAAGGAAGCAGTCTCATTTATTCGGAAGTAAGTAATCAATTTTCTGAGATATTAAAACCTGTAAAACCAGCAATGCTCACTAAACATGGTTAAATCATTCTGATTTCTGTTTCCTTTGAAGCAACAAGCATAGACCATTCCTTCTCTTTGTTTCTTTTCTACACGTCCACACACCTCTGTTTACAACAGAAAGATTTCTTGGGAAAAGCCAGCATGGTATATATGGAGACAATGTAGAGGAAATGGACTGGTTGGTAGGTGAGTTGGCTTTCTTTTAAAAACAAGAAAAACCCAAAATTATTTTCTCTGGACAGACTTTGGTCAATCTCAGAAGACAAGGCATGGGCTAGGACACTGTTAACATCCCATAGCTTAGCTTTCCATCATGTGATTGTCTTGGACATTTGATTCATTTCTGTACAGTAATAATTCACTGACTGCCTAACAAGAATCTACTTTTTCTAGTAGAAAGGTACCAAGGTGGAATACTGTGAATCTTATTAATGATCATTGTCATCATCCTCTAAATGATGATGATGGCTGATAATTTTTATGGCATGCCCAAAACACAGGATGATGGCTAGTACATTATTCCACCATGTCTCAGGGCAATTGGTTACTTTTGCATAGCTGAAGGAAAAGTAGGATAAAGAAAATATTAACATAATTTTACTAATTAATATGTTCTTGCTTTCATAGTAAATGAATCTGTTGATGGTTATTTCTTTAATGTGTAGGCCAGATTCTAGATACTATTGACAAGGAAGGACTTAGAAACAACACACTTGCCTATTTTGCCTCAGACCATGGAGGACAGCTGGAAGCTCAAGAAGGAGCAATCCAACTAGGTGGCTGGAATGGCATATATAAAGGTAACTTGCATAAATATAAGCTGTTATTCTGTCTAGAACAGGGGTGGTAATAATGTGGCCTCTAGCTGTCACTGGATTGTAATTCCCAAAATTCTTCACCCTTTGCTGTGCTAGCTAGGGCTTTTAGGAGTTGCAGATTTCCACCCTGGACTAGAATTTTGGAATGCATTCTTGGATTTCATTCCAGAAACAGGTCTATGTATTATTTATTTGTGAAGTCGAAGGCTGACATCCATAGGTGTTTGTGGGTTTTTCAGGCTGTGAGGCCATGTTGAAAGATGTCAGCCACAGATGCAGGCGAAACGTCAGGAATACATTCTTCTAGAACACGGCCTCACAGCCCGAAAAACCCACAAAAGCCTATTATTTATTTATTGGATTTATGTCCCGTCTTTTTCCGAAAACGGGACTCGAGATGAATTTTGTTTTAATGACATTCTGTGTACAGTTTGTGCATCTATTGCTATTACATTTTATGATGTATTCTGAGTATATCAGAAATACATACCCACTGTATTTTTATATTCTTAACATTCTGAGACAGTGGGTCTTTCTTTGCTTATACAGATGATTCAAGGGGTTAAAGTATAATTTGAAACCAGATGAAAATGATACAGTAAACTATGGTAGCCTCTCCCAATTTGCAGGGGATCCGTTCTGGATCCTCCTGCGAAAATGGTGGCCCAGAACTATTCAAGCCCCATTGAAAATAATGGTGCGTGCACAGGCTCATACCACCATTATGTCACTCCCCGCTTGTCCCTCCGGCAAAGAGCAGAACTGTGGACTTGAAGTCTGCAAACAAGGAGGGACAACTGTAATATAATTTTGATTTTGGACATTTTTGTGAATTATTCAGTCATTGTATTAGTAGAAATGCTAAATTCTCTGCCTTTGTTTTGATATTCTCTGGGGCTTCTGATTTTTTTTCTCATGAAAAAATAAATAAAAGTAAAATAAAAATTTCACCCATCTTGGGTGGAATAAAGTCTCTAGTAACTTGAAAAACATCAGTCAAATGTTGAGTTGTGTATACTTTTAGCTGTCTTGAAAACATATTGTGAAAGTGGAAGTATAAATATTCTAAAAACTAATAGTATTATTGGTTCCAATATTCTCTAAACCAGAGTTAGGGCATCTTGTGGCACTCTAGATGTTGGATTTTAACCCAGCCAGCATAGCCAGTGGTAAGAGATGATGTTAGAGTCATAGGTTTTCCACCCCTGCTCTTAAACAACGCAGACCTTGTCAAGACCATGCGGCACCCTGATCTGGAAAATGACATGGATGTGGCCACTGAAAGAACTGAAGCAATGATAACAGGGTTCCTACAGTTCAAATGGCAGGTGCATGAGTCAGCATTTGGAAGGCTGTGCATCATGGGAAGTCTGATGCAATATGCACAGTGGATGAGACAAGCCAGGTATGCATCATGGGAGGTCTGATGCAACAGGCACTGGGGATGAAACCAGCCAAGTTTCATTAGTGCATGGCTGTCTCATGGTACCAGGAAGACTGCCTATATAAGAGAGAGGGTCAGAATCTCTGTTGTTGGTTAGTTGTGGTTGGTGGTTGGTGAAGCACTTTGTTGGTCTGTATAGCTGTGAGTATTCAAGATAGTTGTCTGATACTGAGTGTATCTTTGTAAATATTTGCAACAAAGATTAAAGCCCTCACTGAGTGAAGTCTCGCTGTCCAGCTATTCATTTCTCCAAGCTGAAAGCAGCAGCTGTGTGTGGGAGGATTTTTCCTGTGCCGTCTGGAGCAAGATTCTTCACAGAAGACCATCTTCTGGGCGTTCCTGCCTACATGCTTCAACTCTGTGTGTGTGTATGCCAGATTCCGCTTGTCTGCATACTCCAACAGACCTGTACTTAACTTGAATATACTTATATTCAAAATATTGAATATACCATTTCTTTGTATTATTTAAAACAGATAATGCCACTGTTTTCACTAGAAGCTAAAATGACTAAACTGAATTTAAATACAACAAAAGGTG
Source organism: Phrynosoma blainvillii (assembly GCA_026167975.1). NCBI lineage: Eukaryota > Metazoa > Chordata > Lepidosauria > Squamata > Phrynosomatidae > Phrynosoma > Phrynosoma blainvillii. Next base: position 230,127,674 of record JANUYF010000003.1, on the reverse strand, counting down.
AATGATGATCCTAGCAGTAAATCTGAATCATAAAAGTTTGAAAGACCAAATATAAAAAAACTGTTGATGTTGTTTGTGCTGTTTTTTATGTTAATTTTATGCACAATAAAAATCATTTAGGGGGAAAATGACTAAACTGAGGCTATCATACTTTAGACATATCATGAGATGATGTCAGCCATTACAAAAGACAAGAATGCTTGGTAAAGTTCAAAACAGTAGGAAAAGAGAAGCACATTTCAGCTGGATAGACTTAGTGAAGGATGCCACAGCTCTAACTCTGCAAGACCTGAGTAGGGCTATGGATAAACAAGACTCGTGGAGGTCTTTTATTTGTAGGATTACTATATGTCAAAGCTAGCTTAACAACAAATAACAATAATATGCCACTATAGACCCTTTTAGAATTATTTTGTTTCCTAAATTCTCATTTTCTCTTTTAGATAGGTAGATACACATCTCACTAGGTTCTCATAAACTTTTGAAGTCCACCTCCATATTGTTGAATATTTCATGTTATGAACTAATCCTTGGGGAAATTCATATCAATGATGTCAGTATATGAATGAGACACTGGGATTTGTCCTGATTAGATACTTCTAAAGATAATGGTTCAGTCTCTCACCAGGTACTATGTTGCTTATGCACATCTTGTAAAAATATGACATGGGATTTTCCAGTTATAACAACATTTATTCTCTGCAGCTGCACCTCTTGTGATATTTGCTCTCTCAAGTGTACTCATGGAACTAAACCTCAGGGGGGAAGCAATGGGAGATTCCTACTCATCTGTAATTCTACATGGAATCAAGTCAGTTTAAATCACCTTGTCTGTTTCCATAATGGTTATGTTTCTCTTGTATTCCCAATCTAGGAGGCAAAGGCATGGGAGGCTGGGAAGGAGGAATCCGTGTGCCAGGCATATTTAGATGGCCTGAAATGCTCCCTGCTAATACTGTTGTGGATGAACCAACAAGCCTTATGGATATTTACCCCACAGTTATTCATTTAGCTGGTGGCGTTTTGCCTCAGGACAGGTATAGAACTTGTGTTCTTAGTAATACCATGGGATATGCACCTTTACATATATAGAATTCCTTGTACAATTTATGTTGTTGTTGTTGTTAGCTGCCCTTGAGCTGAACATGATGGTGACCTTGTGTATAAGACATCTCCAAGTCCCCATATCCTCCACTGCTCTGCTTAGGTCTTATAGATGCAGGCCCATGACCTCCCTGATTGAACTGATCCATCTGGCTTGTGGACTTCCTCTCTTTCTGCTGCCTTCTGCTTTTCCTAGCATTATTGTCTTTTTCAGTGATTTATGATGTGGCCAAAGTACAACAGCTTCAGATTAATCATCCTGGCTTCCAGGGAGAGTTCAGGCTTGAACTGTTCAAGGACCCATTTGTTTGTCTTGTTAGCTGTCCATGATATTCTCAGCACTCTTACTCAAACACCACATCTCAAATGAGTTGATTTTCTTCTTGTCCACTTTCTGTCTAATTCTCGCATCCATACATAATGATTGAGAATACTATGGCTTGGACAATTCTAACTTTAATGCTCAGTTGTACCGTATATCTTTACTTTTTAGGATCTTGTTTAGTTCTTTCATTGCTGCTATTCCCATTCCTAGTCTTCTTATTTCTTGACTTCAGTCTCCTTTCTGATCAATGTTTGATCCAAAGTACAGGAAATACTTAACTATTTCTATTCTATTTCAAGCTGTGCTTTTTTGTTTTGTTTGTTATCCAGAGTAGTTTTTTTCCCATTCACGTATCCAGTAGCACTTTATTCTGGAACATTTCTACTTGGCTTGTTTTGGTATGCATTAGTGTTATAGGAAAATTGTAGCACAATTGTAGCTTTTCCCTCTCTTTGAACTGAAAAACAACTTTTCCAGTTCATGTAGTACTTCCACTGTGATTGTCAGTGCTGTGTGGAATATGGCTGCATTAGTCATAACCAACAATTGCACAGGATCTGTTATGTTGCTGTTGTTCTTTCTTCTGTCCCCTTTTTGGGAACTCTGGAAATGTCTCTGTAAGTGAGAGGAGACTGGCTACTCTCCCAATGTAAAACTGTAAAACTGAAGGACAAGCATGCTCACATAACATTTTTCAAATATTTTTTTTAAATGTCAGATACTTTCAGCCACATCTTTCACTGTGAAGTCATTCTGCTTCAGTCTCTAAACTTTAACAGTGGTGGGTTCCAGATAACACTGGTTTCTGTTTATATAACTCTTGTGTTTTCCCATCACTAGATTTTTCTTCTTTAAATTCCCTCAATAATCTGTTAAGTTGCTGCACAGTGCCTTGTGATTGGCAGTACTAGCACTATCCATCTGGAAGCACCCTTGGAAAACTATCTGTTGTGTCTGAGCTTCTGGAAACCTTCTGCTTGACTTGCTATTATTTTTTAAAAAGACTAGTTTTGTGTGTATTAATTCTCTATGAATGTGCCTCCCACAGTTTTGTATTTAACCACATGTTGGAGTGTTCTTGGAGTTTTGTATTTGTTTAAAATTAAGCTTTTACAGGGTACAGTTAAGCACTGATGTGACTACATATTGTTCACAAGATGGCATCATTTATTTATTTGTTCACTCACTTGCTCTTCTTGTCAGTCTTTCAATTGATTACTTCTCTTTTCTGGACCATTACAGAATAATTGATGGGAAAAATCTGTTGCCTTTATTACAACAAAAAGTCAAGTACTCAGAACATGAGTTCTTGTTTCATTACTGTGGATCATACTTACATGCAGTTCGCTGGCATCAAAAAGACAGTGAGTAGTACAAAGTCTTCTAAGTTCCTTCCTTTATAACCAGGGTCAGAACTGATTAGTATTTGGATGGGAAACCAAGGAAATAGCAATGATCTCCAAGTAGTGCTAGGAAAGAACTCTATCTGAAACCCTAGAGAGTCATTGCTGTAAGTTAGAGCTGATAATACTTCCTTAAATGTACTAGTGGTTTGACTTCATATTAGGTAACTTTCTGTGTTTGCAAAATTAAATCAAATGGCCAAAAGCAATGTGAAGGGAATATATTATATCTAATAAAAAGGGAGTTTGTAGAGTTATTTGTATGCATTTTGTGACACTGGCAAGAGATTTCTAAAGAAATCCAATCTCGGGGGAATGTTGTCATATCCCATCAGCTTCATAATTACTGCATCAGGCGTTGTTGTGTTGTTTTTTTCCTAACAGCTGGTGCTTTATGGAAGGCTCATTATGTGACACCAGTATTCCACCCCCAAGATGCAGGAGCCTGTTATGGGAAAGGAATTTGTCCATGTTATGGAGAAGGTGTAACTCATCACTTCCCTCCTTTGCTCTTTGATTTGTCAAGAGATCCATCAGAGGCAATGCCTCTGTCAGCAGATACTGAGCCACTGTTTCACACAGTTCTAAAACAAATAGAAAAAGCTTTGGAGAATCACCAGAGGACTCTTACTCCTGTTCCGCAGCAGCTGTCTCTCTACAACATTATGTGGAAACCATGGCTACAGCCTTGCTGTGGGACATTCCCATTCTGCTGGTGTGATAAGGAAAGTGCCAGTACACCTTCAGTTAATGTGGGCTAGCCAAAGCATACTGCTGCAGTTAAATGTAGTTTTTAGTACAGAGATTGCCAACCAAGATAGTGAAACCACACTCTGAAGATACTCAAAAGGGAAAAAATAGCATAAAAGCAAAACCTCTGAGAAGATAGTTGATGTTCCATTTTCACATTGCCTTGGCCATCCTATGTTCCAACTATTGGTTGCGCTAGCTGGGACAAACCAACATAATGCTACCCAGAAGTTCAAAAGATGCTGTGAGTGTAATAGATAGGGAAGTATTAAATGGATAGGTCTTAAAATTTGTTCCTGGATTTCATATCAGTAAACTGGAAAATATATGAGATTTGGCTGTTCTCAGGAAAAAATGGAGAAGGAATGTGATACAGATTCTTGATGGAACTAAAATATGAGATAAAGTATCAGAGGACTTGGAAATGAGTGGCTTCCAAAGGTGGTTTAGTGAAAATCCATATAAGATGCCTCTTGTTGCTGGTATCTTCCAGAGACATATTAGCTGGGGGTGGAGGGTGGGGGTGTTAAATTGGGCAAGCAAACAGATAAATGCTATAAAAGCTATAGAAGCAGAAAGGAGACAGAATGTTGTGGCTGGCCTGCCTCATCCAAACAAGTTGAAGACACATCAGCTGCTGGCTGATTGAAATCCTCAGAATGGGTGAAGGTACTCTGATTCAGATTCATAATGCAATGTACAGCGCTGACCTAATCTGAAATGTGAGAAGCTAGATGTCTTACATGTAAGGTATTAGAAATGCTACTAAATAATGTGATGTATGTAAATACCTCTATGTGATGTGCTAATGCCCCCAAGAGATGAGTTACAATGCCTCACATTGATAGTCCTTTCCACTGAGATATAGCACAAGTGGTATATCCCTTATATGATGAAATGTCTATAGAAGAAATATGCCTACACTGTGTAATGTTTATAATTAAAATGGTAACATACTTAGGCTGAGATGTAGTTTATGTGATAATGATGATCCTCCTTGTGGACTGTGTAACTGCTTAAACAAATTGTTTTTAAATAAATATATGAAAGCAATAACGCCTCATTATTATTCCAAATTATATACATTTTCTGGAAGTCTAATGACTGCAAGATTCTAAAAGGGATGGTGATATTTATCTGTCTTCTAAATAATACTGCTATTTACAGCCTTGAGAGCTCAGATGATTAAATGATAATCCTAAGGAACTTTACTTAGATTCAGATTGACAAAACTTTCATCCCTCAACTAAGAGATAAGGGGGGGGGGGCGGGGGGAGAATGCCTGTTTCAAAAAAGTAGATTACACACTGGCTGAACTCTTAGAAGCATCAGCATAGATGAGAGAGAAATAGTAGAATATAACAAGCAGATCCGCACATGCCCAAACTCTGCCAGGAACTATCGTACCCTAGAGACATCAGCCTTATGCTAATTATGTTTAGTGTAAAATGCATGTAAAATGACATAGTTTGCTAATCATGACAATCAGGAAAAGGCATTCAGGGCACATCTTCACATGTAATATCAGCAATGTGGTATACATTATTCAATACATTTCCTTTAAAAAAAGAGAATTTGAGCCACAAATTGGGGAATGTAATATCAGGATATTTTTAGACACTTTGAGCAACGTTTTGTGAAGTATGTAACAGCATTGGTTATAAATTGGGGACAAGGAAGCTGACACTAAACACCACTAGAGACAAGATGTGTATTAAGCAGGGAAAATGAGTGGATGCTCTAATTTTTAAAATCCTTTAGAAGAGCCTAGAAAGGATTCAGATTAGTATTTCTCTTTTGTAACCAAAAAAAAAAATTTAGGTGCAGTCCCTTAAGATTCTCTTTTCTATCAAAAAAAGAAGATTCCCTGACTACTAACCCCTGAGTTATGCCCCACCTCTGTGGAGATTGAGAGCTATTTAAACTAATTCTTTCAGCATTCATTCTAGTAGCCAGTTACTTGCTTAAAAGAGTTTTCTCTGCAGGCTTTTTATTTTAAGCAAATATACATAAGCCATGGGGCAAATTATATTTAATCTATATAGTTTGGCTTTTCTTTATTATGTATGGCATTTTAATGCATTTATCATTTTATTTTATAGTCCATCAGGAAGCTCCCAAGTTCGGATCAAGCCAAAGCATGTTAAGTTTATTCTTATTTATCAGAATTAAATTTTGTCTTTTGGCATTTTGAGGCTTCATCTCCCTTTGTTTTCATCTGTTGATGGATGCCTGGCAGTATTTATTTTCTTTATTTCTCAATTATTTCTCTGATTTAGTCCTCCTTTAGCAAATTACTTGTCAAAGAGGAAACACGATATCTAGACTTCAGGCTTTGGTTTCAGAAGCCAAAGTTGTTTGCTTCCTTACATTTAGATTGATGATTAACTGTATTCTTAAGGGTGAAGCCATGAAGCATTTTGTTGGCATATTTATCTTCTTTGTAACGGTTCCACAGCCCCTCTGAGCCCTTTTCGTATTAGGAAATGAAGAGTGTTATAGATAGTGTAGATGCTAGAGGTGTGTGTGTGTGTGTGTGTGTATTTCTTGTTGTAAACGAAAATATCCAATCTGCCACCTATCCCCAGATAAGCCATTAATCACATACAGATATCAACTCTCAGACATATTCTATTGTATCCTCCTCTTCCTCCTCATCATCATCACTGTCTGGAATCTTTTATCACAGTCTTCATTATGTATTTATGCTTAGCTAAGTAGCAGAAATGCTAAGAAACCCTATTAGTGAATTATGAAGCTGTGTAACAGAGCACTGGTAAGAGTGTCCCAATGCTCACTGGGCTCTATTGATGCATATTGGCATTTCCTATCTCAGGGGTAGGCAACCTAAGGCCCGGGGGCCGAATGCGGCCCCCCGAGGCCTTTGGACCGGCCCTAGGCCGGTCCTGCCGCCGCTGCCGCCCCCCCGCTGCCACCGCCACCGCCCGCCCGCCATGATGACATTGATTATTGTTGTTATTACTTGTTTGAGGTTTTCTTGGCAAAATCTCCACAGGGGTTTTGCTATGGCTTATCTGGAGCTGAGAGAGTGTGCATGCATTTTTTTTTTATTTTTTTATTTTATTTATTTATTTATTTATTTATTTATGGTGCTTCGGCCCCTCAATTGTCTGAGGAACAGCAACCCGGACCCCGGCTCAAAAAGGTTGCCTACCCCTGCCCTATCTGATGCCCCAATGAGACCAATCCTTATCAGTCCTGATGTGCATTGGTTCCATTATACACCAGTCACTTTGCTGGCTTCCCTGCATAGTAGGATAACAGAAGCTCTTGTTAGATACAGTCTGTCTCCACAGAACTGTTTTGGTCCTGTTTTTCCTCCTCATAGGTAAACAACATGCAATCCACAGGCAGTACCCAACCTTCTGCTCGGTTTTGTAGCTGACATCTCTCTTGCTGTCTCACTGTTGTAATTTGGTGACATACTGAAACAAGTGGGGTGTAGCCCGTTGAGTGTTTCAAACAGGGATCTAATTCTTCCTACCTAGATTTCCCAACCTTATCTTTGTATTTCAGCAGACTCCAGGATTCGGACAAACTTTATAATGCCTCTTTCTTGTGTGTGTGTGTGCGGGGGGGGGGGGGGGGGGGGTTCCATTGTTGGTTGCACACTTGTAGGAAATGATTTGAGCAGTGTTTTGTGCAACAGCATGCTGCAATAACATCTGTACCAGCTCTCAGTCCACCCAGTAGCCACCACTTTATAGAACTAATTTTATAGACAGTCCAGATGCATACAGTTGATCCTCCATATCCACAGATTCTTTAACTATGTATTCAAGCATCCACCACTTGAAAATATTTTGAAATATATAAATGCCAAAAAGCAAGCCTTGGATTTTGCCATTTTATCTAAGGGGCATCATTTTACTATGCCAGTGTATATAATGGGACTTGAACATCCACAGATTTTGTTATCAATGGGGGGTCCTGGAACCAAACCCCAGTGATTACCAAGGACCCACTTTATTTTTATTTCTCTTTATTTTTTACAGGAAATAAGGTTGCTTTCTTGTTTACTGTTCATACTGATATTAGCAAACAGAACATTTCATGATACAGAAATAATAGAGGTGAAAGTGTTCCTTACTATGGAAAAAGATAAACTGTGATCAAAGCTTTACCTGCTAAGTTTTCTGTTGCTAAAGTGACATTCTGAATTCCTTTAATTTAAAAATTGAATATAATTCTTGCTGTTGTGAAGTGTCTTCAAGTCAATTCCAACTGATTGCAATCCTATCCTAGGTTTTTCTTGGAAAGATTAATTCAGAGGAGGTTCATCATTTCTCTTCTCTAAGGCTGAAAGAGTGTGACTTGTCCAGGGCCACCCCATGGGTTTCCATGACTGAGTGGGGATTTCAATACTTTTCTCCTGGAGTCTTACTCCAACACTCAAACCACTATACCAGGCCTGCTCTCCTTTGAATAGACTTACATCAAATTTAAAAAGGCACAACTAAAAGGAAAGTGGGATATAACTTAGTAGCAGGAATGAGTAATACCTGCTACACCAAAATCATAAATAAGTCCCATGGCTCTTTGAGGAATAACAAATATCACATTAGCTTGCATGGGTTGTAGTGACTTTCTAGTGATAGCCATGTGATGATGGGGGGGGGGGGAGAGATACTTGGTTTGCTTTTTCTCTTAGGCTGCATCCACACTGCAGAAATAGTCCAGTTTGGCACCACTTTAACTGTCATTACTCAATGCTATGAAATTTTGGGAACTGTAGTTTTGTGAGACATTTAGCCTTCTCTGCCAGAGAGCTCTGGTGCCACAACAAACTACAAATCCCAGAATTCTATAGCATTGAGCCCTGGAATTTAAAGTGGTGTCAAACTGGATTATTTCTGTAGTGCGAATGTGGCCCTAGTTTGCCTTTTCTCTCCATATATTGTACCTTCGGAACATAGAATAAACCAAGGAAAGGGTTTTCTCAACTGCCTTGAAGAACATTTAAAAAGGAGGTGGAGCTGTTGAATTAAAACAGCGAATTAATCATTAAGGAATGAAACAACCGAACTCTGACTACTTCAAAAATCAGTACAGTAAATCACCAACCATTACAATACTGAAATCAGTTCCTGAGTTAGTTCGATAACAAAGCCAGTAAAACTGTTAGAGAGGCCAGTAGAGCATACACCATAAGCAAAAGCCATCACTAGAGATTTGTAAAATTTCTGGTGATTTTATGCTCTACTATTCAAGGTTTGATGTGTCAATGTTTTACAGCTATATAAACACTAAATCCATCAAAGCATTTGTCGAGATATTACATAACCAGGAAGAGAAGAAAAAAGTTTAAAAAGAAGGAATAAAACCTGTTTCACTTCTATTATTCCCTACCATTTGGATCAGTGATGCTTAACAAATGGATGAATGGAATCTCCAGGTAAGAGGAAAGCCTTCAACAAGAGTATTCCTGAAATTTATTTTTAAAGACAATAATTTATATTGCTTTTTACATAGCAACGAATACTGAACCTTCTCAATTATGGTCTCAGTGATTTTTTATTTATTTATTTATTTAGAGCTTGCTAAAAGTAGTTTCTGTTTCCTGAATATGTATGCATGTGATGACAAGTAATGGTAGTTCTCTCTGTACTGTGGGAGAAAACAAACCTTCCTCTGCAGTATTCTCCCTATATCTGAATTTCTCAAACTATTGCAGAGGAATTGTTAATATTCCCAGCTATTTTTTTTTCAACCTGGCAATGCTCAAGAGGTAGGTGAATGCTTGTTGGGAAACAGAATAATATTTCAAAGAAATCTCCAGCATATTAGGAGAAAAACACCTTTGCACCAATTTATGATATTGGTCCATCTACCTAAGTATTGCCCACATTGCTTAGTAGCAGTTCTCAGGGGCTTCAGATTATTTCCAACAACTAACTAGGATGTCAGAGGTTGCAGTTCATACCTTTTGCACTCTAATCTATATAATGGGGCTTTTTTCCTGTTCATTTAGATGAAGTTTAGTTATTTAGCTAGATTATTTCTTACGTTGACTGAACATGGCAAGGCCCAACATTTTAATGATAATGGTCTGTGTGTTTGTAATCTTAAAACCAGCCTTAAAAACACTTCCAAAAGAGAGTGAGGAAACACATCTGTGGGTTCCTTCAGAATGGGTAAATGTATAGGAAGGTTGCAGTGATCATTGCTGTAGTTCTCATGTTATAATATATAATTAGATCCAAAAGATGTTATTGTTGTACCAGACTGTTTTCTGGCAAGTCCTGGCACCAGCTGAAACATTTTATTCCCCCGCTGTGGGTTTCTTTTTAATTCTGAGATATACTAGAACAATGTGTCCCCTTCACTACTGTTTTATAGGCATGCAGCAGGTTTGTATTAGAATATTGTTCCTAGAGCAGATTTATGCATTTTGTGAGCAGATGATACTCGGTTAAGCCTGGACAATTAAACATGGTTTACTTGAAACTAGCTGGGCTGCCTTCTCAATCAAAACTGATTTCTGGATGGGCTGTAAGTATTCTATGTTGCCGTGATTGCACTATTTCAGCTGTTGTCTTTTTACATAGCAGATCTCATCATTCTTTTTGCTAAACTATGCCTCAAACCATTTTTGGAAATTCTTGATAAAACTTCAGAAACCAGAACGGATCGTGATATCATTTTCTGACTAAGGGGAGGCTGATACACCCAGCATTTTTTTAAAGCCTGCATGTGTGTTGGACCATTAAGGGTTTACACATGCTTATCACAATACATACAAAATAACATGTTGAAGCATACCTCAGAACCTTTTTGTATACCTGTTCCCTGTGGCTTTCTGTCCCCCATTTCACACATTATTGTTGTTGTTGTCGTTGTTAACTGCCCTCGTGTTCTCTCATGGCAACCTGGTGGATGAGACATCTCCAAGACTTCCACTGCTCTGCATAGGTTTTTCAGACTCATGCCCATGGCCTCCCTAGTTGAGTCTAGCCATCTAGTATGTGGTCTTCGTCTCTTTCTGCTGCTCTCAACCTTTCCCAGCATCATCATCTTTTTTTAATGAGTTGTGCCTTCTCATGATGTGGCCAAAGTATAACAACCTCAATTTGATCATCTTGGCTTCTAGGAGTATTTCAGGCTTGATCTGTTCAAAGATTCACTTGTTTGTCTGTTTGTCTGTCCATAATATCCTGAGTGCTCTTCTCCAACACATCTCAAATGAGTTTATTTTTTTATCTGCATTTTCACTATCCAGCTCTCATATCCAAAAGGAACCTTTTCCTTTTTTTTTTTTTTTTACAAGAAATTTTTAACTATTTTGATTTTCTCATTGTCTAGTTTGAAATTATGTAGGTCCCAATGATCATTATTTTTGTTTTCTTTATCTTCAGCATCAAGCCTACTCTTACACTTTATTCCTTGACCTTGCTCCATAATTGTTTCAAATCCATGACATTTTCCTTGAATGCTGCTATTCGTATGATGCTTTCTGCATACAAGTTGAACAAATAGAGTGATAATGCATACATTGACATGCAGTGTCTCTCTGAATATCATTCTCAATAATTGTCGTAAAAAATATTTTTGCACTAATATGAAAGTATGCAAACCTTTACATATTACTCAACACTTCAAGCATTAATATTCTTCACTGGGTTGTTCATCTATACTATAGTAGCTGAATGCTCATTATTAACTGTTCCACTAGAGGGCAAAGGTATCCAAGCTTTCTATGTACACATGTCGTTTTTCTTAAGTATGGCTATCTTCATAGCAGTGGGATTGGTAAGTACGTATATGAAATCTAGATTTGAAAGAGTTAAAATAAAGGAGAGAACTTGACTTTGATTATACAAATGCAGCAATACCTATAAGACAGATGCTAAGTCCACATTGTGGTGATACCTTTATTAGACCAAACAAAAAAGCGCAAAATTCTCTGGGCTTGCACATGTAATTTTGTGCTTCTTCAGTTTGCCTACTATTGGTATTTCCACAGTATGGACTTTGGAATTTTTCTTCAGTGTTAGTTACACTGAACATGTGATGCAGATAATATATATAAATACCTTTCGACAGCTGTTGAATGCCTTAGAATCACCATTACCTAAATAGTGACAAAGAACTGGAAATGTCTCCTAAAATGTAACTTCAGGCTTAGCATCTCCAGTTTGAAAGGATAAATTCTGAGTATTATTAACTAAATTGAGATTATAATATTTCATGCTTCAATATAATTTAGAAAATTTTAGGGTTCGATTCATTAGGTTGTAAGTCAACCATTGTCTTGGGAAAGCACCAAAACATTGCCATTAGAACATGTATCACATAACCTACCTTAGTCAATGAACTTTCAGATATTTCTTTTTTAGTTGGAAATATGAAGCTTCTTCTCTTTGGATGTCATCTGCATATGATACTTTTAAGTCCCTTCCCTCCTAGATCTTGAGTTGGGTAACTGATTCAGTGTTCACATGACTCCTTATATCTTGATAAAAATAAAAATAGAGATTTTTGGCAGTCTTTTTTAATAATAATAATAATAATAATAATAATAATAATAATAATAATTTTTATTTCTATCCCGCCTTTTGCCATTGCGATCAAGGCGGCTTACAGCTAAAACAGATACAAACCCCGACAATAAATAATAATACCCCCCTATTAAAAATATATTAAATACAATCTCTGTTAAAACCAGTTTTAAAACAGAAAACAAATTTAAACAAAGACAGACAACAAATTGCATCAATTAAAACTATCAGCACTCTGGGGCAAGCCGAAATGGAGGAGAGGAGAGCATCTTGTGGGGAGAGACCAAGTTTAAAGATGATTCTATTCTGGGTAGGCCTGCCGGAAGAGATCCATCTTGATGGCTTTTTAAAGCCATCTAAGGGGGGAAGCAGACCAGGGCGTCGGGGACGCCCTGGGACAGTGCGCTGCGGCGCATTGTCGGCGCCTCTGAAAGGAGCGCAAAATCAGCGCTCCTTTCAGAAGACAGGGAAAGTGCGCCCTAAACGCGTCGGGCGCACTTTCCCTGGCTTTTCCGCTGCAGCGTGTGAGGACACTGTGGCAGGAGGTTGCCCTAGGCGCGCCAGCCGTGCGGAGGGCCGGCAGCTCCGAGGGCAACCTCGGGAGGAGGAAGGGGCGCCGCTCGTGCGGCTGCCCCTCCTCTTCCTTGCCTCGGAGACGACCCTATTGGTCGTCTGCCGAGGCCCTAAGTTGGTTATTTGACAGATCTCTTCCGGTAAGGCATTCCAGAGTCTGGGAGTGGTAGCAGAAAATGTCCTCTGGGAGGTCGCCATCAGTCTAGTTCTTGTCCTGAGGGTGCGGGGAGGATTATATGGGGGAAGGCAATCCTTAAGGTAAGTTGGGCCCAGGCCATGTAGGGCTTTCAAGGTCATCACCAACACCTTATACTGTGCTCGGAAACCAATGGGCAGCCAGTGGAGAGATCTTAAAATCGTTGTGACATGATCACTCCTAGATGTTCTGGTGATCAGCCTGGCTGCCATATTTTGTACTAATTGCAGTTTCCGAGTTAGGTATAAGGGTAGCCCCATGTAGAGTGCATTACAGAAGTCGAGTCATGAGGGTACCAGTGCATGTACTACAGTTTCTAGATCCCTTACTTCCAGGAATGGGCGCAGCTGGTGTATCAGCCGAAACTGATAGCAGGCACTCCTGACTGTCACATTCATCTGGTTTGTCATGTGAAGCAACGAGTCTAGGAACACCCCCAGACTGCAGACACAGTCCTTAACAGAGAGTGTGATCCCATCCAGGACGGGAGGTCACAACCCAATACCTGGTTTGGGGGCCCCCACTGTAAGTACCTCCGTTTTGTCCAGATTCAGTTTGAGTTGGTTTTTCCTCATCCAGTTCATTACCGCTTCGAAACATTGCTTGAGGGGACAACCACCATCTGTCATCATGGCAGCTGACCGAGACATGGAGCAGAATATTTGGGTGTCATCAGCATATTGATAACACCCTGCTCCATGTCTCCTGAGGATCTCTCCCAGCAGCTTCATATAGATGTTCAACAACATCGGGGACAGGATGGCACCCTGTGGAATGCCGCATTTTACCTCCATTTTTGAGGAGCAGCTGTCCCTGAGTGCTACCCTATGGAACCTGCCCGAGAGAAATGAGCAAAACCACTGAAGAACAGTGGCTCCCACTCCCAGCTCCCTCAGGCGGACCAGAAGGATGCCATGATCTATTGCATCAAAAGCCACTGCGAGGTCTAAAATCACCAGGTGGGTCATGCTTCCCCTGTCGGTGCTAAGACGCAGGTCATCTACCAGAGTGACCATGGCCATTTCCACCCTATATCCAGGTCTGAAGCCGGTTTGAAATGGATCTAGAAAATCGGTTTCATCCAAGATCGCTTGGAGTTGAAAGGCAACAGCTCACTCGATCACCTTGTTCAAGAATGGTAGATGTGAGAGTGGTCAATAATTTTCAAATCCAGGGAGTCCAGGGAAGGTTTCTTCAGGAGTGGTCTAACGACCGCCTCCTTTCGACTTGATGGAACAGTTCCTTCCCTAAGGGATGCATTGATGACCCTCTTGAGAAAAGCCATCAAGGCATCACCCTCCTGGACAACCAGCCAAGATGGGAAGGGTCAAGGGAGCACGTCATCTTCCCTACTTTTCCAACGTTGTCCATGTCATCGGTACTCCCCAAGTCAAACCGATTCAGTCTAATCTCGCAAACGGGTTCACTGGACACCTCATCAGTCACTTCTGTTATAATCCCAGCATCTAAGTCGGTTCTTATGTGAGAGGTTTTATCTGTGAAATAGTTATTAAAAGCATCACAGCAGGCTGTTGTCAGGTTAAGTAACAGGTTCTGCACAGGTGGAGCCTGTGTCAGTTCCCCTACCACCCTAAACAGTTCTGCTGGATGAGATTCCACAGACGCAATACGTGCAGAGGAGAAAGACTTCTTTTTGTACATTTGCCTCAGCTGATGCAGCCTTAAACTCAATTGGATTTCTTTTAACTATTTAGATCTAGATAAATGTACACACTGTCACACAGACACAAAATCTTTTTCTATTTTAAATGAAGTAGCTTCTAGGAGGAAGATCCTGGCCCCAATAAAATATCCTAAAACCACAGTTAAAGACTTTAGAAACACTGCTACTCCTTCTTGCTGACAGCTTCTCCCTTGGACTATACCCCTGAATATGTTAAGAGCCAATAGATTTGTGAAGAAAAGGAATGGCATTCCACATCTGTCCCATGGAACCAATTCATTGTCTCTGACAAAGCTGCATGATAGTGATTCATCATCTCTGACAAGGCCTTTGACAAAGGCTGCAGAAGTAAATAGAAATATCTCAAATCTTTTTTAAAAACCCAAGCTAGAGCTTAGAGGATGTATGTTTATTTCCAAGGCACTGAATATTTTTCTTTTGTTCGTTCTATGGTGGTGATCTCTGGAAGGTCCTTTATGTGACTCTCCAAATTCATCCAGAATTGGCCTGTTGTGGGGAAACATAACAGTTCTGGAGACAGTATACTCACTACAAAACCTCCCTTGTGCTTTTGACCTCTCATTTGACTCTTCTGAAGCCAACTAGCCACTGAGCTACTTTTTAACATTGTTGGAATGTGAACATTAACAACAACAACAACAAAGATAGATTAATAGTTACAGCAAATATAATCCAAATTCAAACACAGGTAGATCATTTACTTCATACTATATTAAATGCAAAGTGTGCAACTCAAGACAAGTCACTTTGCAGACTCAATTTAGATTGCTACCAATGGAGTGATGCCTGAAACCTCTGCCCACTAGTTTTTAACTAAAAATTGGGGATGCTACAGATTGTTTTTTTAAAAAAGAGATGGTGAGAAAATATCCCATTGGTTGCCAGCACAGTTTTTGTTTTAAAGGGCTGGGGGTTTAAAGTACAAAATAGATCCAGTGGAAAGATTAAACCTCTCTGTCCACTGAATGCGGATTCTGATGCAGGAAGGACTGATTCTGCTTACAAGAGTTTGAAAAGGCAGTGATGTTATACTGCACGCTACATGTTTAAACTAACACGTAGTTTGAAACCTATTCTTGAAGTGACTGGGTCCAAGAGTGAGAGAAGCTAATGGCATGAATGAGATAAGAAATATGACCCATATAGTTTAGTGAGCTTTGCAAGGAAGGACTTTGTACGCTGTTATTCAGGGTTTCCTGTCAATTTTTAACAAAATCATTGTCATTAAACCTACATGCCAAGGCATCAATGCTGGGGGAAAACAGAGAGCATTCAAAAAATGTAGGGGAAAATATTTGAAGGCTATTACTTTCAAACACCTAAATGACCAAGGATGCTTAATAGATTGAAGAGTAGGAGTTCCAGGTAAGACAGAAGCTTTCAGCCAGTTTATTCCTCATGCCTTATTTTAAAGGCAAATAATTTGCAGTTCTTTTAAGTAGCAACTAAAGGTAGGTCTTCTCAATTATGCTGTCAGCTACTTTGCATATTTTGAGGAGTTGCAAAGAAAAGCTTTTGCCAAAATTTCTTAAACCCCCCCCCCTAAAAAAAAATTGAATGGGAAATGTAGGAGCTTCAAGGGGTACAAAACAGAATCCCAGTATGTTCCCACATGCTACCTGCAACCTATAGACTACTTTTCTCATCCAGGCTTCAGAATGAAGAGCTGAGGTTATTTTTGTATTCAGAATGATAATTTTGAGGTAGCTCATCAAGTTCTAGCTCACTCCAAGAGTAGCTGTTGTTGTAAGAGTGTTAATTATGGCCCATGGAACTGATTATCTTACTTCACATCCTTACCACCGGTTAGGATCAAATGGATAACAAAGCAACTGCAGAGTGAGAGATTTACATTGAAACTGTGGTTTTGAGTGATTTTTCTGGCAGCATGTACCGTAAATAGCAGTTTCCTTTTTGAGTAAGTTGAATCATGGTGGCAAGGCAAACAAAAACCAAAAATCTCCGAGGGACCAGACCATCCTTGTGACTATGGGCCTTTACGGACTGCCAGAAATAATGCAGTTTGAGGTCATTTTAACTGTCTGGCTCAGTGCTGGGGAATCCTGGGAACTGTAGTTTATTGTGGCACCAGAGCTCTCTGACAGAGAAGGCTCAATGTCCCAGAAAAAAAATACAATTCCTATGACTCCCTAGCACTGAGCCAGGGCAGTTAAAGTGGCCGCAAGCTGCATTATTTCTGGCAGTCTGTAAAGGCCTTATATTACCACGGATATTTTTTTAAATGTTTCAATAATTACAACAACTGAATATGTCAGACATATAGAGATGGAGAAGACTCTCAAAGCTGCTAGTGTTTTCATTGATAAATTCAAACTTGGAATGCTGTATGTTAACATTAGGAACACAGAATTCCTAATTCATTTTCAGTCATGAAGTTGTCTGCCCTTCCCTTACCGCCCTGACAGAATTTAAAAATTGTTGAGAGAAATCTTAGAGACACATGCCAATCATTACTTTGTATCTTAGTTTATTACATTGCAATACAATATTTAGTACTGAATAGAATCATTTTGCACCGAAACAAATATTTCTTGGTCCAGAGAATTAGAAAAAGTTCATGGGATAGTTTTTCATTGGTACAAGTTCTTCATACCTGCGATACATCTTGGCAGTGGAAATGTCAATTCTGGTGCCTCTTAAAGTTTTTGAGCTGTAGCCCACCATCTGAGATGTGTTAGAATACCCTACACCACTCTCACTGAATATGGGATTTCCTATTTTCATATTTGATATCTAGTGTCAAGCATGTTTTTAAGAGGTCACAATGACCTTTGGAACACTAGAAAGTTTCACATAGGAAAGACATGCTAGCCTGAAGAGTTAGATGTTACTAAAATAAAAGATAAATGGGTTTGCTGATCACTCAGCCCTCCCCCAGGCTTTCTGCATATTCTCTTTTAATAGGGACTGAACGAGTCCCATCTCAAAACAGTTAAATACCATACCTCCTCCTCACCCCAGGCTATTCACCCTTCCTATCTGACTATCAAGGGGTTGTCTCAAATCCAATCAATGTTTTGTCACTCTGGAGTAAATCCCTCAGTTGTCCCAGATACATTTTGTCAATTCCATGGGAAACCCATCAAATCTTTGTTATATGGGATAGCACCAAGTACCCCTCAGGGCTAGAAAATCAAATATAAATATCAGCTCCTTGCATACAGTTTGTAATCACAGTTGATCACAGTTTGCCGGCAGACTCTGTGCACACAGAGGATTTCTCTCACTCATTATGGGCCTCTGCAGACCGGCCCAAAGGGCCGGCTTGGAGGCAGAGATGGGGAGGGCCAGCTGCATGCCAATCACCCCAAACCCAGCCCGATGACATCCTGATGCTGCATGCCATTATGCACAGTGCACAGTGTCAGGATGTCTGTCCGGCACAGTGTTCTTACGTGCTGTGCCAGAAGGGTTGCTAAAAAGCCATGTGCCGGCTCTTAGGGCGCCCTTTTGCCACTCTTTTCAGGGTGGCAAAAGGGAGGATTGGGACCACGGCGTGGGGTAGCCATGGCCCCAATCCACCGCTTCCTGGGGTGGCTCTGTGCCACCCATGTGCAGCCGCCCTATGTAGCCCTCAGACTCTGAGAAAGATCCCCTTAAGTAACACACCTCTTGCAGGCCTCCTTTTATGCTAATAATTCTCCCCAAAATACCAAGGAGATGCTGACACTATTGGCTGTTACCCCACATCCCTGCTCCACCATTATCAGTAGCAATGTGAGTTAGACATTACTTTTGCCTCATGAATGCCTCAAATGAATTTCCATGTCAGAATGTCTACCTTCTCAATGAAAAAGTACCTTATCTGCACATGTTATTGAAAGATGAATTTGAGTAAATTTACACAGTCATATGTTATGGGGAACAGTTTCCAAGTATGAGATATGTGGAATTTATTAATTTATTTGTGAGTAGAAACCAGGGTATCTTGAATGGATATTACATAGCGAAATTTGTAAGAATGTCCAAAAAGGAGGTTAGTATTTATGGTGAAAGGGGGACACTATTCTCAAGAAATCCTAGGGAAATGACAGGGGAGAACTTTCATAGATAGTTACCTTTATACTGAATCAGACCATTGCTCCATTTTATTTCATGTTATCTGGAATCATTGGCAAATGCTTGCTATAGTTTCAGATGAGAGTCTTTTCCACTCCTACCTAGACCATGTGCAAATAAAATATATATATTTTAAGATAATCCATTTTTATGAAGTTATGCTCTAAATGGTTTAATGTTGTTCATCTAGATGCAGTCTATCTACTTTGCTAGTTTCCTTCTTTCTTCAGACGTATGGACTGAATGTGTCACAACCCAACATTTTACTGATAATGGCAGATGATCTTGGGTATGGTGATTTAGGATGTTTTGGTAATGATACCATCAGGTAAGTCCTTAATTATGTTAGGTTCCAAAAGTAGAAAGTAGGAAAATGCATCTACATATGAAATTTGCAAATAAATTGAAGGCTTCTTTGAAGGAGGAAACATGGCACAGAAATTCAAAAATAATGTATATAACTAAAATAGACTTCCCCTTTCTACTTTGAAGAAAATACCTGAAATAAAACATGTAGTACAATCAAAAGAGGTCTGTTGGGCATATTGTATGGGACTATGGCTACAGTGCCATCAAGATGTGCTATTATTCAGGCCCTGTCCTGAGAAATTATTGATTGGATTTGTTGATTTTCTGAAAGTGGTGTTCCGGGCTGTGGCTGATAGCAAATATTTTCCCTTTTGGCCTGTACCTGAGTTATGAGTAGAAGCTGTGGTCCAAGTTTTTTTAGTGCCATCACTAAACTACCTGCCTATTTTCCTCTCACCTGGAGTACGTGTCTCTTGCTATGGTTACACGATAGCTGTGACATAATCCTAGAATCATTGAATCATAGGATCTTAGAGTTGAAAAGGATGACAAGAACTATGCAATCCACAGTGGCCATCTTGTCCAACCTCCTGCCATGAAGGAATATACAACTAAAACACTGTGGTTTCAAATTGTAATTTGAATTCATGGTTTCATGTTTTAATCTCTGGAACAGCTGAAAACAAGCTTACTCCAACTTCTATATGACATGCCTTAAAATAATTAAGGATAGTTATCATGCCACCTCTAAGGATAGCCAGCAAAAGAGTTTTACAGAATGTTGTTTTTTGGGCTGATCAGTTATGCCCAACAATATAATTATCACAGTGATTTGGCAGATGATGGAACCATTTTTTCTGTTTATTAAGAAAATTGCATTTTTGTATAGAGTTAATAACAGGATTATTTTTTTATTTAAATCTGTCTTTGTCTCTTCTTTGACCACCAGTATTCCTCAATTACCAATGAAAAGTTTAACGTTGCTTTAATTGTTCTTTCTTTAGTCTTCTACTGAAGATTATATTTTATACTACTGAATAAGGTATTCTTTCCCCCTTCTTTTAGGACCCCTAATATTGACCAGCTTGCAAAGGAAGGAGTGAAACTCACTCAGCACATTGCTGCAGCCTCAATTTGTAGCCCAAGCAGAGCAGCTTTTCTGACTGGCAGATACCCCATCCGATCAGGTTGGCAGTCTCTTCAGCAGCTGATTGAATGCATCTTGTTTTAAACAAGTATCCTATCCCCTGAAGACTTCCTCAGGTGGAACTCTCCATTTTTGTTCTTTAAAATTATTTACATGGAGGGTGTGCCATGCACCAGGGACTGCAGAATTTGAACCCCAATGTACAAAGAGGGAAATCTGCATTGGTGCTGCACTTTAGTCACACGCGCTAGGCAACTTTGGGGATTGGGAGGCTACACTGGCATCCTCCTGAAACCCACTGAAGAAAGACTCCTCTTCCTCCTCCTCCTGCAAATCAGCAATAGAGGGTGCTAGAACAGTTTGGGTTTGGTTTGTGTGGCTGTGCTGACTTTTGTCAGTGAAATTTGTTGGTGTTGGCAAATAAGGAAAGTGAGAGCTTAAAAAAAAGGCTGGGCGGTACACATGGTCTACCATGTAACTCACCATGATGTAATTCCTGGGTATTGCACATAAGGAGAATTCTTCTTTGTTACAATTTCGACATTCAAGACCTTAAAAGGTGAAGCCCTTCTTACTTGCTGGTGAGTAATCCCTAAATGCACAAGGAACCTACAAAAAGAAATGGGCTATGATTAGACTGAGGGAGCACAGGTAGCTCATCTCAATGAACAACAAGGGAGGTGTGGTAGTTCTTTTGTGTACTCCAAAGTTTGTTTTGTGAATTCCAATGGCTTTTGGAGGCACTCTTCTTACAGTTATTGTACCTCTTTCTAAGTTTCTTTCCAGCTCCAGCTCTCCCTCTCCTTCTGAACTCAGCTAGCAAGTACAGCCTGTTCTTTAGGGTTTCCCTACCCTGTGGGCCAAACCAATATTCTTATTATCATCACTTCATCGGACTAAAAAGGAAGGCTACAAGTAGATTAGATTGGAGACAGACTGGAAACAGGTTTATTTTTCTGCTCTGTCATATTTCAGGCATGGCATCCAGCTCGGAGCCTCGAGTCATTATCCGGACTGGTAGCTCGGGAGGGCTCCCCCCAAATGAAACAACATTTGCTAAGTTATTGCAGCAGCAAGGCTATACAACTGGCCTTATAGGTACAGTATATGGATGTAATTCATTTATCATGGACATTGCCAGGCTGCAGAATTTGACCTGATTTTTCAAATACATCCAAATTTGAACCACCCATTTTTCCATGATGATCTTGAAGTCTTGCTCCTGGAAAGATGACTATGAGTATCTATCCAAAGGTGTTATGTGTATACTCTGATCTTTTCCTTCTTAACTGTTTTTTTCTTCCCCCCCCCCCAAAAGGTTTTTATTATATTAAAATGCATACATACATACATACATACACACATATACATACAAACAACAAACTTTATATACAAACAATACAAATACAACAAATACAAACACATATCCTATCCAATTTCTTTCCTTATTTAATATAAAATTCCTGTAAATAATTCCTTCCTAGTTAGATTAACCTTATATAAAATGATAGTTTCTTCTTTCTCTTTCTGGCTAAAAAATGTTCATAGGGCTGCTATATCTTTTCCTCATCCCTACATTTAAGATAAATCTTTGTATAAATCTTTATATTTATATCTTGTCTTTAACATAACTTTTTGTATACTTTCGAATCTCTAAATTGCTATGCGCTTTTCTATTTTTGAGTTTTCTTTGTAGCCAAATTTTCCTGTATACTTGTTATGCTTATTCTATATTATGAAATTGTTTCATAGTCTTTATAGTTTCTTAATCGAGTTTTCTGCACGATTTTTGATTATGCTGTAGTGTCAGTTTAATTCCTCTTTTTAAAATTTATGATTTTTTCACTTTTAATTCCATATTTTTTTTAATCAGATCACATTGTTTTTCTATTACATCTGTTGATCTATCCTGCATTAACACTGTTAGGATGTCCATGTTTATCATTTCCCTCAGATGCACTAGCCATTCTTAAGTACTTGGTATTTCATCTTTCTTCCAGTATCTAGCATATACAATTCTGGCTATTGTCACCATATATAACAATATCTTTCCAAATCTTTTTTCTACTTTCCTGTCAATTTCATAGCAAAAAGAATTCTGGACTCATCGGTACATTAACTTGCAGTATCTCTTAACTAGTTTTCTGGGAGAGGGGAAGGCAGAACTAATAGTAGAAATACATAGAATGCTAACAAGTTGAAAATATCACAACCTGCACCTTTTATAACATTCTTTGGATGAAGTATGACAACTTCATAATAAAAGCCTCAACAGAAGTACTTTTAGGGTGCTTCTAGAGAGTGCTTTTACTCTGCAATCACACTGGCTCTTTTACAGAAGGTCTAGAAGATTTGTAGTCTTCCCACTGTTTTCTCATTGTTTATTTTTTTGTATGCCTTACCAGAGAAAATCCAACTTTTAAAAAATAATATGGACTAGCTATAGATAAAATATGGACTAGCTCATTCTTGTTTATTTGCTACATGACAGGAGCAGTTTATATGAAAGTACTACTGACAAATTGGTGTCAATAAAGGTGCAATAAGTCTTTCTCAGGTGCATATGATGAAAATAGCAGTTATCTTGTGCTGTTATCAGGTAGAAGGAAATCACTGAGATCTCTTTTTAAGAAACCACCACTTGCTTCTGGTTCTGCTCCCAGCCCCAACTGGTGCCACATCTAAACTCATGGAATCCTCCCACAGCCTATCTCTCCCCCATACTTGATAATACCACAATGACACACAGATTTTAAATGTTCTTGAAGCTCTGTTCCTATGTAACATCAGAGAGATAACTGGTATTGTAATATGATGGGTTCTCTGTACACTTAAAGATGGGTGGGTTTCCATCTCTATCAAGGTGAGGAAAACTGGAACTGTACTTCCCCACTCTGGAAATACATTGTGGTGTCTTCCTGATTCTAAAGCTAGTTGAGACTCTAAAATGTCACCAAAGCCACCATGAACATTTGTTTACACTCTGTTGTTTTTTTTCTAAAGGCTACTCAAGAAAATGGCAGGTATGAATAAAAACCACTTAAGCTCCCATCTCACTGGATCTTTGGGTTTTAGGCAACAGGCTAAAAATACAGTGGTCTTCTAATGGGTTCTTGGTGTTGTCATAGCATTTTATTTAATAACTGAGTGCTAAATGCCTAATTAATTTAGCTTTACACTGGTAGATTTCATATGCTTTTGTCACTGAGTGTGTAAATACATGACAGATGGCTTACTTTGTATTGCTCTTGCCATATTTCGTGAACTACCCTGAAGATTTTTGAACTAACAAGTAGAATATAAATAAACAAACAAGCAGTTAATAGTACAACCCTATGCACATTTTCTCATTGCTGGTGGTGCCTGCAAATTATTTCCAACTTATTGTTTCTTAGAAATATTTGCTCAAAAGAGGTTTGCTATTGCTTCCTCTAAGGCTAAGAATGTGTGACTTGCCCAAGGCCATCCAGTGAATTTCCCTGGCCAAGTGGGAATTTGAAGCCTGACATCCCAGAGTGTTAGTGCATCATTCAAACCACTACACCACACTTGCTGTCTGTTACATGTCTACACAAAAGTATTCTAATATGTGGCCTAAACCCAATTGCAAGTACCAACTAGAGTAGACCCTCTGAATCAATTAAATGTATGTTAGTGTTGACTTTCCAATGATTTATTGAATCTGGTCTAGTTGGAACTAACCATTGGACTTAAATTAGCATTCCTAGATGCCACGCTTTCCATGGTACACCCATATGTGGGGCCTTGAAGATATTGGGGCATATGGGGCACCCTAATATCCTGCATTGCTTGATTTGTTGAGAGTAGGTGCTAGCCATGTGTCCAAAAGAATAATCCCTGAATGTTCGTTATGCAGCAAAATGGCTATATGTATCAAGTGCTACGGGTCTGTCCACTGAATTTCTTCAGGCATCTTGCTGCTTTTCTTCCTGCTCCCACCCCATCCCACCCAGCCACCCAGCAAGGCAGAGCAGACCTAAATCTTGCCTCATATGTCCCTCATTTAGTCACTCTCACTCTCATATATCCAAGTAAATATGATAAAGATCAAGCTGGTTATCAGAACATTATATGCATTTTGAAGCTGTCAGATTAGAAATTCATTTTTGGGATTATGTTGATATATCAAAGTTTATCTTTCCAGGGAAATGGCACCAGGGTGTAAGCTGTAAATCACGCAATGATCACTGCCACCATCCTTTAAACCATGGCTTTGATTACTTCTATGGCACACCTTTTTCATTGGTGAATGAATGTCAGTCAGGCAAGGATCCTGAGATAAGTGAAAAATTACGAGCTACTTATTGGTTTTATACACACCTTGTTTCCCTCTTGGTGTTCACTCTTCTGCTGGGGAACATTTTTGGTCTGACATCTGTGAAATGGAAAACAATTGCCTTTGTTGCATTGTGTGGCATCCTGTTTTTTATCACCTGGTTTTCCTGTTATGGATTTTCAAGATACTGGGACTGTCTCCTGTTGAGAGATCATATTGTTACTGAACAACCGATAAAGCTAGAGAATATAACGTCCAAGATACTGAAAGAGGCTGTCTCATTTATTGAACGGTAACTAATTAAATTAATTAACTCCTGTGTAAACATGCTTTTCACATTTGATAGATGCCATCTGATTTTAAAATTTTTATCAAGTCAATGCTCAGGATGGGCCCAAGCCTATTCTTTATGTATCGCATCTGAAGTTACCACATTACACCAGTGGGGATGCTTTCCAAACACTAATTAATGTTGATTTGTATCTTTGGGATCTTTTGTACATTCTATTAAAAATGTACATTTTAGCCAAGTACATTTTTTACATTTCCTCCCATCTCTGGCAGTAATAGTACATCTCTGGCAGTAATAGTACAATCCCTGCAAATCACAGGATTCCATAGAATTGACCTATGGCAGTTAAAGGGGAATCATAGTGCTATAGTTGTGTAGTGTGAAAAGGCTGCAGCTCATGGATCACTTGCATTCCTCAGTCTAAATGAATAGATAGAGTGAAATGAAGAATGTTTGGTTCAAATATGTTTGGTTCATATCTGTGTCCAGCCCTGAATCTGAGCAAGTTAATACTGTGAGTGACTACTGTTTTTAACTTTGTTTATGGTTAAATTCTTGCTTTTAACTTGACTTCTGAATTTAATGCATTTTTAAAGGGGGGGTATTGTGTTTATGATTGTTGATTATTGTGGGATAGTTTATGTGTCGTTTTAGAAGTAAGCCGCCTTGACTGCTTCGGCAAAAGGTGGGGTATAAATAAAATTATTATTATTATTATTATTATTATTGCCTGCATCTGTAATAGGTTTGAGAATTGAAACAGTCAAAAGAATTATTTTATTTATTTTATTTTCAGAAACAAACAAGGACCATTCCTCCTCTTTGTTTCTCTCTTACACGTCCACACTCCATGTTACACTACAGAGCCATTTCAAGGGAAAAGTAGGCATGGTTTATATGGAGACAATGTGGAGGAAATGGACTGGATGGTGGGTGAGTAGCATTTTTAAATAATATGTATTTATTAAGGAAAGTATGCCTAAATCCAGATTCTAGTCCGATTAGAATTCATGGACTGAATCAACTGCTGCCTGGAAAGTCAATGTTTAGAAAAATCCTATTAATTAAGTGGATCTACACTAGTTGGGATTAGGCCAAAGTAACAACAACCTCCTCCTCCTCCTCCTCCTCCTCTTCTTCTTCTTCTTAAATTTGTAGCTTTCTCCTTGTCCAACAGCTTAAGATAATGAGCTCTTACAGAATTGTCTAAAGAAATATGACTTCTCACAATAAATTGGATTTTGACAGGTTTTGACAATTGTTATCACCTCTGCATCTACTCATTCCATGTGGCTGTTTGTAGTGAGCTGCATTTGGGCCCTTTGGGCTTTGTTTATTTTTTAAATCTGGAAAATAGTTTGCTAAGATAGTTCTATGCTTTGAAGGGGAATTTTCTCCTCTGTGATTTATATTTTTATTAAAGAATTTTAGAGTTATAGTGCAAAAATGTCATTTCTATAGCACTGTAGCTATAAAAAAAACAGGAAGGAAGGAAGTCAACAGAATGGAACATATTGTTCTGATATATCTTCCAAAAAAAGATATGATAATGGGAATAAAATGTCACAGTTAATGCTGGTAATTGTTAGGAAAATATCTGAGACAACAAAAATATTGCTTGGATATTTAAAAAGAAGAACTTCCGCAACAAATAGAGCAAACTTCTGATATATTTGCCTCGTCTGAAGGAACCTGTAGTACCTGATTTGCAGACATTTCGAAACAGAGATTTATAAATCTCAAATATTCCCCATTGCACATGCATCTAAGGAAGGAGGCTCAAGTCTATGCTACCAATTTCTTTCTTTCAGTGAGTTTCAAATGTGCTACAAGATCCTTTTGCATACTGGTTTTCCAGAATAACATGGCTATTTCCTTGAGTTCTCCATTCCTGTTACTTATCCATGAAATAATTCCACTGCAGACCTTTTTTAAATCCCTTGCCAGGCATTTCACTTAAAGTGTTCAGGAATGTGCATTGTATTCTCAAACAACCTGGTGATATGGGAAGGGAAGAAGGGCAGGGTTATACCTCTCCCGTTCTACAGTGATAACATTTCAAAGTCTGACAGGGAAAGATGCATTTTCTCTACATTGTAAAAAATCAATTCTACAAATATAGATTTTGTTTGGCTATACCTGAATATGTTTTCCCCCTTCCTGTATAGGAAAAATACTTGTTGCCATTGACAAAGAGGGTTTAAGGGACAGCAGTTTTATTTACTTTGCTTCTGATAATGGAGGATTTTTGGAGGCCAGAGAAGGGAAAGTTCAGCGTGGTGGCTGGAACGGTATATATAAAGGTAAGATCATCTGCTTCAGTTGTCCTTGTGCAGGTCACCTCCCACAAGGAACAAAGCCCTAGCATCCTCTTGCTATGCTTCCTACATTTCAAGTGTCCAGATTTTAGGTCTTCAAGCTATGGAGACAAACACACACACATTATATGCTCACACACATTCATTTATAGGAGAAAAGAGAAAATTGTCAAGATAAAAGCAAATATGGAATAAGCTGACCATAATGACATAAGTACACATCTGAAATCCCATGCTGAAAGTCTTTAATGGAAGTCAGCCTATTTGCAGCAAGAGTATAAGCACATGGAGGTACCTCTTCTCGTTTCTGTAGCTTTCTGTTCATATGAGTTACTAGAAGGTCTTTTAAATGCTTTAAGAAGCTGATCTGCATAAAGTGAACTGTGGGATTGAACTGATTTATTGTAACTTTAATTCAAGAGCTGAACAACATATCTGTCTCAACTGTTTTCTTCATGCAGGTGGGAAAGGTATGGGAGGCTGGGAAGGAGGAATCCGTGTGCCTGGAATAGTCAGATGGCCAGGAATAATCCCTGCCAATGCTGTCATTGATGAACCCACAAGTCTGATGGATATTTATCCCACAGTGGCTCATTTGGCTGGAGCATCAGTGCCACAGGACAGGTATAGAATACTGATCTAAAAGTAGATTGAGATATATTTGATTTCAGCAATGAAATACCCTTAAAAGTGCATTCCATCCCACCCGATTCTCTATGTGGGTTTTCTGGCACATTCTAATCTTGCAGCATCTTTAGCTGGCTTCTTTTTCAATATTTACAAGATTGTAAGCCACATTTTAAATCTTATAACATTTGGGATTCATTGGTGACCAAGCATGATGCCAAAAACCTATCTCAAGCCAGGCCCCAACCAAAGGGTTCTTGAGGCACTTCATATCAGGATGCTGGGAAATGATGACTGCAGTACTCTCCTAGTCATGTTGAGGCAAATGTCTGCCCATCTCAATGCACCTCATGACTGGAAGAGTGCTCCAGTCACCATTTCCCAGCACCACAATCTTCAGTATCTTGGAAGCTGGAGCACCTGGTTTAAGAGGTTGGCTGGGGGGTGGAGGCATCAGCAGCAGTAGCTACAACAGCAAACTCTGCCTTAGCTATGTCTGATGGTGGAGGATCACAGCCCTTCATTATTGTTCATCTTTAATGCTGTGCTTTTCAAGGACTGGCCTTAGAAAATTGAAAATATTTTAGTCTTTATAGAATATGTATAGATTCAGGGGGATATAGTGGTTTGAATGTTGGACTATGACTCTGGAGACCAGGGTTCCATTCCCAGTTTGGCCATGAAGCCCACTGGGTGACCTTGGGTGAGTCACACTCTGTCAGCTTCAAGGGGAGGCAATGGCAAACCTCCTCTGAACATATAATTGAGCCAGCATGGTATACTGGTTTGAGTGTTAGAATAGGTCTCTAGGAAACCAAGGTTCAAATCCCCAGTTGGCTGTGAAACACACTGGATGACCTTGGACAAGTCACAGTTTCTCAGCCTCAGGGAAAAACAATGGGAAACCTCTGAACAAGGTGTGCTGTATGGTTAACCTAATGCAGAAATTATTGGCAGGCATGCAACCATTACCACCACCACCAGAACAATAACATGTGTTACAGTTAAATTGTATTTCTCCAGATAAAAACAAATGTTTGCAAAGGAGAGGAACAGATTGCCACAAAAGGGTGGATTGGGGATGCCCTAGCACTGCTTGGCCTGGTGCTGCAGCAACCCCACACCATGGCCCCAATCCATCCTGGAGCTGGCCCAAAAAGGAGCTGAAAATATCTGCTCCTGTTTGGGCTGGTAAAAAGCCACTAGCCGCAACCCCAGGGAGACTTCAAGCCACTGTGGCAGTGTGCGGCATGTGAATGTTGTCCCCCAGAGCACCTTGACGATGCCCACATCTCGTCAGCCAGGATGGCTTCCTGATGTCTTGGGGGTGGACAGCATCTAAACCCCATGCCCCCAAGCCGCACGGAGGCTAGCTTTACTGGCCAATCTGTTCTGGCCCAAAGTCACCTTTCTTTTTTACAAAAAAAGACTATGACCAGAATCCTGTTGGCAAGTTATGAATACATAACCACTGTAGTTTCATAGCTATGTGGTGAATTCCAGCCCGCCCACCCCCCCCGCGCATCTTCCCTTACTGGGCAGCAGCCACTGCAATCTACAGGGATCTGTTCCTCTATCACTCAGAAATCAGGTAACTGATGTTTCAACCGCCTGCTGTGAATGATTCCCATTGTGACAGGCAAAAGTGGGTCCCTGTAGCAATTCTCCCTCATACCAGAAATCACTTGTGCAAGGAG
The DNA here is from genome assembly GCA_026167975.1 of Phrynosoma blainvillii. Lineage (NCBI taxonomy): Eukaryota > Metazoa > Chordata > Lepidosauria > Squamata > Phrynosomatidae > Phrynosoma > Phrynosoma blainvillii. The sequence continues at coordinate 230,098,332 of JANUYF010000003.1, read as the reverse complement.
TGTGGTAATGTCAGTCAACTGCTTTCCAAGCGATAGCTGAAGAGACCACCATCACTCGCAACAGCTGTCTTATAACATATATAAGATATAATGATATAATAAAACATAATATTATAGGTCCCTACGTGCCCCCTAAACTAGGGAATATGTAGGGATTGTGAATATCAAACAATTATGCATGTGTACCTCTAGATTATGCAAATGTTAACTCCCCAGCAGAATTCTGACCGACATGTTTTTACTGTTAAAGATATGCAAAGATTTGGGGTAGATATTTTCCAAACCAATCACCATGCCAAAAAATGATCCAAAGAATATTCCAACAGAGTTTAAAGAAAATGTAAGAAACATATTTGCCTTACTAAGCCTAATTGACCAAGAACCAGAAGAACTATGGACAGAAGTCAGAGACATAGAGGGGTTGCAGACTGCCAGAAATAGTGCAAATTGAGTCCACTTTTAGGGTTAGGGTTAGTGCTAGGGAATCATGGGAATTGTTTTTTTCTGAGACATTGAGCCTTCTCTGTCAGAGAGCTCTGGTGCCACAATAAAATACAGTTCCCATGATTCCCTAACCCTAACCCTAAAAGTGGACTCAATTTGCACTATTTCTGGCAGTCTGCAACCCCCCATAGTCAAGAGGAATGCAGAAAAATGATACCAGTGGCCAAAAAGAAAGAGACGAAACAATGGATGTCAGACGAAATGCTTCAAGCAGTTCAGGAAAGATGTGAAGCAAAAGTAAAGCAATACAGGGATACAATCAGAATCATGAATGCAACTCAAAGATTAGTGCACAAAGATAAAGAGAATTACTACAATAATCAATGCAGTTAAACAGAGGCTGACAACAAAAAAGGAAGAACAAGAGACCTGTCTCACAAGATTTGAGAAATCAAAGGGAATTTTAAACCAAGGACAGGGATACTCTGCAATCAGAAAAGGAACATAATACATGACCACAATGATTTTTTTAAAAAAGATGGAAGAAATACACAGAAGAGCTATATTTTAAAAGTTTAAGTGGTGAATCACAAATGGGAAGAAGAAACTTATGAAGACAAACCCCAAATTTTGGAAAGCAAAGTGATAGCAGCACTTATACCAATTGGGAAGAATAAATCACAAGGAATTGACATAGCAGTAGAACTATAATCCACAGTGACAGAATCAAGTTCAGTTCTAACTAATATATGTCAATAAATATGGAAAACAAAACAGTGTCCCACTGATTGGAAATGATCAGTATACATTTCTATTCACAAAAAAGGAGACACAAAAGACTAGAATAATTACAGGACTATTCCACTAATTTCTCAAGTGAGCAAAATAATGCTCAAAAATCTGCAGCAGACAGACTGACAAAACAGATACACTGATGGACTTAATAATAAACTGTAGATATAGCAGTTATGTAATTGTAGTAGAGGTGGGACCTGAAAATAATAGGATATAGAAAGTGGCAATTTGTGACACTGGCCATAAATCTTCAAATATTTGTGTAAGATGAGGCAGGTCTGTCAGGTTGGTCTGTAGTTCAAAGAGGAATGAGCTGCGAAACCAATAAATTTGCTAACCATGATTGCATCTGCACTGCATAAATATTCCTGTTTGACCCCACTTTAACTCCCATGGCTTAACACTATGGAATTCTGGGATTTGTAGTTTGTTGTGGCACCAAAGCTTTCTGACAGAGAAGGCTAAATATCTCACAAAAGTACTATTCCCAGAATTCTATATCATTGAGCCATGGCAGTTAAAGTGGTGTCAAACAGGAATATTTCTGCAGTGCAAATGCAACCCAAGAGTCAGTTCCCTTAAAATCAGAATCTTTATTGGGAAGAATTATTTTGTTACAGTACATGCCATTTTGTGAGGACTCATATATTAATATATTCAGTGTGCCAAGAAACCATTGTTTCTGCTATACCTCAGTTAATGGATCAGAATTTGTGAATATATCCCAGTTCAGCAGTCTTGCTTTCCATTCCTTTGATATTTTTGATTGTTTGAGAATTGCTACTTGTACATCAGTGATTGAAATATGGGGAAATAGAATTACATATGCATTAAACCCAAAACCTGATAGTGCAAACAAAAGGTTTCTCTCCTAATGCAGGAAGATGTATGGTGGCAAAAAAAAAAGGGATCTCTTAGCATTTGACAGTAAAAAGAAATAAATTGGTGAGTCTTATATCCCTTTTCCCTCTTCTACAAGCACACATCACTGGACACATTTAACCCACACTTCCTTTTAAACATATTTTAACATTTCCTCCCTTAACATGCTGGCAACCTTATTTTAAGAATCAGTGATAAGCAACATAGCATTCTGTTCAATTTATTTTCCGCTTCATCTTAGGGTAATCGATGGCAAGAACCAGATAGCTTTACTGCAGGGATCAGTGCAACACTCAGAGCATGAATTCATGTTTCACTACTGTGGAATGTACTTGCATGCAGTGCGCTGGTACCAGAAAGAGAGTAAGTACAAAATGTTATTCTTGTAGCATATTCATGTAATTGGTAAAGAAAATGTTTAGCTTAGCCTGAACCATTCTACATAATCAAATGGGATGTATGAATTGCATGCTTCCATGCTTCCAAAACACCTTACATTGTGTTGGCTTCTATCTTTTAAAAACAGCAGGTTTCTTTCCTCTTGTTTCAATTTTCTTATGCTTGCTGGGCTAAGCCACCAACTGTTTTCAGAAATAGTGTTTGAACCAGAAGAAGTATTTGAAGGGATGCCATACTGAGGATGCAAGCTTGTTCTGTGCTGCCTCAGAGAATAGGAACTGGAACAGTGGATGCAAGCTACAGGAAAAGGAATTCCATATAAGCATTAGGAGGAACTTCCTGAGAGTTACAGCTGTTTAACAGTGGAACACACTCCCTTGGAGAGTGGTGGCTGTGATGAACAGAAAGGTAGCAGGGAGCTGTGAAAACCAGAAGACAGCTGACCAATCCTGAGACAGCTGGAATCAGTGAATGAGAGAGCAGCTGGAAGGAGATAAATAGCTCAGGCGGTGAGGGATATAGTCAGTTAGGAACTGTGGAACAGAAGGCAGTACCTTAAGCCAGAGGCTGTGGATTGTTCCTGAGGAAGTGGAACAAAGATAAGAGTCAAAAGAAAAAGGAAAAGAACTCTTTGCGGTTCAACAGAGCTCTAGTGCAGAGAGGGTCTGTGTGGTTAGGTTGTAATCATAGAAACAGCTGAAGGATTGTATTTGAAATAGCTACACTACACTTGAAACGGTAAGCAAGTTATATTATTACCAAGTTTGAAAACCAAGAAACATTGCCTGTATGTTTGAAACACAATAAAACCATCTTATATTTTATAAAAACCTATTTTGGCCTCTGTGTGAGAATTTTGAACAAACGCTACCAGTGTGTTATTAATAGTTCTGGGACCGGTATCTGATGAGGGCTATGAAGCAAGAGAGAATTAGTCAAGGTGGCAGGAGTGGTTCGTCACAGTGGCATCTCCTTTTTTTGGGGGGGGAGGTTTTTAAACAGAAGCTGGATGGTCATCTGTTGGGGGTGCTTTGATTGTGAGTTTCTGCATGGCAGGGGATTGGACTGGATAGCCCTTGTGATCTCTTCCAACTCCATGATTCTGTGATCTGGCCTTGGACTGCCAACACTGTTATCATCACTTTCATTGAATGCCTCTCTTATTGACTTAAAGCAGGGGTAGGCAACCTTTCCCCTTTAAGGGCCGAGGGACTTCAGCTCCCAGAAGCCTCAGCCATGTTAGCCAATAGTCCCATGTTGGCCAATAGCTCCTGGGATTCTGGGAGCTGAAGTCCCTCGGCCCTTAAAGGGGAAAGGTTGCCTACCCCTGACTTAAAGCAAGAGTGAACAAAAATGTAGACCTGCAGATGCAGAGTGGCATCCTGTTAGTGACATATATGGATATCTCTTTTGGGATGAGGTGCAGGGACCTATTCTCTAGTCCAGGGGTAGGCAAGCTGAGGTCCAGGGACCAGATGCAGCCCCCTGAAGCCTTTGGATGGCCCCAGGCCGGTCTTGCTGCCGCCGCCGCCGCCCACCATGATGATATTGATTATTATTGTTATTACTTGTTCTTGGGGTTTTCTTGGCAAAATCTCCACAGGGGTTTTGCCATGGCTTTTCTGGGGCTGAGAGAGTGTGCATGCATATTTTTTAATTTTTTTTTTAAAATTAAATTTATTTATTTATTTATGGTGCTTCACCACCCCCCAAATTGTCTGAGGGACAACAACCCGGCCCCCAGCTCAAAAAGGTTGCCTACCCCTGCTCTAGTCCTTTGTGCTCCATTCAGAAACCTCTCCTCAGCAGCTGTAAAGCACCAGAAGGGCTACTGCTGCTTACAGGTGTGGTGGGGGAGAAGGGAGATGATTCAGAAGATAAAGATGCAGCTGCTGTGGGCTCACTCACCAGAGAAGGAAAAGGGAGCTACATTTCACATGTGAGCTCAGCCTCATTTCTTTCCTCATCTTAGCCGAGACCAGCTGCTTCTTCATTTGAACTGCCTCTCCCTTCTCTCTCCTCTCTAACGGTAAGAACCAGAAGCAGCTTTCTTGTGGCAATTGGGTCACCCAAAAGGTGTAAAATATATCACATGCTTCTGTAGCAGACAAAGATGATAAAAGAGGATGTAGGGAGGAAAAAGAGATGCTGTTGTGGTTTAAGATGTTATAGGAAGTGTTTGTATATGAAAAGTGAGGCCTCCCCATGGCCTCAAACAAGCTGGAAGCAAAGGCAGTAAAGCAGAGGCAATAAAACTAGGTATCTCTGTTACAAAGTTACAAAGCAATCCCTCTTCCAAGAATTGTTTTCATTCATCCAATATGATGCCTTGTGTCCCTGTGATGGAAGAATACAGCTAGTCTCTTGGAAAAATCTCAGGTATGGAGACAAACGTGTGTTGGAGAAAAAAAATAATCCACTGAAGGAGAATCAGGTTATTTTACCTGGAGTTAGAGAGGTTAAACCCTCAGAAAAAGATTGCCTGGCGTATGATGACACAAAACCCACTTCCTCATGTGTAATATCTCCCGTTTGCAGCTAAATTGTTTTTTAAAATTAAAAACAACATTATAGAGGTAGTTGTGTTGGCCATAGCACTAAACAACAACAAAACCCATCTTGTGGCTGGCAATAAACTTTCATTGGCCTACCAAAAGATGTAGAATAACTAAACATGCATTTTAATGTTATCCTTTGTCATACTACTTCTGACTATCTTTACAGCAATAGAACTGTTCAAGGACTGTGATGCCCGAGAAAAGAGTAACTCCCTTTTAGTGTTAGCTGCCCTTGAAGTGGAATGAAAATAAAAACATAAATACCTTTGAGCAGATCCTGAATGCCTTGTTATCACCAATAGTCAGGTAGCCCCAAATTGTGAACCTGGTAGCATTCCCTAAGCCCAAGATCAGAATCCTATTTGAATATATTAATTTTTAGGGAAGCAAAAAGGAATACAAAAAAGCCTGAATTTTTAGTATATATATATATATATATATTCATGTCCCAAAGGGTTTTCTGTTACATACAATAATGTTCTAGTACAACCAAAGCAGGAAAATAAAAACATAAAAGGAAAATAACTGCATTAGTCATATTTCTATAAAAGGTGACCAAATGTCCAAATAGAAGTCCATTTGTAAATTTTGTCATTACAATATTCTTTCAAATTTTGCAAGCATCGTTATATTTTCTATCCATAAGATCACAGGTGCAGGAAAATTATCTTTCCAGTAACAAAGTATCAGTCTTTTAGCAGTCAAAAGGGTATGAAAAAAAAATACTTCCATTGGCTGTTTATTCATTTCCAGGAAAGAGGTAAATAAGTCAAAAGAACATGCATGTCTCTGAATATAAAAGAATTTTCCAATACTACATTTATTCATGTGATCGCTTCCTTCCAAAACGCAGTTACTATGGGACAACTCCAAAACATATGCATTAAGTAAACATTAGCAGTATTATCCCTAACAATTTGCTGATTCTGAAAACCCTTTCTTGAAAAGATGTGATGTCATACAATATACCTGAAAGTGAAATTTCTGGTGTATAAGATGTAGTCAAAGATCTATAGAGATACTAGTTATAGATGTTAAAACTACTGATTAATCAGAACTGGATAGTGCAATTCCCTATTCCATTCTTGTTGTAAACCTCATGTCCAATTTGTTTATAGATAACAGAAATGTATGGGTATTTTGTTGACTTGGATACTTGGTTGGCCTCAATTAATTTCTCTAACATTAAGGGAACCACAGATGCATTGAAGCTGTAGGGCTAAATCTGGTTTGTAACAAATGTGTCAGTTGTAGAGATTGCCATTTAGCCGATAGAGGTAGTTTAAACTGCTCTTGTAAAATTGAAAAGGGCAAAACGTATCATCAACACCAAATACTACATCTGATTTAAGGTAAAAATCCCATTATTGGCCCATTCCTTCCATAAAAATAGTTATTTAATGATTTTCATATCTGGATTCCCTCAGAAAGTCAATTTGGCATGCGTGTATGGGTCAAACTGGATTGATAAGACAATATTTGTCATGTCATTCTAACCACTGAAATTGTTGGCAAAACAATGACCCCTTTTTTATATATAAAATGAGAACCAAATACTGTCCATTTAAACAGAGGTGCCAGAAATGAAGACCCCAAGGCCGATCATGGTGGATTACTTGCTTAAAGTTGATAATCCAAAAATTAATACAAGATTACAGATATGCTCAGTGGTAAGATCTAGAAGGCTGAACCCTACTGTTTTGATTGGAATTTGCATACTTTCCATTGAAATTCTAGGAGGCAATTAACCACTTCAAAATATCCTAAACAATACACTAAAGGGGCATTCAGTTTTATGTTTTATTTTTTTGTCCCTAGGAGATCTGGATCTCTGCAGAGATGCAATACTGGATTGGTGTTCCCACTAAGTTTTCTGTTTCTGAATCTTTCTGTGGCATTTTAAACCTGTCACCATTCACACTTGCCACCATTTCAGTTTAAAATGGAGGTGCCTCCATTTCTGGGAACAATGCAGCACAATCCAAATAAATTCAATAGCTTACTCACACTACCAAAGATGCAGATCATTGCAGCTCTTTAAAAAAGATGTCTGTTTAAGCAGGTTTTTCGGTACCCCCCCCCCCCAAAAAAAAAACTTGTGCTAAGTGCAGTCAGGGCAAGTGTGACTGCCTCAAAAATAACCCGGTTTCACACTGGGTTATTTTCATAGTGTGAATGCCCCCTGAGTTTTCTAAACCTTAATTTAAACACTACATATGGCACATCAGAAAACATACCTCTTTATACAGCTAAGTTAGTGGTCTTTCAGATATTTTGGTTGTTTCTGAGACGTGTGAAGCTTTTCCCCTTATATGACTTCATAGAAACATCAAGTGACTGACTCATCTCCAAATAGTTTTTCTTAAGTTTAAAACAAGCAAGCAAGCAAAAAACAGCAACTGGTTTGCTAGCAGTCTCTCTGCCTGAGTTGATGTATCCTTAGACATAGTGACATTTTTGTGGTTATAATTCATGAAGACCTTTCCAGCTCCTGAGACAATGTTGTTTTATCTTCATTGGGTACATAGCACATTTTTTAAAATGTAGCCATAGTGTGTGTGTGGTGTGTGTGTGTATCCATATTGGGGTATAAATATAGGCATAGGACATGATCCTGTTTCAGCACCAGCAAAGTAGAAATCTCAGGCAGCATACTCAGACAACAGAAGCAGCTACAATGGAGGAGGGAAGAGTAGCTCTTAACCTCCCAGTGCACTCCATAGCCAGTCACAGGTACTCCCATTGTGAGGAAGGCAGAACTGGTACACACATCAACTGATCTGTTGTGCTGGGCGCAAGTGGGAAGTCAAATGCACTAGGAAGTACTGGAGATCCCATATGCAAGCTCATGAATAGTAAACCTGCCAATGTAACCATGAGAATTCCAGCTTAACGTTTTCTCAGCTTTCCTTTCCCTCATCCTAACAGAAATGATTTCTACAAGCGGGACCTCTTGCACCCACATTGTTCTAATGCAGGGGTAGGCAACCTAAGGCCCGGGGGCCAAATGCGGCCCCCCAAGGCCTTTGACCGGCCCCAGGCTGGTCCTGCCTCCGCCGCCGCCGCCTGCCATGATGATATTGATTATTGTTGTTATTACTTGTTCTTGGGGTTTTCTTGGCAAAATCTCCACAGGGGTTTTGCCATGGCTTTTCTGGACTGAGAGAGTGCATGCATATTTTTTTAATTTTTAATTTTTTTAAAAAATAAATTTTTATATTTATTTATTTATTTGTTTATTTATTTATTTATTTATTTATTTATGGTGCTTCGGCCCCACAATTGTCTGAGGGACAGCAACCCGGCCCCCGGCTCAAAAAGGTTGCCTACCCCTGTTCTAATGTATCAATTAAACACATCACAGACTGCCCCGCCAGAGTATTTCTGTAACCCCCGAGTAATCTCCTGGAAAATCATCCTTCCTTCCTTCCTTCCTTCCTTCCTTCCTTCCTTCCTTCCTTCCTTCCTTCCTTCTTTCCACAGTAGCTAGTGATTCACCATCTATGGCCAAGATGCATGTAGTAGTTTAATCCTTAAATCTTTCAACCAGGAATAACATTGAGAAGGACCAGTTGTTTATCAAGTAGGAATTTTTATATCTTTTGTTTGTTCATTCTTAAGGTGGTGCTCTCTGGAAGGTCCATTATGTGACTCCCAAATTTCAGCCAGAGTGGGCCGGCGGATGTTATGAAAGTAGACTCTGCCCATGTTTTGGAGATGGTGTAACCAACCACAGCCCTCCCTTGCTTTTTGACCTCTCACGTGACCCTTCTGAGGCCAATCCCTTGTCACCAACAACTGAGCCACTTTTTAACACCATTGTAAGTCGCATTGAAAAAGCTTTGGAAGAGCACAGAAAAACACTCACTCCTGTTCCAGAACAGCTTGATGTGTACAATGTTATATGGAAGCCATGGCTGCAGCCATGCTGTGGGACATTCCCTTTCTGTTGGTGTGATGATGAAACTGGTAGTGATCCCATAATTAATCAGATATAGATTGTCTAAGCAACTGTTTTATCTACAACAAATACTTCTGTTTTGTAAAACATTATGTCTCTTCCATCCAGCTGACAAGGAATTGGGATACATACTATGTTCCTTGATTAAAGAAAAGGGAAAGCTAAATAAGAATGTTTGTGTTAAGAATTTATTGTAAATGCAGTAGAAAAATGTGATGTTGAAAGCTGGCTTTGTGTAATGGCTAGGATATTAGACTAATACTGGAGAGAACTAGGTTCAGCTGCCCACTCGGCCAGGGCCCTCAGTGGGTGTCGGGGTATTTCATAATCTCCCTGCTGAACCTATCTTATGTATTTTTTATCCTTGTTGTGTAAGCATTAAAAGATGAAGGAAAACCATGTGGGCTTGAATTTCTTAGGAGGAAAGGTGGGATGCAACTGTAACAAATAGTTCTTATAAACTGAGGAATTTTGTTTTGTTCTGGGGGTTTTTAAATTAACACATTCAAGTCAAAAGATTTTAACTGCTTGTATAAAAGCACCTAACTGTACCATGCTGGATACTTATCTGCTCTGTTTGTAAACATAATATATACCTAAATACATAGAATACTGTCAGAAGATATCATTCCGGACACTATCTGCAAATAGCCTCATTGAAAATATCTGTATGCAAATGCACACAAACAAACACACACACAAACACAAACAGTTTCTAGATAAGCTGCTCACAATCTTTCCAGTTTTCACATCTTTCCAGACCTAAGTAACTAAGTGCTGGTAGTCCTTAGAGCTACCTGGACCCAGTGGAACTTACCTTGGCCAAAATGACAAATCCTCTGCTTGG